>OU343222.1:350950570-351042287 GCA_910596185.1 Chrysanthemum makinoi
TAAAACTTCGAGCGAAACTTCGGCTTCCTTTCGTTCGAGCTTTGGATTTCAAGCTCGAGCTTCGGCTCGTCATCAAACTTCGAGCTCGATTATTGCCACTTTTAAAGCTTCGAACTTCGATGAAAAATAAATATCAAGCTCGACCGACTTGATTTTACGTAACTATATGTATATAAAGGGTAAAAGTGTAATATCATTGCTTCGATAAGGGCTCATGAGCCTCCGAGCTAAGCATGTCGAGCTCGAACTGGCTCGAAGGTGTACTCAGTAGCTCGAGCTTCGAGCTCGACTTCGTTTATATCGATCGATTTCAAGTAGTTCTGAAGTCGATCTCGAATAGCCCGACTGCCGTCCGTTTACACCCCTACTGGCGAACCCAGATTCTTAAGAGAATCGAAGTCAACAAGTTACATAGATACAATACTTTGATCAACACATCCAAAACCAAATAAAATAACATGATTAAAGAGCTACACGGTCGTATACAAACATCCACATTAGTGATATCCAACACCAGAATGATCATAAACTCCAACATCAAACCAGGACAAGGTTGTTACCATTCCATTTCCATAAATCATTTCAAGAAACACTAAACATATAGTTTGCACATAGATCAATAACATTCTAAGGTATAATAAATTTATGTTTCCGTTAAAAATGGCCTCTTTAAGAATCTAGAAAGCTGAGTCGGCGTTTCTTGTTTTCTTCAGCATCATATCTTTTGCTTCTCCAATTTTGGAAGCGAGATAGTGGCTGCCACCAGCATCAGGATGGTTTGCAACCATCACCTTTCGGTATGCTTCCCTTACCTTATCTTGTGCAGTACTTTCCCTATACAACAACAACAACAAAAAACGATTATTAACATATATAAAAAGTAAAAGGGACTTTAAGATGGAAGCAAATGCTTGCGTTTTTAAAGCTCGGATGATAAACAAAAAATAAGCAAAATGAAATCTATCTTAAAATAAACACTACACAGTTAAGGAATTCTGATTAGGGGTGTTGGATGCGTGTTTTGAACGCGATTATATGCTATTGACTACCTAGAATAAGATTAGGCAATTTCATATTTGTCTCGATAATTGGTTTTCTGATTTTACTTTTGCCTTTTGTGGTCACAAAAAACATACTGTAATCAGTTTTTTTTGTCCCACAACATACATTCAAACAACCCCTGATTCATCATTCATCCAATTGATTCATATGAATTCAAATGAGCGGCCAAAGGTTTTTGGTAGTGTACCTGACACCAAGAATCAGCGCAGCTCTCGTCCCTAGTCATTTGAGATTGAAAACCGCCTTGATAGAATTTGCGCAAAACAGGTGCAGCTGGCCTAGCCTTGAATGCATTCCAAGCTAGGATCCCATAACGACCAGCATAAGCTGATGCAGCAACTGCAATTCCAACCACTAGTGGAGTAGTCTGATAGAAATTCTAGTGTTAGACTCGATAGATATCTGTAAGTGACTTTCACGCTACCACAAGTGGTACCATCAAATCAAAAACACAATTGTTGATATAATAAACAGATTAGAAAAGAAAAGAAAAAAATCACACAAACCATGGGGGTGTTCGTATGTGCATTATACTTAAAGTACGACGACCGGTTTTCTTTTAATCGTCAAAATGGACTGATTCTTTGATTAGATTTTAGAGCCAAAAATATTACGCTTTGAAATGCATGTTGAGGGTGTTTGGCATTGCGCTTTTATTTTTGGGTATAGTGTAAGTGTGAAACCAGCTATAATTATCAGTTAAATAACCTTTTTTCAGATAATCTGTTTAGCAGAACTTACCTACCGACGGAAACAAGCACATTCAAACACCGTCTCCAATTCTCCATTTTTTACAGCTGATTATCTGGTTCTTATTACCTCATATCACAATGATCATATTTGAACAAAAAACCATACATCCTAAACGGAATGGTCCAACATAACGATTCTTTGGGGTGAATGGGTCCCAACTCCAACTATCCATCGCTAAAATCACTTTACTAGCCCTAACAATCTTAGGGGTGTTTGGATTAGCTTAATTATCTGGCTTATGGGCTTATTTGAACATGGAAAAAGCTCATAAGCCCACTCTTTAGAGCTTATTAACTTGAGCTTATTGGCCTTAGCCAATAAGCTGAAGATGATTACATCATAAGCTCCAAAGAGTGAGCTTATCGGCTTTTCCATATTCAAATAAGCCCATAAGCCAGATAAATAAGCTAACCCAAACACTATAATAAAACTCTTTACACATTGCTTGAATCACATTTGAACAAGCACGCCTAATAATCTTAAATCACTTTGTTTCATCTTAGGGGGTGTTTGTTTAAGCTTATATGTGGGCTTATGAGCTTATTTGATTTCGGCTTATATTTCATAAGCCTCAATTTTGCGGCTTATTTTAAGACTTTTTAGCTTAATATAAGTTTATCCTAATGATAAACTTATATAATAAACCCACAATTCTCAAAATAAGCCGGAAAATTAGGGCTTATGAAATATATGCTGAAACACAAATAAGCTCATAAGCCCCATATAAGCTTAAACAAAGACCCCCATAAAGCCATAAGCACATTTTATCCACACAATAAACACATAATATCCATTTTATTTATACAAAAACTATACATACACATATATTAATATATTAATCATAGCAATAAACACGAATAAGAATAAATAAAAGATCGTGTAAATGAATGAAATAATAACTAACCATTTAATTCAACGAAATATATGGCAGCTGAAGGATTTGATGTTAATCGCAAATTTTGGCCCAAATAGAAAAATAAAGATTGGTTTTGTTTGGATGGTTTTTAGGGTTTGACAGAATGTAATTTTGGGTTTTTAATTTGGGGATATTCTAAGCCGATTTTTTTTCGTATTGGACAAGAAATACTTTTAACTCTATGGTTCTAGAAAAATATATATTCTTGGTAAATAAATATTTTATTTTTTATTCAACAAATCTTTTGCTTCAAGTCAATAGACATTTTTAAATGTGGGTGATAAGTCGTTGTAAGATTACATAATAAAGATTATGGAAGAATATGAATTGTATTATGGAATCGGTACATGATGATCCGAATATATGGAGCTACAAAAGAGTTTGAGTGAATGATCATTATATTATACATTATTATCTAACGGTCATGGTATTCATTCATAGCCAAAGGTGTTGTATGACGCTTTTGTGTCAAGAGGTAGATGTTATGTAGAGTCGTCTAGGGTGAGTAAACTTGACGACGTTATGGTATCTTATGATATAGGTGATTTTAGTGATGTGAGTGAAGGGAAATGTTATTATATAGGCTGAGATGGCTAAAGAAATAAGATTTTTGGCATGTCATAACATTACTTAAAGTTTTACTCGTAATACTTAGTTGGAATTATTCTCACACTTAACTTTGCATAAGTATCACATGAATCTCTTTTCATCAAAGCAAACTCAACATTCAAACTTCATAACTTGCCCATACTTCAATGTGTATTTCTAATACACATGCACGTAACACACACATATTTTCATTTTCATTGGTGATTTGCATAATCATTGAGAACAAAATGAGAAGCCATCACTAACAGGAGTCGAGAAGAGGGGTTGTAACCCTCACCACCTATGATTGAGATGCACATTAGGAAACTTTGGCCCTCACGCGTGACAAGGACATGCATAACCGGCTATCTTAAAATCGTAAGAGTACAATGATTGGTTGTAGTAACTACATAACTTGAATTTTAGGAAAACCAACGATGTTTATATTGTGTTTTAGGAGCACTAAAAGCTAATATATATAATACTTTTAACATACAAAAGATGTTTTATATATCTTGAGGGCATCACCACTGTCTCTAAGACTAAGTACAATGGTAACCTCTCTCACACTTTTTACCTCAACGTCATATCATCATTTAACAAATCACTATTCCACCCCTCCCCACCTTTTACCCACAATGGTCACCACTCTCCTCTCCTCAACCTAATTTTTTTTTAATTTAATTAAAAATTAAATTAAACTTTTATACATAAATTAAAAACATTACATTGATAATTAAAAATTTAAAGCTACAAAATTAAAAACGTAAATTTATAGTCTAAATTCCACTTCTCCTTGATCTCCATCTTTATAAGCTAGCACCCTTAGGAGAGCTCGTCCAGCTAAGTACTTAGTAGAGCTCTTATAGAAGAGCTCGTCTTTTTCTCATTGTTTATATTCTTGGTTGGCCAACATTCATTCCTTTATTTCAATCTTCTTTTGTTGCATTTCCATCTCCCTCCTTTTGAACTCTTAAAATACAGCGCATTCTTCTTTATTCATTAACGTAAATGCCGCGTTTTCTTTTGCATATTCGCTGACTATCAACCTAGCCAATGTTACGTCAGCGTCAGCTTTTGCAGATGATGTTGATGTTGTCGTCGCTTTCTTCTTCGCTCTGCCCATGCCTATTGGTCGACAAACTTCCTGAACCTCTTATTCCTCTTCCTCATAATCTCTAGCCTCCACATTCAGATTAAAACTATCCTCTCCTGATTGCATTGTGTTGAACGAACTAGAACCCTATGACTTGTATTTTTTGTACTTCTCTTGTTGCGCTTTTTGAAAATTTGGAACTTCCATATCCATCCATTTCAGAGATTTTTTTAAAACCTCCCACGCATGAAGAATTTTAAACGCTACTCCATATTCAACACGATATTCCTTAAGTGCCCGTTTGGTGCAATCCGCATCTCCAGCTCCACTCTCTACCGCCCTTTCACATGACGTTAACGTAGACTCCACAAAATTGAGCTACTTTAGGGCGCAAAGTATTCCATTACCCATTTAATGAATCGTAGGTTCGAGTACCGGTTACGTTCAACTTTTTCTCAAGGTAATCAAAAACCTTAATCCAAAACCCAACCTCCCTTCTCGATTACCAACGATGCTATCTTCGGATATACGAACCCAACCTTTACACAATGCCACTTCTTCTTCATGGTTCCATGGCATACACCGAGCCTCGTCGACATTTCTAAACATCCTCTTTTGGCGTCTTCTTTAC
Organism: Chrysanthemum makinoi; assembly: GCA_910596185.1. Classification (NCBI taxonomy): domain Eukaryota; kingdom Viridiplantae; phylum Streptophyta; class Magnoliopsida; order Asterales; family Asteraceae; genus Chrysanthemum; species Chrysanthemum makinoi. Next base: position 350,955,617 of record OU343222.1, read on the forward strand.
GACTTCTTCTTTAGGGTCATGACTTCTTCGACTTCCTCGTCGACATCAACATTATTAGGCATAGACGATTTCAAATTATGGTGAATACATTGGAGTATCATCAAAATTAAACGGATGAATGAGAGACATAGGTGGAGGTTGAGGTTGTGATGAAGATCCGAAAATATTTGGTTGTGGAGAACCGCCAATATTTGTATCATATTTGTGGGTATTGTGGGTTTTCGTATTGTTGTAGATGTATGAATGGTGGGTTTTGGTATTGTTGGTTTTTGTAAATAAACGATGGTGCTCAAAAGTTTATCGGTGCAGTAGGATCGAGATGAAAATTTGAATTGGGTATTTCGGTGTTTTGTTGTCGATGTTTTGGTGTTTTAGTTTGGGGAGTGTTTTGATAAATAATGAGAGTAAAATGGTATAATGTAAATAATGAGAGAATGAGAAGTTGTGTTTAAGAATTTTGAAGTTTGGGGGTATTTATAGGTAATAAAATAATATAGTGATAATCACCTTTTGTCTCTTTTTGTCTGTTGCCTGACAGGTGGGGGTGTTGCAATAGGGTGGCATGTGACATGGGATAGCCAGTGGGGAGGGCTCACGACCATTGCATGCAGCTTTTATACACACAATGGTCGTCATCCCCTCATAGCTACATCAACACCGCATCACCATTTAACACATCACCACTCCTCTTAATTTTGAGACACAATATCACCACTCCCCTCACCTTCAAAAAATACCACACTTTATCCAAACATACCTCTCACCAAAAAAAAAAAACAAAAAACAAAAAGGTGGTGAGTGTGCTCACCACTCCCTCTTCCTTTTCCTTTCTTCGCACATGACCCAAGGGGTGATACAATGGAAGTGGCGCATGACAGGTCAGGGTGAGGGTGATGGCTCACCTTTCGTTGTATGCAGTCTAAGAACTTCCACTCATGCTACTTTCAATCACAGTTAACTACACTAGTTTCTACAAACATACCCCATAAAATACCCCACACACTCACAAAAAATACACCATTTATACAAACATACCGGAAAAATACCCCACACACTAAAAAAATAAAAATAATAATAAAAAAGATGGTAAGTGTGCTCACCACTCTCTCTTCTTTTTCCTTGCTTCGCACGTGACCCAAAGGGGTGATACAATGGAAGTGGTGCGTGACAGGTGAGGGTGATGACTCACCCTTCATTGTATGCAGTCTAAGAACTTCCGCCCATGCTGCTTTCAATCACCTTACACCCGTTTCTCTTCTCAACATCACTTCTACCCTCTTATAATTCATCACCACCATTACCAAACTACTTCTTCACCAAAATCCATCTATCTACACACAAAACAATTGCAATTTAAAAGAAGAGAAAAATAGTTGAAGATTATAGGGACGCTGACCTTTCATGCCCATGTAGATGCCTATTGAACCTATAGCGGATGTCTTAGTGTGCATAAGCAAGATCAAAAATTTTAATTTTTTTTAAAGTTATTTGTAGTTCCTAAGGCTTACAAAACGAGTTTAACCTCTAGTTAATTACCTAAAGTCTTTACTATTACAAATCATAGAATGAAGTCATTTACAAATTTAATCGGTGTGCAACTTTTGATCGGCCAATTTTTGACGGCATTTGATGATAATGTTATTCGTCTACATCCATTTTAAGGGCATTGGAGTCTGTGGTAGAGGAAACAACGCATGAGAAAACAAAGACTCTCTTGAACAAATTATTTAATATTAAAGTACGGTTAAATGTGGAGAGAATCTAATTTTCACATGTTGTGTGTTTTATCAGCCAACCGAAGTAACTTCATCCAATCATTTTTTATATGTGTTTATCGTCTATACACTATGTTAGCTCTACAAATACTTGTTATTTTTTTTGTTTTTTATTTTTTTTAGAATCTTATGTATTAGCCACAAAACTTCTGATCATTTAAAATTTCCAATTAGATGCAAAAACTGCAAAAAAAAGCAAGATATGCATACACATTAACAAAGTCTCATCATTAGGGTTTTGAGGGGAAAAAAGTGTACCTTTTTTCTATATGTGATCAGTCAAATTCAACAGTTTCCCTATGGCTACTTCTTTGGGAGTGGAAGTAATTCGTTGTGAAAATTCAAAAGAAAATCAACAGAAAAGAAATCACCTTTTTGAAGAATCGGAATGATCAATAGAGATTGTGTGTGCGTGCATACCTGCGGTTGGAAAACTCTAAAAAAAAGAGAGGCGCACCTATGGCTTTGCTAATGGGTCTAAAAACCGGAAGAAAAAAAATCCTTGGACAACTTTATCATTTTTGACTTGAAAATTGTATCATAAATATTGTGTTGCTCTAGTGGTGGATACGTTTGTTATTGTTACATACAACCAGGGTTCAATCCTCTCCATAATCATTTTTAATTTAATTAATCCGATTTTAGTACACTAAAACATTTCTTAGGTGGCAAAAGATTGATTGGCTTAAATATAAACAAATTAGATGACATGGCATAAAAATAATTACATGGCAATGACATGAACTTTTCTTGAATAATACACGTGTCATGAATCCAGTTATATATAATATAAAGATATATATATATATATATATATATATATATATATATATATATATATATATATATATATATATATATATATATATATATATATATATATATATATGAAAATGTATATATATATATATATATATATATATATATATATATATATATATATATATATATATATATATATATATATAGAGTAGGATCATGTACGGATTTTTAATTTTAGTAGCGGACGCATCGGATAGATCCTGACCGCCCATTTCGGATCTGAAAAAAGTCAAGATCTACGCTAAGCTTCACTCGGTAGCAATTGACCATGTAACGATTTTTTAATTTTTTCCTTTTGAGCGAACCTTACTATTGTTATCTTTCTTTTTTTATTTTTTCAGATTTTTCTGAGCACGTTTTTTTTATTATGAGACCTACCGTGATATTAAGTATATTATGAAACTGTAATATTATAAAACGGTGATATTATAAAACCAATGTGATATTAAGTTTTTAACATGTAAAATGAACCTTGATATTAAGAAACATATGATAGTTACTATGATATTAACAATTTTATTGAAAAAACATATGATTGTTACGGTGATATTAACAATTATATTAAAAAAAAAGAAAAAAGTTCATGTGATAGTAATAAGGAACCGTGATATTAACATTTTTTTATTAAAAAAGAACGATGATATTAATAATATTAGTAAAAAAAACAAAAAAGTAGTGTGATATCAAAAAAAAATTAGTGTGATATTAACAATTTGTATTAAAAAAGAAGAAGTTTATGTGATATTAAGATTAGATCTTGACTTTTTTACAAAAGTCAAGATCTAATCTTGACTTTGTCAAGATCAGATCTTGACTTTTGTAAAAAAGTCAAAATCGACCTTAATATCACAATACCTTTAATCATGAAAACGATTTTTTTTTGAAATTTTTTCACGATTCTTAATAATTTATCATCCTTTTTATTTTTTTAATTTTTTCAGATTTTTTTGAATTTAAAAAAAAAAACTACTGTGATATTATCCGCACCATCCCTACTTATAATTCAATCCGCACCCGATCTCTTCCCTATATATATATATATATATATATATATATAGAGTTAGGATCAAATAAGAAGATTACTTAAAATAAGAAGGAATAAGAAGAACTATAACCGCAAATCCGAGATGCACCGACTTAAATTAGACGCATCCCTATAATCTTAGATGCATTATAACACATCATAGTGTGTTTTCTAGCTTTTAATCAGATGCATATACGTATATTAGATGCATTTCATGATTTCTCTTGTTTTTGTTCCTCAGACGTCTTTGAAATCATGAAAATCAATTTGCACCATCTATACATCAAATTAACTTTCGAAACTCAAGATGTTGCATCTATATGAATAGAAATGCATCTAATTCAATTCGTTGCATCTCAAATGCGTGGTTTTGGTCACTTCTCACCACTTCTTATTTTAATTTACTTCAACTCCTTTGGATCCCCTACTATATATATATATATATATATATATATATATATATATATATATATATATATGAAAATGTAAATTAGAAAAATAAGAAAGATTTCTAGTCATACATTTCAAATAAGAGAGAAATTTAATGGGATATGCATTTAATTTGTAGATGCATCCTAAATGTGTGGTTTTGGTTTCTTCACTCTTTTCATTTTAATTTTTCTTCTCATTTGATCATATCTCTCTCTCTCTCTCTCTCTCTATATATATATATATATATATATATATATATATATATATATATATATATATATATAGGTTTGGGTTATTATGAAAAGATGTTTAAAATGAAAAGAATGAGAAGCCACCACACTGCGCCATGTGTCCCAATTATTCCTCCCCTTTTTTTATACTTGCAGGGGTATTTTCGTCATTTAACCATAGGGTATATAAAGTGTTGTTTTTTCTCTTCTTTTACATTTGTAAATTGGTCCGCTTCTCTACACATACATACACACACACACACATAGGCTCCACCTGGTAACCACCATCTCCACCAGTTTCTCCACCGGTTAACCACCTATCTCCACCGTGATATCCACCATCTTCTCCATCATGATTTTGAGATTCAATCGAGTGTTCATCGTCAACGAATTTTGAGTGTTTATCATGAACTAATAATGAGTGTTAATCATCAACAACTAGTTAATCATCAACGAATAATGATTGTATGATCTCAATCTTTTGTTTCTTTTTCAATTTTTTGTTAATTTACTTTATGTTAATTCGAATATTTAATTGTAATTAGTTAATATGTTTTTGTTGATTCTTAGTGTATTAAGTTTATTTAAAACATACATTCAGTATGTGTTAAGAAAAAAAACTAGATGAAAAATGTGTATATGAAACTTGCACACCAAGTGTTTGATAAAATGTCTACATGATATTCTATAACTGTGATGCGCTAGTTTCGTACAGTGATGCACCGATTGTTCATACACCTTGTGATAAACTTTTGCTAAAACTGTGATTCATTGATTTAGATATGTGATATTCAAGATGTGACCTATTTTCAGTTAATCTAATTTGATGCAGTTGTTTGTCATTGATGCACTATTTTTTGAATTTTGATTTCGTAAGCCTAATTCTACATCAGTTTTGAAGATGTTTATAGAATCATCAAACAGTTATGATTGTTGTTCATCCACTGTTATTCATAGTAAGAATCTAATTCAAGAGATATTGCTTTTTATTTTAGTTTTATTGTTTTTTTGTATCTTTGATGTTTTTATTTTAATATGTCTGATGGGGGTTTTTTTTTTTTTGATTGAGTAGATATCCTCTATATTTGCTTGTGATGTTGCATCACAATATCTTGTTTTGATAAATGAATTGTTGATGAAATTTAGACTTACTTTGTTATTTGTTTAATCACTTACACGAAATTTAGGAGTTAGATTTAGAGTATATCAAGTTTTTCATTACATCTAGAATGAATTTGAGAGAAAAACTACATGAAAAACTACATGAAAAACGTGTATATGGAACCTGCACACCATGTGTTAGATAAAATGTCTACATGATATTCTATAACTGTGATGCAGTAGTTTCAAATCTGATGATGCGCTTGTTTCATATTGTGATGTACTAGTTATTCATACACCTTGTGATTAACTTGTTGCTAAAACAGTGATGCACCGATATTGAATAACATTTTTTGTCTTGTTATTAATCTAAATATGTTATATATAAGTGTTTAGATCCGAAAAATTCAAGACGTGTTTTGTAAAGGTGCATGTATGATAACATGTCTCAGATTTTATACCTCTAATGCACTAAGTTTACACTGTGATGCATCAGATTTTAGTCTTTATTTGTTTTGGTCATTTTTTCAGTAGAAAAGGGTTATATTTGTAGTTGTATGTGTAATGCGGTAGTTATGAAATACTGGTGTACTAGAAAAGGCTTATTTTGTATTTATGTTATGAGTAGAAAATGTTTGTTCGTGTAATTGTGTGTATGATGTAGTTATTATGAAACTTTGATACAGTAGGTGTTTGTTTTTTTTACCAACGAGAATCTATTAGCTAACGTTTCATTTTTTATCAGTAGAAATGCTTATATGCGTATTTGTAGGCATGATGCAGCTGTTCTGAAATGCTGATGCAACAAGTGTTTATGTGTGATGAATATAGATCTAATAGGTTTTCTATAGTTTTGTTATGGGTAGTTGGTTCCATTATAATCTGGAAATGTCTAAAAGGTAACAAAACAACCCTTGATGACTACTTTTATGCTTTGATGTAGCTACTTTTAATGGAAGTGTTTATGAAATATACTCAATATCTTTTTGTTCATTTTAAATAATTTAGTACTCTTATGTTATTTAGTTGCTTTATAACATTGATTCAGTATGTGTTTGTTTGGTTTTTGTGTATTCACATGACCTAAGTTGATTTTAGAGCTGTGATATGCAATATGTGTTTTTGATGCTTGATGCAGTTGTTTTACATCACTGATGCACTAGGTTTTTTGTTTATTATTATTGTATTTAGCTTGCCTAATTTTATTTTGTTTATGAGTTTGTTTATATTTCTAAAAGGACATAAGGCCAGCGTATTATCATTAGTGTAGATTATATGTTAATTTATTGTTTATGCTTGTTGTTGCTTATTGTTCGGGTAAAGTTAACCAGTTTTTGTTATCGTGCGAATTGTGAATATGAAGTATTAAAATGGATATTAGATGGTTGTTATAGTATTAGTTGATGAGCGGATGTTTGGCATGTCTTGGTTTTAGCTTACGTGTTGCATCTATAGCGTGCCTATATTATTTATTCAACTATTTGCAAAATCTATATGTTGTCTTGATAATCTAAATGGAGGTGAAGATACATATGAATTTTAGTAGTATATTTAATGGGTTTTATTTGATTAATCGTCCTAATTATCTTTTTCTTTTTTCAGAAATTTATGATGAGTATATTGGAAAATGCCCATAGGCATACATTTCCCTGATGTTCAGTTTTGGAAAATGGATCCAAAAGACTTAACACAATTACGACGAGTATGTTAGAAAATACCGATATGGTCACACCTCCTGATGTTAAGTTTTGGAAGATGGATCCAAAGGCCATAATTCACAAAAATTGTCATCATCCAAGAAACCAAAGCAACAACATCTACCAAAAAGAGCTGGGCTGAGAGAATTTCCCGCAAATGAGCTTTTTATGAATATTATTTTAACGAGTTTTCATAATTCATAGAAATTGTCATCATCCAAGACATGTTTTCGGTTCAAAGATCTATAGCTTTTATTACCAAACATCAATACAATAGTATCTCAGTGTTTCTGAAATGTACTCAGTATCTTTCTATTTTATGAATAATATTTATTGCATTATGTTATTTGTTTAGTATATTATGATGCTTGAAAATATATTTTCATCTTTGTAGCATTTACATTGTGATACTGATATTCATTGTGATGCAAGTAAAATAATACAACGATGCGATAAAGTATTATTTTGATGCAACATTATGATAACATTGAGAAGCAACAATATGTATAACATTGTGATGTAGTAAGTTAACATTTTGATGCAGCAAATTAACATAGTGATGCAAGAAAATTATATTGTAATTCAAGCGATATAAAGTAATATGATAACATTCGATGCAAGAGAACGATATTGTGATGCAATATAATTCTATTTTGATTTAGCAATATGATAACATTGAGTAGCAACAATATGTATAACATTGTGATGTAGTAAATTAGCATTGTGATGCAGTAAAATTATTTGTGTTATTGTATCATAATTATTTGTTAGTACATCAAAATTTAAAACATCATATTGTTGATATTTTTTATTTAGTTGTTGTAATTCAAAACTTTCTTTATATTTAAGTGAATATATGCACTGAGATGCACCAAAATTTTACATTGTGATGCACTAGATATAAACATTATAATGCACCAATTATATACACTATGATGTACTACCTGTATACAATGTGGTGCACTAGTATTTTTAGTCGACCATAATTAATAATCTAGTGCATCACAGTTAACAATTTAGTGCATCACAGTTTATAATTTAGTGCATCATAATTTAAAATTTATTTTATATGTGATGCACTAATCAAAAGTACTTAGAACTAAACAAACACTGATCATTAAGAAGTAAAGTACTTAATATTAAACAAACACTAATCAAAATACAAGATATTTTAAACATCCAAATTATTTTAAACTAAAATTGTTCAATAATCATTCAGTTGGTCTTGAATAAACTTTCAATAAACTTTGTCAATAAATCTTGATCCACTCTAACATCATTATATGTTACAAGTTTAGAACTCTTTGGTTTCTTCTTCATGTATGCTTATGCTTCTTTCAATATTTTTGCCTTTTTCTCATCAATACTTATAAGTATCATCTTTGCAGAGTACTTGACTCATAACACCTTTAATTGTGCTTTTAGACCTAGGCCTTATTTCTTCAACTCGTCCGAAAAAATCATCATGACCAACGTATGTTTCCATATGCCTCATCACAAATACGTCATTGTTGGTAGGTTGTCCTCCAAGGCATCTTCACGTATTTAGGTTTGGACATTAAAAACTCAATGCATTTCTTGTGATTTTTTCTTTCTTTCCAAGTAGTCAATAAATGAATCAATCTGTGAAAATTATAAAATATTGTTACATTAATGTACTTTTTTGATGCACCAGTTATAACACTATGATGCAGTAAAAAAACTCGATGATGCACTAGTTATAACACTATGATGTAGTAAAAAAATAATTGTATGTATTTAAGTTATACTTACCAGAGCCATTTGAAAATTACCATGTCTTACAACTATATCATCTACTGCATATCATTTCAAATTCAATTGCATCAGACAAACAACCAAACATACAAACACATTTTCGCACGTAACTCATCCTACGCTTAACCTAACCCATGCTTATATGCGACAACCAAACATCTATTTCATCTCAATTCAAATACAAGTGAATCAGAAAAACAACCAAACATATAAACTCATTTTTGCACATAATATGCTTAGCCTATTTCATCATTACATGCGACAACTGAACACCTACTGCATATTACTTCAAATTCCAGTGCATCAGACGTACAACCAAGCATACAAACAATTTTACACAAATAAAACAACCTATGCTTATCCTACTTCATCAATTCATCATACTAAGACATATAAACTCCTACTGCATCTCAATTCAAATTCCAGTGCATCATACATACAACTAAGACTACAAACACATTTACATACACAAAACAACCTATGCTTAGCCTACTTTATCCTTTACACGCGACAACTAAACACATATTGCATCTCAATTCAAAATCCAGTGCATCAGACATACAACCAAGCATACAAACAAGTTTAATTTATAAACACAAAACAACCTACGCTTAGCCTATTTCATCATTACATGCGACAACTGAGCACCTACTGCATATTACTTCAAATTCCAGTGCATCAGACGTACAACCAAGCATACAAACAATTTTACACAAATAAAACAACCTATGCTTAGCCTACTTCATCAATTCATCATACTAAAACATATAAACCCCTACTGCATCTCAGTTCAAATTCCAGTGCATCATACATACAACTAAGACTACAAACACATTTACATACATAAAACAACCTATGCTTAGCCTACTTTATCCTTTACACGCGACAACTAAACACATATTGCATCTCAATTCAATATCCAGTGCATCAGACATACAACCAAGCATACAATCAAATTTACACACATAAAACAACCTACGCTTAACCTATTTCATCATTACATGCGACAACTGAGCACCTACTGCATATTACTTCAAATTCCAGTGCATCAGACGTACAACCAAGCATACAAACAATTTTACACAAATAAAACAACCTATGCTTATCCTACTTCATCAATTCATCATACTAAAACATATAAACTCCTATTGCATCTCAGTTCAAATTCCAGTGCATCATACATACAACTAAGACTACAAACACATTTACATACATAAAACAACCTATGCTTAGCCTACTTTATCCTTTACACGCGACAACTAAACACCTATTGCATCTCAATTCAATATCCAGTGCATCAGACATACAAACAAGTTTACGCACATAAAACAACCTACGCTTAGCCTATTTCATCATTACATGCGACAAATGAGCACCTACTGCATGTTACTTCAAATTCCAGTGCATCAGACGTACAACCAAGCATACAAACAATTTTTACACAAATAAAACAACCTATGCTTAGCCTACTTCATCAATTCATCATACTAAAACATATAAACTCCTACTGCATCTCAGTTCAAATTCCAGTGCATCATACATACAACTAAGACTACAAACACATTTACATACATAAAACAACCTACGCTTAGCCTACTTTATTCTTTACACGCGACAACTAAACACCTATTGCATCTCAATTCAATATCCAGTGCATCAGACATACAACCAAGCATACAAACAAGTTTACACGCATAAAACAACCTACGCTTAGCCTATTTCATCATTACATGCGACAACTGAGCACCTACTGCATATTACTTCAAATTCCAGTGCATCAGACGTACAACCAAGCATATAAACAATTTTACACAAATAAAACAACCTATGCTTAGCCTACTTCATCAATTCATCATACTAAAACATATAAACTCCTACTGCATCTTAGTTCAAATTCCAATGCATCACATATACAACGAAGCATACGAACACAATAACATACAGAAAACTACCTAGGCTTAGCCTATTTCATCTTACACGCGACAACTAAATACCTACAACATCTCAGTTCAAATTCTAGTACATCACATATACAACCAAGCATACAAACACATTTACACACATAAAACAACCTACGATGTCTATTTCATCCTTACACGCGACAACTGAATATCTACTGCATCTCAGTTCAAATTTCGTTGAATCACATTTAAAAACCAGCATACAAACACATTTACACACATAAAGTAACAAACGCTTAGCCTATTTCATCCTTACACGCGATAAGCGAACACTTACGCTTCGGTTCATTTTCTAGTGCATCGCACATACAACCAAGCATACAAACACATGTACACACATAAAACAACTTACACTTAGTCTACTTCATCCTTACACACGACAACCTGAACACCCTACTGCATCTCGGATCATATTCTAGTGCATCAGACATACAAGCAAGTTTACACACATAAAACAACCTACACTTAGCCTATTTCATCCATACACGCAACAACTAAACACCTACTGCATTTCAGCTCAAAATCTAGTGCATCAGACATACAAACAAGCATACAAATAATTTTACACACATAACAAACCTACTCTTAGCCTATTTCATCCGTGACAAAAACGAACACCTCGCACCTCAGTTCAAATTTAGCGCATCACAGTTTCATTTCAAGTGTATCAAAATGTAAAGTTAGTGCACCACATTTATAAAGTCCCATTGAGACATTTAATCAAACACCTTGTATGCATCAATTATAAACATACATAAACACACACTCTTGAATAGATTTGATAGCCTACTGCATCATATTCCAAATACCGAACATAAATTGATGAAAAATACAAGATTTTAGTAAACCAAAACCAAAAAAATGATGCACTAAAAAATTTAAGCTTCATAAATCAACTTACAGAGGCGTTTAAGATGGGGTAGATTCAATAGATTTTTAATTTGTGAATTTACTGCGTGAATATAGTGTGTGTAAATGAGAGAGAAAAGTGTGTGAAATTTGGGTGAAAATGAATCAGATATGGGGTTTTATCTTGAGGATGACGTCATTTAATTTGGTATCTGGTTTTTTCAATACGATACATGTAGTTTCTTTTTGCACAGATCTGCCCCTGATGTTTCTAATATTATCAAAATTGCCACTCCGTGTTTTTTATCCTTCAAATCTAATCCGACGGTTGAGATGGCTTCCTATCCTTTTCATTTTAACCATCTTTTCATTTTAACCCCACCCTATATATATATATATATATATATATATATATATATATATATATGAAAATGTAAATTAGATAAATAAGAAAGATTTCTAGTCATACATTTCAAATAAGAGAGAGAAATTTAATGGGATATGCATTTAATTTGTAGATGCATCTGAAATATGTGGTTGTTGTTTCTTATCACCCTTCTCATTTTAATTTTTCTTCTCATTTGATCATAACTCTCTCTCTCTCTCTCTCTCTCTATATATATATATATATATATATATATATATATATATATATATATATATATATATATATATATATATATATATATATATATATATATATATATAATCTGGATCGATTGAGAAGGTTTTTATTTTGAGAAGATTGAGAAGGTTTTTAAAAACGATAGATTTTTAACTTTGATTCATGTTTTTCAAGCGTAAAACTCATTTTAATGTGATTAAAATTTAAAATGTGTAAAAAAATTTGAATCAATGTTAAAAATCTCTCGATTTTACGATATATGTAGAATATTGAATCATCTGTACAAATTTAACGAATCATCGTCATAACTCGATTTTAGCAATGATTTGTGAATCAAATTTGTGATTTATAGATTCGATTCACCATAAAATGATGTTTAGTTGCTTCGCACGTGACCCAAAGGGGTGATACAATTATGTTTCAGTTTCAATTAATTTTGTATAACATGTGTGTTGGTTTGGATAAACATGTGTTATGATTAAATGTGTTTTTTGTATAATTTTAAAGGTGTGTTAATTGTATTTTTAGGTTTTGTTGATTTATTTGGGCTTCATTAAAATGAAAATATGAAAATATGTAATGTAATTGTAAAGCTTTACAATTAACATTTTGTATGTTTTAGATCATGTGATTATGATTGTGTTTGGATCATGCTGGTTTAGATCATGCTAGTTTAGAGCTTGGTTGGTTAGAACATGTGTGTTTATTTTTAAAAAGAAATGCTATTAAAGATGGCTTTATATGGTTTCTTGAGATAAACATATGTGTTAGTTTTGATATCTGAGATAAACATCTGTCTTTAAATGTTTTCTTGAGATAAACATCTGTCTTTATATGCTTAGAACATATGTATATGGTTTCTTGAGATAAAAATTGTAGTATCTCTTATACATGTGTGTTGGTTTGGATAAACATATGTTATGATTAATTTTATGATGATTGCTCTAAAAATACATTTGTGTTTCATAACATAATCAACATCTGTCTTTATATGGTTTCTTGAGATAAACATCTGTCTTTATATGGCTAGAACATCTTTATATGGTTTCTTGAGATAAAAATTGTAGTATCTCTTATACATGTGTAGCAATTTTGTAGCTGTTATTGTAGTATCTCTTATATAATGGTGTTTGGATAGGTGTATCTGGTTTGGTTAGTACATGTGTGTTTATTGTAATAATGAATGTTTAATACACTTGTGTTTTTCATGATAAACTAGATGTAGGATTATCATTAGTAATTTCAACTGATTGTTGTTATATCTTTGATATAGTAGTTATAGATTTGATAAAATACATGTCTCTGAAAACCATTTGTGTTTTTTAGTTATTGGTTTGATGATAAGAGTATCATGACTGTTGATGGTGGTTAGCGTAAGTAATTGTAGTCGAGAAATACATGTGTTTGTGTTGTGTGATAAAGGTTGGATCTTGGTTAGGTTTTGGGGGGTGTTTGGATTGGTGAACACCAGGTATTTGACGGAATGTCTGAATGGGAATTTATGGATTTTGTTTTGTTCTTGTGTAAGTGATACAGAAAGTTAGTGTATTGATTTATGGGATTTCGGAGTGGTATTGATGTAGGGATTTTGGGCTAATGCATATATGTTTAGACGTAAGGATTTAGCTAGTGTATTGATTTAGGGGATTTGGCTAATTCGATATATGTAATTGCATATGTGTATAATGGATGTTGTATATGTTTCAGAATTAAGGAGAAGCGGTAGGTTCGAAGGGAGGGGGCCACTTCTGAAGGAAAATACCAGTGTTGCAAAACAAGGCCTACAAGGCCGATTAATCACCGATTAGGTGCTGCAAGGCTACCAACCTTTCCGATTTATGTAAATCGGTCAAACAAATCGGTCAACCGTGGTCAATGACGGTTAATGGTGGTCAAACTTGTCGAATACCTTCATATATTGCCGAAAATACTTAAAACTACCCATAAAATTGTTTGAATAACTTATGGTCATTGTTTATATCTATTACAAGATGTTTGTGAAGAAAAATATTTGCCGAAAATACATAAACTTGTCGAAAATACCTAGAACTTGTCGAAAATACCTAAAATTTGCTGAAAATACTAAAAACTTGTCAGAAATGCCAATCCGATTAATCACCGATTAATCCCGCCTAGACCGATTACAAGCTACAGGGAGGTCGACCGCCCGACTACCGATTCGCGATTTTTGCAACATTGGAAAATACCATTGATGAAGCGATAAATGTACACGCAGAAGAAAGGGACGATGACTTCCAAAATGTTACTTAACAAAACAATCAAGCATCTAGTTTCAATGAACGTCACATATGTTCACTTGTATTGTACCAAATGTATATTCTAGTTAAATCTACCTGGACAATGTGTGCATATGTATTGTAAGAAATACAATTGTGTTTGGAATTGTAAATGTTTTATTCATATACAAGTGTTTTGAGTTGTTAGACGAGTGTTTGGATTTAGGGAATTTGGCTAATACATATGTGCACATGTATTGTACGAAAGGTGATCACTTCAAACTTGTTATATGTATTGTATAATATAAGATATAGGAGTAAGTAGTTGTGTGCATATGTATTGTACACAATGTGGAACATTGGTTAGTGTACTACTGTAAAGTGTGCATATGTATTTGTACCAAATGCAAACACTAATGAACGCACTTGTGATTAATGCAAATACCAATTAACCTTGGTTTCCCATGCCCTATACACGTATAGAAATATATAAATTCTACATATGTAACTTAGTAATCAAAGTTGCATATGTACACAAACAATGATAATCTGGAAACTTAGGTTAAAGCTATGCACATGTAGCTTCATTGTCTTTCTTTTCTTCATTGCGTTCAACGCTTTTTTTCTTCACATGTGATCATGAACATTGCACACGTGCATTAATAAAATCTACTTATGTAACTTAGTAATCAAAGTTGCATATGTACATAGCAATTATAATCTGGAAACTAAGGTTTAAGCTATGCACATGCATATTCATTGTCTTTCTCTTCTTCATTGCGTTCAACGTATTTTTAGTGCGCATGTGACCATAAGCATTGAACATGTGCATCTTTCTACAGAACTTTCTCCTTAGAAAATAATACACAAAACTAGAGTAAGGGTCCACAACTAGCTCTCTAACATGAAATTCCTTAGACCTCATGAAATAGGATCTAAACACAATAACAAACTTTCCTGCATGCATCAAATAAAAGTCTAAATCAAAAAGATTTCAGAAACCAAACCTGATATTCATTACTAATTCAGGATCTAAAGACAATCAAAGTTATGTAGACAACAATTATAATCTGGAAACTGAGGTTAAAGCTATGAACATGTATATTCATTGTCTTTCTCTTCTTCATTGTGTTCAACGTATTTTTCGTGCACATGTGATCATGAGCATTGCACATGTGCATCTTTCAACAAAACTATCTCCTTAGAAAATAATACACAAAACTAGAGTAAGGGACCACAACTAGCTCTCTAACAGCCATTCCTTAGACCTCATGAAATAGGATCTAAACGCAACAGCAAACTTTCCTGCATGCATCAGATAAAAGTCTTAATCAAAACGATTTTAGAAACGAAACCTGATATTCATTACAAATTCAGGAACCAAAGCACAATTCAAGTATATAGAACAATTTCAAAAACAAAAGGCTAAACCATATGCACTATATCAATAAATATATTTAATTGAACCATATAAGCCACACTCATCACCAATCATCATCAAAAATTATTCATTACTAATTCAGGAACCAAAGAAAATCAAAGTTGCATATGTAGATAGCAATTATAATCTAGAAACTGAGGTTAAAGCTATGCACATGTATATTCATTGTCTTTCTCTTCTTCATCGTGTTCAACGTATTTTTCGTGCACATGTGATCATGAGTATTGTACATGTGCATCTTTCTACAAAACTAGCTCCTTAGAAAAATAATACACAAAACTAGAGTAAGGGACCACAACTAGCTCTCTAACAGCCATTCTTTAGACCTCATGAAATAGGATCTAAACGCAACAGCAAACTTTCCTGCATGCATCAGATAAAAGTCTTAATCAAAACGATTTTAGAAACGAAACATGATAATTATTACTAATTCAGGAACCAAAGACAATTCAAGTATATAGACAATTTCAAAAACAAAAGGCTAAACCATATGCACTATATCAGTAAATATATTAAATCAAACCTTATAAGCCACACTCATCACCAATCATCATCAAAAATTATTAATCGGAATCTAAAATTGATAGCCACAAAAACAAGTTAACGATGATTAAATTAAATAAATTAGAATGATGTTACTTACCTGAAGGATCATATTCATCAGAATTACAAAGTCGTCATTGATTGTTGGTTGAATAACAACATTTGATTTTGTTTTCGCAGGGGTTTCGATTGGAACATTGGATCAAATTCTCTTCAACAATGTTTTCACGAGTAGAATCCATTTCTTTTTTGCCTTTTTTTAATGAAGATCTGGGTAAAAAAAATGGTGATGATAAAAATTGTTTTAGGGTTTTTGAACAAATGAAGATGTTATACGTAACTGAATTGATCATGTTACCAATAATACAGGAGTAAATACATACAGATAATTAATGTAGAATAAAACTAAATACCAAAAATACCCCTCCGAAAATAGGCAGAAAAAAGAAAAGGGAAAATTAATTATCTAAAATCTGATTGGTCCTTGGTGGTTCTCGCAGTTCTCGCAATTTTCTTGGTTCTGTAAATAACCTTACACTATATATATATATATATATATATATATATATATATACATTACACTACGAATTTAAAAAAAAACATTACAATACGAAATTCAAATAACGTTAAAACATTACAAAAACTCTTCATCGTCTTCGTCATCGTCACTATCGACTTGTGGCACTACTTCGACATGATGTCGACGATTTCTCCAAATGTGTTCGACCAAATCAGATTTTAAGTTTTGATGAGTTGATGAGTCCATTAGCTCCTGAGTAACCACCATCGATTCTTCATGCGTTCTTAAGGGATCATGATCTTGGTGTCCCTCATCTTCAAACCATGTAGGACATATCGCCCGTTGCTTGTGTCGGATGATCATATTATGTAATATGATACATGTATACATAATATCTTGGATATCATTTTAAAAAAACCCTCGAGCGGGAACTTTAAGCATTTTCCACTTCTTCTTCAACACACCAAAAGCCCGTTCCATCTTTCCTTGCCGCTTGCGTGCCTCCTCTTGTACAATCTTCTTTTACGATCAGCCATGGGAGGATTTGAAATAGACTTCATAAGAACGGACCATTGTGGATATATCCCATCGGTAAGATAATATCCCCTTTTATAAGCCACATCGTTAGCCTCAAATTCAAGGTCTGGTGCTCTCCCAGATTTGATATCATTGAAAATAGGTGAACGACGCGTAAAAGCGATTACGTCGTTATTCATTCGGAGACACCAAGAACGCATGCCAAATCCATAAATCTTGGGAAGCGACCGCTTCCAACAAAATGAATGGATGTGGCCCGTGATCACCCCTACAATGTTAAGCTCTCTCACTATTCGAGCAATTCTCCCACTCCCAACTTGTACAATCAATGCTTCCCATCATCCCCGGAAAGCCATGCTTATGCTCGTGATGAGCATATATTCTTTCAAGGTCAGAATACGTGGGCCTTCGCAAATACTCACGACCATATAACTCCATGATAACCTCGCAAAACTTACGAAGACATTCACGGGTTGTAGATGCACCAAGTGCCGACTCGTCAAGAGAATCAGGAACGGCCGCGTATCCCAATTGACGAATGGCCGCGGTACACTTGACCAATGGGCTAATACTAGGTACGCCCCTAGCATCAAGTGTTTGTCGAAAATAAGTAGAGTGATCGGTTATCTCGAACAATTTCGTGAATAGCTCTCGGCTCATACGGAACCGAGAGAATGTTCTTTCGTCGAAGCGGGTTTTCGGAGAAGTATGCGCCACTAAACGATTATGAGCACCCTCATGATCCCTACGTATGTACCTTCGTCGGGTTTTTGGTTGTGATGCTTTGTAAGCATTCCAAGCAAAATCCATGAAACTCACAAACTCACTAAAAACTTCTTCCTCGTCGGAAGACGAAGAAGAACCGAATAAATGCTCGAATGATGACATATTAAAAATTGTGTTTCGTGGGTATTTCGTTAGAATGGTTGATTGAATATAGATGAGAAATGGTGAGTGGTGAATTGTGTTTGAGGAGCATAGTTTTAAAAAGCGCGCCTTGAGGCGCGCCTAGGTGCGCCTCGCTCAAGGCTCAAGCTCTAGGGATTTTTTCGGATCGAGGCTCACGACATGCATGAATCCCAAAAAAAGCGCATCGCCTTGGGGCTTTTTGCGCCTTTGCGCCTTGGGGCTTTTTGCGCCTCGGAGATGTAACAAGTTTTGGGGCTCATTTTCTAAATATTAAGATAAGATACATGGGCTTTATAAGTTATATACATGAGCCTTTTAAGTTATATCTAATAACCCTAATTTGGAAAAGAACTAAAACACACAATCAAGTGGGTAACTATAGATTATGATCATTTTACAAATATGTAATCTCTCTCACGTCATAAGTTTATATCTTGAACTGATTTTTATTGATTGTTTATTTTATTGAATTGTAAATAATGTCATAAGTTTATTTTATCTTCATGCATCACATCATAGGGTGAGTATTTGTATGATTTGCATTATGCCTTGAATATTACGGAGTAATATGTTGCTTGCTTGATATTTGGGTTAAATTGTGAACTTTGTTAGATGTAAGTCTGCAAGTGTAGGACACAAGCATATTTAGTCTGATATGGATTTTAATCTATATGTAGTTCATCGAGCCAAAGAGTTGATCCATTTGAGAAGTGACAACTGATCCATTTTAATCTTTATAATGGCCATATGTGTCATGTATTAAGTATTTAATGTTATTTTGTGTTATTTAAGCTACATAAATGGTCACATATATTATAAAAAAAATTTAATGTATTTAGTGTGCTCGTATTCATGAATCAGCGCTTGGTATGCTTCGCCTTGAGGCTCTTTGATCCTCTTCGCGCCTTAGTGCGCCTTGAGCCTTTCAAAACATTGTTGAGGAGAAGTTGGTATTTATAGAGTGGTAAATTTGGTTTTAAAAAAAGCTTTTTTTTTTTTTTTTTTTGACAAACGTTCATTTTTTTGAAATAAATAGCGAATAAACTTGCAAATACTAACGTTTACATCGGTCTTATTTGCACTCGATGTGTGCAAAAATGAAGCCACGACCGATGTGGCAACCTTCGCCCACAATCGACCCAACCGATGTGAACATCGGTCGAAGGTGCCAAATTTTGAAGGCCAACCGATGTTAACCACACGGATGCGACCAGCCTTAATAGTGGCAGAAAGGCAATTCAGTCTTTCTTGGATAGCAAATGATCTGTATTCATAAGCTATCCCCGCTGCCTCACTTTTGAGTTTTCTTGAGTAAAGGTACATATAACTTGCTGCCTTGCGCCAGTTACGTCGATGGATTGCAAACGCGTATTAAAGGGGTTCGGTTTTACGGAAACATCTGAAAGTTTTGCGTGCACGATATATTCAGAGATGATAGTTATCCAAGGGACATTTATAGAGCAACTACTATTTTACTTTATATTCTAAACGTGGGTTCAGGTCAAAAGATGTTACAATTTGTACCCATTAGGTTGAGTTGAGCTGATACACTTCTTTCACATAAGTTTATTTTTTGCAACGAGTCTGTGATATAAAAAGCTATATTAACAAAATGATTCAAGAGGTTTTATGCATTTACATTGTACTTTTGGAGAGTTTAAAACCATTACCTTTTTTGTTATTTTTTTAAGTTTACCTACAAGAGATAACAAACATAACCCGAATTGACATACTTAAAAGTAAATGGGTTAAAACTTTCCACACATGTATTACTTTCTTAAGTAGTTCTACACACCTTTAAAGCAAGTTCCTGCTCCACCTTCTCAGTTAAACCAACAAAAGGTAATGAACTGTCACAAAGAATCTACAACAAAAGTTCATTTGAAAGTGTTAGTTTATGGTAATGAATGATTTAACAAACAAATGAAAATAGTATTATAAAGAGAAAAGTTAACCTTAATTGCATGACGCTCAAATAAAACATTGATAAAATGTCTCAAGCAAATGCATTTGCTTTCTTCATCAGGATTCATAATTATTGCAGAGTATGCATCATTGTAATTGTTTAAATCGAGTGAAAACTCAAATACATTAGCCCAAAATCGCGCTTTAGTAAGAACCGGTGATTCATTATCAAAATTTGCCCCAGATGGTTGATAAACCTGCACAAAGCACACAATTGTGTTAATATATGAAGGTTGCTACTATATTAGAATGCAAGAAATACTTGGGATACAAACCTGATCACACTCAGGTACGGGTATAACCACGGTCCTCAAAGCAAACACAATGTCTGATTTTGTAGCTTTTGTTATTGTTGCAAACCTTCCTTTGGTGATTTTAAAGAACCACAACAAATTCATAGCTGGAAAGATTGGTGGAATTTTGTTAATCAAATATTAAGTTCAATACACAGAAAACCATACAATTATAACAAAAAGTGTAATCCTTGTAAATTGATTGAGATTGCATGCATATCTAAACACCATAAACCAATATAATTTGAGAAAGAAATAACATATTAAAAGCAATCCAAACACCCTCTAAGAAGGACTGGTTAACGGGTCAAAAGGGCGGGATTGGCTGACCTTTACCATTTAGGTTTGAAAAATGAATATAACCCATGAATAGTCTTACGAAACTATTGAACCATTTAACCTTTTCTAAATAATAACTATTTAGAATGGTTTAAACATTTGAATACATGTTTAGTAGCTTTGACCCATTTAATCCTTTAAATTTTCAACCTATTTTCCCAGTTGTGATTTAAGCCAAGAAATTTATATCTAACCCGATAGACCTGATTCTATATAAATGGAGCGACATATACACACAAGTAGAACCTACCTTTATACCATAAGCATGTCATCTTTCAAGAGCTTCAGGAACATCATCATAAAAAACTCCTTTTATCTCATTTTTCTCAAACCTCATTCGCCAGATATGCCCCTAAATCAAAGAAATGTTAGCGAGATCCAACTTAACGATACATGTTCTAAACATATTTTTCACATACGTGTGCAAATAAATCCCAAAATAATTTTCTTCTCAAAAAGTAATTGACATAGCTCAATATAATGTCAAACTAAGAATTGGCCGGTTACATGTTACGATTTTACCAGCATAGCCTAAACCATGGTCTTCTTCACAAATGCCTCCAAGATCAATGCATTCTGGTATTTGTTTATCGAATATAACTTCAGTCTTGAAAGAGGCAATGTAACCAAATGCAAGCAAAACTTTTCCCTTATAACCATATCATATATCCTGGACCCCTACAAAATGTATAATACATTATAAGTTGTGAAAACTTTAATTCTGATGTTGTATTGATTAATATTGATAACAACTGAATATGCAAAGACAAAAAAATTGAAACTGGAAACTTATCTCAGTTGCTATTTAATTCCGAAAGTATCCTAACATATGTTATCTCAGACTACTTATCTAATCATAAACTAATACGTTAAATTATCCAAAAGAAAGATAACAATAAAACTCAAATATTTGGAAACCAAACTTCATTACTTACGCATATGTAGCTACTAGTACCTCTAAAAAAAGCCAATGCATTCCTTCATTTAACTAAAGCACCAGCATAAACAGTTTAAGTCATAATGTATATAGCTCAAATATTAGACGAAAAGGTGATACAATCATGTCTAATCGATACATAAAGATGTGACTTTGAAGCTTTTTTTCCTGCCAATTTTGCAAATAGATGTGACTTAAAACCTAAAATCTTATTAAAAAGCAGGTTTCATTTCTTGACTTGATTACTAACTACGATCTCATAATTTTCCATTGTTCTATCAATAGCTTCGCATAGAACTCCTCATACCAATCCAGTCTTGAAGAGTGAACCCCGGTTTACCTGCTTGGGATTGATTATTAAATGCTTATCAATTTAACCTTTAAGTAGTTCTATAATATTGAAGTGAGAAACTCGCACCTAAAGATGGTGGTGCTGGTGTCCCTGAGACAATCGAAGGAAATAATTACGAAAGAATTGCATGGATTTTAAATAAGTAAATATTAAATTAAGATCGTCTTTTCTTTTAAATCAGGTTCCTTGACAGCCTGCTTTCGTCTTTGATGGAGCAAATGAGATAAAGTGCACACCGCCGAGTCTGAACCTTGCATAGCAAAGACCGTTTGCGTTGATCTTAGCGATTTAGCTTTTCCAAAGAACTTGAATTAAGAAC
The DNA here is from genome assembly GCA_910596185.1 of Chrysanthemum makinoi. Classification (NCBI taxonomy): domain Eukaryota; kingdom Viridiplantae; phylum Streptophyta; class Magnoliopsida; order Asterales; family Asteraceae; genus Chrysanthemum; species Chrysanthemum makinoi. Next base: position 350,978,301 of record OU343222.1, read on the forward strand.
AGTAAAGGGCAGAGCATTTTCGTTAAAAGTTGGTATCTATGTTGCATGAACAATCATTAACATCATGTTAACGGTTGCCTTTTTATTATGTCGGCAAAAGATAAATTCCTGTTCACATGTCATGTACAATTAGCAACAAATTAAAGGCCAATAGGTAAGAAAAAAAGGAAAACATAAAGGGAAACGAACAACTATAGCGCAGCTTCCGAACACATAAATAATGTTAATTAAAAACCTTTCGGCACATAGCGTTTACATCTATTTTTTCACAAGAACTGCCACAACTGCCTTTACTCCGTCACTCATGCCTAAGACAAGTAACAACTATCGTTTATTAGTATAAGGTAACTGTTAACTTTAACATTCAAAGACGGAAAGAAAATAGTGTTGTTCATAGCGATTCGGCAACCTGGCATACGGGAACAACATGATCATCATCCGGTCACATTAAAAATATCCTTTCTTTGCGCAGATACCTCCAACCAAACCATGGGAAACATCCGCACTATCTGAAACATTCATACCCTTATGAAGTATATAAGTCAAAAGATGTTTTAATATAAATGTCCATATAAAATTAAAAGCCATTAGTTGTCTATACCTATTTGAAAACCCTTTGCAGCATTGATAAACTCATCAGCAACATCTTCTTTCTGGTCCACTGCCATATGGATACTGGATACAACATAATCACTTAAGCCTACATTATAATGATATCCGCTGCTAAAAGAGCTACATATGCCATGAAAAACGGATACTTGGTCTAAACCTGTTGATAACAGCATCAACAATAATCTTGGTGGGATTATCGTCAGTTTACAAATCAATGATTGATCTGTGCTAAACCGTCAAGCTACCTCACACAAGCTAGCCACTTGTGAATGGCTAACCGTAAGAAGCTTGAAACTGCTTAAAACACAAATACAATGAAGTCCTGGAGAATAGAATGAATTCCCGGGTCGTTAAGTCCCACGGAGACTCAATGGTGTGCCAAAACTAACTCAGATGATAGAATGATCACTAAGGATAGTGATCAGTAAAGGTTTTGATGAATTATTACACTACTGATTGATTGGAATGGAATTGGAAACAGAATTGGAAAACACAACAATCAGATAAAAGAAACGTAAAACGCACGTTTAAAAAACTACGTATACGTACTAAATAAAAAGTGAGATCTACGAAATAAAAGACCTAAAAATATGAAAATGACATTTTTACAAACCTAATGATAAAAGAAAATTTTTAGAAAAAGAAAATTATTTTTATAACTATTAAATTAATTATTATTAATTAAAAACTAATTTTACTTATTAAATAATAACCTAAAATACAAGAAAATATGAAATAAAGCTAGAAAAATAAAATTATGACTTGGAAAAATCTAAAATGACAAAAGAGAATTTTCAAAACTATTTTTATATTTTTCTGATTATTTTTCTATTTTCTATGAATTAAAAACTATTTAAAACTACTTAAATTGCTTAAAAATACAAATTTAACTAATAAAAATCTGGAAAAATATTTTTTTGACTTTTTATATTTATCTTAACCTAGGAAAAATGAAAAATTATTTTTTTGAAACTTTTCTTAATTAATTGCAATAAAAGCTAATTAAAAAGGTTTAAAAACTGATTTAAATGGAGAAAAATACCAAACAGTACTGGAAAAATATGAAAAATTCAAGATAAGCTTAAAATAATATTAGGAATCTAAGAAAAATATAAAAACAGGGTGTTGTGTGAAGGATTATGAAACTGATGTGCAAAGTGCTTAGAAATAAGCACTTATAATAAGCAAATGAAAACCCAAGACCACCCAATGATCACAGAAGCTTAAATAAGCTAAAAGAACCAAAATGCAACAAAAAACAACTGCTCTAAACCTCTGGAATGCTAATTACCAAGATTTGGTTGATTTGAGACCAAGTGCTAATAATGTTTGAGGCCAACTTTGGGCTTAAAATAAGCAACTAGATAAGTTTAAACTGGCGAAAACCAGTACTTGGGATCTAAACTAGACCTGGCTGGGACCTTGTAAACCAAAAAGGAGACCTAGATGAGCTCACATGAGCTTTGTGCAAGCTCCTGCAAAACCCTGTGGACTCGGTGTATCTTTGGTCGAAGTCAGTGTAATGTGGTATTTGTACCATTTTGAACAGACATTTTGAAGCTTATAGAAAATTCAAAAAAATACACAAAAATCACAATAATAAACTAGACCAGTAGAACCTTTTAAAACCACAAGTTTCATTGAAATTGGTCCAGAAATGAACTTAAGAAAAATCAACTCAGTTTGGTAAAAACGAGTTTTTAGCCTGACTTTTGAGCAATTTGGAGATTTTGACTTTATTGAACTTTGGAACCAATTTTATGGACTGAAATAGATGTTATATGTTATATTAAGACTATTGCAAGCTATGATAATGATAACTAAACATAAATCAAGACTTTGATTTTATAAAAAACCAACAGTTAAGCTTTTAAGAAAGTTGAAAGGTGATTTTGACTTTTAGCCAATGCAGGCATAAGTTTATGACTGGAATAGTTCTCAAATGACTAAAGAGATGTAAACTAACTGACCTTAACTACTGCTTAGCCCTTTAACACATTTTTGCTACAAAATCCAAACACCTCTTTAAATGACTGTTATGCAAATTAAAAGAGCTAAACTCTTAACTATCTAATATAAATGATCAAACTGAGTTAAATTATCCTAAGTACAACTATTTAAACAGGTTTAAGCTCTCTATAACTACAAATACAAGTACAAACACAATTATGCAAACTGAAATTAAAATGAAAATGAGCTATCCACTCACATGTGTCCAGCTGGTATGCAGGCTAAAACCAGAACTATAACTACCCTAATCTAATCTAATCCAACCCAAATCCAAGCTCAGGATTAGCCCAACATCATTTCCATTTCCAAATGCACCCATTTTGACTTTCATTTACCAAGTACCCAATTTGCTTGAAACTGGAATTGTGAGCTTATCAAAAGCTTTAAATAGCTCAAATAAGCTTATTGAAACTTAAGAATAATTTGTTAAAGGCACGGAAATAAGATTTTGAAACTGGATTTTGCAACAGTAAACCTGAAATTGTGAAACTGAAGTGAAACTTTAAATTAGTACTTGAAATGAGTTTATAATGATTAAGTGGCTTATGTTTATTACATTGAAGCTTAAAATTACATTTTAAAACATTAACTGAGATAACTTAATAAAATACGACATACAAAGAAAAATAAAAACTAACTACTTCCTATTTCTTGCTTCTCTTCCTCTCTTTTATACCCAAATAGCTTCCACGTGTCCTTCTGATCAAATCCCATCAATAAAATTGGCCATTGGATGCTTTGAGTGGATTTTGGCCATTGGATCAAAATGGCGGGAAAAGCTGTTTTTGACTTGTAGGGCTCTGAAATGGCAAGTAGGGGGGGGGGGTGGCATTAATTGTAGTGGGTTGTGATGATGAGGGGGGGGTTTTGAGGAGATAAGGCCTGAGGGTGGATGTGAGAGTTGAGTTGCGTGCAACTCAAGTGGGAAGACAGTGGTGGAGGGAAGGATAATCGTTTGGCGGGTTTTGACCAGGGGTCCAAAATAATAATGACGGGGTCACAATGGTTGGCGAGGTTCAAAGGTGCAAAGGGGTCTTGGATAGGTTTAATATTAAAAGGACTTGTTTTGTAATTCTGAAATCTTGAAGGACCAATTCTGCCATTATTCCAAAGTTGTCACAAGGATCACTTTTGCCAATTTCCAATAGTACAAGGACCGGTTTGTCATTTTCAAATTCCCAAGGACTATTTGTGCCAGTTTCAAAACTTGAGGGACTAAAGTTGTAATTTTGCAATTTTTGCTTTTAAGGACCAATTTTGACAACTCATGAATCCCTAAGGACTTAAAATGATATTTTTATTTATTTAGATTTACGAGGACTGTTTTTGACAACTTTTGAAACTTGGGGACTAAAACGCCAATTATGCAAACTTGATAATTTTTTCACCGATTTTGATATTTTTGCATTTAAAACACATAAAACACTTATTTGTGATATTTTTATCATTTTGATGCATTTCTGAGTGTTTTCGGATGTTTTTGCAGTTTAAATGGTACAAAATGATGAGTATTTAGACACTCATCAATCCCCCACACTAAACTATTGCTAGTCCCTAGCAATGATTTGAGAAAAATTAATGGATTTTATCTCTTTACCAAAAGCCATTACTACGGAGTAGCCAAATGTTTGAGTTCAAGTAAGAACCTTGGTACCCGATAACCAAGTGATTTTGAGCAAACCACCGACTTTCAACGGTTTTGATTTGTCTTTACCGTAGCCGTTTATACGGACTAGCCAACTCTTAGATAAATTATCAATATTATCTTTGGTGAGGTGATTACCAATTATGGTTTTTCCACTGCCTTTACCACAAGCCATAAACTTGCGGGCTAGCCAACTCTTCACTAATTAAAGATATGGTGAGCTGAACACCATACAATTTTGGGCAAATTGCAAGCCGTCAGCGGATTTGAGATATCTTTACCAAGAGCCGTTTGCTCCTGGATTAGCCAATCCTTATGTGGGTTAGACATGGTGGAGTGATTACCATTTGTTGTGTTTAGTACATAGTACTTCCACTAAAAAAAATTTTTTTAAATTTGGCCATTTTGAGGGAAAAAGGGACTAAAAGGGTACATTTATGATCAAATTAGCGAATTTCCTAATCCCCACACTTAGAAATGAATATTGTCCTCAATATTCAAAGTACCGGCTGTTATGCCGAATCCTTAGAACGTAAAAAGATAACATTACTAGCTAAGTGTAGAAACACAACAATTATTCTCTTTTTAATATTTACAATTTTCATTCATTTTTAGATCTATATACAACATGTGGGGCATCTCCCCACACTAGGGTGGTACACACGGGTGAAAACCCATGTTTAACTCTTGTTTTTGATTACCGAGTCGCTAGCTTGACTCGACCCCGAATTAATTTTGTTCATGGGGAAGTAAGTGGAAGAGACAATCTCCATCGGACTTTCATTCAAGATGTTTGGACAAACATTGAAGTACGCGAAAGTTCCACACCGATGAGATATACATAGAACCGGCTCAAAAATGATAAATGAAAATGCCGGGATCAAAAATAATGTCTTCATTCCCGAAGGAGTGAAGAACAGGAGAAGCCACGGGATAGGTGAAGAAGAGAAAGAAAGTCATGATAAAAATCATGACTAACTCTTCATCATCATAAGGGGAATTCATGATAGCATGAATTTCATCTTTTAAGCTCAATTGGTCTAGACATATCCCGGGTGTGTCTAGATCAAAGTAGAAGTTATCATACTCCGGTAGAGATATGATATGAGTGAGTTCACAGGAGAACTCCTCAAAGGGGAATGATTCATATTCAGGATTGATTTGACTGAGTTCACTGGGGAACTCCTCAAAAGTGAATGATTCATAATCGGGGAGGGAATTAAGAGAATGAGAAGTGGTAATACCATTAATCTTCTCTCCCATATGATCAAAATGGAACGTTTGCAATTCCGGAATAGAATCATTGAACAAAAGTTCACTATCCTCAAAGGGGATAGGATCTGAAGTAGGCTTTTCATTAAAAGCCTCGATTTTAGAAATGAGAAGACCTGACATTCAAGAATGTTGCACGAAGTGCTTCATCTTTGATTTCGTCGCGAATCATCATTCTCTTCTTCTAAGCTAACAAGCTCGAAGGTAATTCTTCTATATAACGATGTCTCCACAAGATAGCGAATCGTCATCAATAGAATCGGAGCACATCTCAACATGATTACTTTGGAAGACAAGAGGAGGAGGGATATCACACACATGATCAAGAATTTCCTGTGACTCTCTTGGGATTGGGACAAAGTCCTCAACACTAGACTTTATGAATTCGTCCGATTCCTTTTCAGAAACAGTGTCAAGATACTCATCCCCATGTTCAGAGTGAGTGTGAACCTCGGGTGTGATAGCGGTTGTTTGAGAATGAATCTCAACCTTGGGATATCAACTGATGAATTTGATGAATCTTCAAGTGTATCCTCATCATCACCGTCATCGGGAATAAAACGGAATCGAGAGCTAGATTTGGCTACTTTTCTTTTGCAATTGATTCCTAATAGATTTTCAAAGGCAATTTGGGAATTTATTTTAGCACGCTCTTGCTAACAAAACTTCCATGGATTTCTCATGAGAGTTTTGTAGCGACATAAGCCGACTCCTCCTTAAGTTCTTTTAATAACTCCAGAGTCTTCAGTAGAAGGTATGTCGTAGTTTCATGAGGAGTCGCTTGAATCATTTGGTACTGTGGAGGTTGGTCTTGAAGCGAATAGTCGTAATTGTTACAAGGAATTGGATTCCCTGTTTGACAATCCGAGCTAGAGTGAGGACCTCCACAATTCTCACAACATAAAACTGATGTGGCTGTGAGTCATATGTGTTGTAGTCATAATTGTTATCGGGAACACGCTCATAGACAAGCGTGTTTCCCGATTGACAATCGAAGCTGGAGTGTGAACCACCACGGTACTCACAACAAGAAAGCTGGCGAGTCTCACGTGTGATAGTGATGGACTAAATCGGTTGTGTTATGGTAGGAATAGGGATTCTGGTTATAGACAGACCCGTTTCCTGATTCCACCATACTACAACTGGGGCAATTGCCACCATTATAAGGACCACCACACCATTGACAACCAAGAGGGTGAGGATAAGACATAGAAAGAATCAAATGGTTCCAGAGGGGTTGGGATGAAGAATCAAAGATGTGAGAGGGTAAAGATGGATATTTTTGGATTTTTGGATAAACATTTTATAAAAACAAAGAATGAAAATATTTTTGGTGTTGTTAACACTTTAGGAAAAGTGTTAATGAACTTTTTTATTTTTAAAAAATTGTTTACAAAAAGGTGGTATATGTGCAAGAATGGGTCTGGAAATGCTTAAAACAACTTACGCCTCCCGGCGGGCCAAAATTTGATCGGTTCCGAACCGTCAAGTTATCTCACGCAAGCTAGCCACTTGTGAATGGCTAACCGTAAGGAACTTAAAACAGTTCAAACACCAAATGCAATGAAGTCCTGGAGAATAGAATGAATTCCCGGGTCGTTAAGTCCCACGGAGACTCAATGGTGTGCCAAAACTAACTCAGATGATAGAATGATCACTAAGGATAGTGATCAGTAAAGGTTTTGATGAATTATTACACTACTGATTGATTGGAATGGAATTGGAAACAGAATTGGAAAACACAACAATCAGATAAAAGAAACGAAACGACGTTTAAAAACTACATTATCGTACTAAATAAAAAGTGAGATCTACGAAATAAAAGACCTAAAAATATGAAAATGACATTTTTACAAACCTAATGATAAAAGAAAATTTTTAGAAAAAGAAAATTATTTTTATAACTATTAAATTAATTATTATTAATTAAAAACTAATTTTACTTATTAAATAATAACCTAAAATACAAGAAAATATGAAATAAAGCTAGAAAAATAAAATTATGACTTGGAAAAATCTAAAATGACAAAAGAGAATTTTCAAAACTAATTTTATATTTTTCTGATTATTTTTCTATTTTCTATGAATTAAAACTATTTAAAACTACTTAAATTGCTTAAAAATACAAATTTAACTAATAAAAATCTGGAAAAATATTTTTTTGACTTTTTATATTTATCTTAACCTAGGAAAAATGAAAAATTATTTTTTTGAAATTTTTCTTAATTAATTGCAATAAAAGCTAATTAAAAAGGTTTAAAAACTGATTTAAATGGAGAAAAATACCAAACAGTACTGGAAAAATATGAAAAATTCAAGATAAGCTTAAAATAATATTAGGAATCTAAGAAAATTATAAAAACAGGGTGTTGTGTGAAGGATTATGAAACTGATGTGCAAAGTGCTTAGAAATAAGCACTTATAATAAGCAAATGAAAACCCAAGACCACCCACTGATCACAGAAGCTTAAATAAGCTAAAAGAACCAAAATGCAACAAAAAACAACTGCTCTAAACCTCTGGAATGCTAATTACCAAGATTTGGTTGATTTGAGACCAAGTGCTAATAACAGTTTTGAGGCCAACTTTGGGCTTAAAAATAAGCAACTAAATAAGCTGAAACTGAAAACCAGTACTTGGGATCTAAACTAGACCTGGCTGGGACCTTGTAAACCAAAAAGGAGACCTAGATGAGCTCACATGAGCTTTGTGCAAGCCTCAAAACCCCTGTGTGACTCAGGTGTATCTGAGTCAAGGAGTGGTATTTGTACCATTTTGAGCAGACATTTTGAAGCTTATAGAAAATTCAAAAAAATACACAAAAATCACAATAATAAACTAGACCAGTAGAACCTTTTAAAACCACAAGTTTCATTGAAATTGGTCCAGAAATGAACTCAAGAAAAATCAACTCGGTTTGGTAAAACTGAGTTTTTTTGACTTTTGAGCAATTTGGAGATTTTGACTTTATTGAACTTTGGAACCAATTTTATGGACTGAAATAGATGTTATATGTTATATTAAGACTATTGCAAGCTATGATAATGATAACTAAACATAAATCAAGACTTTGATTTTATAAAAAACCAACAGTTAAGCTTTTAAGAAAGTTGAAAGGTAATTTTAACTTTTAGCCAATGCAGGCATAAGTTTATGACTGGAATAGCTCTCAAATGACTAAAGAGATGTAAACTAACTGACCTTAACTACTGCTTAGCCCTTTAACCCATTTTTGCTACAAAATCCAAACACCTCTTTAAATGACTGTTATGCAAATTAAAAGAGCTAAACTCTTAACTATCTAATATAAATGATCAAACTGAGTTAAATTATCCTAAGTACAACTATTTAAACAGGTTTAAGCTATCTATAACTACAAATACAAGTACAAACACAATTATGCAAACTGAAATTAAAATGAAAATGAGCTATCCACTCACATGTGTCCAGCTGGTATGCAGGCTAAAACCAGAACTATAACTACCCTAATCTAATCTAATCCAACCCAAATCCAAGCTCAGCATTAGCCCAACATCATTTCCATTTCCAAATGCACCCATTTTGACTTTCATTTACCAAGTACCCAATTTGCTTGAAACTGGAATTGTGAGCTTATCAAAAGCTTTAAATAGCTCAAATAAGCTTATTGAAACTTAAGAATAAGCTGTTAAAGGCCTGGAAATAAGATTTTGAAACTGGATTTTGCAAAAGAAACTGAAATTGTGGCTGAAGTGAAACTTTAAATTAGTACTTGAAATGAGTTTATAATGATTAAGTGGCTTATGTTTATTACATTGAAGCTTAAAATTACATTTTAAAACATTAACTGAGATAACTTAATAAAATACGACATACAAAGAAAAATAAAAACTAACTACTTCCTATTTCTTGCTTCTCTTCCTCTCTTTTATACCCAAATAGCTTCCACGTGTCCTTACGATCAAATCCCATCAATAAAATTGGCCATTGGATGCTTTGAGTGGATTTTGGCCATTGGATCAAAATGGCGGAAAAGTGTTTTTGACTTGTAGGCTCGAAATGGCAAGTGGGGTGGCATTAATTGTAGTGGGTTGTGATGATGAGGGGTGGGTTTTGAGGAGATAAGGCCTGAGGGTGGATGTGAGAGTTGAGTTGCAGGCAACTCAAGTGGGGAAGACAGGTGGTGGAGGGAAGGGATAATCGTTTGACTGGGTTTTGACCAGGGGTCCAAAATAATAATGACAGGGGGGTCACAATGGTTGGCAGGGTTCAAAGGTGCAAAGGGGTCTTGGATAGGTTTAATATTAAAAGGACTTGTTTTGTAATTCTGAAATCTTGAAGGACCAATTATGCCATTATTCCAAAGTTGTCACAAGGATCACTTTTGCCAAGTTCCAATAGTACAAGGACCAGTTTTGTCATTTTTCAAATTCCCAAGGACTATTTGATACAGTTTCAAAACTTGAGGGACTAAAGTTGTAATTTTGCAATTTTTGCTTTTAAGGACCAATTTTGACAACTCATGAATCCCTAAGGACTTAAAATGATATTTTTATTTATTTAGATTTACAGGGACCTGTTTTGACAACTTTTGAAACTTGGGGACTAAAAGCGCCAATTATGCAAACTTGATACGTTTTTCACAGATTTTGATATTTTTGCATTTAAAACACATAAAACACTTATTTGTGATATTTTTATCATTTTGATGCATTTCTGAGTGTTTTCGGATGTTTTTGCAGTTTAAATGGTACAAAAATGATGAGTATTTAGACCTCATCAATCCCCCCACTAAACTATTGCTAGTCCCTAGCAATGATTTGAGAAAAATTAATGGATTTTATCTCTTTACCAAAAGCCATTACTTCTGGAGTAGCCAAATGTTTCAGTTCAAGTAAGAACCTTGGTACATTGATAACCAAATGATTTTGAGCAAACCACCGACTTTCAACGGTTTTGATTTGTCTTTACCGAAGCGTTTTCGGACTAGCCAACTCTTAGATAAATTATCAATATTATCTTTGGTGAGCTGATTATCAATTATGGTTTTCCTTGCCTTTACCACAAGCCATAATCTTGCGGGCTAGCCAACTCTTCACTTTTAAAGATATGGTGAAATTTGAACACCATACAATTTTGGGCAAATTGCAAGCCGTCAACGGATTTGAGATATCTTTATCAAGAGTCGTTTGCTCTGGATTAGCCAATCCTTATGTGGGTTAGACATGGTGGACTGATTACCATTTGTTGTGTTTAGTACATAGTACTTCCACTAATTTTTTTTTTAATTTGGCCATTTTGGGGAAAAAGGACTAAAGGGTACATTTATGATCAAATTAAGCGAATTTCCTAATCCCCACACTTAGAAATGAATATTGTCCTCAATATTCAAAGTACCGGCTGTTATGCCGAATCCTTAGAACGTAAAAAGATAACATTACTAGCTAAGTGTAGAAACACAACAATTATTCTCTTTTTAATATTTACAATTTTCATTCATTTTTAGATCTCTATACAACATGTGGGGCATCTCCCCCACACTAAGGTGGTACACCGCGGTGAAAACCCATGTTTAACTACTGTTTTTGATTACCGAGTCGCTAGCTTGACTCGACCCCGAATTAATTTTGTTCATGGGGAAGTAAGTGGAAGAGACAATCTCCATCGGACTTTCATTCAAGATGTTTGGACAAACATTGAAGTACGCGAAAGTTCCACATCGATGAGATATACATAGAACCGGCTCACAAATGATAAATGAAAATCGGGATAAAAATAATGTCTTCATTCGAAGGAGTGAAGAACGGGAGAAGCCGGGATAGGTGAAGAAGAGAAGAAAGTCATGATAAAAATCATGACTAACTCTTCATCATCGAAGGGAATTCATGATAGCATGAATTTCATCTTTTAAGCTCAATTGGTCTAGACATATCCCGGGTGTGTCTAGATTCGCTTCGTGCTTTCATTGTAAACAAACATTAGTTTCTTACCACTGTTTGAGCCACGGATTCGCTTCATGCTTTCATTGTACGCCCCTCTTTAAGAGTCACCAAATAAAATATGTGATCATCTTAATATGGACATCAAATAATTTCAAAGCGATGTAATACATATAAATATATAATAATCAAGAAAACATAAATAAGACTTACATACCTTTTTACTTTCCCAGTTAAGTGTAATAAAACATGAATCACAGTCAAGTCATCTTACATTGGATCAAAATAACACATGTGCATGTACACTTCATCTAAAATATGTGATCATCTTAACATGGACATCAAATAAAAGCAGACGTAAAGGATAAGAGAAAACCTGTAAGCAACATCGAATAATGGAACATGGTTCTTCTCTTGAATGAATCGAAAACATTAGAAAAACTCATTAGGTTTAGAAAAAGGAGGCGTATCTTTTTTGTTAAGCTATATTTATATGCATAATCTATTCCCTAAATATAGGTTAATAATATCAATTATTTAAGCATTACTTACTTATTTTGAATTGTAAATCCCAAAAATTGGCTTGGTCTAGTGGTTGAAGCATTTGTATGTGGATTAAATGGCTCAGGTTCAACCCATCCAGCTACATTTTTTTAAATATTAATTCTGAATTTAACACCTTAAATATCGTTGCTTAGGAAAATGCCACATAAAAAAATAATAACAAACAAAAACCAAATTTTAAAATTAAAACAAAAAATTGTACATATATTAATAAAAATGCCACATGTCATTAAAAAAAATTAAAAAAATGCCACATAAATATAATGATGACATGGAAATATGACTTGGCATTATGGGATGCCAAGTGGCATTTTATGTGGTATGCCTCCTCTTATATGTGTATATATATATATATATATATATATATATATATATATATATATATATATATATATATATATATATATATATATATATATATATACTACCTTATAATGCATTTAGGCCTTCTAAAATTAAAAGGCTTAAAAATTCAGACTTTTTAAAACTTACTTAGAATAGATAAAGCATTTAAGTTGTGGGCTCCACAAAAAATTAAGATAAGGAGCTCCAATCATTGAGTGACATGTGTCACTTCTCTAACTAAAAAATAACAAAAAGGGAGGAGCTCTAACAAACTAAAATAAGGAGCTCCAATAATAGGGTGACACGTGTCAGTTCTTAACTAATTAATCACTTTTATTTTTAAATTTAAATATCTTTTTATTCGTTTAATTTTTTTATGATCTAATTTCACCATATTTTCTAAAATTTTGTGCTCTTTAATTCAACATTCATTTTTATATATTTTTATGAGTTTTTAGTTTTTACATTTTTAGTATGTTTATTTTATTTTTATTCAAATTTTTATAACTTTAATTTTTTTTTCAATCAATACAAACTTGATGTATCAAAATCATTTACTTTTGGAAGAGTGTTTGACGGATAAGAGATTGTGAAAGTATTTTTATATGCGGGAATAATGATGTCACGGAAAGATCTAAAACCCAAACAAACACATACAACTAACAAATATACATTTGGAGTGTTGTGAAATGAATTCACTAAGCGCGTAGGAAGTTGCGGGGAGAGTTGGGTTAGCAATTCATTTAATATATTTATTATATAACTATATTTATACAGCCACAATGGGTATCCAACTAGTATGTATGTATATATATATATATATATATATATATATATATATATATATATATATATATATATATATATATATATATATATATATATATATATATATATATATAGGGAAGAGATCCAGTAAGAAGAAAAACTAAAATGAGAAGAATAAGAAGAATTTCTTGCCACACATTTCATATAAGGGAGAGATTTTTAAGGGGAGATGCATCTATTTTAATAGATGCATCTGAAATGTGTGGTTGTGGTTTCTTCTTATCCTTCGCATTTTAATTTTTCTTCTTATTTGATCCTAACTCTCTCTCTCTCTCTCTATATATATATATATATCACCCAAGATTTTATCATCTACATAGAGCTTGATAACTCGAATCTCACTTGTGATGCTAATGCAATGCACTAGGAATTAAAATGGGGTGTTGTGTGTGGCCCTTGAAATAAATTCTTGAAAATCTGTTTGTATTCCACTCCTGTTAAGTGCACTACATTCCAATTAACATATGTGTCTGGTTGATCACACATAGTCATGCCTTCATATACACATCACGCATATGAGTTATTATGAAATGGCCCTCTACCTCCACGGCTCCACAAAACGACCCAACTTGTGATTCATGAAAAGTGTGAATCCCAAACAAGCACATTGTTAATCTATTAACATTAAAGATATAACTTCGAGCTTACCTATGGTATAGTAACACCAACATTAACTTTGGTATAACCTTGGCCACACCACTCATATTAGTAAATACTTATTTATTAAAGTTCTTGACCAAGTGTGTATACATCGCAGCGTGCATTTGCTTACATAAAACTTGTTAATTCAACCTCAAATTGCGATGTTGATATAGGACACAATGAATTAAATTGAGGTGTAGTGTATGGCCCTTGAAATAAGTTCTTGAAAACCAATTTGTATGTGGCTTCCGTTAAGTGTAATCCATCCCAGCTAACATATGTATCTGGTTGATCACACATGGTGGCTGATGCAGACCCACATTCTGCCGATGAGTTGTAGTTAAATGGACCTCCTCCTCCACAACACGCCTTTAGAGCCTCGTTTGTGAACCCTGCAAAATGTAAATTTTAAGCTTACAAGACAGTTTAGTGAAAGAGTGAAATCATGTTATTATTATTAAATTTAATATCACTTTAGCAAACTTATGAAACTCTGAGGTTTAAAGTGTAAATACTTTTAGCTTGCTTTATCTAACTTTAACTTTGGTGTTGGTTTGTGAGTTTGTAATAATGCAAGGTGTTGAATGGAACATTGTGCTATATAAGATGTTATTCAAGATTTAGGGTTCATTCATTCATCTCTCAAGTTTCACACACACTTTTACAATCTCTCTAGGTTGATCTTCTGGGTTTCTACATCATAGTTTCTGTTACAGTTTAGTGGTTTATTTATGTTTCTGGTTGTATTGAAGATCATCTGGATCTTTAGTAGTTTAGTTTTGATCTAGTGATAGGATTGGGTTGTAGTGTGAGTTATTGTATTGTTTTGGATTACATCTGTGTTAGGGACAACTCAGTTTACTTGTATTGTTGGTCTTCACTCAATTGAGGACAGATTTGCTATAGATGTATTAATAAAAGATCACTAAGGGGAGGTTGGTTGGGTGATTTGTTACTTTGTGTGTTTTTGTACCATTTTCACACGGTATCAGAGCCCACGGTTCTGATCGGTTTGATTTGGTGGTTTCTTGGTTTTCTGGTGGTGGTTAATTGAAGAATTAACTGTTAATTGTTGGTTTCTTAGTTAATTTCTTGTAAACCCTAATTTGGCAATTTTGGGGTTGTTTGAGATCTGGTGATTATGTGGATGATTTGGGCTAATTCTTGGTCCAGTTGCTATAGACTAAGTTAATCTACAGTGATTGGTTGTTTCTTCCGCTACGACTGGTTATAGTTATGTAAGTATTATTTCTCCTTTAAGACAACTGGTTTTTGGTTAAGTGGGTGCAAACGGGTTCGGTTAACTCCTTAATCTGCCACCATGAGTGATACGATACCTGCTCTGGCCAACCCCAGTTCACTTGACTAGAACCAAGTTGTTCTTGGGTGCGAGTTTTTATATTTTAGTTCTTTATTGTCTATTTATTGAGTCTAGAGTGCAGGAGGTTAGGAATTGGGTAGTCTTGGAAGTTGAGGATTGTTTGATTTGTTGGTGGATTATCTATGATTGCTGGTGTACAAGAGTTGTTGTTTGCTTATTGTTTTTGTCTAGTTTATTAATGTTTGTTTATCTGTTGTTTTTGGTTTATTGGTGTTCGTTTATCTGTTGTCATTATGGCTATTACGATTAATTCTTTAAATCAAAGTAATCCTCTATATCTGCATGCAAATGATTCTAATGGTGCTCGCTATTGTTGCTGTTAAATTGTTTGGTGTTTGATAACATCAAATAGTCCTGACTTTTTAGTGTCAATTTCTCCCCGATTAGGGATGGCAAAAGCACCCGAAACCCGAACCGGTTGGGTCGGGTTCGGGTTGACGGGTTTGGATGCGGGTTTGGGTAATGATAATTTTTTTTTAGCCGGGTACGGGTTCGGGTATGGGTTCTGGTAATACCCACCCGATTACCCGTACCCGTATCCATTTACCCGAATCTACACCCGCTTTATTGATTAATTAACTAGAATATATATACATTATATATAACTTCTTCCATTATATATTTTTATATAAGCATCTCTATTACATAACACATTTTATTTTGTACATGAATAATTCAAAAGCGTTAAATTATTTGATACGATATTCATTTTCTTTAAACAATTTTAATATATTAAGGTGTTTTCCTTTGTTTTGTCGGTTGATTTTAGTGTAACTTAATCTTAATACCGCCATTTTGTCAATATAATATTTAATTGGGGATAACCGATACCTGCGGGGAAACCCGAAAAACCGATGGATAATATTAATCGGGTATCCGGCGGGTAATGAGGCGGGTACGGGTTCAAATATTTTAAATGAGTGCGGGTACGAGTACACTAAAACCCGCCCCGAACCAGACCCGTTGCCATCCCTACCCCCGATTATGCTCATATTTTATGTCATTTATATGGATTTATGATTGTATTCCTTTATATTTCACTTCCAGGTACAATATGAGCATTGGAGCTTAAAGACGCAGATTTGGAGATTTTCCTAACGGTTTTATGTTAGTATGCTACCTATGAAGAAGCTACGGCGTAACTCATGTTCTCAATTACGCCGTAGCTGGAATTTTGTCACAGAAGACCAACTCAACTTCAGTTACGGCGCAACTCTCAACTAGAGTTACGCCGTAATCATCTAGGTCATGAAGTATTTCGCGCCTCCATCAACTACGCCGTAACATCCCTACAAGCATTACGACGTAACAACCTTCTGTTAAGAGGACGTATTAGTTACGGCGTAACTCTCATCAACACTACGGCAGAACTGCAACTACGGCGTAACTATTATTTATGTTACGCCGTAGTCACCTTAACGAGGCTTCTGTTTTGAAGATAATTAAGTTACGACGTAACTCGCAACTTAATTCTGCCGTAACTGTGATCGGGCCTATAAATACAAGCTCTAACTGCATTTCACATCATTCACTCAAAACTCAAAGGCAGAGAACGTGAAGAGGGTTCCAAAGGCAGATCACACGGTGCATACGGAGCCATCTCCAAGGGAGGAATCACACTGTATCGATAAGCTTTAGTGATCATTTCTATCTTTTACTTTAATTCATGTCTTTCATTATGTTAAACATTGAATGTATTGTATTTTTTAATATGATCGGCTAAGCACCCTTAGTGCTAGCCTAATTATGATTCCTTGATTGTATAGTTTGTGTTTTCATGCTTCCATAAATTGTTTCTAGTGTATGCATGCATAGTTCAATGGTAGTTACCCTAGCTTCGGTAGTTTTGAAGTGCGGTCGTATCTAGTTGCTTAGGAGAATTGACCAACTGACCCTAAGTAAGTAGGTAGAGAGGGGATTGGTAAGAATTGACCAACCTGACTACCTTTCCTCTTGTGCTTGAATTGACCAAGGATCACCATTGGATCGACGAACTTAAGAATTTAGGGATGAGTGTCTAAGATGCTAGCGCTCGGGCACTCATTATTTCGAATCTTGCATGTAGGGTACTTAATGACTTGGCTTAGGTTGCTTAAGACCCTCTACTCCCCAAATGGTAGGCCTTTGACGTCGGGTAGGAACCTTTGTTGATAGGTTAGGGCGAATTGACCAAATGCTGTCCTAGCGACTTAAACCCCCACTTGAATCAATTGAAGTAATTTAGAAGACATAGACATTACATGATAGGATTAATAATTAGGTTAACACACTTTCTCACCATTGTTCACAACCTTTATTCATTTTGCGCATTTCATTTCTTGTCTTTAGTTTAATTAATCATTTCAACCTTAAAACCATTTAAAAAAAGTGACACTTAGACTTAATAGAATCCTCATCTACATAGCTCTTGGGAACTACCTTGGCTTTACCACCTTCTATACTACGCACGATCAAGTTTACTGCTCGTTAGTGCATTGGTTATACCTTAGGTAGACGAGACTTATAAATATTAAATCCTGATCGGAATACCTGCATCAATGTTGAAAATTATAGAATATGGACTAGTGCTATGAAATTGACTATTCAAATTAAAAACAAAATGGGCTTTCTAAATGGAACTTGTCATATGAGTGATTATGCTGCTAGTCCTCTTGTGTAATACGGTTGTTTTGTCTTGGATTATGAGTTCTTTGTCTCAAGATGTTTATTTGGGTCATGTGTTTTCTGATAATGCTGCTACTGTCTGGAATGAGTTACGAGAAACATATGGTAGAGTGGACGGTTCAATTATTTTTAACTTGTTACAGAAGTTTAATAGTTTTAAACATCGCGGTTTACCTATGTCAGAATATTGTCATAAGTTGAACTCTCTTTAGATGGAATTTGATTTTCTTACCAAACTTCCAGAATGTACTTGTGAGCTAGGGAAAAGTTAATTGATCATGGAAAACTGTTAAAGTGATGCAATTTCTTATGGGTTTTGATGACATTTATCAACTCATAAGGATCAGTCTCTTAACTAGGTAAGTCCTTCCAGAAGTCAAGGATGCTTTTGCTATCTATCTTGAGAAGAATCCCACAAAGGGGTTCCTTCTTCATCTATGAAAATTGAAAAACCGCAAGTGTCTGGTTTTGTGTCTAGACCTAGTGATAATAATATGAATAACAGAAGAAGATTTAACAATAACTGGTCTAGTAACAATATGAATAACAACAGAGAAAATTATGCCATTTTATTATGTAAAAATTGTGGTTTAAAAAGGCACACTATTGACAGATGTTTTGAAATTATTGGATACCCCCTAGGTTTCAAGAAAAATCCTAATTTAAAGTCTGGAAATAGTTTTAACAATAAAAATAAGAATGCAGAGGCTAAGGGTGTGTCTGGGGTCAATAGTGATGTCAAAAATTCTGGTACTCTATCTTTTCCCAATGAACAGGTTTTGAAGCTGATGAACCTTTTGAATAATAAAACCAGTTCTTCTGCACATGCCAATATGGCAGGTAGTGCATCTTGCTTCTTTTTCAATTGTAATGTGTTTTTCAATCAAAACTTTTATAGATTTTTTTGTGCCAGTATAAAGATTAATGATGTCAGTTACCACTTGGGGTGGATGATTGACTTAGGGGTTAACCAGCATATGACCAATAATACAGTTAAAATGTTTGGTGTTGTTGACATTTCTGATTTAAAACTGACTGTTGGTCACCCAAATGGTACTTCACTAAAATTTCCCATGTTGGAAATTTAAGATTAAATAATAATGTGGTTCTGTTTGATGTTTTAGTGGTTCTTGAATATTATGTTAGTTTGTTATATGTGCATAAAATGATCATAGATAGTAAACTAAGTGTTGGTTTTGATGAAACTAAATGTTATATTCATGATTTGAAAAAGG
This sequence comes from Chrysanthemum makinoi, assembly GCA_910596185.1. Taxonomy (NCBI): domain Eukaryota; kingdom Viridiplantae; phylum Streptophyta; class Magnoliopsida; order Asterales; family Asteraceae; genus Chrysanthemum; species Chrysanthemum makinoi. The sequence goes on from OU343222.1 coordinate 350,997,417, forward strand.
AGTGAGTTCTAGGGACTGGGAGTTAGTTTGGTGGTTTGTACTTGTTTGATAAGGAGTATAATAATTATGTTGTGAGGAACCAGAGTGAGTTTTTTTGTCTGTCATGTGTCTAAGGAAGTCTTGCATAATAGGCTTGAGCACCTTGCTAATCAGGGTTTAAAATTGCTAAAAGGTTCTTTTAATTTGACTAATGTTAATCATGAGGGTCCTTGTGAGGTTTGTCATAAGGCAATGCAATGCAAGGATTCTTTACCTTTAAGTGAAAATAAGTCAACTGTTTTTGGCCAACTTATTCATCTTGATGTTTAGGGGCCTTATAAAGGGGTTTAGGTACTTTTTGACCATTGTTGATGATTATAGTAGGTTTGTGGGGGTATATATGCTTAAAACTAAAATGAGGTTTTTGGAATGTTTTTTAACTTTTATAATCTTGTTTTAACTCAGTTTAATAAAAAATATTAAAGTGATCTGATCAGATAATGGTACAAAGTTTATTAATCACAAAATGTTTGATTTTGTTATAACTATGGTTATTATACATCAAAATACTTGTGCATATATACCACAACAGAATGGTATTGCTGAAAGGAAACATAGACATCTTCTAAATGTTGCTAGAAGTCTTATGTTTCAGGGGGGATTCCTCTTGTTTTCTGGTATGATTGTGTATTCACTGTTACATACTTGATTAACATGCTTCCTTCCTCTGTTTTAAATGGTAAGTCTCCTTTTTCAATGGTGTATAATAGGGAACCTAATCTGTCTCACTTAAGAAGTTTTGGGTGTTTATGTTTTGCTGCTGTGTTAATAGGGTGTGATAAGTTTCTTCAAAATCTAAAAAGATCGTTTTGATTGGGTATTCTAGTGTGAAAAAAAAACGTATTTTTAGTCTTGAAAATAGGTTTGTTTTGTATTCTAGGGATGTAAAATTTTAAGAAACTGTTTTTCGCTACAAAATGGGTCAAAATGTGGTTTCTGAGTCTTAGCATGAGGTATCAACTTTAAACTTTTTTGATTTTGTTGAGTCTGAGTCTAAAACTGCACCTAAAAATTTGTCCATGATCCCAATGATGATAATGAGGAAGGAAATACATTTGTGGGTAGAGATGGTTAGGATCATCAACTAGATAGGGCTGTGAGCACTCATCAACCTGGAAATTTTGAACATATACAGTAACAAGTGTATGAGAGTGTTTCATAGCAACCTAGAAATGATGCAGGCCCTGCAAATCCATTAGGTGATAATATAAATTATGAGGGAAATGTTGGTTCTAGTTATGAGGTTCCTAGTTTTCAAGATGTTTCTGAAAAACAAACACAGGAATTTAGTCATATAAGGTCTAAAAGGTCTTCTAAATTGCCTGCTAGATTGAATGATTTGTGTTAGATTCCAAAGTTAAATATGGTTTAAATAGATATGTTAATCATTCTTTGTTAAGTATTGAAAACTGATGTTTTGTGTCTAATCTGAAAAAGACTTCTGAACCGACTTTATATGAAAAGGCTTTTAAGGATACTAATTAGATAAATGACGTGAAGAAGAAAATACATGCTTTATATGAAAATGACACATGGGTTGAACCTGAGTTACCATTTGGGAGGAGACCAATAGGTAATAAATGGATTTTTAAAATAACATACTAGGCTATAAGGGAAATTGAAAGGTTTATTGTTAGGTTAGTAGCTAAAGGTTTTAGTGAGAAAGAATGAGTTGATTATGAGGAAACTTTCAGTCATGTTGTAAAAATGAGTATTGTTAAATGTTTATTATGTCTGGCAGTCCAAAAGGAATGAAAAGGTTTTCAAATTAATGTTAATAATGCTTTTTTATATGGGGATTTAAATGAGGAAGTGTATATGCTACATCCACCTGGATACTTTGAAGAAGGAAGTAATAAAGTTTGTAAGTTGAAAAAATCTTTGTATGAGCTAAAGCAAGCTCCCAGACAGTGGAATCACAAACTGTCTGAAGCTTTGTTTTAAGCAGTCTAAAAATGATCACTCTTTGTTCATTAAAAGAAGGGAAAATATTGTGTTGTTCTTAATAGTTTTTGTTGATGATTTAGTCATTATTGGAAATTGTGGTTTATGTTGATGATTTAGTCATCATTGGAAATTATGAAACTCAAGTTGAAAAATTCAAAAACTTTGAAAAACAATTTTAAAATCAAGGATCTGGGTGAACTAAAGTTTGTCTTTGCAATTGAAGTTTTAAAAAATTGGTTTGTGTTTGAACCAAAGAAAATATTGTATTGAGCTGTTACATGAACTTGGTTTACTTGCATGTAGATGTGTTATGACTCCTTTATCTAAAAACATTGTTTTAGCACATAAAGAATCTGATGATGTCAAGTTTTTGAGAAATATTACTAGTTATCAGAAACTTGTTGGAAAACTGATTTACCTTACAATGACGAGACCATATATTTCTTATGGTGTTCATATTGTCTGAGTCAACATACGCATGCTTCATTACAGTCTCATTTCAATCTTCGGTTAAGGGTACTTAAATATTTGGGGCATTTACATACATCCCCATATCCCAACCAATATTTACATATTTCCCCAAACCTTGCTTTAAGAGCATAGTACATCATGCATTAAAAACTTGTGTTTGGGGAAAATATGTAAATATTGGTTGGGATATGGGGATGTATGTAAATCCCCCTAAATATTTTAAACGTGCTCTTGGAAATGGTATTGGGTTTAGTAAAACACAAACAGGTTGCATTTTCTGATTCTAAATGGGCAAAGTGTCCAGTAACAAGAAAGTTATTTTCAGGATATTATGTTTTTGTTAATGAGAATCTCGTATCTTGAAAGAGTAAAAAGCAAGCTACTCTGTCTAAATCCTCCACAGAAGCAGAGTATAGATGCATGGCATCTGCCACTTGTGAAGTTATGTGGGGTCTTGAAAGTTTTAGCAAATTTGGGTGAAACTGGGTTGATTCCAGTTGATTTGTTTTGTGATAATAAGATGAAATTCAGATTGCAGCTAATCATGTTATGCATGAAAAAACAAAACATTTTGATATTGATGTGCATTTAGTCAGGGAAAAGGTTGCTCCTAGATTGATCAAGACTGTGAGTGTTGAGTCTAAGAATCAAGTTGGTGATATACTAACCAAGGCTCTTGGTTTAGTGCGACATACTTTTTTGGCTAAAAATCTTGGCATGGTGAACTTATTTGTTTCATAAGTTTGAGGGAGGATATTAAATTTAATATCACTTTAGAAAACTTATGAAACTCTAAGGTTTAAAGTGTAAATATTTTTAGCTTGTTTTATCTAACTTTAACTTTGGTGTTGGTTTGTGATAGTGCAGGGTGCTGAATGGAACATTGTGCTATATAAGCTGCTGTTCTAGATCTAGGGTCATTCATCTCTCAAGTTTCACGCACACTTTTACAATCTCTCTGGGTTTCATTTATGGGTTTCTACATCATAGTGTATGTAGTTTAGTGGTTTGTTTTAGTTTCTGGTTGTATTGAAGATAATCTTGATCTTTAGTTTAGTTTTGATCTAGTGATAGGATTGGGTTGTAGTGTGAGTTATTGTATTGTTTAGGGTTGCATCCATGCCGGGGTCAACTCAATTTACTTGTATTATTGGTATGCACTCAGTTGAGGACATATTTGCTATAGTTGTATTAATAAAAGATCACCAAAGGGAGGCTGGTTAGGTGGTTTGTTACTTTATGTGTTTTGGTACCATTTTCACAATTATCTATACTTCTATATCTATCATGTCAAACGGGTAAAGTAGCAACGAAAAAAAAAACATGTGAGAAATTACTAGAAATGTAGTTCAATGCATAGAAATTTCTAAATTAATCTTTAGATCAATAACAAAATTATTACCAAATGGATGTACTTTTTCAATTTCATGACATAATGATTATCTGTCAAATAAAATTCTTATCGACACATCCTATCCGTTTTAACTTCAATAAAATTACCCGTTTGACTTATTATTCAACTTGTTCCCCCACATGTACGTTAGTACGTATTATGACTAGTGACGTACCAAATTTATCAGGAGAACGGTAGATTTGCATGGAAGCATTGTAGTAGTCTGCATATATGACGTTGACATCAGGATGAAACTCCCGAATCTGGTTAAGTTTCAATTGCAAGAGGTCATCGTGATATTTGGTAAACTCGTTGAGCTCGATGATGCAACCAGTTGTGGGATCATACTCTGTCTTCGGTGAACCACTTAGTGTTAATAGAAATGAAGAGCATCCAAATGGAAAGTTTCCTGGAATTACTAGTGTTTGAGCCCCCATCGAAATTAACTCCTATAATAAAAAATATGAATTTGATCAAGATACCCAAATTTTATACAACACATTCATATTATCTATGGTTAGGATATATACATTAATTACTGACACGATGGTATCAATAACAAGAGGAACCAGTAGTTTAACATCATCAATGTGTTTTCCTGCTACTAGACCATACATGTAATCGTTTCCTCCAATCTCTCCCATAAGGATTAAAGAACTTCCAATCAAGTTTCTACAATCTGCCAACAATTACAAGTTTTACATCATTTAAACTATTTGATGCATATATCGACCGAAGAGTCTTTATGATTTCTGTTTTAGACATGCAAAACCGCACAACTTAAACATGTTGAAACCTTTGAAAACCAATCATAATTAAGTTAGTAGCAAGGGAATGTATACATTTAGAAGAAAACACACACACGCTTTGGTAAGTTTGGTTACCAGAAACATTCCCGCAAATTGAAGGCAGTGCTTGTTTAAACCATGCCAACTGAACTCCTAGAGATGTGTCTATAAAAGAATTTGGAATTCCTATTGCTTCAAGAAACGATGAATTCAATGCTGTAGCACCCCCTACCGCAAAATTCGCTCCTTGTTCCAAAGTCATCCCAATTTCACTCCCCTTGTCATACATAATTGGTTGTATGAAAGGCAATCCAAGACTCTCCGCTACATAAATCCAAAAAATACTAGTCATTAACGAATTATGTCTACTTGAAGATGTTCACAGTTTTCCAAAACCAGAATTATAAAAACACGTCAAACCAAAGCAATTTGGGGCGTACAGTTTAAAATATCTTCTTCTTCTTCTTTTTTTAGAGTGTGTTCGCTGTATCAGTTTTGGAATATTTTAGATTATGTTATAGTCATTGATCCAGATTTGAAGTTAGAAATGTTGGATATTATTTAAGTTCAAATACTGGACTTTATGTTTACATGTTTTCATCTAAGACAATGTTTCATTTATTTTGTTTGTAAGTATTAAAAACATATGTATTAAGACATATGCAGTCTGATCCTTTGTGATCATTTGACTGCAGCTTTAGGTTAATGTGGCTAGAGCCACTTAGACATATTTATGACCATGCCTGTTGGCCGTTTTTACAGTTATGATAGGGGCAGTTATGATGGCAGTTAAGGTTGTTAAAAGGCATAACTGCCTTATCCCTTGAACCATCACAACCTTGTCTCATACCCCTTCATAAACTATATATAGGTCTATGTAATTTCGTTTTTATCTATCAAATAACAGTTATATTTCATATACAAATTTCCCTCCTTATTATTGACTGCACATTTCTATTTGCATACAATATTCACAATCAATACTGCACATATATCCTCACAATCAAATCACTGCACAACTATGGCATACAACAACAGATTTTGTGACAACCCGTACTTTCAGGTCATTTCTCGAAACAATTTATGCCTCACTATTTCAACATTTATCGTAAACTTGGTTTACTTGTTCCAAATTCGCGTAACCTTTATGGTTTAGCGGCGAATTCATGATCATATCATCACGTACATTTCATATGGACTAAGACTAGTCTACATTTCATTGACATCATTTGCATCACATTAGTTCATTCATGACATTTCATTTCACTTTAAACGCGTAATTTTTATATTAAATAAACGTTATCGCGTGAGTTATTATTTTGAATATTTAATCCATTACTTTCAAAAATGATCCCGACACATTTTTATACTTACATTTAGTTATATAAACTATATTTTGAGTTTAACAAGTGTTTTGAAATTATTTCGTATACAAGTCGTTAAATTTATATTATTACGACGTGTTTCTTAAAATTATACGATAATTATTTTATCACTCAAATTTCACAAGGAATGTATTTTTACAATTTTTATTATATCATTACACTCTATTTTGATCTATTAAAAAACTTGCTTGTACCAAAAATTTCCATTTACCTTTACTTGTACAATTTCTACACCTTTACTTATACATTTTACTAAATATTACACAATATATATATGCAAGTACATAAGTTTATAAAAAAAAAATAATATATTTGGGAACCACATCCCCTAAAAACCGGTTATGGAAGGGGGGAAGGTGCCTCATTTATTAGTTGGTACATTTTTCTTGAATATATACATCTATACTCAACTTATTTTCACATAATTCATTCACAACAATAATGCAAGATCCATCAAACTTTCTCCTCTCCTTTTTCCATCTCCAAGAACCGGCCATATAGGGTTTCAAGAAGAATTCATCAAGTTTTTCAAGTCCAAGTGTTTTAACAATCTAGATTACACTCTTATTAAGGTTTTGAAATAAAAACCTAGGGTGTTTAGGTTAACCTTTGTTCTAATCACCTCATCATATTAACTTGTAAGCATCTCATATTTATTTTCATCTTACATATTCATTTCATACTCATCTCATCATGTTTGAGCAAAAACATGCAAGACTTGTGTTGTTTATACCATTTTTACATGATTTTTAGAGTTTTATATATACAAGGTCATCCTATAATTATCCCCTTGGTATATGTTGGTCTTGATGATGTCTAGGAACCCATGACACCCTAAGAAGGTGTATGGTAGGATTAGATTAGCTTTGGAGTTGATTTGAAGGGATTAGAATAGGTTTTGTCCGAGAAAAACTATTTTTGATAACTATAAATTATGTTCTGTCCTTGTTTCATTTTTCTGGAAAATCCGACTTTAGTCACGACATTTTGACCTTGATAATTAGAAAATAGACTTTAAAACGAATCCGTGGCCGCTTGAACGGATGAAAACGGAGTTATAACGAAGTCGTGGTGAATTTTTAAAGTTTGGCGACGAAATATATTATTTTCAGAAAATTCAGCAACATGTTTTTACTTTATTCGAGTCAAAAACGAGCCTTAAGCTTCACAAATTATTTCGACTTGTCAAAAATATATTAGTATACTTTGATACGAAACTAAGGACGTATTATCACGTGAAAGCGGATTTGAAAGCGACAAAGATATGCACTTTTTCATAAACTTGCCGTAACTAATTTTCTGCACACAATTAGCCAAAACCACCATCTTTAACCCTTATTATCTTTATGTTCGAGACCTTTTGGACGAAAACTCCTGAACTGAAACTTCTAGATTTTGATACAAACTTTCCAAAACTGTCGAGTTCGTTCTCTAACGTCGCGGCGTACACTATTTCACGACTATTTTTCTAAAGCCATTTTTATCACTTTCAAGAAATTAGGCGACATTGTTTTGCGACGAAAAGTCATAATTTCACAATAAATCTTTATAAAACCATTGTAGGATGACATTTTGACGTAAAAACTTGTAAAGTCATTTTTGAAGGGTCAAGGCGTCAAACGAGTATTTTTCGACGACAAGTAATATTTTTCAAAACTCGTAGATGGTATAAATAACATACGAAATGCATGCATAACATTACATTGCAACTCATTACATATCATATCATTCATAATAGGTCATTTTTGAGATTCACGCTATATTTGATGTATCCACTTTTGTCATCATAATCATTGCACCAGGTGAGTTTTCATAGCCCCACTTTCAATTGTTTTGTACTATTTTTGGGGGAGATACATGCTCAAACTGTTTTCATTTACTTTCACAAGTACTTTAACTTATATGAATAACCGTGAGTTTTCATAGCCCCTGCTTTTACTTGTTTTCATAACTGTTTTGGGGGAGATACATGCTCGACTATTTTCAATTACTTTCATAGTTACTCTAATCATTTAAGGATTTCTGTGAGTCTTCATAGCCCCACTTTTAATTGTTTTTATACTACTTTTGGGGGAGATACATGCTCAAACTGTTTTCATTTACTTTCACAAGTACTTTAACTTATATGAAATACCGTGAGTTCATAGCCCCACTTTTACTCTTTTAACTGTTTTACAAACACTTGGGGGAGATACATGCTACATTTTTAATCGAACACAAATGCTTTGAACTGTATGCTATATCAGAATGTTTTATTGTCACTAAGTATTTGCCATGTTCGAAGTCCCTACATCATGAACCATTAGTCACTTGCGAGTGAGCGCGAATATTGTGAATAGGCCTATTGGAATTAACACTCCTGCTCCTATTGACCCGGTTAGGGAAATCGGCGCACTATATATTGAATCATTAAGGTAAATTGCCAAGTTTACCTATTAGGGCGGCGATGAAACGATGATTACCAATTTTTATTGGTGCGATGTTTACGCTTTGGTGTCATGAACTTAGTGAAATAAATACGATGTTGTTTTTAACGATGAGTGTGAAACAATTTAACTCACACTACGATGATTGTGTTCAAACGAATTAATTAAACCTATGGTTTTACGTCGAGTTAGGTACTATTGTGAATTCATTTGACGATTTCTGTTTGAACATAAACTATGCATATTATGGCAGTGGGTTGTGAACACCGCAGGGTTGCAAGTTTTGTATGGGCGGGACTTGGGAACGAGTGGATTTACAATGCCTTTGCTACATAAGCGATTTTGAAAGTCTTTACATTTCAACGATTTACAATGCCTTTGCTGCATAAGCGATTTTGAAAGGCTTTACATTTCAACACAAACTCTATGAACTCACTCAACCTTTGTGTTGACACTTTTAGCATGTTTTATCTCGGTATCTAAGGCATTCACTTCATGGCATGCATGTGGACATATCATAGAGTCGCGGTGACGACGCGTCTCACATGGGATTGATACTCTTTAAAACATCGTTTGAATTGTAACAACTTATTTCCGCACAAGTTGATTTTCATTTGGGACCTACTTTGTAAACTCTGATTATTTTATTAAATCAAACGATGTATTTTCCAACGACACTTTAGGTCGTTCAATATAACTGTGATTGTGATGCTATGACAGGTCAATCCCGGAATTCCATTCCGCGCTAAAGAGTAAATTGGGGGTGTGACAGTTGGCATCAGAGCTTCGGTTATAGAGAACTAGGTTGCATCATTGACCCTAGACTATAACTACATTATCATAGCATCTCATCATTTCATCATAAGTGCATGTTCACTCTACATGCGGTTTATACGTACATTTTTTCGAGTTATTTACTTTCATTTCATATCGATTGTCACATGGATGCCCTTAAATACCCATCCCATTATCCTTTCCTCATACTCCAATGTGGAGAATGCCCTGTCATTCCCTATCACAATTTTAACACCGGTTGACTTAACACCAAACATCATATGAGTCGATTAGTCCAAGCATTGCATAGTTACTCCTAAATTATACATAGCCTGATCACCTATGTCTAATTCAGGAAGAATCATGCAATGAAGGGAGTAGTAGTCTCATATGAGTAAGCAATTCCGTAATCGAGCCAAATTTTCAAAAGATTTTCTTCAAACCACTTGTTTCCAGTTTGATCCGCGTGACAGTTCTTGTTTGATGAGTTGCAAAGATCGAGCTAGAAACAAGTTGTTACCTAAACCGATTTAGCCTAATCTCATGACAGTTCTTGTTTGATGAGTTGTGAGATTAAGTAAAATCGGTTACCAAAAAGTCTTTTGAGGGTTTTGCTCGAAAATGGGAAGGCTTGCCTCATCAAACCCTAACCCGATAGACTAACACGAACAATTCAGGGGAATTCCTTTTTGAATGGGCGAATGTGACAACCCGTACTTTCAGGTCATTTCTCGAAACAATTTATGCCTCACTATTTCAACATTTATCGTAAACTTGGTTTACTTGTTCCAAATTCGCGTAACCTTTATGGTTTAGCGGCGAATTCATGATCATATCATCACGTACATTTCATATGGACTAAGACTAGTCTACATTTCATTGACATCATTTGCATCACATTAGTTCATTCATGACATTTCATTTCACTTTAAACGCGTAATTTTTATATTAAATAAACGTTATCGCGTGAGTTATTATTTTGAATATTTAATCCATTACTTTCAAAAATGATCCCGACACATTTTTATACTTACATTTAGTTATATAAACTATATTTTGAGTTTAACAAGTGTTTTGAAATTATTTCGTATACAAGTCGTTAAATTTATATTATTACGACGTGTTTCTTAAAAATTATCGATAATTATTTTATCACTCAAATTTCACAAGGAATGTATTTTTACAATTTTTATTATATCATTACACTCTATTTTGATCTATTAAAAAACTTGCTTGTACCAAAAATTTCCATTTACCTTTACTTGTACAATTTCTACATCTTTACTTATACATTTTACTAAATATTACACAATATATATATGCAAGTACATAAGTTTATAAAAAAAAAATAATATATTTGGGAACCACATCCCCTAAAAACCGGTTATGGAAGGGGGGAAGGTGCCTCATTTATTAGTTGGTACATTTTTCTTGAATATATACATCTATACTCAACTTATTTTCACATAATTCATTCACAACAATAATGCAAGATCCATCAAACTTTCTCCTCTCCTTTTTCCATCTCCAAGAACCGGCCATATAGGGTTTCAAGAAGAATTCATCAAGTTTTTCAAGTCCAAGTGTTTTAACAATCTAGATTACACTCTTATTAAGGTTTTGAAATAAAAACCTAGGGTGTTTAGGTTAACCTTTGTTCTAATCACCTCATCATATTAACTTGTAAGCATCTCATATTTATTTTCATCTTACATATTCATTTCATACTCATCTCATCATGTTTGAGCAAAAACATGCAAGACTTGTGTTGTTTATACCATTTTTACATGATTTTTAGAGTTTTATATATACAAGGTCATCCTATAATTATCCCCTTGGTATATGTTGGTCTTGATGATGTCTAGGAACCCATGACACCCTAAGAAGGTGTATGGTAGGATTAGATTAGCTTTGGAGTTGATTTGAAGGGATTAGAATAGGTTTTGTCCGAGAAAAACTATTTTTGATAACTATAAATTATGTTCTGTCCTTGTTTCATTTTTCTGGAAAATCCGACTTTAGTCACGACATTTTGACCTTGATAATTAGAAAATAGACTTTAAAACGAATCCGTGGCGCTTGAGCGGATGAAAACAGTTATAACGAATTAAAGTCGTGGTGAATTTTAAAGTTTGGCGACGAAATATATTATTTTCAGAAAATTCAGCAACATGTTTTTACTTTATTCGAGTCAAAAACGAGCCTTAAGCTTCACAAATTATTTCGACTTGTCAAAATATATTAGTATACTTTGATACGAAGCTAAGGACGTATTATACGTAGAAAACGGGTTTGAAACGACAAAGATATGCACTTTTTCATAAACTTGCCGTAACTAATTTTCTGCACACAATTAGCCAAAACCACCATCTTTAACCCTTATTATCTTTATGTTCGAGACCTTTTGGACGAAAACTCCTGAACTGAAACTTCTAGATTTTGATACAAACTTTCCAAAACTGTCGAGTTCGTTCTCTAACGTGCGACGTACACTATTTTACGACTATTTTTCTAAAGCCATTTTTATCACTTTCAAGAAATTCCGACGACATTGTTTTGCGACGAAAAGTCATAATTTCACAATAAATCTTTATAAAACCATTGTAGGATGACATTTTGACGTAAAAACTTGTAAAGTCATTTTTGAAGGGTCAAGACGTCAAACGAGTATTTTTCGACGACAAGTAATATTTTTCAAAACTCGTAGATGGTATAAATAACATACGAAATGCATGCATAACATTACATTGCAACTCATTACATATCATATCATTCATAATAGGTCATTTTCGAGATTCACGCTATATTTCGGTGTATCCACTTTTGTCATCGTAATCATTTGGTGAGTTTTCATAGCCCACTTTCAATTGTTTTGTACTATTTTTGGGGAGATACATGCTCAAACTGTTTTCATTTACTTTCACAAGTACTTTAACTTATATGAATAACCGTGAGTTTTCATAGCCCCTGCTTTTACTTGTTTTCATAACTGTTTTGGGGGAGATACATGCTCAACTATTTTCAATTACTTTCATAGTTACTCTAATCATTTAAGGATTTCTGTGAGTCTTCATAGCCCCACTTTTAATTGTTTTTATACTACTTTTGGGGGAGATACATGCTCAAACTGTTTTCATTTACTTTCACAAGTACTTTAACTTATATGAATTACCGTGAGTTCATAGCCCCACTTTTACTCTTTTAATTGTTTTACAAACACTTGGGGAGATACATGCTACATTTTTAATCGAACACAAATGCTTTGAACTGTATGCTATATCCGAATGTTTTATTGTCACTAAGTATTTGCCATGTTAGAAGTCCCTACATCATGAACCATTAGTCACTTGCAGTGGTGCGCGAATATTGTGAATAGGCCTATTGGAATTAACACTCCCGCTCCTATTGACCCAGTTAAGGGAAATCGAGCGCACTATATTTGAATCATTAAGGTAAATTGGCAAGTTTACCTATTAGGGCGGCGATGAAACGATGATTACCAATTTTTATTGGTGCGATGTTTACGCTTTGGTGTCATGAACTTAGTGAAATAAATACGATGTTGTTTTTAACGATGAGTGTGAAACAATTTAACTCACACTACGATGATTGTGTTCAAACGAATTAATTAAACCTATGGTTTTACGTCGAGTTAGGTACTATTGTGAATTCATTTGACGATTTCTGTTTGAACATAAACTATGCATATTCTGGCAGTGGGTTGTGAACACACAGGTTGCAAGTTTTGTATGGGCGGGACTTGGAACTGAGTGGATTTACAATGCCTTTGCTACATAAAGGATTTTGAAAGTCTTTACATTTCAACGATTTACAATGCCTTTCTTTGCATAAACGATTTTGAAAGGCTTTACATTTCAACACAAACTCTATGAACTCACTCAACCTTTGTGTTGACACTTTTAGCATGTTTTATCTCGGGTATCTAAGGCATTCACTTCATGGCATGCATTTGGACACATCATGGAGTCGTGGTGACGAAGCGTCTCACTTGGGTTTTACGCACTTTAAAACATCGTTTGAATTGTAACAACTTATTTCCGCACAAGTTGATTTTCATTTGGGACCTACTTTGTAAACTCTGATTATTTTATTAAATCAAACGATGTATTTTCCAACGACACTTTAGGTCGTTCAATATAACTGTGATTGTGATGCTATGACAGTCAATCCCCAGGAATTCCATTCCGCTGCAAAACAGGTAAATTGGGGGTGTGACAGATTTCATGATACCATTTCGCCTAGAAGCACTTATCTCTCAAGAGGAATTGTTGGTCATTTCAATAAATGGCATCAGAGCAAAAGCACTGGGAGAAATTTGCCAACAAGATTCCAAAGAGATTTTATAGCAAGACAGATTGAAAGGGAAAGCAATACCAGAATTGGGAGATGCATGAGACAACTTTCTCATGAATGCAAAACCATGCTTAAGAAGAAATTAATGGACATTGAAGCCCATAACAAGGCACTGCCAAAACCACAGATACCCAACACAGAGAAGCATAAAAGATACATATGCTTTAGGTGTGGTGTAAGAGGACACATCTCTGCAAATTGTCCAAAGAATGAAGAGAACAAGCATGATGAAGAAGAGAACATACATGATGCAGAACCAAAAGGAAAGGAGAAGACATAAGAATCAAATGTTCAGATCACTTATCCAGAGTTTATACATTTTTCTACAGATTTCATGGTGGAATCCACTGATGAAGAAGGATGGATGGAATAACATCTGGTATATTAGCAACAAGTTGGACAAACATGTATGTTCAAATTTGGACCTATTTACCAAGATCAAAGAGAGATTTTCTGTTGAAAGGATGCATGGACAACATAAACTATTGTTTATCCATGGGGTAGGAGAAGTACAAATCCGAATTGGGAATGATATACTCATCATCCCTGGTGTGTGCTACACACCAGATGTTTCACTAAACATCTTATCTACAAGGCTACTAGAATTGCAAGGATTGGAACTCACTTTCAAGGACAATAGATGCAGGGCAGTACCTATGTTCAAACATCCACAAGATTGATGTTTTGATCCAAACAAAATGAAGCATAAACAAAACATGTACATTGAGAACTTCTACAAATTACTTGCAGAAAGTTCTATGGAGAAAGAGGAGGATCACATGAACACCACATCAAAACAAGATGAACACATCTGTGTCAAAGGTGTAAAATATCCTATTACCATTTCCTCTTTAAAAGATCTTGTTTCATTTCTTGACTTAATTCAAAATGATAATGTAATTAGCCAAGAATGGGACAGATTTAGAGAAGCCTTTAACAATGCATATATATGGTTTTTTACTGTCTATTTAAATAGGGACATACCAGGCCCTATTCCACCAAAAATACAAGATAAAGAGATCCATTTAATGGACCTTTATAAAATTGTGAACACACTTGGAGGATACCTCAGTGTGATATTCTCACAAGAGTTTGATTTCATTGCTAAAATTTTTGGCCTAGAAAAGGAAAATGGCCAAGAGATTAAAACATGCAACAACACATATTTGGATGTCTTTATATCTTATTACAGAACTGCAAGGGCCTCAAGGAATGAAACAGAAGGACTTGTTTCAGGGAGCATGGGAAAATGCATTGGAGGGATTCCAAAAGAAGAGCCCAAGAACAAGCAGGAAGACATGAAGTTAGAGCATTTCGGTGTGATGCTGGAAGATCTAAACAGCAAATATGAATCAAACAAGAGATTGGAAGAGAAGGAAGGGAGAGGAAGCTCCAAGACCTATGGAGATTACAATAGTGATGATTTCACAATCATCATCTGATCAAGAACCAGAGAAGAAGGCAAGAAGAACCAGCATTTGTCCTTAGGGAGGAATGTTGGATATAATTTAAGTTCAAATACTGGACTTTATGTTTACATGTTTTCATCTAAGACAATGTTTCATTTATTTTGTTTGTAAGTATTAAAAACATATGTATTAAGACATATGCAGTCTGATCCTTTGTGATCATTTGACTGCAGCTTTAGGTTAATGTGGCTAGAGCCACTTAGACATATTTATGACCATGCCTGTTGGTCGTTTTTACAGTTATGATAGGGGCAGTTATGATGGCAGTTAAGGTTGTTAAAAGGCATAACTGCCTTATCCCTTGAACCATCACAACCTTGTCTCATACCCCTTCATAAACTATATATAGGTCTATGTAATTTCGTTTTTATCTATCAAATAACAGTTATATTTCATATACAAATTTCCCTCCTTATTATTGACTGCACATTTCTATTTGCATACAATATTCACAATCAATACTGCACATATATCCTCACAATCAAATCACTGCACAACTATGGCATACAACAACAGATTTCATGATACCATTTGGCCTAGAAGCACTTATCTCTCAAGAGGAATTGTTGGCCATTTCAATAAGAAATACAGAATAGGTTGAAGTTGACTTAATCGCTAGACATATACATTTTGTTGATTTAGACATTTAGTCATGCCATTTAAATTTAGCACAGATTAAGAAAATCAAAGTCAGAGTTAACAATAGCCATAAAGGCACGTTAGTAAATCATAGATTCAAAACCAAAGAATGTTAATGAGAACTCTCAACACTCAACAGAGCGGTAAAAAGAATGATCAGGCTCATTTGTTTCTGATTTGTACAGTTCTGACCTGATCAAGCATATTGAAAGAAGTGTTAGATAATGAATAAACCAGGGTATCAATTCCCAAGACGACTTTTGTTTTATGTCGAATCCAGGGTATCAATTCCCAAGACGACTTTTGTTTATGTCGAATCCAGGGTATCAATTCCCGAGACGACTTTTGTTAGTGTCGAATCCAGGGTATCAATTCCCGAGACGACTGTTAAAAAAAAAGTCTTTCATTTGCCTCTCCTTCAACCTCTCTTTGTCTTCTCACCTGCTACTCTGCCTTCTCATACGCTCATCTTCATCAGACACTTTCCTCACCTCCATTCTCTATCTTCTCAAAAAAAAAATGGATCTTTATGTTTTTCTATGGAAAACACGCCCGTTGTTTGGAAGGTTCTTTGGGGGTTGAAGTTTTAGAACCAACTTTCGTTTTAGGTTATATTGTTTGTTTGTTTTTCTTTTCTAGTTTTACTACTCCAGTCCGAGCTTTCGCGATTTCGCCTTCGGATGCGGAAATGTTAGCCTATATTATGTAACGGGCCCAAGCCCGAGACTAGAATATTCCATCTTGTGCTATTTATAGAGATGATGTAATTGTAATCAATCAATGAAATCAATTCAAATAAATTTCAATCTTATAATCTAACATGGTTTCAGAGCGGGTCTGATCCTCATACCTAAATGGCTATGTTGAGCCGCCTACTCTAAGCCACCCGTCAAACCTCCTATCTCCTATTTCTGCTGCCTCTCCTTCTTCGTCTACTGCTTCTCCTTCCCAACCCTCTCAATCATCTCCAAAACTCTTCAACCCTCTCAATCATCTCCAACCATATTCTTTTTTTTTCCTATTCTTACGCGCTCAAAAAAACCTTTGCCGTCATTGTTGACTATAGATCTCAACCTTGGCTTTGAAGACTTCAAGATTTGAAGATTTGTCTACATATGATTTACTGTTGCGAAGAAAAAAAAATTTAATTTTTTTTTATTTATTTTTTTTTTTATGTCGAATCCAGGGTATCAATTCCCGAGACGACTTTTGTTTGTGTCGAATCCAGGGTATCAATTCCCGAGATGACTTTTGTTGGTGTCGAATCCAGGGTATCAATTCCTGAGATGACTTTTGTTGGTGTCGAATCTAGGGTTCTTATTCCCGAGACGACTATTTGGGATATTTTGGGTTATCCCGTTTTATTTTGGTTATTGTTTTATTTTGTTTTTTTTTTTAGTTTCCTACTCCAGTTCGAGCTTTCGCGATTTCGCCGCTCGAACTGCGGGGGAGTATTAGATAATAAATAGGCCCAAGCCCGGTTTGTGGGTTTAGGGCATCTAAGGTTTTGCCATTATAAATAATGGTGAATAATAAAGTTATACCTACGGGTTTATTCATTATCTAACAAGAAGTTACCTAGGAAATCAATGATAAGACGACCATCAGAGCAACGGCCAGTTGGTTCATGGAAGAAGGTATCGCCGTACGGAGGATTACTACATGAATATTGTTGGTGAGTTATGGATGCTACTTGTTTTGCGTTTCCGGTGTCGGTCAGAGAATCACCAAAGCTGATGATCGACGTATAACATCCATTAGCATACAAGCTACCACTCCATAACACAATTAAAATTACCAAAAATCCTGCAAAAGAACGAGAGCTTAAAAAAGACACCATTATTGAAGTAGCTAAAGTTAGTTAGTTGGCAATGGTTTTATTTATATTTCCTTCCAAATTTCTAGTAGCTACCATATGTATATATGTATATTTGACATTTACTCTTTGTTCTTAAGTTTATTATTTGAATGGAAATGAAAGCAAATGGAGGGGGACAAAAAAAAAACGGATGGGAAAGTGAAGATAAGAAATAAACAATTTTGTCCTTGTAAATAAAGATCGTTTAAAAAAGAAATAATAATAAAGAATAGGTGTGCCAAATTTACAATTTTGTCGTTGTAAATTATTTTTCTTTACGTTTAATGATAAGGGCAATTTGGTCAATTTATGCACAAATATTTCTCTCCACTTACAATCATCCTAAGACCAAACGGAGTGGTCGTGACTGAGGCACCGTGAGGGTGCTCCTCACACGCGACAACCAAAACGGAAGGCATGGTCACGATCGTTTTTTTGTGTTTATGATGACCGGCTCACCAAACTTTACTCCAAAAAATGTGGGCCCTATTTGTGTAGTAAACGTTTGAAGCATAATAATAATAATAATAATAATAATAATAATAATAATAATAATAATGAAAAAAAAACCCTATTTTTCAACTATAAATACCTCAAAAATTCACCATTTTTTATATACATCTTCACTACTCTCCATTTTCAATACATACTACTCTCATACACACAACTTATTTTTAAATTCTCCCAACAATGGCTTACGAACCAAACGAGGTGCGACGAATGATCCTTAGACGACTACGAAGAGAACTAGCAGCGGAGGTCGAACTCGCGAACAATTTGCTGACCGAGTTGACATGATATCTTGAACAAATGCGCAGCCATGATCCAGAAATGACGAGGGTGCATTCGTTGCCCCTCAACCAGGCTATTAACAGTTACGGTTTACATACGCTTCTTATGACCACCGAAGTAGATATGCGTGTTACAACCACTTGAGGGCAACAAGAGAAGAAGTGATGAGGAGCATTGATGAAAAGCAAGAATTCATCAACAGTTATATAGCAATATAAGCTCGAATCATGTTTATTTCCGTTTAATGTATTTTATTTTCCGTATCGTAATTTGTATTTTTATTTCACTTGTCTCGTAATGATTAGTTTAAGTTTACGTTGTTTATTTATCTATTTATTATTTTTAAATTTTGTATGTTTACGTTTACGTTTACGCTTTTAGTTTATAAATATAAAGTATTTAATTAAATAAAAAATGGGTATAAAAGGTGAGGAGAGAGTGAACAAAACAGGTGAATGGTGAGAGGAGGTGATGAGAAGTGAAAAAAGAGAGAAAACTGATATAACGGTGATGTGGATGATAACGATGTAGCCACCACTCCCTTTACTACCTTTAGCCTAAAGTCTTTACTATTACAAATCATAGAATGAAGTTATTTACAAATTCAACCAGTGTGCAACTTTTGATTATCAATCAATATCAAGAGAAAATTTTACCTCAGCCATGATATGCAAGTTTAAATCGTCAGAATTTAAACTCCCAAGAATTTTGCTCCTTATTACTTCAAAACAAGATTGCAAAAAGCGTTAGGCGTTAGTCGGGCGGTTGACCACCACCTAACGCCTAGACGGATTGAACTTTTTTATATTAAAAATTATATGTATCTCATATAAAATCTGCATAATTTGTCTATTTTCACAATTATTAATGTTCTTATTATCTTTAATTACATATGTTAGTAAAATTTACATTATGTGTGTTAAAGCCCAATGTTTGTTTGTTGGGCTTATTAAATAAACTCATTAAAAAAAAAAAAAAAAAAAAAATCACTCACCCTTCTCTTCACCCTCCCGTCCCTCCCCTTCACCTTCTCTCTTCAACTCTTGTGCAACTGGTCTACTTTAAGAAAACAACCACTCGAGCTCAAATTAAAACAAAATCAAGAAAATCGAAACCTCAAAAATGTGTTCCAATCAGTGCTAATTTGAAGTTGTATGAAAAGAGGCGTGAATATTAAAAAAAAAATTGAAGTTAGAAAAGTGTTGACCGGCGTTGATCGACTCGCCGCCTAGGCCAATTTGTCACGCCTAAGAGGTTCGTTGACCGCCTTTTGACCAAAACGCTTAATTTGACAGATTTGCTGCAAATCAGGGCGAAAAGGGACCGACTAGCGCCTAAGCCGCTTTGTACAACACTGCTTCAAAACCAATATTCCTTGAGTTAATAAAGAGGGACAAAATCATTAAAACTAAAGATACTATTGCATTATTTATGTCTAAACCAGTGCACTCAAGACACTGGATAGACAAACTCATATTCATAGTAGAAGATCAAGTAATATAGTAATACACAGCTCCAATACATTATGTAGACTGTAGTTTCCAAATACTGCATTTTTTTCAAATCTCCAAAACAACATATACAAAATTTCATACAATATAAAAATGAATGTTACCAAAGAAACATGGCTTATAAACATTAATTACATAAAATTTTCATACAACAAGTAAATAAATGATGTTTTATAATACATATATATCAAATAATTTCACCTCCAAATTACATGTTTAAAAGTATGGTTTGAACTTTGAATGATTGTTGATATTCTCCCAGCCTTTGTGAAGCACAGCTTGTATCACTCATTTGCAATGGTGGTTTCAACTTTTGGTGGGCCTGAATGTCGCCTCGGCTTTGCCTGAAAATTAAGATGTTTCTTGGCTCCCACCATTATTCTCCGATAAGCCCTGTCCTCGTGGTTTCGCCTTTGCTGACTTGGCAGGCCCCAAAGATCCTGCCACGCTATGCCTTCTATTTACTTCAGATTTAACACTGACAACACTTTTTGCGTCATCATCCAGATCCTCCTCGGCCCGGGAACCAAAAGCTCGTGGGCTAGGACTAGGCTTGGGTTTTCGTGATGCTAATGGGCCACCAGCTTTGACGAGGAGTTGTAGGGGAATTGAGTTGGTGGCAGCGCATAAGACTTTGCAATTTCACTTTTGGTAATGGTGACACCACTCTTAACGGATGCATTATCAGTTGGGGGTTCTTTCTCGCCTCGTGACATATATCTCTCTGACCAACTCCAACCCCATTGAGGATTAGTCGGGTCCATGAAAAGCATGTTTGTTGCGCCTGCCGATTTCTTCCAAGGTTGCTGTTTGGTAAAGTTGTTATAATCAGATAATCAAATGTTTGAGTGTTCTGAGAATTTCTTTAAATCTAAGGAGCTAAGAGATAAAATGACCAAAAATGTCATGTTTCTGCACAAAATAGGATAGCCATTTTGCGAACATGGAGCAAAAGTCTCTCAGATTAGGTTCAAATATGAAGTAAATACGGGAATTTTATTTAAACTGTATCCAAACTCTACAAAAAATATGATGTTGCAGTGATCAGTTCTAAAACCTAAATACAGTAAACACGAGTCTTTACCTGGTGAGAAAAGGAATAAGCCATGGCTCTTTCTCTTCGCATAGTAGCCTCGTACTTACTCAAAAGCTTTGCTTCCATCTCTTCTTTCGACTGCACACTATCGTTCCATTCATCTCCATTCTGTTAAATAAATGCATCCAGTTATTAAAAAAAAGACAATAGCTGCATACAAAAGACAGTTGCTTAATACAGCAAGTATTTTCTTACTTTTTTTCATTTATTATCAGTATCATCTTTTTAGACTTACAAAGTTAACACCCCAAACCAAAGTAGTAGAAAAGCCCAAAAAGGTTATTACAAACCCAAATTTAAGGTCTATAAGGTATTTCCACTTCTTATCTTCTGTTGGACGGGGGCTGACTTAACTTCGCGTTCTTGTGTTAATGTGGAATGAGGTGTTACAAATACTAACCTGCATGCTGGCCATTTCCTTGGCGCGTAATTGTCTTTGAAGAGCTTGATTCTCCTCCGACATCCGAATCCTTCTTGAATTGATTTGAGACTGCACATGAGATATACTTTGTGTGCATTTGAGTGTATTAGCCGTTTGGCGCTTGACACTAGGCCCTTCAACCACTGCTTTCAACCTAACAAGCCCTCGCAAACCCCACATTGCCCTTCTTGCCTATAACACACACACACACATACACACACACACAACAAGTTTCATCCAAAGCACGTAAAGTCGGTAAAGATTTATTTATTATCAAATTGTTCAACAATTTTTATTTTATTCAATCATTAAATTACCAAGTAACCACGAAAAACCGTTTGGATCTTGATGGCTGCTACTTCCTCTGATTTTCCTAAATAACGAGTCTTGGTGGATGTTGATGCAGCAGCGGCATTACTGGCTGCTTGTAGCGGCTCAACCTCCACATCGACTGATTTCACCTCTTCTGGTGGAGGAAATGGATGAGAGTCGGTAGAACCACCGACATGTTCTACAATTTCTGGGACAACAGGTAAAGGACGTTCCTCCTCAAACCCGGTATTCTCTGATTTCTGGTGTTTACATAACAAAAATGGGGATGATTCACGATAACTATAACACACTATGAAAATGTAACAGATTGTATAGAACCTGGCTTTTCTTTTGTTTAGAGCTTGGACTCAACGTCCTCTTAAGCGAAGAAAACCAATTTCCTTTCTTCCCCATTACTGAAGCATACACCAATTAGCCTGTTTTTCCATTTCATACCAAGTTACCAACAGATAAGCCATGGCTTTCAAAGTCAAATATATATAACAATCTAAATTCATATAATATACTTGTATACTAATCTTGAGGCCAACTTTTTTTACATTACAGAATTAGCTTTTAGTATAAATATATTTTTTAAGATCTTCTAAAAGTTCAATTATATCATGTCAATTTGGACTTAAAAATGGGCCCTTTTGACATTAGAATTCAAAATGAGTCCATTTGACATCAATGTACTTTGAGAGATTTATAAAACTCAGTTCTAAAATTCAACAAACTGTGAACACACAAATGTACACATTATGTGAAAAACTTTTGAATTACTAGATTAAGGGGGTGTTTGGCTTTGATTATCACGTTTAGAAACGTGGGTACAAAATGACGTTTTGCAAAAGTAACCTCCCACATTCAGTTGTAAAACTACGTTTTGTGCCAAAAAAATCAGATTATCACATTTTGTATGAAACACCAGAAGTTGATTATTCACATTTTAAAAACGTGATAATCAAATAATCACGTTTTGAAAGCTTTGCCAAACACCCTCTAAACCCAAAATTCACAAGTAAAAACTAAGATGATGTGTACATAAATATATACTCATGAATCTACAAATCAAATCTAGTATTAGAAATTCAAAATCTTACGCAATTATCAAATCTAGCACACACAATGTACATAACAAAAAACTCTTAACTCTACTAGTTTTGATCCAACTTTCACATTCGAGTTATATAAAAACCACGATTCTATAAAATAAATCCACTAAACACAGATTAACCAAAATTCAATCAACAACATCAATACTCAATTCCACCGACAACTGGACGTAGACAGTCACACCCCTAACCGATGTTAAAATAACTTCAATAAATTAACAGGATCCTATAAATTAAGCAATACCCAAGTGCCAACTAATAACAAACTTCAAGAAATCCAACAAAATTACACTCAATTTTCAAATAAAGTTAGTTACTTGCATACAATAACCGTTAAATTAGTTACCCTTCTTATCAAAATAAACTAAAGCAACAAACTTTTAAGTAAATCTTAACATACCCATATGCAAAATTAAGTCAAAAAACATGAATTTGCAACAAATTGTACTCAATTTTCAAATAAAGTTAGTTAATTTCATACAAAAACCGTTAAAGTAACAAACTTTAAGTAAATCTTGACATACCCATATCATAAATTAAGTCAATTCACTAAAAAAAACATAGATTTTTATAGGATTTTGTAGGAAAAAACATGTTTTTTTAAGAATGTTGAAGGCTATGGGGAAATTAATTACCTAAGATGGGATGTTTTTGTTGGTTTTTTATTAATGGAAGTTGAAGAAAAACAGATCTTGTGAATGAAAATAGTAAAAAAGAAATGTGAAATTGAAGCAAGATGAATGACAGATGTGTTTTTGGATTTAATAAAGACAATTATTATTATTGGTTTTGGTGTGGGGCCTAAATTAATGGAGCTTTTTTGATTTTTTTGGCATAATTAATTTGATTTATTTTGTCTTAAGAAGATATTTCATTGATTTATTATTTTTAAACTAAATAGTAATACCTCCGTCTCAAATTATAAGTCCAGTTTGACTTTCTAAGTCCAACTTTGACCTTAAATAATTTTGTTTGTATTACATAATACTTGATGCAAAATATATAGATAGATTGTGGTTTAAATGTATTTTCATTTGGTATATTTTTTATCAAGTGTTTTATAATACAAACAAAAATATTTAAGGTCAAAGTTCGGATCAAAAAGTCAAACCGGACTTAAAATTTGAGACGGAGGGAGTAGTATATTTCATTGATTGGTAGTTGGTATTTTTCTTTCATGGTTTTATGGATTATGGTTAAGCATTTTATAAATATGAAATGTACACTTAGTAATTTATATATTTTGTAATTAGTCATTTAATCATTTTAAACATAAAAACTAATTTTAAGTGTGATGTCGTTATATAAGAAAAGAAAAAAAAGTCATGTTAATTATAGAATGTTTTTTTCTTTTTTCTTTTAATGTATTGAATGCTTAACCATGACAGAAAGCTATCATTTTAATTTTTCGGCTAACCAACTATGATAATTCTGGCCTTATTGTCACACATAGAACATTTTAAAATCGTTTTCACTAAGATTAGAACTTAAAATCTTTCGCATTTTAGTAAGCATAATCATGAGTAAATATCTATGCAAAGAGTTGTGATTGTTTGTAAAGCAATATCTTTTAAAAAGGTTCAAAGCCACTAACTAAGTGACATGTGTCTCATCAAATATATCCTCCTCATTCTTATTTTTTTTTTTAATAATTTTCGGTTAAAAGGCATTTCATTCATTTGCGCTTTTTAATTTCACCCCGAACTTCAAATGCACATCACTTTCAAACGATAAACTTTTACGAAAAACCGATATCGTGTTGCAATATACTTTTTAAATGCATTAGTAAGATTATTCGAATACGTATTAAGGATAATCTTACTGATTTGGTGAGTATAAACCAATCAGCTTTTGTGTCGGGTAGACGTATTTCTGACAACTTACTACTCAAGAGCTAATGCATAATTACCACTTAGACAGAGGCCCGTTGAGATGTGTTTTTAAAGTTGATATTCAAAAGGCATATGACACGGTGGACTGGAATTTTTTAAGGACGGTTTTAGTTGGTTTTAATTTTCATATTCGAAAGATCAAGTGTATTATGGAGTGTGCTTCTAGCACTTCTTTTTCTGTTTGTATCAATGGTTCTATGCATGGGTTTTTAAAAGGGAAAAGAGGGCTTCTACTAGGTGATCCTTATCCCATTATTTGTTTACTCTTGAAATCCTAATCCTCATTTTGCAGCGCTAGGTTAGAGATTCGAATAAGTTTGTGTATCGTCATCATTGCTTCAGCCTCAAAATTGTTAATCTATGTTTTGGGGATGATTTATTCCTTTTTGCTCATGGTAATGCTAACTCGGCTAATATTATTAAGGAGGCTCTTGAGGAGTTCAAAAGTGTCTCGGGGATAGTTCCTAGTATCCCTAAGAGTACGACTTTCTTTTGTAATGTTTTAAATCATACAAAGATAGCTTTCTTAATGTGCTCTCATTTCAAGAAGGTACTTTTCCAGTTAAGTATCTTGGAGTTCCTTTAGTATCTACAAGACTTGTTTATAGAGATTGTAAGGAGCTTGTAGAAATGGTTTAAAATAGAATTGAGAATTGGAAGAACAAGTTTCTTTCTTTTGCAAGGCGTTTGCAGCTAGTTTAATCTGTTATATCCTCTATGCATGTTTATTGGTCTTCTGTTTTTATTCTCTCTACTCGCATTACTTTGGATATTCATCAGGTCATGAGAGGGTTTCTTTGGTGTCAAGGGGATATGAGACGAGGTAAAGCGAAAGTCTCATGGGAGGTTATATATCTTCCTAAAAATGAAGGTGGTTTAGGTATTAGTAGACTTGAGATTTTTAATGTAGCTCTTGTTACGTCGAATATATGGAGTATTCACACTTTAAAGGAGTCACTTTGGGTGAAGTGAATACATACACATAAACTTTGTAATCGTAACTTTTGGGATTATCCTTTTAGAGGTAACATGTCGTGGGGATGGCGTAAGCTACTTCAAGTTCGTCCCATTGTTCGAAAATTTATTTGGTACAAAATTGGAAATAGCTCTAATATTTCGGCTTGGTTCGATAACTGGTGTCCTAATAGTCGTTTGATGGATACCATTATTGTTTGCGACATTCATAGGGTTTGGTTTGTTTATGCAATCCAAACTTAGTGATATAATTCATGAAGGTGTATGATTGTGGCCTAATGATTGGTTAACCAAATATCCATCTTTGTTTCACATTAATATTCATTCGCTCAATACTGATCATGTGGATACTTTAGTATGGAGAAATAGTCTGGGATTGGATAAGAGGTTCTCGTTTAGTAGTGCATGGGAAGACATTAGACCTCATGGAACTAACATTGCTTGGACAAATGTGGTTTGCTTTACTCATTGTATTCCCCGTCATGCGTTTCACGTGTGGCTCGTGATACAAAGGAAGTTGAAGACTCAAGATTTACTGAGGCAATGGGATGTTGGTCCATCGACCGACTTAAACCTGTCTCGATGTTCACTATGTGAATTAGTTTCGGATTCTCACAACCATTTGTTTTTTTGAATGTCCTTTCTTTTCGCAAGTTTGGTCTCGGGTGTGTTTGAAATCGGGTATGTCTTCTAGTATATTATCTTTGGATATTATTACGTCTTGGTTACTTACGTTTGGAAAGTATTCGCGGCTTCTTCGTATATGATTTGGCAAGATAGAAACTCATGGTTATTTAAACACAAGAAGAGAACCACCGAGCATGTGGTTGATGTTATTATTTCTACTATTCGTCTTAAGTTGCTAACTTTTCACTTCAAGAGGACGACGAGTGTAGAGAGGGTACTAGCAAGGTGGAAACTCCCTACGTCCTTAATTATGGAGAGCTCAACGTAATGTTTTGTTGTGTAGTCTAGTTGTGTGTTTTAGAGTGTTATGTTTTATCGGCGGCTATATATTCCGTGAGATTGACATGTCAATCTTATGAGTAGTGGTTTGAAGCACAAATGATGTGTTTTGTTTGTAATAGTTAATATGGTGTTTTACCATATTGCCGGAACTTCATTGATAATTAATATATTTTATCAGAGTAAAAAACCTTTTATAAAAAAGAAAAAAAAAATGATCCAGTAAATGTCGAGCAACATTTAAGAAAGTCAATTACTCGTAAATTATAAAATGAATTTAGGGGGTGCTTGGTTGGGGGTGGTGGGGAATGGAAAATGTAATGATTAAACATGTCTGGTTAGGAGTAGAGAATGCAATCATTGTTTAATATTTGGTAATGGGGCATTACCCAGTAAATTGGGAGGTATGGTAATGATTACCCACCTCCACCACCACCAGCAGTAGCCACCACCAGCACCACCAACCACCACCACCAGTAGCCACCACCACCACCAGCCACCGCCACCACCACCACCACCAGCCACCATCACCACCACCAGCCACCACCACTAGCCACCACCACCACCACCAGCCAGTCACCACCACCACTAACAACAACAACCACCACCACCAACAGCCACCACCACCACCAGCAGCCACCATCACCACCAACAGCCACCACCACGACCAGCCAGCCAGCCACCCACCACCACCACCACCACCAGCCGCCACCACCACCACTATTTGGAGGTTAATGTGTTTTTCTCAAATCATGCACTATCAAATATAATGATAATCTACATTCCATTCATTTGCATTCTCTTTGCCTTTCCCTTTCCCATTCTCCATTTTGAATCAAGCGCACCATTAGTTAATTTGTGTCAAGATACATTTAATAACGTTAACTATTACAATATTAGTTAAATTATTGATGATCTTCTATAACCAATGGAGCATTAGTCTAATGGTTGGAGCATTTGTGCTTGAGTCAATTGACCCAGGTTCAAGTCCCATCCTTGGCATTTGCTTCATATAGGTATCCACCTCCGCAAAACATATGGGCACACTGGAGAGACTTTGTGGAATAAGAGCTCAGGGGTCCGAGTCTTGGCTCGTGCTCACTCCGGTTGGTGCCTTACTAGGTCGGGGAGGTTAAAGTGATTCTTTTGTGAGTTGGACAATGGCTGGTACCAAAAAACACCCAGGATCAGGGTGTTCCCGTCAATCTACACATTTTGTGAAATTATTGATCTTCTATAACCAGTATACATGCATGTTAAACAAAGAGAAAATTGGGTAGCACAACCTATTGTTTAAAGATGGTAACATGTGTCTTAAAAACTTATAGGATTTTTGAAACCACAATCCTATGGGTTTTAGTAAAACTTATCTTGGGGTAATATTTAAGCTATCGATTTGGAGACATAGAAAGTTGACTTGTTAGCTAGATTATTTATTAGATCTGCTATTTAATGTTGTATAAGTTTCAATGTTTTAGGTGTTATACACTTGTCACAAGTGATGTTAAAGTTTGTTTGATGTCTATCTTCAACGCATATTCACATACACATACGAAGAACATGTTATGCACGAATTATGTAATTCAGTTGTAATTTTTTTGAAGGCAACCAAATATTTCACAATGTATACACATTTAGGCCGTTAACTTAAAAGGGACAAACATAAATTATAACTAGTAAGCTACATATAATTGTTAGGTGGTGCTTGAATTTGACTTAACTGTGTTAATATAAATAAAACTAAATTCAAGAATTCATGTGAGAGTTGTTTGTTTATAACTCAATAAAAAAAATAATTAAAAATATAAAGTGATAAAATGAAACATATCTGCATTAAGTCATATATTATTTAAACACGACTTGATAAGAAATGTAAACAAGCCCTTAATCTTTAATTAATATGAGCACAATTTATTCGAGAGGCTTTTGTAACACAATGTGCATCTTAAAGTAATGTAATTTGCTGCTTCTTTTTTTCATGTCTCTTATCACTTGTAATCATGATTACATATAATGATAACTAATTAGAGAATTTTAAGTTCAGGATTGTGTATTTTTGAAGATCTAAAAATCTGATAATAACAGATGGAATCATAGCTCAAC
Organism: Chrysanthemum makinoi; assembly: GCA_910596185.1. Classification (NCBI taxonomy): domain Eukaryota; kingdom Viridiplantae; phylum Streptophyta; class Magnoliopsida; order Asterales; family Asteraceae; genus Chrysanthemum; species Chrysanthemum makinoi. The sequence continues at coordinate 351,026,163 of OU343222.1, forward strand.
TTGATTTTATGCTTTAAGATATTGAAAATGAATAAAAACACTAATAAATGATCGCATGTGAACAGCCAGAATAAATGAAATATATATAATTTGATCAATAGACATCCTAATGATAAATTTATGTGTACAATCTCACTTTCATAATAAAATAATATCTTCAAAAGATTTTAGGCAAATGTATTTGAAGATCAACCTACAATGATCAAATTTGTAGTGTATTTGATATAATGTAACTTTTTTAATCAAAACATACAAATATGCAGAAGAGGAATTTGCAACAAAAGTTCATTTTAAAATACTAAAAAAGTATTGTATGTGTTTAACGCGTGAAAAGGTTGCACATTAATATAAACATAAACAGTTCTTTATAGAATTGAGATTCTCTTATGTTCATATAAAAATATAAAAATAACCCGTAACGTTCTCTAACAATAAAAAGAAAATTGGGTTGATCCGTCAATAGACCGGTTGTTCTATTTGTGAAAGAACAATTTAGTCATTCTTTATCAAATAGTTGTAAAAGTGTAACTTGTTGATTGGCACTTTACTTATTAAAGAAAGAAAAAGGATGCCCAAAAATCCTCAAAAGTAACTTTAGTTTTATATTTAGTACAACTAATCATCTTAATACACCAATTCAATTATCAATTGTTATCATGCTAAAACTATTTTTACCTGTTTAAAGCTCAAATGTCAAAACTGAATAAAAATCATATGTACCTAACATCTCTAATAACATTCAAGCCTGATACAATCATAGAAGAAACACTTTGCAATATTTAGAACAATAAAAGATATAGATAGAACTCATAAAACCATTAAATTTAAATGTTTCAATGTAAGGACTAATGACTCAAACACCAAAACAGAAACATCTACGCCACCGCCTGTCAAGCACCCAGGTATGAACCCGAAAGAATAACAGAACCACCATTCCTAAGAATGGGGCTGAGCGGAAGCAACACAAACCAACAAGAACAAACTTATGAAAAGAAAACAAAGAGTTCAAACTCAAAACCAGATTCTTAATGGAAACAGTTCATTTTTTCTTAATAGCAGCTTTTGTGATTTTGGCACCGGTTGGATCCTTCTTATCCACGCTCTTGATCACACCAACCGCAACTGTCTGACGCATATCCCTCACAGCAAACCGACCCAATGGAGGATACTCAGCAAATGTCTCAACCACCATAGGCTTAGTTGGAAGCATCTTCACCATACCAGCATCACCATTCTTCAAAAACTTTGGCTCCTTCTCGAGCTCCTTACCAGACCTTCTGTCTATCTTGGTCAAAATCTCACCAAACTTGACAGCAATGTGAGAAGTGTGGCAATCAAGAACCGGTGCATACCCATTCCCAATTTGACCCGGATGGTTCATGATAATGACCTGTGAAGTAAAGCTAGCTGCACCCTTTGCAGGGTCGTCCTTAGAGTTGGAAGCAACATAACCACGCTTGAGATCCTTCACAGCAACATTCTTAACATTGAAACCGACATTATCTCCTGGCAATGCTTCCAGTAGTGATTCATGGTGCATCTCAACAGACTTGACTTCAGTGGTCAAACCACTTGGGCCAAAAGTGACTACCATACCAGGCTTCATCATACCAGTTTCAACACGTCCCACTGGCACAGTTCCAATCCCACCAATCTTGTAGACATCCTGGAGTGGAAGGCGGAGTGGCTTGTCTGATGGTCTCTTTGGCTCGTTAATCTGGTCAAGTGCCTCAAGTAGAGTTGGACCCTTGTACCAGTCCAGGTTGTTTGACCTCTCAATCATGTTATCACCCTCAAAACCAGAGATTGGGACAAATGGGACTTTGTCAGGGTTGTATCCAACCTTCTTGAGGTATGAAGACACTTCCTTCACAATTTCATCAAACCTAGATTTGGAGTATTTTGGTGTAGTCGCGTCCATCTGTAAATAAAGAAATACCCAAATTAAATACACTGACCTAACTCTTTTTACTTAGATTTATAAATAATGTAAATTCATGGAGTTACCTTATTGCAACAACAGATCATTTGCTTGACACCAAGAGTGAAGGCAAGCAAAGCATGCTCACGAGTCTGTCCATCTTTGGAAATACCAGCTTCAAACCCACCGGTAGTCGAGTCAATAATAAGAATAGCACAGTCAGCCTGTGACGTTCCAGTGATCATGTTCTTGATAAAGTCACGATGACCAGGAGCATCAATGACAGTACAGTAGTAACGAGTGGTTTCAAACTTCCACAACGCAATATCAATGGTGATACCACGTTCACGCTCTGCCTTGAGCTTGTCCAACACCCAGGCGTACTTGAATGAACGCTTGTTCATCTCAGCAGCCTCTTTCTCAAACCTTTCAATCACACGCTTGTCAATACCTCCTAGCTTATAGATCAGGTGACCTGTTGTGGTTGACTTTCCGGAGTCAACATGGCCGATGACAACAAGGCTGATGTGAACCTTTTCCTTGCCCATGATTAAGCTTGCTGGTTTGCTGAGTTTATGAAAAAATCAATATCAGATAACAGAACTAATATTAGACGAAAGAAACAACTACATAGATCCATACATGTAGATACAGATATAGTGATATACTTACAACTATGCTAACAAAAATCAATGTGCAGTTTAGTTTCAAGTTACACATCAGAGCATCTTGAGATGGTGCGTAAAAACACTAATATTTTTGAGTCCAGAAAGCACAAAACTTTAAATAAAACCAGTAAGAAAAGGCATATATGCATATGATTTCCACTTTGTATACAAAACCATGGCTTATCACAAAGTAAATTTCTGAAATTTTGTAGTTTATCAACAGGAAGTTAGACTAGAAATCCATAAAATTTAAATACTTTATATCATATATGTCACTTAAAACATACACTAGCTGCATCAAATACAAGAAGGTTTCTTATGTTGAAAATAGATTAATTATGAAAAAAAGCAAACTTTTTTGGTTGCAATTTGCAAAGAATCACTATGATATAAAATTAAAAAAAAGTATAAAATACAATCTTCGCCTGAGAGATTCGAACTCTCGCGGGGAAATTAAACCCCATGTGCTTAGAAAGCACATGCCTTAACCACTCGGCCAAAGCGACGATCAAAAACAAAATTGAATATCAAGTTAAAACTTATCAATAAACATACTTAACAACTTAGAAGCAAATTAAACAATCTCTACCTCAAACAAATCATGCATCTAAGCTTTTGATATACAACATATAGTAAATCAACAGACTTATTTGCATGTACATATCATACATACATAGTAAAAATCAATATAGAATCAAACTCGTTTTACACCTGTAATAATATGTGATTCTAACAAATCAAAAGAGTTTTTATTTTTTTAAAATTATTACCAGAAAATTACAATAGAGATAGAACATTCATAACCAAACATACAAGCATGAAAATCAATTAATATAAAATAGTTTTAAAATTTTATTACACTAAAACTGATGATGTGCTACAAATAATAAAGCATTCAACACGCATATGCAAATAAATTATTACACTAAAACTAATCTAACACACTAGCAAATTAAACAAGTAGTAATTTATATATATGATGAGAATGAAACCTGCATAATTAAGGTTTAAAACAATTTACTAGTAACAGTGATCACTACAATGAAGATAGAACAAATTAAAATACAAAACATCAACAGAAACACAAGCATGCAAATGAATGGGTTACCTAAAACTACACTAATAACATGCTAATTAAGAAAACACCAATTTAACACAAATAAAGGCTACAAAACCATAATACGTTAAGGAAAATGATTTGGAGACATAATTATGTGTCTACAAACATGCCTAAAAATACGTGGCATGATCCTGATGGTTTATGAAAAAGTGGGTCTCAGGATGATGCCACGCAGGTTTAGGTATATCTTTTAGGCCTCCCAATCACTACTCGTACATTAATACATAAACAGTTTTCTAAAACCATGCAACAGTCTAGAAGAAAACATGCAAATCCACGGTTACATAGAATTACTACAATGAAACTCAAATAACACATACTATAAATTAACAAGAATGCTAGCATGCAAATAATTAACGAGTAGACATTAATATGAATAGAAAAAATTATACCTTTAGAAGTTGAAGAAGCTGCAAAGATGTGAAAAGATGATACGTGTATGAGTGGCTGGGTTTGTGTGTATTTATACTGGTGATGCTTTGACCTACACGCTCTTTCTGTACTTGCTAGGGTTTTTGCGGGCCGTTAGATTAGTATTTGATCAACGGTGTGTATTGGTCTTGCCACGTCACCACTCTCTTAGATGTTTCTAGAAGAACAAAAAAAAAAAAAAAAAAAAAAAACGTAAAATGTGACATGACGGCATGACCAAGTCTTCGTTTTTACAGTCAAGGAAAAGCTTTTGCGTTTATAAAATGTGATGTAAGACGGCATAAAATATGAAAATATTTATATGTTTATATTATATTTAATATATATCGAGTTTACAAAAAGATGTGGCATAAGGCGGCGCGGCGGCATTATCAAGCCTCACGCCTTTGCGAGCTTTTTAGAACCATGATTTTCAGTGAACCGTGTTGTTATACGTTTGACTGTGAAATCTACAATTTTAGTGACGACGGATGTTGTCGTTAAAAATATTTATATTTTAATTTTTTATTTTCTTTTTCGGTTATTCCCTCCTAAAATTATCTAGCCTTTCAAAAAAATTTAGCAACGACACATGTCATCGTTGAAACTCTATATCAACTAAATAATACTCACTCAATTTTAAAATAATTGTCTTGTTTTAACTTTTTAAAAATATTCCTTTTTCGAATTTGATCTTAGTTAATTTCTTTTGTATGATATAATACTTGATGCAAATATATACACGGATTAGTTTTAAATTTATTTTCATTTTGGTATAATTTTTATCAAGATTACATAACACAAACAAGAATACTTACAGTTAAAAGTTAAAGAATAAAGATTTCAAAAAGTCAAAACATGACAATTATTTTGAGACGGATGAAGTATTTATTCTCAGGTTAAATAATTAATTCTAATTAAAATAACTTAAAATTGATTAAATAAAAAAATTAATGGGATAATAGTTTTAGTGACAACGCATATCGTCGCTAAAAACCCAAAAATCGTTAAAATTTTAGATATAATTGTTAAAATTAATTTTAAAAATACATAAATTAGTTTATATACAATAATAAATTAAGAAATTATAAAAATTATTTTTGTAGTAAAAATGTGTCTAAGTTATAAAAGTGGTTAATTACGAGAACGACAATACATTATGTATCGTCGATATTTTCATATTTGTACTTGCATGATTCAAAAGACGTTCTTTTGTATATACGCAATCAATATCATTTAATGAGATGCGAAGATTTCATTCAACTGAATATAAAGACATTTGGTTCATATCTCGATTATCACTAATGGTATCAGATTCCCAAACCAATTTTTAACCAAGTAATCACATTCACCAATTAAGAAGACAATATGAGTAATTATACACTAAGAAGTTTCATGCAAGGCCTAGATAAACAATAAGTAAATTAGCCTAACATAGCAAACAAGAACAAGCAAACATATAATCAACACAAACAATGATAAACATTATTGAATGATTAAAGGTAAACTTATCTTGATGTTATGAGAGGTTTACATTGCATTAAAAAAAAGTAAAAAAACTCATATAAATCGTATAGGGTTTGCTTCTCAAAAGTTGTACATGAATTAATAAAAGAATGCAAGAGTATATCTAGAAAAATGCATGTGACGGTGTCAGCATATCGCTGTAACACCGTCACTTCGCCGTCTTCGATTTGGGTTTTTTCCACCGCCTTCATGTGATGGCGTCAATCTTTGAGGTGTGACGATGTCATTAAGGAGTTGTGACGTTGTTAGTTAGCCCGTTTCCACACACTGTCCGGTCAACAAAAAAAATGTAAAAATACACTTTATGAGCACTTCTAGTGGCAGCGTGAGGCTTGCCGGTCACACTTTGAAATTTTTGTCTTTTTCTTCCGTTCTTTGTTCAAATGAGCCCAAAACTCGTGCATTTTCAGCAAATGCATAATCCAAGACCTAAACGTCAAACAGAAAGGATTTAAAGCAATAAATAATACAAATTGCATGAAATTGTGGGTTAAATAACCTCTAAAAACAATATAATTTTACATTTCATCATGTATCCAAACACTTGAGATTTGCTTGTCATCAAGAAAATAAGCTTTTAACTCGACAAAATTTAAAGTTTACATCACAACTATGTTTTTCATGTTTTTTAGTTAATTTATAATATCTCAAGTGATATTACATGTTACTTATCTGTTTACCTTCTCTGTAATATAACATGCATAATATCACATGAGATATATAGTATTAAATGTTATACCTTAAGCATTTAAAATGTTTCTATGGATATGAAAGAGATGTAAACAAATCCTTCTATAGATCACACATTAGCAGGGCCAATAAAACAATACTGACATGAGAATATGAAATAGGTGGTAAAGGACAAAAGCTAGATGATGAAGAGGAGTTGCTTGGTGCATGTATAAAATGTAAGGTGAAAGTTAGTGAAATCTAATTACATAAACAAGAAAGTTGACGTTGGCTATAAAACTGGATCACATGAGTTGATGGAAGCAGAAGACTAAAAGCATCTGCAACGCATCATATCGCTTTTTCTAAAGCTTTTCATTATTTGGTCAAGTCTTTGAAAGGCTTTTTTGCATTGCATACATGAGCTTTTTCAAAAAAGCTAATTACGAAAATAATCCTTTGAGAAAATGGCTTTACGAGAGTGAACTTTTGTCATATGTTTTACACAAATGACCAAAATATGTCACAATCATACTTTTCATATGTGTACTCGCCCAAACCATTCGCCCAGATAAAAACTATAGGTACAATAAATTCATTTGCTCACTCAAATATATAGCTACAGTGTGCGTACCGTGGAGTGAGAAAATATTTTTTTGATTCGTGTTTAAACTGTACATTCAGAAAAAGTTGTAAGATAAAACTATTTAAAAAATAAATAAATAAATAAGTGATTGCATGGGAACTTTTTCTTGTACCAAAGAAAGTACTACTGTACATACAGTAACATGTGCACCAAGTTGTACCCAATTACACACAACAAAAGATTCCCATTATATACTTCAAGCCTCCTCGCCCAGCTTTTTGCTCCCATACAGTAACTCGCCCAGCTTTTTGCTCCCACCCGGCCTCCTCGCCCAACCTTGTCTAGCCTCCTCGCCCAGCCTTGCCCAGCCTCGCCCAACCCTCGCCCACTTCTCGCCCAGCCCTCACCCAGCTTCAAGGCTCGCCCAACACTTCGCCTAGCCTTCGCCCCAGCTCAAGACTCGCCCAACACTCGCTCAGCACTCGTGTCATACACGTGTAAGGTTAAAAAGTAATCTACTAATCAATCTAACGGATAATATTTAAAGGTTCATTTTGGAAAAATGTATGTGCCAGGTTCAAATTCGTAAAGTGGTATTCTAAACCGTTCATTTAAAAAATTTTCTCTTTTCAAAAGCTTTTCTCAAAGACTTCTAGTTCTTCAAGTCTTTGAAGCTTTGTACTATAACATTATTTAAATCGAGGTATACATTTAGGCCACAACTACTCTTGCATTTTCATTCCAAAAAGTTATTGTTAAAAGCTTTTACCATTGGAGTAATAGGTTTTTCCAAAAGCTTTTCACACAAAAAATTTAATTTTATTAAATGTGCAAGTCTTTTATAGTTTGTGCATTGCTCATGCTCATGTTATGTTTATAGAAGAAACCGAAATGCTGTAAATAGAAGCAATATAATACGTAAAAGCATAATGAAAAAGGTATATGAACAACATGCATGTAAAGGAGTAGCAGTGGGTAGTTTTGCAATAGTTGTTTGGTATTTGCTTTCGACTTTTCGCTACTTGTGGTTATTACTTTGTAGGTATTTGTTGTTAAATATACTAGCTAATTAGTGTTTGATTGTTACTTAAAAACTCGTTATTGTCAATCGTGTTATTTGGTAGTTAAAACTAGTATGTGATTATGTAATGACGAAACAGAAAAAGAAAAAACATTAATATCTTTAGTGAGACACTTTATTTTGCTTACCCATAAATTCATGCTTACCAAAGGACAAATCCTCACCATCCATCTAGTTTGATCTAATGGTGGGATTAACCTAAGATTTAGTAGATAAACCTAAGTCCATGTTTTTTTTCTTGTCTTTTTGTCTTTCTTTTTTATTCATTTTTTTTTTTTTTTTTTTTAAATTCACGTTTTTTTTAATTAACGTTTTTTTTTTTTTTTTTTTTTTTTTTTTTTTTTTTTTTTTTTTTTTGATCGCGTTTTTATTCGTGTTTTCTATTCACGTTTTTATCTGTTTCATACGTTCTTATCCATTTTCATCATTTTTCTTTCATTTTCGTCAATTTTTCATATGTTTTCATCCGTTTTCATACGTTTTCGGCTGTTTTCATACGAATTCGTCCGTATTCTTACGTTTTCATCCATTTTCTTAAGTTTTCGTTCGTTTTCATACGTTTCTGACTATCACAAGTGATTTATGTGATATTCAGAATATCACTTGTGATTATCTGAATATCACTTTGTGATATTCTGAAAAACACAAGTGATATTTTGTTAATATGACTTTGTGATATTCTGAATATCATGTTGTGATATTCTGAATATCATGTTGTGATATTCTGAATATCACTTGTGATTTTGTGAATATCACTTTGTGATATTCTGAATATCACTCTGTGATATTATGAATATTATTTTGTGATATTCTGAATATGAGTTTGCGATATTCTTAATATCACTTTGCGATAGTATGAATATCACTTTGCGATATTATCAATATCACTTGTGATTTTCTTAATATCACTGTGTAATATTTTGAATTTATTTCTTACGTGTATGTGTAGCAAAGTAGGAGGCAAGTCTTTTCTTTCTTTCTTGTTACTGTCAACGAATCAAAACCAGAAAGCCACAAACACAAATGAAATCCTTGGTCTTCTATCCTACTCATGCATGTGTGTATGGAACAAAAGAAACACAAAGGACATGCTAAGATCTTATTATATCAACCTAGGCATACATCCAGTGATATTTTGAATATCACGTATGATTTTCATGTTACAAAACATTAGTTGACTCACTTGTTATTTCAAAAAACACTTGTGTTGCATAATAGCACAAGTGATATTCTGAATATCACAGAATATCACTTGTGATATTCAGAATATCATGTAACATCACTTGCGATATTCACAGTATCATTTGTGATATTCAGAATATCACTTGTGCTATTCAGAATATCACTCGTACTATTCAGAATATCACTTGTGATATTCAGAAACATATGAAAACGGCCGAAAACATTTAATAACGGACGAAAACGTATGAAAACGGACGAAAAAAGACGAATATGTATGAAAACGTAAAAACACGTATGAAAACGGGGAAAACGTATATGAATAACGGCAAAACGTAAGAAACGGCTTAAACGTATGAAAACGGACAAAATGTATGAAAACGGACAAAACGTATGAAATCGGGGGCGAAAACGTATGAAGACGGACGAAAAATAGATGAAAACGATTGAAACGGACGGAAACGTATGAAGGAAAGAAAAAAAGCGTGAGTTAAAAAAACGTAAATAACATGAATTAAAAAACAACAAACAAAAGAAAACGTAAATATTAAAAAACGCGAATTTTGAAAAAATTAAATGTGAATATTAACAAAAAAACGTTTATTAGAAAAAAAAAAAAAAAAAAAAAACAAAAAAAAAAACATGGACTTAGGTTTAGACATATTAAATCATAGGTTAATCCTCACTATTAGATCAAACTAAATAGATGGTGGAAATTTGTCCTTTGATAAGCATCAAAATAAGAGTAAACATTTAAAAATTCCTCTATTGTCTTCTTAATTGGTGAATGTGATTACTTGGTTAAAAATTGGTTTGGGAATCTGATACCATTAGTGATAAAAATGTTGCACCAAAAAGTCATTGGTTCTTGGATTTAATGTCTTATCACTTTTGTCTTGTTAATCTAATACAGTATATTATCACTTGTGATGTAGTATAACGATAAGAATTCAAAGAACACAAGTAAGTACATCTTAAAAACTTGAGAAACATAATAAAATATGACAAAAATACCAAAGCCACAATTTCAGCATAACCTTTTTCATTAAGATCCACCTCATGTTACACTTAACCTTCACATTTCTTGAGAAAAACATCATGCTAGTCTTTATCATGAAATTTACTTTATAACATCAGTTTAAAATATCGAATAGAGATTTCTAAAATTTAAGTTTATTAGAAAAATCACATATGATTTCACTAATAAACTACTCATTCGTAGCATGAAAGTTAATTTGTATTACCACTTGTAATTTTTTTACTAATGCTTCGTAACACAAATATACATACTCCCCACAATTTAGTTAAGTTTACACTTGAAATCAGTGTCATCCAAGATTTTCCAGCAAATCTGTAAACAAATATGACGAAGAAAGATTACTACGTGATATATCATATGTGGTGTAACATAATAACAATATAAATGTTAACATCAATGCAATATCACATATGATAAATAACATGTTGTTTAATAAAAACGACATAAATATATCAGTCTATAAATCACTCTATGATATACTTACATGTAATATAAGAAATGAATGATGTACCTACTATGAGAGCCTAATAACAATGATATATCACATGTGATTTATGACAACTTAATTAAGCAATAGTTTACACTACATGTTGATATCACATGTGATATAACCTATATGATCCAAAACATATGTTGAACAAACTTTAAAATCGAAATCAAGTAAGTAAAAGTTCAGCAAAATTGTGCATAATTCACATCAAGAGCACCTAAAACAACACCCAAATACAATTTCTAGCGATTTAAACCAATGGAGTACAAAAAAACTTCAAAAATCATGAATCTATACTACATATAATAGCAAAAATGGTCAAACCTTGAAAAGTGAAAAGTTGAAAGTCAAAGGTGAGAGAAATGCATTGTGTAATTAATACACTTATTAAAACACCCTATTATTTAAAAGTACAATAATTTATTCACATTGTACAACCAATTAAAATCATCTCTACCAAATTAAAAACTACCAATTAAAACACCCCTTACTAAAAAATACAATAACATTTTCACAATGTACAATTTAAACAAGCTACAACATAATCCTAAATATAAAATAATTAAACGCACTAATTAATGTTATTTTTAAAACACCTTAAAATGAAAAGTAAATGTTATTATACACATTATACAAATTAATAAAACACAAAAAACTTCATACAAGCTAACAAGTTGATGGTACATATAGTTTTGAAAATTGGACCGGACCAACGGGTTCAACCGGGAACCAGTGTCGCCACCGGTTCTGCTAACCCGCCGTCGCAATGCACGGGTACCCTTCTATACTATATATAAAGAAAAAACCAAAAAGTAAAAAGTGAAAAGTTGACACTATTAATACATATCGAAAACCGGGTTGACCCGGGACGCTTCAAACCCGGTGGGTTGACCCCGTTTAATTTGACTCGTTTTGACCCAACCTGTCGGGTTGACTTGGTTTAAATCGACCTGTTTTTCTTCGGGAACGGTTCAACCAGTTTAACCACCCGGTTCGAACAGGGTTTCAAAACATTATGTTTAATTCCCAAATCTTCAAACTTTTATTATTTTTCGTTTAGAACCCATAAACTTTTTTTAACACAAAACGATCTGTCGCTATATAAATATATATATATATATATATATAAATATATATATATATATATATATATATATATATATATATATATATAAGTTTTCTTCAAAACGATTATAAGGTTTTACAATTAAGAGGAAATATGTGTCCGTTAGTGCACATTTAACTTTTCAATAGGCTAAATAAGCCCATTTAAAAAAAATTGGGCTAAATGTGCCCAAATCTTTTACAAAATAGCCAAAATTAGGCCATTTTTTATTTTGGGCTAATCACATTCATGCTAATTTTTGTACTTGCGTTCTTCTTAACAACGACACCACTAATCCCTTCCTTGTTAGTTTTTACGCGACAAGTACCGTGTGTTGTTAGTTTTTATCTCATAAATGATGTAATGTTTACTTTCATTTTCATTAAATGTTTTTATATGTTGTTTGATAGATGTTAAGAAGTTTGTCTACACTTTAGTTATCGTATAGTACAACCGTTTGGAATTGCATTTTCATCGGTTCACGTTCTATTTTAAACCTTACATAAAAAACTCACCACAATATCACAAATCATTAATTATCTGACGCTAGAAACCGCTGCCGCTAGGCGCGGGTACTCGCCTAGTATTCATAAATTAAATCATAATAACAATGTACTTCCATCTAATCCAGCTTAATCAATCAACAGTCTACACTATTGTCAGATTAAAATCACATGTGATATTACATATATGATGCATAAGATTTTTAACAACTAAAATATCAAACATTCACATCTAAAAACATCAATCCAATTCAGTTTAGCAACTTAATTACACTATAGCAACTAAAATTTCTAGCAAAATTCAAACGAATTAAACATAAAACATCAAATGAACCGTAAAACTAAACTTACAATTTATGATTTCATTATCAATATTGTTAGAACAAGAAACACTACGTGCGCTCATATCTATTGCATGTTTGTTCGAAGCCATTACAAGTGTTGATGATGAAGATGATAAGATGATGATTATTGATGACCAATTATTATAAATGATAAGGTTAAATTATATTTTGAATATTTTCATTTGAATTTGGAGAAGAAATGAGAGATTTAAAAAAAGAATTGTTTTTATATTGATGTATAAAAATGGACTTATAAAAAATTGTTTTTATAATGGACCAAAATGTTTTTGTAAAAGTTATATTTAATCCAATCCCTCAATGTGCATCAAAATAAGAGTCTCTAATTTTTAACTTTTGTCTATAATCAAAACACATTTATATGCAGAAGATAAAAACATAAGCACATTTTGAAAAATTATATCTATTAACTAAAAAGCGGGGAACGCATGTGGTCATGCCATGTGTCCCAGCATTTATTGCTAAGTTTCGCAACTTGGCAAGAATGGCCTCTCAGGTTTAGGTGTCGCTGCAAACTAAGTCCAAACATTAAATGCAAAGTTTCACAACTTGGCAAAAACAGTCCCTGAGGTTTAACTGTCGTTGCAAAGTAAGTCCAAACATTAAATGCAAAGTTTCACAACTTGGCAAAAACAGCCCCTGAAGTTTAAGTGTCGCTACAAAATAAGTCCTTTGAAGCCAATCCGCTGCATCGCGCGGGTTTCTACACTCGTTTATACTAATACTTCGGGATTCTGTTTATTTGCGATAATGCCATTTATTGTTGATGTTTCTTTTTTATTTTGTTTTTTTGCTATTTTCCGGTCGTTAATTTTTTTCCAATCCTGTTTTTTTTAGCAAATTTTTTTTCTAATCTTGAAATCGTGAATAAAATAAAATAAAATAAATCTAATTTGAGATGATACTTATTTTCGACTAAACTAAACTTTTTTATATATTGTTGGGGGAATTTCATATATCCCCACATACACACTTATATTTACATATTTCCCCAAACACAAGTTTTTTATGCATGATGCACAAGCCTGTTAAAGCACTGTTTGGGGAAATATGTAAATATGGGTGTGTATGTGGGGATGTATGTAAATGCCCCTATATTGTTTAAACTAGAATAATGAATCATGTTTTGTCATTTTGCCCTTGTGTATCTACAGCACACATATTTATCATTTTATTTAATCGATTACTATGCCTTCAACTTCACATAATTGGTCATATCTTTTCACATGCACCTCCTTTTTTGCTAGAGATTGCACTGTCTTCACTGACGTCTCATTCCTCGAAATATGACACCTTTCTCGTTCGTTTTCATGCGAACCTGATTTCGTCTATATTATTTGTGACGATGTTGCGATCTAGTTTCGATGTGAGGGCCACATGATTAACAAACAGTTGCGTTACTATGACATTATAAGTGTCAATTACGAATTGTTCAACATAATGTGTTGTTTTTAGTTGCGATATTTCCAAACAATTGTGGTATATTGCTTTCAAAACACCAACAATCTGCTATGATTGCTCTTCTGGTGTATGAAGTGTCTTAAGTGACCTACAAGATGAGGAGTGGACGCAACAGTTCAGTGTCATAAATTGGGTCATGTGTTCCTATCAAATCTTCCCAACTTTTGGACACATGCATCTCGTTCTCTTACTTTTTATACCACGCACCGATATCATCTGATTCATTATCTCCAAGATGGTTTAACTACGATCGCATGATTCATATAAGTTGATTTATACGTTATTATGTAATGTAATGTAATATTTTTCGAGTTTATGTAATGTATAGATGTTATGTAATGTGACGTGATTTTAACATAAATTCGGAAAACCTTTATTAAAAACAAACATTAGATTAAAAATATACATTAATTTAAACTAAAACACTTCAAACAACAATCGAAGATAACAATGTAACATCAAAGATTTTTAGTTGTGTAGTACTCGTTGTCATTTTTCTTTCTTGTTATTTTGCAGTCGTTGAATCTCTGTGTGTAGCGTTAGAAATTTTTTCCATCTTCTGCTACTTTTTTCATCAGTATCACGACATACCTCTTCTCTTAAAGACGAACTTGTCTTATTATAACATTCAATTCAATATCATAAGGCTTTCTATTTGATGTGTTTCAAACGCTTTTAATTTACATCAACTAGTTTTACCGATGTTTGACCGATACACCCGGGACAAGTATACTTTTTTGTTTTTAGTATAGTTTTATGTAAGAACATGTCGTTTCTATAGGGACTTGTGTTTGTTCTTTCAATCATAGAATATCAAAAACTTAAGCAAATCAATTTTTCAAGTAAAATGGTAAATAAGAGATTTATGAGCAAATTCAATAATAAGACAAGATGATTACTTTGATAGATGCTATAATTCAGTAAGAGCATATACAAATAACACATAACCCCAATAACACCCCACGTCCAGCGCCACATCAGCTTTAACATTTAACATTAACATCCCCAAAAAAGACCCCACAACAATAACATCCCAATAACATCAATAACATTTCATATTTTCAATTTCAACCCCTAAACTAAAACAAACACTTCACTTATTAAACTAAAACAAACACTTCATTAAATTGAAACATATACAATACAGATTTAAAAAAAAATACAACGAAATAAAAAACCACACTGCAAATAAAAACGTTACAACAAATTAAAGGAAATGACGAGATACGATCTACTGACGAGTTTTAAGTTATATTTTTGATGATTCGGTCTTTTTCGTCATTGATCACTCCACGGACCATTGGATCTTGCCTTCAGTAGCGTCATCAAAAACTTTATCTCTTCCAACTTTGTTAATGCGAGATCTCTTTCCTGCTGGGCCCGATATACGCGCTTCGGCGAGTTCACCGTTTCATACGATACTCGTTGCCATAGTTCGGTGAATAAGTTGACGAGCTCGTTCCTCCAGTGCTTGTTCCCCAGTACTTGTTGTAGTCTCGGATCTTGCTTTCTTGGTAGCACGTTTCTTTCCCATGGGGCGAGGTTGTTCATCATGACCAAACAAATCTTCGTTTGTTTGGCTTGTGACTTTGCCGGTAAATCAACGGTTCCGGCGTGTCCCATTTCTTCTAATGACCAAAACCTCCAAGCGTCATCGAGACCAAAAGTTGATCCCTTGGTTTCCTCACGATACCATTGCTTTGCCCGTTGCATCACATCCAGCTCACTTTTCCCGCTTCGTTGATCCCGTTTCGCACGTTTGTAATGAGAGTTGAACTTTGTGCATATGCCGTTCAAATTTTTCCACTTGCTTGACAACATGTCCTTGTTGCGCCATTGAAAGTTGTTTTATTGAACTCATTTTTCTGACCCGATACAAAACGTATCTTGGGTTGCACTTTCCAACTTTCGGATCCTCCGAAACAGCTATGTAACATGTTGCAAGTAATGCTTCCTCTCCTGGAATCCAACGTGCGTTAACAACAACTTCCTCTTCATCAGAA
>OU343222.1:351042387-351181980 GCA_910596185.1 Chrysanthemum makinoi
CCTAGGACCTGTGGGTTATGGGCCCACCACGCTTGAGCTTACCGAAACGCTCGAGCCAAGTGTGAATGCCGGTGGGATCACCATGGATCCGTCTAAGGTTGAGGCTATCACTAAATGGCCAAGACCTACGACAGTGACTGAGGTTAGGAGTTTTCTAGGACTTGCTGGTTACTACCGACGTTTTGTAGAAGGTTTCTCTCGCTTAGGTCTACCCCTAACCCAACTGATGAGAAAAGGTGAAAAGTTTGTATGGACGGATGAACGAGAAAAGAGTTTTGAAGAGTTGAAACGGAGATTGGTGTCCGCTCCTATTTTGACTCTTCCATCTCGGTTCGGAGGATTCCGATTTACAGATGATGCATCTAAGAAAGGATTGGGCCGTGTTTTGATGCAACATGGAAAGGTGATAGCTTACGCTTCAAGACAACTGAAACCTTATGAGGAGAATTACCCAACTCATGACCTTGAGTTAGCTGCAGTGGTGTTCGCGTTGAAGATCGGGAGACATTACTTGTATGGAGAGACGTGTGATATTTTCACTGACCATAAGAGTCTCAAGTATATTTTCACTCAGAAAAAACTTAACATGAGACAAAGAAGATGGTTAGAACTTCTTAAGGAATATGATATCAACATTCAGTACCATCCCGGTAAGGCTAATGTAGTTGCCGACGACTTAGCCTGAAATCGTGCATTCTTGCAAGTATAGAGATTGAACCTAGGATTCTTCGTGACTTAGAGCGTTTGGATGTTGAGTTGTGTGTACGAGGTTTTGATGGATACCGGGCTAGTATGAAGGTGGAGTCGAACCTTATACTGCAAATTAAAGAAGCTCGAAAGATGATGGTGAAATTTGCTGTGGTCGGCGCAAAATGTTGAAGAAGGTAAGCAGACGGAGTTTAAAGTTGATAATGACGGAATTGTATGGTATGAAGATAGGCTCTGTGTTCCCAATGATTCGGTATCTTCAGAAAGTTATGACTGAAGCTCATAGTTCTCCTTTCACTATCCATCCCGGTTCTACCAAGATGTATAGGGATTTGAAACAGTACTTCTTGTGGAATGGGATGAAGCAAGATGTGGCGACGTTTGTATCGAAGTGTATGATTTGTCAGTAGGTTAAGATTGAACATCAAAGGGCTAGTGGATTGTTACAGCCATTAGATATTCCAACATGGAAGTGGGATAAGATATCTATGGATTTTGTAACTGGGCTACCTCTTACTCGGAAGAAGCATGATGCGATTTGGGTAGTTGTTGATCGACTAACCAAATCTGCTCATTCTTACCAATCGAAAGGATTATGGTATTGATAGATTGGCGGAAATTTTTCAGCAAGAGATCGTTAGACTTCATGGTACTCCGGCATCTATTGTGTCCGACAGAGATCCGTTTTACTTCCGCTTTCGAAAGGTTTGCAAAAGCTTGGGGTACTCGACTTAATTTCAAGACAACATTTCATCCTCAAACGAGATGGTCGGTCGAGAGGACTATTCATACCTTAGAGGACATGCTAAGGGCTTGTGCTTTAGAATGGACGGGTAGCTGGGATGAATATTTGTGTTTAGTAGAGTTTGCATACAACAACAGTTGGCATGCTAGCATTAAGGCCGCACCGTTTGAACTTCTTTATGGGAGAAAATGTAGATCACCTACTTGTTGGGATGAAGTAGGTGAACGTTTAATTGAAGGTCCGGAAATGATTGAGATCGAAATGAGAAAGTAGTCATTGCTAGAGAAAAGTTGAAGGAGGCTAGGTCTCGCCGAAAAGTTATGCCGACAAGCATCGCCGTGATTTAGAATTTCGGGTTGGAGATCGTGTATTTCTAAATGTCTCGCCGTTTAGAAGTGTGAAACGTTTTGGAATCAAGGGCAAGCTCAGTCCTCGATTCATCGGTCCGTTTGAAATTCTGGAATGTATAGGAGAAGTTTCAGATCGGTTAGCACTTCCTCGCTTATCGCATGTTCATGATGTTTTCCATGTATCACTCCTAAGGGGATACAACTATCATCCGCTACACGTTGCTTCTTATCCGTTTGATCAAATTCAATCCGATATGTCTTTATCAAGAACCGAAGCTATTTTAGAAATGCAAGAAAGAGTCATGAGAAATAAAGTCATTCCGTTCGTTAAGATTCTTTGGAAAAATCACCCGGAGCGTGAGGCTACTTGGGAAACCGAAGAGTCGATGCGTGCTAGTTATCCTCATTTCTTTGAATAGTTTGGTATGTTCTCATTTCGTTTTCGTTTCGTTTCATTTCAATTTTCGAGGACGAAAATTCTTCTTTTAGAGGGGAAGAGTTGTAAAACCTGAAAATCTAAAACATGAATAAAGACTAAAATACCCTTGAAATCGAAATTTATAAAATACGTAAAAGACATTTATATTCATTCAACGAAATTAAAACCTAACTTACGAATAACTAAACGTTAACAAATATGTGTATGTGATCGACCTTGTATGACGGAAGTTAAAAGTCTCGCGTAAATAGTTGGGCCATTCGTTTGGGCCTTGTTTTCATTTAATGGTGAACCAAGATGGGCGTGTTTGTTTGTGTTCGGTTGGACCAAGCCGAAGCCCACCCCATCTCAAGCCTAAACCGAAAATTGTACTAGCTATATATACAACACATTAAACATAATTTGGAACCCTAGTTTTCTTTGCCTCTCTCTTTTCTTTTCTTTTTCATTCGGCCGAAGCCCTAACTCCCTTGGTGTCGAGACCTTGTGTCCAACAAGCGAAGGTATAACAATGATCTTTTCATCTTCTTTGATAACACCTAACGTATAATATGTTGTATCATATTTGTTTTAGTCGAGCTTGTGTTCTTTTCTTTTGGCCGAACCATATGAAACCAACAAACCAATATGAATTGAACCTTGTAATATTAAGAGAACATGTAATATATATGTATTGTTGAATCGGATCATTAGTATGTCGAGCTTAAGAAAAACCGAACCACATATATCATGAATCGGACAAGGTAAAACATGCAAACGTGAATATGCAAAGTACGTAGAAGAATTAGGGTTTGCGTAAAACATGTTAGCCGAAACCTACATGTTAGCCGAACCATGTGAGGGTTTTTGAACGTGTGTTAAACGAGAAAGGTCATGTAAAACCTAAACCCTAGATTGAGGTGTGAACCGAACCATGCATGCCGAACCCTAATTGGTTTGTGAACCGTGTATCATGCGTGTGTTTTATAAGTCAAGTAAGCTTGTTGATATGTAAACGTAGTACGTGGTCATATCTAGTCTAAACTATTGTGCATGTGTGTGTAAATGTGTAACTAATCCGAGTAATAAGTAACTTTGGGGTCACATGAAATCATAAACGAGCATGGATATAAAAGTTGACGTATAATATGTGTATAAGTAACGTATGGTTAAGTCATGAATGTGTTGAGTAAATAAACAAGAGTAATGAGTCATTAAATGACGTAATATGTAAAGTAATTGTGCATTAATATGATATTAAAAGAATGAGAAAACCCTAGAACATAAATGAGAGTCGATTAGGGTTTGAAGCTAAGTATAATAATTTATTATTTCATGTGTGAGTTATGACGTTTAAACTATTTTCACATTTAACCCTACACTTTAATAAATGACATAATGAACCCTAATCTATAATATCGGTTATAAAACACTTAAGTCTCATTTAACTATAAAACCCTAAAGTAATAAGATCACTGAATACATTAAGTATGAGCACCAAACATTTAAAAGATCATTTCGACGATTATGGAATCATAAATAACATGTACGATCGTTAATGTGTATAGGTTCTGTGAAGAAGGAGTAATCCTTTGCTTTTCGATTTCGCTTTTGGTCATTTGCTTTGGAATAAGGTACGATATTCGACCTTTTCAAGAAGGTTTCTTATAATGTTTTCTTTCGTTAGCTTTTATATTAAGGTTTCCTAAGCCTTTTCTATAAACCCCATTCGTTTGTTTGAGTGTTGCTTATTTGAAACTTCGATTTCTGAATTATGAAACATCTGATTTTGAACTATATGATATAAAACTCTGATTTTGAAAATATGATTAACCTTATGATAAGGTATGATCTCGTGTCGGCTTTGACATTGATTTGACCTAAGATAGTTTGACACCGAGCCAAATATTTCACTAGTCACGGGGTTCCATGTCTATGTCGTTGATGCACCTCGACATGACTCTAGGCGATAGAGTGATGTTCGTCACGCCCCTTATCTCGTTATCCGTTATGAGCTCAAGTTATGTTATATGACCAATATCTGCTCTGCGGCGTATGGATGCATCCTAGATCTGTTATCCGTTATCGATATATGTTATCCGATGATTGATGCTGCGTGCATGCACGCCCTTCATAACTCTGGTAGGTCTCCCCTACAAATGTTGCCTTATGTGAATATGATTATGATCTGATATTTGTTTCTAGGCTCGTGGTAGTTAACTATAAACTTTATTCGTTAATTCTGATTTATACTTTGAAAATGATTATGATTTTGCTATCTTTCGTTCACTATATTCCGTATTCGATATCGTTTCGTTACTTGTTTTTGCTTTTATATCATTCATCCGAGCTTTTGAAGCTCACCGCATTTCTTTTCTTCCGCGCGTGTATCTAAGCATTGAAGCTTGGTTTTGCTTTGGGATGAGTGCATGAGTGGACTTACCTTAGAGATATTTAGCTTTGATCTTATGATGCCATTTAAGACTTTGTTATTTTCAGATTATTTCTATTGGAGTTATTTTCCATTGGGACCTATGTATTGAAGTCATGTTGACTTGAATTATTCCGCATTTATGCTAAGACTTCTTTTGGATATTTATGTTTGCTTTGATATGACACCATTATTTGTGATTCCTTTACCCTTGTCGGGTCGGGGCGTTACAATTGTTGCTTGAGACCTCACAAGCACTAAAAGACAAAATACACCGTTAGGCTTACCGTGGGATTGTTTCCCACGATTATCCTCCGGCGTGAGAGTAAGTAATCGGTTTAGGGTTTTAGGAGAATTAGGGTTCTCGAGATCGCACCTTAAACGAGGGATGTGATTCCTTTATATACGCACAGAATCCTTGTTGGTTCCGTGTTCCTCAACCTTCGGCGTATCCCACCTTAATTGGTTGGGAATGATTATCTTCCTATTTAGAAGATATCGGATATCTATTCCATCAATAGATTCGGGCTTGGGCCTTCATGAGCCCAAATGTTTAGTCCGCTTAGCCCAACAGACGCCAAGTTAGTATTGGACTTTAGTCGGTCCGTGACCGGATATAGACTATACGTCATCATGTCCCCCGCCTAGTATGCTACGTAACTACGGATGCTAGACTAATTATCGTAGTCGATTAAAAACAAAGCGTAGCAAAGAAGCTAAAGAAAATCCTCATGAGACATTGTATCTATCCACAAAACAGAAACGGGCACCTCGTAAATCGGGGGAAAGGTTACTGTACCCGTGTCCCATCAAACAATCCCAACCACATATTTAGGGTTGGTAGAGTCCACGCGTCGATCATCGTGTGGAGGAGGAAGGTTATATAATCCCTTCACTTCATTTTCACCGTGTTCACACACGTAAAAAATAACGCCATCCGCCATTTTCATAGCCGCAAACACTTCCAAGCCTTGCTACGAAATATCCCCTAGGTAACTGCGCTTGCGCCTTTGTTTTGTAGTATAAACAACACCATGGTTAAGGAATTATCGGATTTTACGCCGACATAACGGAGGATGAGCTGACAGCTTAGCGTCCGAGTATTATATTCCCCGCGCAGTACATCCGGAAGTTCCGGCTGCGAATGCGTCGATAGCGGATTTCCCCGATGGGAAGATTGGGGTATACACGCGATTCTTTGAATTCGCAAATCGATACCCCTATCGTTATTCTTAAGTGATGTATTGAATTATTACCGCATACACTTGTCCCAGACCGTATAGGTGCGGCAAAACTAATTAATTTCGAGGTGAACTGCCATTTATTGGCCATTGACCCCACAATCCACTGTTCCGCGTTTTACCACACCACGTGGTCAAACGGGTGGGTTTCCTTCGCCAGCGCTCGGCCACTCCAATGTTATACGGAAAAGTTAGACGCCGAAATTGGAGAGAAACCTTTTTTCGGGTTGACGACGATGCTTTCCGTCTCATTTTGATTTTACTCTAAGGGACACCGCCAAAGCGACGCCCCCCTCCCCGATCATACAATGCGCAGGATGCGAAACAATAAATGCGAACCACATCCCTATTAGCTCCTACCCCGAGGAGTTCTTGGTGCATATTGGCCTGAGTCGCAATTATTTTGGCGGTCGAAGAAGTTCCTATCTTCGTAGGGCCGATGGTCGTGGTGGGTGCTCATCCTTTCGTACCCGTGAGTTATATTAATGTAAGTTGTTCACTATTTGTGCTTCGCACTGCCGTGAACTCGCTTTGTATTTCTTTGTTGTTGCGCAGAGATGGACATGTTCGCTGTGCACCCGACGCGCCTATCGATGTAGAGGTGGGAACACGACCACCGAAGAGGGAGAAGAGCCCGTGCTTGTTGGCGCCGGGGCGTACCCTAGTGTTGGACCTAGCGCAGGCGGAGAAAGTTCATCCGTTTCGCTTCAAGCAACACCGCTACGAGTGTGCCTAGTTCTACAATCCCTCCCTCCAGGCAACCTGCACCCATAGCGGTAGAGCATGTGGAGGAAGTAGAAGAGGAGGAAGAAAGTCAAGGATTGGAGCGCAAAAGTGCGAAGCGAGATGGCGATAGTGCCGCCACTTCTAAGAAGCCTCGGTTGTGGTTAGTGTGGAGTCATCCTCTAGTGATGTTATGGTCGCGCACCACCCTCACCCGACACATCTATTCCTGCGTAGTGTCCGTATAAGATTATGTACCGAAATACCTTATTATATTACTGAATAAAAGTGAATTGCTCGTCATGTTTGTAGGTTTGAACAATCCGCAAAGTCGCCCCCCCAATCAAGTCCAATTAGGTCCGAATCATCTGGGCCGAGGAGCCAAAGCGTGAGCCCGGTCCTTCGGGATGCCCATGGGGCAACTGCTCGAGGATCCGGTCTTTCTTGCTTCGCGGCTAAAGGCAAAGTATTCGAGAGTCTAGCCAAGGTAATCTGAAAAGATCAACGAATTGCTGCTGGAGGCGAATTGGCTAGTGCTAGGGGTGAAGCGGAGACTATGGGGTCAGACGCTACAAAGCTCGCCGAAGAGAAAATGGCCCCGATGTGCCAAATAAATCAAGAGCGTCGGAGGCCGGGATATAAGTCTTCCTGTCATTGGGCCATGAAATATTTGGAGAATGGTAAAGACGACCGACCTCCCGCACTTGAAATTTTTGGCGCCATCGTGAAAAACGCCTTGAAACTCGCGTGAGATGAAGTTGCAAGTTAAGTCGGAATATGACGAGGAATTATATCCTCAACTTCGTCGACCATTGCCGAAGCAGATGGCTCATAAGCCATGGGCTTCGCTTCGCGTTAAGTACCCTAGAGTCGAAAGAGGTCGTTGACTCCTTCGGGATGTAGTTGGCGCGCTTATTTGGAGCGCGGGAAAGCGAAGCCATTGAGAAGCTGCATGAGGTCGAGCTTCTAAAGGTACCCGAGTGAGCGTACCTAATTATGACGCTGAAGGCTTATGATATTCTCGTCGCCATGAAGAAGATGAGGACTTGGAACTCCCCAAGATTGCCGAACCGAGGCGTGATCGGATTATCCGATAGATGTTATTTTTGCGGTCTCGACTCTAGCACGCCATCACGGTGGAGAAGCCGCTTGCAGCCTGACTACTATCTTAAACCCGATGCATCCCAACCGCGACGTGCCTATATTCGCCGTGGATATCTTGAATCCTTTTGTCCCGAGAGGGAGGTCCCCTTGGAGCAAGTGTTAGAAGCGCATGAGACAAGGCTTGCTCGGAAGAAAGGTATTAAGGGCAAGGCTGTGATGTGTGGTATCGGCGCGCCGCACCTCCCTCGGACGGGGTGCCCGTGAGTGTTGCCACGTGGCCCGCCGAGACGCGGATTTGTTGGAGGAGCTGGAGAAGGTTGGTAATGCTGCTAGCCGCTGGGTAGATCATCCTTGAAGCGTAGTCATAGTTTGTAGATTGTATCCTGTGCTGTAACTATCTTTGGGAAATAACTCGTAGTTATGAAATAAATCCTCTTTTGTTAAGTGTTTGTGAATATATTTGGCAATTCGTGATGTGCAAGCGATCCGATTGTCTTTGCGTAAAACATGTATTCGTCGTTACATGTATATGCAAGTGTGAGAATATAGGGAATCCATAATCATGTATGAAGATCCTGAGATACTTTAAAAATAACTTCCAAGTATTATCATAATCGTGTATGTGTAATGATATGCAACGTATTGTACATACCGAATTAAGGAATCCAGGTTTTGGTTCCACGCTTGTTAAACGCACGCAGCGTTGTTGCGCATCCATCGTAGGATGTGTACAAAACTTATTCCAACGTCTTGGAAATAAGGTGTTTAACAAGGATACGTGATCCAGTGTTGATGGGTTTGCAACCCTCTTATTCAACAAGTTGTTTAGTAGGTTAACTTATCCTTTTACCATCATGGGTTTATTATGGTGCATGCACGCCATCGTGGGCTAGAGATAAAAAGTTATTAAGACATAGAGTATGTGGAAATAACAAATTGGAATATGTCGCGAAGTTAGCTAGAAACCGCGGCGTTTTATTGATACTTGCAAGTTTTATAATAAGTAAATAAGACAATTATTCTAAGTAAAAGAAAGAGTAAATGCATAGATGTTTATCGAGCAAATCGAAAGTGCGAGAAGCTGCTCATGGCGCTAGGCCGTAGCCATTCCTATAGGTAGCACCTCTTGAGGTTGCAGATGTTCCATGCGTGGCGCTCACTCGACCGCCCGTGCCTCGAGCTTGTATGTTCCAATTGCTTCGTAACCTCATAGGGTCCTTCCCACTTTGGTCCAAGCTTACCGTGTCTTCAAGCGCTGGCTCGGCGTCATTGGCGCTGTATACAAAATCACCGGTGCGAATGAAACATTACGCACTTTAGCATCATAGTATCCTTTCATTCGTGACTTTGATTTTGCTTCCCGTATAGCCGCTGCTGTTCACGCCTTTCTTCTAGCAGATCTAAGTCGTCGCCGCTCGTCATCATTGGTTGCCACATTGATTTCAGCAAGGCGGATAGTTGGCATGCCGATCTCGCACCGGTATGACTTCGGGTCCCATAGACTAAAGAGAAGGGAGTGTCGCCCGTGCTGGTCTTAATGGAGGTACGGTGCGCCCACAAGACATGTGATAGTTCTTCTATCCATCGTCCTTTGTGCTTTTCTAGGCGTGCCTTAATTCCTTCGCCTAAGCTTCGATTCGCCGCTCCACTAGGCCGTTGGTTTGTGGATGTTTAACCGACGCCGGAAGTGTTGTGTAATGTTAAGCTTCGCACCCCGAAGGGGTTGTCACAAAATTGTTTCCCGTTGTCCGAGATAATTTCCCTGGGGAGACCGGCGGCATACGATATTTTCCCATACGGCGCTTTCACCGGTTGCTGATTGTGACCACCGCCGCTTCGATCCACTTGGTGAAGTAATCTATGGCGACTATGAGAAATTTTAGTCCACCCGCCGCGATAGGAAAGGGCCTCGATGTCAATACCCCACTTGTAGAATGGCCATGGTGATGTTATTGGTGTTAGCTTGTGTTGTGGTTGGCGCTGACGAAGCCTATGAACTTGGCACTCGTTGCACTTCCTTATCAAGTCCCGCCACGGTGCATGGTCGCCGCGAATATCCTCGATCTCATGCGCGTGCCACAACGGATCGTGGTCCCGAGTGCATATCGCATGAACCTTCATGGATTTCGCAGACGTAATTTGCTTGTGGGGGCCGACACAACGGAGCTATGGTTGCAGGAAGGAGCGTCGGTACAATATTTTCTCTCGCAGCTCGAATCTTTGCGTTGTGCGCCTTATCCTATGAGCTTCCTTCTGCTCTTGGGGTAACGTTCCCTTGCTTAGGAATTCCGTTATCGGTGTCATCCATGTAGGACCTTCCTCCTCTATTATCGTGGAGATTTCCATCTCCGAAATTGACTTACTTTTAGTGTTTCCACCAAAGACTTGCTTTGACAGTGTGCAAAGCTTGTCGAGGCAATCTTGCTTAGTGCAACCGCTTTACGATTTTCCCCTCTAGGAACTTGCTTGATAGTGAACCTATCAAAGCTTTTTATCGCTGTCTTGGTTTTATCAAGGTATCGGATCATATTATCTTCTTTGGCCACGATTCGCCAACACGTGGTTGGCCACTAGTCGGGAATCCACATTTGCCTCTAGGTTACGTGACACCCATTCGAAGTTGCAATGCGTAGTCCAAATGGAAAGCGTGCTTCAGATTCTCCATTCATTGTTTGTCGCCAGAATTCAAAGCGCAGGCGTAAGTGAATTCCATTCCCTCTCGGATTTGTGAGAATGAGGCCCGCTCCCGAGCCATCGATGCATGAGGATCCATCTGTAAACATGATCCATGGATCTTGTAGTTCATTCTTACTTGTGTGGGTACCTCGCGGTATCCGGCGTTTCAATGATGAAGTCTGCCAGACCGCCCTTGATTGCGTATCGGTCCGTAAGAGATGTTGTGCTCACCTAGCAATACACTCCACTTCTGCAGCCTCGACGCGCCGTGTTTGGAGATGATCTGCTAGATTGGTTGGTCCGTGATTACTGCGATTGGGTGTGCTTGGAAGTACCCGCCCGCTAGCAGAAGAAATACCAATGCCGAACTAATTTTTCCATGGCGCTATAGTTCATCTCCGCTTCTTCGAGTGCCTTGCTTACGAAGTAGATAGGGTTTGTACCGAGTCCCTATCTGTTAGTAGCACCGCACTTATCGCGCTTCGCAGCACAAATACATGATCGGCTCTTCCCCTGGCCTGGTGCGACTGTTCTGAGCATTGCCGTGATGTTGTTTAAGCTGAGTGAAGGCCTCTTCTGCCTCAGAGTCCATCTGAAATCACTCTTCTTGATACACTTCTTGAGTGTTTTGAAAAGAGGTAGTGATTTTTCACGATTTGGATAAGAACCCGCGTTTCCGGCCAGCCTTTCGGTTGAGAGATTGTACTTCCTTCTTCCGTGCGCGGTGAAGAAAGTTCGATGACCGCCTTTGTTTTTCTGGACAAGGTTTTATACCGCCGCTCGATTAGGTATCCTAGGAACATACCTTCTCAAGAGCCAAGGTGCACTTCTTCGGATTTAGCTTCATGTTAATTTCTCGTAGAGTATTAAACGTTTCCTCCATGTCGCGCACTAGCTCATCTTCAGTATGGCTCTTTATGACCAGATCATCAACATAGACCTCTAGGTTGCGGCCCACCCGCTTTTCAAAGCGCATCTACTAACCTCTCGGTAGGTGGCGCCGCATTTTTCAAGCCAAAGGGCATTTTGTGTGTAACGACCTTCGCTTGGTGAAAGGCCGCTTTGGCTTCCTCGCCTCCATAGCCATTTGGATTTGATGATATCCTTGTAACGCCGAGGAAGCACTTTAATGGGTAACCGCGACGAGACTATATTTTCCGCCTATCTTCGGTAAAGGATAGCGATCTTGTGGACATGCTTTGTTAAGGTCGGTGAAGTCTACGACATTCGCCACCGCCGCCGCTTCGCTTTACCATGACCGGATTGAAAGCCGCCGTGGTAGTAAACTTCCCGCATGATCCCCGCTCTACCGCTTTATGTACCTCTCGCCAAGATTGCTTGCGCTCTCCGGCTTGGCCGCCGCTTCTTCGCGCGTATGGGTGAGTATCCCCGCCGGATTTTCAGCTTTATGCTCGTGATAGAGCGTGGTACTCTGTCATGTGTTTAGGCTCCCATGCGAAAATATCCAAATTCTTCCGCAGAGTGCACATACAGCTGTTGCCGTTGTCCGACAATGAACCTCCGATGGATATTTCCCTCCGGTATTCGGTGAATTGCTACTTTCGATTTGGGATTCGGTTGTCTGCCGTGCTAGGGTTGGTACTCGTCTCGCATGCAATCGTTGCATTCTCTATGTGGTACAAGCTGGCGTGTAAAGAGTAACAATACCACCTTCCACTGGAATTTAAGCATCCCATGCGCCGTTGATGGCACCGCCGCATAGTCGATATTCCGTGTCTCCCAATAATGCCATTGTATGGCGAGGAGATTTAATCACCATGAATTCCATCCGTGCCATCGCGGAGTGTTCTTCGTTTCCACGTCGCAGTGTAATCGATTTGCCCCATAGGCCATATCTTCACTGTGAAAACCGGCCAACGCCGTTTCCGACCGGATTAACCGATTGTATTTCAGACGCAATCGTTTGAACAAGGCTCATACATGATGTCGCAGAAGCTCCACCATCAACATACATGCGTGGATGTCGTAACCCCCCCGCTATATCTCTATAGTGAGTGGTTCCACCACCTGCGTTCGCGGGTTAAGGTGGGGAAAGAGATCTCCTTTCCACGCGGAAAAATCCCTGGCCGACTCTCGCCTTGTGCACCGCCATGATTGTATCATGAAAATGGTGTCGGGCTTGTCTTTAGGTGTCTCTTTCTTATTGCCACTCTTCGCTTGTCCTTTCCTTCCTTGATATTCTTGACTAAATGGTCCAATCCGCCTCTTTGACCATCTTGTCAATGAGTTAGCGCAGTTGGACACATTCGTTAGTGGTGTGGCCCTTCGCGTGGTAATCACGCAGTATCCATTGCCGCGACGCCGATCCTCTGAGGCGCGATTCAAGGCGGTCTTGGAAAATTCGCACCTTTTGTTGCGAGTATTTCCTTTGGGGTCTTGATCAGCGGGGTATATCTATCATTATCCCTCCCGCCCCCTCGGCCGCTGATAGCTCTATTACGGTTACTACCCGGTCATTGGATTTTCTCCCGTGTTGTTCCTGCGGACCGGTAGTTCGAATGGTTCCTTTTGCTATCCGGCCAGCGGCGCTTCTCCCCGGACGAAGGACCGAGCGCTTCATGAGTTCATCGGTTTCGTGAATCTTGTCATTCAACCTCTTGATGAGTTCGGATTATTAATCCCGCTCATGAAACCGCAGATCTTCAACACCGGGACATGCTTTGAATTGCATGCATTCATCTTTGAAGCGTTCCATGAATGTGCTTGTAGATTCTCCTTGGCGCTGCTTTACCCCGGCGAAGCTCGACAGATTTTAGCGCACTTTTTCTCGAGTAAAGTTTAGGTAAGCGCTTTCTCAATTCCTCAAAGCCATTGATGCTTCTGCGGAAGCTTACGAACCGCTCCGCTTCCCACTAGTGTGGAGTTGAACATGTGGCACCAATACGTGTTGTGGCCAATTTTCAATTGTCGCTGCCGATTCAAAATTTTGAGGTGATCATCGTGGTCACCGCTCCATCATAGGTCTTTACGCGGGCATGCTTCTTTGCTTTCGAGAAGTCACCGATGCGCCGAGTAAACGATCCACCTTATGACTGCCGCCAAGGGAGGGATATATCTTCGCCCTCCGGTCATTATATCCCTTTGGACTTCCAAAGGTCCGGCTGCCATCCCCCCGTTGTCCGAGGAATTTTCGGAGGACGAATTTTCTCTTTTCGCTATACCGACCGCCTCCTCGAAGTTTGTACTCGGGGACTTTCACTGGGAATAGCGCCGTCCCAGCCTCTTGCCTTGATTCTCGGCTACCCAGCCCGGTGTGGACATTGGTATGCTTTTCATCTTCATCACTCTCATTCAGATGGTGCGAGTGAGATGTCTCATCATCCTCGATTCTCCTCCTTCTGTTGAATACCGGGGTCGGCGGTTGTCTCTCCCGCTTCTTTCGATGGCGCGGTGGGGAAGTCTCGTATTCGAATCGAATTGAGTCGGGCTTTCAAGTTCCGACTGATCTTCTTCTTCTTCCTCTTGCATGAGGCGCTTAATGTTTCGTAGTTTTGGGATACGAAATCTTCGTCGTGCAACCCCTCAAGAGCGAGTGTGTTTGTTTCTATTACTACACCCTTATTTTGGTCCGTACCTTTGTCGTCGGGCTTAGCAAGCATTGAAGGGAGTAGTAAGGATCGTGCTATGGGTCTATTCCACTCGTAGTGGTTGCAGCGGGCTTGGGTTGTTCCCCAGCCGTTCCACCATAGGTAAGATCAAGTCTTGGTCTCGATCCTTTATTTTTAGCAAATACCGTTGTCCTGCAGGTCCGCTTAGGAGTTAGTCCGCTTCGACTTCTTTCCCATAAGGTCTGACATGCGACGCCGATTTCCATGCTTCGCCATTCTAGTCTTTGGTTCTTAGTGTAGGGTCCCACGGATGGCCACTTGTTGATACAAAAGTTATGCCTTGTTTGGAGCTCCTCTGCACAATTGAGAATTGTTGCTTGAGACCTGCGCACTAAAGACAAAAGACACCGTTAGGGCTTACCGGTGGGATTGTTTCCCACGATTATCCTCCGGCGTGAGAGTAAGTAATCGGTTTAGGGTTTTAGGAGAATTAGGGTTCTGAGATCGTACCTTAAACGAGGGATGTGATTCCCTTTATATACGCACGGAATCCTTGTTGGTTCCGTGTTCCTCAACCTTCGGCGTATCCCACCTTAATCGGTTGGGAATGATTATCTTCCTATTTAGAAGATATCGGATATCTATTCCATCAATAGATTCGGGCTTGGGCCTTCATGAGCCCAAATGTTTAGTCCGTTTAGCCCAGTTCGTACCGGGCCAAGTTAGTATTGGACTTTAGTCGGGTCCGTGACCCGGATATAGACTATACGTCATCAAGTATCTTGGAGTTCCTTTAGTATCTACAAGGCTTGTTTATAGAGATTGTAAGGAGCTTGTAGAAATGGTTTAAAATAGAATTGAGAATTGGAAGACCAAGTTTCTTTCTTTTGCAGGGAGTTTGCAGCTAGTTTAATCTGTTATATCCTCTATGCATGTTTATTGGTCTTATGTTTTTATTCTCTCTACTCGCATTACTTTGGATATTCATCAGGTCATGAGAGGGTTTCTTTGGTGTCAAGGGGATATGAAACGAGGTAAAGCAAAAGTCTCATGGGAGGCTATATATCTTCCTAAAAATGAAGGTGGTTTAGGTATTAGTAGACTTGAGATTTTTAATGTAGCTCTTGTTACGTCGAATATATGGAGTATTCACACTTTAAAGGAGTCACTTTGGGTGAAGTGAATACATACACATAAACTTTGTAATCGTAACTTTTGGGATTATCCTTTTAGAGGTAACATGTCGTGGGGATGGCGTAAGCTACTTCAAGTTCGTCCCATTGTTCGAAAATTTATTTGGTACAAAATTGGAAATAGCTCTAATATTTCGGCTTGGTTCGATAACTGGTGTCCTAATAGTCGTTTGATGGATACCATTACTGTTTGCGACATTCATAGGTTTGGTTTGATATGCAATCCAAACTTAGTGATATAATTCATGAAGGTGTATGATTGTGGCCCAATGATTGGTTAATCAAATATCCATCTTTGTTTCACATTAATATTCATTCGCTCAATACTGATCATGTGGATACTTTAGTATGGAGAAATAGTCTGGGATTGGATAAGAGGTTCTCGTTTAGTAGTGCATGGGAAGACATTAGACCTCATGGAACTAACATTGCTTGGACAAATGTGGTTTGCTTTACTCATTGTATTCCCCGTCATGCGTTTCACGTATGGCTCGTGATACAAAGGAAGTTGAAGACTCAAGATTTACTGAGGCAATGGGATGTTGGTCCATCAACCGACTTAAACCTGTCTCGATGTTCACTATGTGAATTATTTCCAGATTCTCACAACCATTTGTTTTTTGAATGTCCTTTCTTTTCGCAAGTTTGGTCTCGGGTGTGTTTGAAATCGGGTATGTCTCTAGTATATCATCTTTGGATATTATTAGGTCTTGGTTACTTACGTTTGGAAAGTCTCGATCAGCCTAAAGTATAACTTTTAAGCGTGTATTCGCGGCTTCTTTGTATATGATTTGGCAAGAGAGAAACTCAAGGTTATTTAAACACAAGAAGAGAACCACCGAGCACGTGGTTGATGTTATTATTTCTACTATTCGTCTTAAGTTGCTAACTTTTCACTTCAAGAGGACGACGAGTGTAGAGCGGGTACTAGCAAGGTGGAAACTCCCTACGTCCTTAATTATGGAGAGCTCAACGTAATGTTTTGTTGTGTAGTCTAGTTGTGTGTTTTAGAGTGTTATGTTTTATCCATGGCTATATAATCCGTGAGATTGACATGTCAATCTTATGAGTAGTGGTTTGAAGCACAAATGATGTGTTTTGTTTGTAATAGTTAATATGGTGTTTTACCATATTGCCGGAACTTCATTGATAATTAATATATTTTATCAGAGTAAAAAACCTTTTATAAAAAAGAAAAAAAAAATGATCCAGTAAATGTCGAGCAACATTTAAGAAAGTCAATTACTCGTAAATTATAAAATGAATTTAGGGGGTGCTTGGTTGGGGGTAATGGGGGTGGGGAATGGAAAATGTAATGATTAAACATGTCCGTTGAGTAGTAGAATGCAATCATTGTTTAATATTTGGTAATGCAACATTACCCAGTAAATTGGGAGGTATGGTAATGATTACCCACCTCCACCACCACCAGCAGTAGCCACCACCAGCACCACCACCACCAGTAGCCACCACCACCACCAGCCACCGCCACCACCACCACCACCAGCCACCATCACCACCAGCAGCCACCACCACTAGCCACCACCACCACCCCCACCGACCACCAACACACACCACCACCACTAACAACAACAACCACCACCACCAACAGCCACCATCACCACCAGCAGCCACCACCATGACCAGCCAGCCAGCCACCACCACCACCACCACCACCAGCCGCCACCACCACCACTATTTGGAGGTTAATGTGTTTTTCTCAAATCAAGCACTATTAAATATAATGATAATCTACATTCCATTCATTTGCATTCTCTTTGCCTTTCCTTTTCCCATTCTCCATTTTGAATCAAGCGCACCATTAGTTAATTTGTGTCAAGATACATTTAATAACGTTAACTATTACAATATTAGTTAAATTATTGATGATCTTCAGAACCAATGGAGCATTAGTCTAATTGGTTGGGAGATTTGTGTTGTCAATCGACCTGTGTTCAAGTCTTATCCTTGACATTTGCTTCATATGTATCCACTCCGCAAAACCTATGGGACACCTGGAGACTTTGTGGAATAAGAGCTCGGGTCCAGTCTTGGCTCGTGCTCACTCCGGGTGCCTTACTAGGTCAAGAGAGTTGCCAGAGCTATTCTTTGTGAGGTGGACAATGGCTGGTGCCAAAAGACACTCGGAGTTAGGGTGTTCCCGTCAATCTACACATTTTGTGAAACTATTGATCTTCTATAACTAGTATATATGCATGTTAAACAAAGAGAAAATTGGGTAGCACAACCTATTGTTTAAAGATGGTAACGTGTGTCTTAAAAACATATAGGATTTTTGAAACCACAATCCTATGGGTTTTAGTAAAACTTATCTTGGGGTAATATTTAAGCTATCGATTTGGAGACATAGAAAGTTGACTTGTTAGCTAGATTATTTATTAGATCTGCTATTTAATGTTGTATAAGTTTCAATGTTTTAGGTGTTATACACTTGTCACAAGTGATGTTAAAGTTTGTTTGATGTCTATCTTCAACGCATATTCACATACACATACGAAGAACATGTTATGCACGAATTATGTAATTCAGTTGTAATTTTTTTGAAGGCAACCAAATATTTCACAATGTATACACATTTAGGCCGTTAACTTAAAAGGGACAAACATAAATTATTACTAGTAAGCTACATATAATTGTTAGGTGGTGCTTGAATTTGACTTAACTGTGTTAATATAAATAAAACTAAATTCAAGAATTCATGTGAGAGTTGTTTGTTTATAACTCAATAAAAAAAATAATTAAAAATATAAAGTGATAAAATGAAACATATCTGCATTAAGTCATATACTCCCTCCGTCCCATTTTTATTGTCCATGTTTCCTTTTTGGATGTCCCAAATTAATTGTCCCCTTTCATAAATGGAAAAAGAATATAAATCAAGTTTACCATATTACCCTCACTTGAATTTATTATTACAAACTTTAAAGAAGTTATCAGATAAATTAATTTAAAGGGTAAAATTGTCATTATCATGCAAGAAAAAGTAGGAGAGAGAAAACTGTAATTATGATGTTTCTCTTAAACCATGTATTTTTTGTTTATGGGACAATAATTTTGGGACGGATGGAGTATTATTTAAACACGACTTGATAAGAAATGTAAACAAGCCCTTAATCTTTAATTAATATGAGCACAATTTATTCGAGAGGCTTCTGTAACACAATGTGCATCTTAAAGTAATGCTAATTTGCTTCTTCTTTTTTTTTTTTTTCTTTTTTTTTTTTCATGTCTCTTATCACTTGTAATCATGATTACATATAATGATAACTAATTAGAGAATTTTAAGTTCAGCACTCATGTCCATGATGTATTTAGTATCGATTGTGTATTTTTGGAAAATCTAAAAATCTGATAATAACAGATGGAATCATAGCTCAATTTGATTTTATGCTTCTCAAGATATTGAAAATGAATAAAAACACTAATAAATGATCGCATGTGAATAGCCAGAATAAATAAAATATACTTGCATATGCAAAATATAATTTTGATCAATAGGCCACATCATAGTGATAAATTTATGTGTACAATCTCACTTTCATAATAAAATAATATCTTCAAAAGATTTTAGGCAAATGTATTTGAAGATCAACCTACAATGATCAAATTTGCAGTGTATTTGAAAATCAATATCATAGAGAAAATGTTTCTGATATAATGTAACTTTTTTAATCAAAACATACAAATATGCAGAAGAGGAATTTGTAACAAAAGTTCATTTTAAAATACTAAAAACGTATTTTTACCTGTTTAAAGCTCAAATGTCAAAACTGAATAAAAATCATATGTACCTAACATCTCTAATAACATTCAAGCCTGATACAATCATAGAAGAAACACTTTGCGATATTTAGAACAATAAAAGATATAGATAAACTCATAAAACCATTAAATTTAAATGTTTCAATGTAAGGACTAATGACTCAGACACCAAAACAGACACATCTACGCCACCGCCTGTCAAGCACCCAGGTATGAACCCGGAAGAATAACAGAACCACCATTCCTAAGAATGGGGCTGAGCGGAAGCAACACAAACCAACAAGACCAAACTTATGAAAAGAAAACATAGAGTTCAAACTCAAAACCAGATTCTTAATGGAAACAGTTCATTTTTTCTTAATAGCAGCTTTTGTGATTTTGGCACCAGTTGGATCCTTCTTATCCACGCTCTTGATCACACCAACCGCAACGGTCTGTCTCATGTCCCTCACAGCAAACCGACCCAATGGAGGATATTCAGCAAATGTTTCCACCACCATAGGCTTAGTTGGAAGCATCTTCACCATACCAGCATCACCATTCTTCAAAAACTTTGGCTCCTTCTCGAGCTCCTTACCAGACCTTCTGTCAATCTTGGTCAAAATCTCGCCAAACTTGACAGCAATGTGAGAAGTGTGACAATCAAGCACGGGTGCATACCCATTCCCAATTTGACCCGGATGGTTCATGATAATAACCTGTGAAGTAAAGCTAGCTGCACCCTTTGCAGGGTCGTCCTTAGAGTTGGAAGCAACATAACCACGCTTGAGATCCTTCACAGCAACATTCTTAACATTGAAACCGACATTATCTCCTGGTAATGCTTCGAGTAGTGATTCATGGTGCATCTCAACAGACTTGACTTCAGTGGTCAAACCACTTGGGCCAAAAGTGACTACCATACCAGGCTTGATCATACCGGTTTCAACACGTCCCACTGGCACAGTTCCAATCCCACCAATCTTGTAGACATCCTGGAGTGGAAGGCGGAGTGGCTTGTCTGATGGTCTCTTTGGCTCGTTAATCTGGTCAAGTGCCTCAAGTAGAGTTGGACCCTTGTACCAGTCCAGGTTGGCTGACCTCTCAATCATGTTATCACCCTCAAAACCAGAGATTGGGACAAATGGGACTTTGTCAGGGTTGTATCCAACCTTCTTGAGGTATGAAGACACTTCCTTCACAATTTCATCAAACCTAGTTTTGGAGTATTTTGGTGTAGTCGCGTCCATCTGTAAATAAAGAAATACCCAAAATAAATACACTGACCTAACTCTTTTTACTTGGATTTATAACAAAATAATGTAAATTCATGCAGTTACCTTATTGCAACAACAGATCATTTGCTTGACACCAAGAGTGAAGGCAAGCAAAGCATGCTCACGAGTCTGTCCATCTTTGGAAATACCAGCTTCAAACCCACCAGTTGTTGAGTCAATGATGAGAATAGCACAGTCAGCTTGAGACGTTCCAGTGATCATGTTCTTGATAAAGTCACGATGACCAGGAGCATCAATGACAGTACAGTAGTAACGAGTGGTTTCAAACTTCCACAACGCAATATCAATGGTGATACCACGTTCACGCTCTGCCTTGAGCTTGTCCAACACCCAGGCGTACTTGAATGAACGCTTGTTCATCTCAGCAGCCTCTTTCTCGAACCTTTCAATCACACGCTTGTCAATACCACCTAGCTTATAGATCAGGTGGCCTGTTGTGGTTGACTTTCCGGAGTCAACATGGCCGATGACAACAAGGCTGATGTGAACCTTTTCCTTGCCCATGATTAAGCTTGCTGGTTTGCTGAGTTTATGAAAAAATCAATATCAGATAACAGAACTAATATTAGACGAAAGAAACAACTACATAGATCCATACATGTAGATACAGATATAGTGATATACAATACTCACTATAAAAAGAATTACTTATAACTATGCTAACTAAAATCATTGTGCAGTTTAGTTTGAAGTTACACATCAGAGTATCTTGAGATGGTACGTAAAAACACCAGAAAGCACAAAACTTTAAAAAAAACCAGTAAGAAAAGGCATATATGCATATGATCCACTGTAAAACTGATGCTTATCACAAAGTAATTTGAATAGAAATCCATAAAATTTAAATACTTTATATACACTGCATCAAATATGTTGAGAGTTGATTATGATAGACAAAAATCAACTGACGATAATTAAGACCTCAATGATTCAATTGAACCTGAAAAGATAACTTAATCCACTCTGGCGACGATCAAAAACAAAATTGAATATCAAATTAAAACTTATCAATAAACATACTTAACAACTTAGAAGCAAATTAAACAATCTCTACCTCAAACAAATCATGCATCTAAGCTTTTGATATACAACATATAGTAAATCAACAGACTTATTTGCATGTACATATCATACATACATAGTAAAAATCAATATAGAATCAAACTCGTTTTACACCTGTAATAATATGTGATTCTAACAAATCAAAAGAGTTTTTATTTTTTTAAAATTATTACCAGAAAATTACAATAGAGATAGAACATTCATAACCAAACATACAAGCATGAAAATCAATTAATATAAAATAGTTTTAAAATTTTGTTTCTATAAAACACATGATGAAATACAGCATCAAACATAACTGATGATGTGCTACAAATAATAAAGCATTCAACACGCATATGCAAATAAATTATTACACTAAAACTAAACTAACACACTAGCAAATTAAACAAGTAGTAATTTATATATATGATGAGAATGAAACCTGCATAATTAAGGTTTAAAACAATTTACTAATAACAGTGATCACTACAATGAAGATAGAGCAAATTAAAATACAAAACATCAACAAAAACACAAGCATGCAAATGAATGGATTACCTAAAACTACACTAATAACATGCTAATTAAGAAAACACCAATTTAACACATGATCATTAACACAAATAAAGGCTACAAAACCATAATACGTTAAGGAAAATGATTTGGAGACATAATTATGTGTCTACAAACATGCCTAAAAATACGGCAGATGATCCTGGTTTATGAAAAAGTCCCCGACCGCGATCAGGATGATGCCACGCAGGTTTAGGTATATCTTTTAGGCCTCCCAATCACTACTCATACATTAATACATAAACAGTTTTCTAAAACCATGCAACAGTCTAGAAGAAAACATGCAAATCCACGGTTACATAGAATTACTACAATGAAACTCAAATAACAAATACTATAAACAAGAATGCAAGCATGCAAATAATTAACGAGTAGACATTAATATGAATAGAAAAAGTTATACCTTTAGAAGTTGAAGAAGCTGCAAAGATGTGAAAAAATGATACGTACGTGTATGAGTGGCTGGGTTTGTGTGTATTTATACTGGTGATGCTTTGACCTACACGCTCTTTCTGTACTTGCTAGGGTTTTTGCGGGCCGTTAGATTAGTATTTGATCAACGGTGTGTATTGGTCTTGCCACGTCACCACTCTCTTAGATGTTTCTAGAAGAACAAAAAAAAAAAAAAAAAACATAAAATGTTTAATTCACTTAATAAGTGATTTTGGCAACGGATCACTTTCGCCGCTAAAAGTAACAAAATGACAAAACTTAGAAATTTTAACTTTAATTTTCAGCGAAGTTATAAATAGCGTGAGATATGACATGACGGCATGACCAAGTCTTACGTTTTTACGGTCAAGGGAAAGCTTTTGCGTTTATAAAATGTGACATAAGACGGCATAAAATATGAAAATATTTATATGTTTATATTATATTTAATATATATCGAGTTACAAAAAGATGTGGATAAGCGCTGGCTGCAAGATTATCAGCCTCACGCCTTTGCGAGCCTTTTTAGAACCATGATTTTCGTGAACCTGTTGTTATATCGTTTGACTGTGAAATCTACAATTTTAGTGACGACGGATGTTGTCGTTAAAAGTATTTATATTTTAATTTTTTATTTTCTTTTTCGGTTATTCCCTCCTAAAATTATCTAGCCTTTCAAAAAAATTTAGCAACGACACATGTCATCGTTGAAACTCTATATCAACTAAATAATACTCACTCAATTTTAAAATAATTGTCTTGTTTTAACTTTTTAAAAATATTCCTTTTTCGAATTTGATCTTAGTTAATTTCTTTTGTATGATATAATACTTGATGCAAAATATATGCACGGATTAAGTTTTAAATTTATTTTCATTTTGGTATAATTTTTATCAAGATTACATAACACAAACAAGAATACTTACAATTAAAAGTTAAAGAATAAAGATTTCAAAAAGTCAAAACATGACAATTATTTTGAGACGGATAAAGTATTTATTCTCAGGTTAAATAATTAATTCTTATTAAAATAACTTAAAATTGATTAAATAAAAAAATTAATGGGATAACAGTTTTAGTGACAACGCATATCGTCGCTAAAAACCCAAAAATCGTTAAAATTTTAGATATAATTGTTAAAATTAATTTTAAAATTACATAAATTAGTTTATATACAATAATAAATTAAGAAATTATAAAAATTATTTTTGTAGTAAAAATGTGTCTAAGTTATAAAAGTGGTTAATTACGAGAACGACAATACATTATGTATCGTCGATATTTTCATATTTGTACTTGCATGATTCAAAAGACGTTCTTTTGTATATACGCAATCAATATCATTTAATGAGATGCGAAGATTTCATTCAACTAAATATAAAGACATTTGGTTCATATCTCGATCATCACTAATGGTATCAGATTCCCAAACCAATTTTTAACCAAGTAATCACATTCACCAATTAAGAAGA
Organism: Chrysanthemum makinoi; assembly: GCA_910596185.1. Classification (NCBI taxonomy): domain Eukaryota; kingdom Viridiplantae; phylum Streptophyta; class Magnoliopsida; order Asterales; family Asteraceae; genus Chrysanthemum; species Chrysanthemum makinoi. Next base: position 351,066,127 of record OU343222.1, read on the forward strand.
CAATATGAGTAATTATACACTAAGAAGTTTCATGCACGGCCTAGATAAACAATAAGTAAATTAGCCTAACATAGCAAACAAGAACAAGCAAACATATAATCAACACAAACAATGATAAACATTATTGAATGATTAAAGGTAAACTTATCTTGATGTTATGAGAGGTTTACATTGCATTAAAAAAAAGTAAAAAAAAAAACTCATATAAATCGTATAGGGTTTGCTTCTCAAAAGTTATACATGAATTAATAAAAGAATGCAAGAGTATATCTAGAAAAATGCATGTGGGTGTCAAGATATCGCTGAATAACACCGTCACTTCGCCGCCTTCGATTTGGTTTTTTCCACCGCCTTCATGTGTTGGCGTCAATCTTTGAGGTGTGACGATGTCATTAAGGAGTTGTGACGTTGTTAGTTAGCCCGTTTCCACACACTGTCCGGTCAACAAAAAAAATGTAAAAATACACTTTATGAGCACTTCTAGTGGCAGCGTGAGGCTTGCCGGTCACACTTTGAATTTTTTGTCTTTTTCTTCCGTTCTTTGTTCAAATGAGCCCAAAACTCGTGCATTTTCAGCAAATGCATAATCCAAGACCTAAACGTCAAACAGAAAGGATTAAAAGCAATAAATAATACAAATTGCATGAAATTGTGGGTTAAATAACCTCTAAAAACAATACTCCGTATAATTTTACATTTCATCATGTATCCAAACACTTGAGATTTGCTTGTCATCAAGAAAATAAGCTTTTAACTCGACAAAATTTAAAGTTTACATCACAACTATGTTTTTCATGTTTTTTAGTTAATTTATAATATCTCAAGTGATATTACATGTTACTTATCTGTTTACCTTCTCTGTAATATAACATGCATAATATCACATGAGATATATAGTATTAAATGTTATACCTTAAGCATTTAAAATGTTTCTATGGATATGAAAGAGATGTAAACAAATCCTTCTATAGATCACACATTAGCAGGGCCAATAAAACAATACTGACATGAGAATATGAAATAGGTGGTAAAGAAGAAAAGCTAGATGATGAAGAGGAGTTGCTTGGTGCATGTATAAAATGTAAGGTGAAAGTTAGTGAAATCTAATTACATAAACAAGAAAGTTGACGTTGGCTATAAAACTGGATCACATGAGTTGATGGAAGCTGAAGACTAAAAGCATCTGCAACGCATCATATCGCTTTTTCTAAAGCTTTTCATTATTTGGTCAAGTCTTTGAAAGACTTTTTTGCATTGCATACATGAGCTTTTTCAAAAGCTTTTCTCAAAGACTTCTAGTTCTTCAAGTCTTTGAAGCTTTGTACTATAACATTATTTAAATTGAGGTATACATTTAGGCCACAACTACTCTTGCATTTTCATTCCAAAAAGTTATTGTTAAAAGCTTTTACCATTGGAGTAATAGGTTTTTCCAAAAGCTTTTCACACCAAAAATTTAATTTTATTAAATGTGCAAGTCTTTTATAGTTTGTGCATTGCTCATGCTCATGTTATGTTTATAGAAGAAACCGAAATGCTGTAAATAGAAGCAATATAATACGTAAAAGCATAATGAAAAAGGTATATGAACAACATGCATGTAAAGGAGTAGCAGTGGGTAGTTTTGCAATAGTTGTTTGGTATTTGTTTTCGACTTTTCGCTACTTGTGGTTATTACTTTGTAGGTATTTGTTGTTAAATATACTAGCTAATTAGTGTTTGATTGTTACTTAAAAACTCGTTATTGTCAATCGTGTTATTTGGTAGTTAAAACTAGTATGTGATTATGTAATGACGAAACAGAAAAAAAAAAAAAAACATTAATATCTTTAGTGAGGCACTTTATTTTGCTTACCCATAAATTCATGCTTACCAAGGGACAAATCCTCACCATCCATCTAGTTTGATCTAATGGTGGGATTAACCTAAGATTTAGTAGATAAACCTAAGTCCATGTTTTTTTTCTTATCTTTTTGTCTTTTTTTTTTTATTCACTTTTTTTTTTTTTTTTCTTAGTTTTTCTTAATTAAAGTTTTTTTTCGTTTTGCCGCTTTTTATTCGTGTTTTTCTTCGAAAAAGCCGATTTCATACGTTTTCATCCTGTTTTCATCGTTCTATCCGTTTCATCATTTTTCTTTCATTTTCGTCAATTTTTCATATGTTTTCATCAGTTTCCATATTCGTTTTTGCTTTTTCATACGATTCGTCCGTATTCTTACGTCATCCATTTTCTTAAGTTTTCGTTCGTTTTCATACGCTTCGACTATCACAAGTGATTTATGTGATATTCGGAATATCACTTGTGATTATCTGAATATCACTTTGTGATATTCTGAAAAACACAAGTGATATTTTGTTAATATGACTTTGTGATATTCTGAATATCACGTTGTGATATTCTGAATATCACTTGTGATTTTGTGAATATCACTTTGTGATATTCTGAATATCACTCTTTGATATTATGAATATCATTTTGTGATATTCTGAATATGAGTTTGCGATATTCTGAATATCACTTTGCGATAGTATGAATATCACTTTGCGATATTATCAATATCACTTGTGATTTTCTTGATATTACTGTGTAATATTTTGAATTTATTTCTTACGTATATGTGTAGCAAAGTAGGAGGCAAGTCTTTTCTTTCTTTCTTGTTACTGTCAACGAATCAAAACCAAAAAGCCACAAACACAAATGAAATCCTTGGTCTTCTATCCTACTCATGCGTGTGGTATGGAACAAAAGAAACACAAAGGACATGCTAAGATCTTATTATATCAACCTAGGCATAACATGACAATGATATTTTGAATATCACGTATGATTTTCATGTTACAAAACATTAGTTGAAAATCACTTGTTATATTCAAAAATCACTTGTGGTATTCAATAGCACAAGTGATATTCTAATATCACAGAATATCACTTGTGATATTCAGAAAATCACTTGTGATATTCGTAATATCACATAACATCACTTGCGATATTCACAGATCATTTGTGATATTCGAATATCACTTGTGCTATTCTTGAAAATCACTTGATATTCATTATATCACTTGTGATATTCACAAACATATGAAAACGTTTGAAAACGGCCGAAAACATTTAATAACGGACGAAAACGTATGAAAACGGACGAATATGTATGAAAACGTAAAAATACGAATGAAAACGGACGAAAACGTATGAATAATGGAAGAAAACGTAAGAAAACGGGCGAAAACGTATGAAAACGGACGAAAAATAGATGAAAACGTATTGAAACGGACGAACACGTATGAAAGGAAAGAAAAAAAAACGTGAGTTAAAAAAAACGTAAATAACGTGAATTAAAAAAAACAAACAAACAAAAGAAAACGTAAATATTAAAAAACGCGAATTTTGAAAAAATTAAATGTGAATATTAACAAAAAAACGTTTATTAAAAAAAAAAAAAAAAAATTTGACTTAGGTTTAGACATATTAAATCATAGGTTAATTCTCACCATTAGATCAAACTAAATAGATGATGGAGATTTGTTCTTTGGTAAGCATCAAAATAAGAGTAAGCATTTGAAAATTCCTCTATCTTTAGTATGTGATATTAGAGTAATGTTTTGTAATAAAAATGTTGCACCAAAAACTCATTGGTTCTTGGATTTAATGTCTTATCACTTTTGTCTTGTTAATCTAACGAGCATGGTTGCCCGCACGTTGTTGCGGGAAGGCCGTGTTTATGTTAAAACATTTAGGAAAACTACAACTTAAATTCTTGATATATATATATGCATGCCGAAACAACACATATGAGTATGACAATTAGGTATGTTGCAACTAAAACTAATATGCTAGTAACCTAATCGTATCCTGCCATTTTCGTGCACATAAAATTAAAGTGACTAATGGCACTCATATTACCTATTGATTGATTCATTACAAAAGCAAATTACCAAGCCATTTCTAACTATTTGTTAACTGTAATTAATTAACAGAAACTTAGCAGGATCCAAGATTCAAAAGAGTCAGAGTTCTCAGTATTGGAAGCACATCTTTGACATATGTACTCTAATGCATACATATAATAAGAACAATTTTATTTAAACATATCTATTAATAACTTAAATGTTATTTCTATACATCTTTCTAATGTTTGTGCCAATGAAAATAAGCATATGAGGTGGCCATGGTTGTGCTAATACATATAAAAAGCTAGTCACTACTCTAGCTTCAACTATAACAATTTTGTTATCACAGCCACATGAAGTATATATCAGCTAACTTGTTGCAAACATTTTATCAAGTGTAGGTGTTGCTTTTGGCTCCGAGATGACTTGAGGGAATATCACAGGTTGTCATCCTTTCAGCAGCTCTTAGCCGCTGTAAAACACAGAAAAAAGGAATCATAAGCATATCCCAACTTCACCCTCACAATTAGTCAAACCAAAATTTGAACAATAAGTAAAGTGACACTATTTACACTGAGCTTGAGGTTGGAACAGTATCCGATGGATCTCAAGTACTGTGCAGGTAGCCGTAACCTTCGTTGAGTTTGCTGATCATCACTGGGGTAAAGAAGAAACATAATATTTCAATTTCCTCTAAAATGGGGAATTTCAATCTCGTCTCGGACTGTAAGTAAATCATACGCCTGCATTTAATAGTTTTTTATAACCAAAACGATGATTAAGCATAAGGGTAACCTATAAAAGCATATTTTCAAATCAGTACGATGTATTAGGAAAGAACTATTGCTCACTTTGAGCCTGAACATCGATCGGTCTTGCATGTTTACATTCTGCACACGGGGTCAGCAAAGAACCATAAAAACGTCCTTGTTCCAGATCGCTATGAACAATCTGTGGCCCTCTATATGTTCCTCTCAGATTGTAAGTAGTACAAATGTCTACATCCAATGATTTTGGAAAACAAAAACGACAGGTAAGTATGAGGATAAACTAACAATTTATTAACTAAAAGGGATCAAAATTGCAACACATAGTTGGTATATATACTTGAATTCCATAAGAAAAGATTACTTCGGCAAACTGATTTTTAGAATCAGAAACATACACTTAGGTATTGCTGTTGTATGATCTTTTAGAATCAGTAAACATACACTTAGGTATTGCTGTTGTATGATCTTTTGTGTATTTATTCTCAAATTCCAATTCGAGATATGTACTACCTGAATGACTCATGAGTCATTCTTATTTTCAGCCATATACAAACCTCAAACTCACACCTGCATGCCATTGACAAAGGTTCCATTAACATGTATAAAATACAATTTACTTTAAAATAAAACGTTGTATGCTAATATGATCTGAAAAAACAATGGCGTCGGGTGTTGCATATTCAGGGGTGTTTGGATTTACTCATGAGCTTGTCAAATACACATAAATTTCAAAATAAGCAGCTCCTAAATGGTTTAAAGTAGCTAATAAGCGATAATCTGTTTTGCTCCACCCAAAGTATCAAAAGTGCTTATTCGCAGATCTACTTTTGAACAACAACATTCTACTAAGCCAAATACTATGTGCTACAAATATGACATGACACGATATTAACGACATGGCATACCAACAATAAAGGGGAGTTTTGATCAGCTTATATGGCCGACTTATGGGCTTATTTAATATTTAAATAGTCGATAACCTCACTATCAAGAGCTAAGGAGCTCATCAGGTTAAGTTTAATGATGAGTTGAACTCTCCAAAAGAATGAGTTTATCTTCATAAATAATAAGCACATAAGCAGGCTAATCAAGCTAATCCAAACACCGTAGCCGAGTAAAATTGGCTATACACATAAAATTCATAACATTTTTATCTGCTATTTTTTTCGTGGCCATAAAATTGATGACATTTTTTAGTTTATGCTTATTTGCTATTTTTTGGGTTAAGCAAAAAAATAAATAAATAAATAATAATAATAATAATAATAATAATAATAATAATAATAAATTACTTATTAAGAGGCTTGTAACACAATAAGCTGAAACATTTTGTCGTACATCCAAAGTTTTAAGCACGAAAAGTCCTAACCAAGATTTGGAAAACAAAATAAGTCGATAGCAGTTTCTACAACACAACGGAAATTAACATCATCGAAAACAACAAAAAACCGTAAACAATATAATCAGTTGAACAAAAACCCCAACCATACAATTCCAACAATCCTTATTTTACCCAAGAATTAGCAAATAATCATATAGGCATCAAGTATAACAACCCAATCAACATTTTGGTTTAATGAAAATTTCAGAATGTATTTACTGACAATAATACCAAGAATTCGAATAAGCACATGTACCGGGCACGTTTCATAGAAAATTAATAACACCAAATATAGATATTAACAATCTTATATAATAATTCATATTCTCATGTTTATCACAAAGTCTATATATATTAAAAGCAAGTTATGTAAGTAAAAAAAGAGATACTTTATAATATGGCGAAAGAAGAAGCAAATATCAAAGAAATGGAACAATGCTATCTCAACTTGTCTTTCTTTGTGAAAGCCTCCAAGTCTTTCTCGCTTATCCAATCTATTTGCCATATTAATGGCAATACCGAGGTTATCTTGTTAACATTTAACTCCCAAAACTAATTATTTCCAAATTTTTAACATCTTCATAATTAACTCTCCGATGTTAATAACATAGAAAGGCATTCACCTTTATAAGAATTTTCAAATGGAAAAAGATGGTACCTCCTTAGCATTAGAATTTGCGTGTAGTGCAGACAAATGGCCTCATTGACTCTTGGTCGTTGGATTTCCACTCGTTCCTACTGCATACGTCTTCCACTCTCATTACCTAGTAATAAACAAAAACCATATCCTAATTATTCAGCTACTTGCTCCTATATTTACGAATTACCTTGCTTGAGCAATGAAGTAGCTCCATTGGCCAAAAACCATTTGAGCCGACCTTCCGGTTTCACCTTCTCGCACAGTACTCATCCATGCATCTAATTGCTTATTCAAATGGTAAGAAAGTGTTTTTGTTACTTTTAGCGAGTGTTGAGAATGTAGCCAAAATATATCATAAGTAGTGAATGACATAAAGAAGAGATTTTTGAAATATTTATGCACTAACCTCGTAGTCTTGACAATTCAGCTCGACCCATGTCCAACTTTAAGCGGTCATTGTTTTCGTGGGATAACCATGCTATCATCTTCTTAGTCTGAAAACAAAACCTCAAACTCGTGGTAATACAACAAATTAACGAATTAACTATGAGGCTCAGATAGGGAGCAAATGTGACCACGTCCAACATGGCTGCAAACCTAATAGGTTGCCCCGCCAAGATCCAGACGGTCTCAGCTTCAACCAATGTCATGGTGAATCATCATTGCCTTTTCAATATTTTTTCTATACTAATTATTTCACACACAACATGGATAGCAGAATTTTCCCAAACATTTACACAAATACATACATTCAAATCGATCATCAAAGCGCCGATCAAAGGTAAAGGCTCAGCAGTGCGATATAAAAAGGATATGTCCGACATGGTCGCAAGTGTAGTGACCTGCCACGCCAAGGTGCGGAAAATCTCAGTTTTAATCCCAGTTCCCTGCAAACTCATCACAGCCTGTTGTTATAAGGTAATATAATCATGACTAAATAATGATTTGATGTGCTTATGCCATTTGAAGTTCGTATTGATCATGTGCTACGTAAAATATATAATGAGACCAGAATAATTATTACTTTCACTATAACAGAACATCCCAGCTTTGTTAGCGATGAAAGTGAAACCAAGTTAAGGCAACGTTTTAACAACCAATCCATAGAAAGCATAGTGCCACAACCTGAGAATACGAAGTCCCAGCCGAAATACCAAGCATGGCTGCAAGTCTCATCCCATAGAGGATGCCTCGCCAAGATACCCGGATTCGTTAGAAACTTAAACACATAGCTGTAACAATAGTAAGTTGCCCTGCCAAGATACGACCAAGACACTGGTAAATAGCAATAACTTGGCACGATCAAATTCGACACAATGTTACCTTTAATTGATTCCATAGACATTCATTAGAATTAAGAACAATGTGAGACGTTGACTGATGTTAGCTACAACAAACTGAACTTTTTTAGGGTCAGATAGGGTAGCAATTAAGAACACGTAGGTGGGCCGCCATGGTCGCAAGCCTAACAGCCGCCATGCCAAGATACTGAGCAATGTGACTATTAACCCGACCCGTTCAAACTCATCACAACCTCAAGATATTATGCAGTATACATTTACATGTTTGCAAATCCAAAGCACACACAAACCTATTGAATAAACGCCCCTCATGGCTTAGAGTACCACATCATGGTCAAACACCACCGCCGTGGTGATGCCACGCCAAGATATAGGTACATTTGACGCCGAGGTGGTGTGAAGTAATGTCCAGAGAAGATCTTTTCTCTCTGTCTGTAACTCCAGAGGGACCATTGACTGAGTAAGTTCTTTGGTCGAAACTGCCATCAAACGTGCCTAAACATTATGTTTCATAGGCAACACAACTCCAGCCTACAATCTCCTTCTCCGTAGCGGATCCCTTCACTCCCTTATGGTCCCACGGCTGTAAATTCATAAAAGAAACAACAATAAATCATGCTGCAACAGGAGGCATACTACAATTCCAAACCCAATCGAAACACACATAAGGATACTCAAAATTAATCAAAAAAAATACTTCTACTCTGATTGACTTACCTCAAATATAATATGCAGAAATCAATTCCATTGAGTTAATAATAACATTAGTATCCAACATCAAGTACCTATATACATACACAATTGATTGCTTAACATTAAACCAACTCAAATACCAAATAAGTACAAATAAAAATGAACTACAAACATCTAACAAAAAGTATATAAGAATAGAGAAACCAAATTCTTAAAAAAGGATAGATAACAATTACTGACCCTCAAGGCGCATTTTATTCGTTTTTTTTTCCTCCTGTTGAAATGACTTCCTGGTAGCTGCGTTGAGTTTACAGAAATCGAGTAAGTGAGAATATTTAGGGTTTGAGGAGGATTATGTGGCTGCGTATTATTTTTAGGAGAAAGATTAGGGATTTTGAAATATGGGATGCGGATATAAAGGCGGTGGAAACTGCGTATCTGGATTTTTCTAGGTTGGAGAAGGCGGTGGTGCTGGATGGTGTATATACATCGCCGTATGTTTTTAAATAAAAGAGCTACGTGAACAGTAATTGTCCAAACACACTTTGACCAATCATAGTTCGCCACATCTGTGTTTTTGGTAGTAGAACATATAATAAGCCAATGATAATTTGACACCATCACATGTATACCCATCATTTTTGTACGACCCAAAAACGGCTATTAGTAAATATATATAACACCATCACATGTATACCCACCATTTTTGTACGACCCAAAAACGGCTATTAGTAAATATATATAATATATTATCACTTGTGATGTAGTATAACGATAAGAATTCAAAGAACACAAGTAAGTACATCTTAAAAACTTGAGAAACATAACAAAATATGACAAAAATACCAAAGCCACAATTTCAGCATAACCTTTTTCATTAAGATCCACCTCATGTTACACTTAACCTTCACATTTCTTGAGAAAAACATCATGCTAGTCTTTATCATGAAATTTACTTTATAACATCAGTTTAAAATATCGAATAGAGATTTCTAAAATTTAAGTTTATTAGAAAAATCACATATGATTTCACTAATAAACTACTCATTCGTAGCATGAAAGTTAATTTGTATTACCACTTGTAATTTTTTTACTAATGCTTCGTAACACAAATATACATACTCCCCACAATTTAGTTAAGTTTACACTCGAAATCAGTGTCATCCAAGATTTTCGAGCAAATCTGTAAACAAATATGACGAAGAAAGATTACTACGTGATATATCATATGTGGTGTAACATAATAACAATATAAATGTTAACATCAATGCAATATCACATATGATAAATAACATGTTGTTTAATAAAAACGACATAAATATATCAGTCTATAAATCACTTTATGATATACTTACATGTAATATAAGAAATGAATGATGTACCTACTATGAGAGCCTAATAACAATGATATATCACATGTGATTTATGACAACTTAATTAAGCAATAGTTTACACTACCAGCATGTTGATATCACATGTGATATAACCTATATGATCCAAAACATATGTTGAACAAACTTTAAAATCGAAATCAAGTAAGTAAAAGTTCAGCAAAATTGTGCATAATTCACATCAAAAGCACCTAAAACAACACCCAAATACAATTTCTAGCGATTTAAACCAATGGAGTACAAAAAAACTTCAAAAATCATGAATCTATACTACATATAATAGAAAAATGGTCAAACATTGAAAAGTGAAAAGTTAAAAGTCAAATGTGAGAGAAATGCATTGTGTAATTAATACACTTATTAAAACACCCCATTAATTAAAAGTATAATAATTTATTCACATTGTACAACCAATTAAGAGCATCTCTACCAAATTAAAAACAACCAATTAAAACACCACTTACTAAAAAGTACAATAATATTTTCACAATGTACAATTTAAACAAGCTACAACCAAGGACGGACCTTCATAGAGACCGGGGTCACCCCAAAAAATTTGCGGCACCTGGTGTAAATATTGTAGGTTTTAGGAGTAGTTTAATTGAGGTTACAAACAAATCTCCGATTCGGCCCTCCCAAAATAAATTCGGCCCCTCCCAAAAAAATGTTCAAGTTCCGTCTATGGCTACAACATAATCCTAAATATAAAATAATTAAACGCACTAATTAATGTTATTTTTAAAACACCTTAAAATGAAAAGTAAATGTTATTATACACATTATACAAATTAATAAAACACAAAAAACTTCATACAAGCTAACAAGTTGATGGTACATATAGTTTTGAAAATTGGACCTGACCAACGGGTTCAACCGGGAACCAGTGTCGCCACCGGTTCTGCTAACCCGCCGCCGCAATGCACGGGTACCCTGCTATACTATATATAAAGAAAAAACCAAAAAGTAAAAAGTGAAAAGTTGACACTATTAATACATATCGAAAACCGGGTTGACCCGGGACGCTTCAAACCCAGTGGGTTGACCCCGTTTAATTTGACTCGTTTTGACCCAACCTGTCGGGTTGACTTGGTTTAAATCGACCTGTTTTTCTTCGGGAACGGTTCAACCAGTTTAACCACCCGGTTCGAACCGGGTTTCAAAACATTATGTTTAATCCCCAAATCTTCAAACTTTTATTATTTTTCGTTTAGAACCCATAAACTTTTTTTTAACACAAAACGATCTGTCGCTATATAAATATTATATATATATATATATATATATATATATATATATATATATATATATATATATATATATATATATATAAATATATATATATATATATATATAAAGTTTTCTTCAAAAACGATTATAAGGTTTTACAATTAAGAGAAAATATGTGTCCGTTAGTGCACATTTAACTTTTCAATAGGCTAAATAAGCCCATTTAAAAAAAAATTGGGCTAAATGTGCCCAAATCTTTTACAAAATAGCCAAAATTAGCCCATTTTTTATTTTGGGCTAATCACATTCATGCTAATTTTGGTACTTGCGTTCTTCTTAACAACGACACCACTAATCCCTTCCTTGTTAGTTTTTACGCGACAAGTACCGTGTGTTGTTAGTTTTTATCTCATAAATGATGTAATGTTTACTTTCATTTTCATTAAATGTTTTTATATGTTGTTTGATAGATGTTAAGAAGTTTGTCTACACTTTAGTTATCGTATAGTACAACCGTTTGGAATTGCATTTTCATCGGTTCACGTTCTATTTTAAACCTTGCATAAAAAACTCACCACAATATCACAAATCATTAATTATCTGACGCTAGAAACCGCTGCCGCGCGCGGTACTGCCTAGTATTCATAAATTAAATCATAATAACAATGTACTTCCATCTAATCCAGCTTAATCAATCAACAGTCTACACTATTGTCATATTAAAATCACATGTGATATTACATATATGATGCATAACATTTTTAACAACTTAAATATCAAACATTCACATCTAAAAACATCAATCCAATTCAGTTTAGCAACTTAATTACACTATAGCAACTAAAATTTCTAGCAAAATTCAAACGAATTAAACAGAAAACATCAAATGAACCGTAAAACTAAACTTACAATTTATGATTTCATTATCAATATTGTTAGAACAAGAAACACTACGTGCGCTCATATCTATTGCATGTTTGTTCGAAGCCATTACAAGTGTTGATGATGAAGATGATAAGATGATGATTATTGATGACCAATTATTATAAATGATAAGGTTAAATTATATTTTGAATATTTTCATTTGAATTTGGAGAAGAAATGAGAGATTTAAAAAAAGAATTGTTTTTATATTGATGTATAAAAATGGACTTATAAAAAATTGTTTTTATAATGGACCAAAATGTTTTTGTAAAAGTTATATTTAATCCAATCCCTCAATGTGCATCAAAATAAGAGTCTCTAATTTTTAACTTTTGTCTATAATCAAAACACATTTATATGCAGAAGATAAAAACATAAGCACATTTTGAAAAATATATACTAATACTTCGGGATTCTGTTTATTTGCGATAATGCCATTTATTGTTGATGTTTCTTTATGTTTGAATTTGAGTTATCCATGTCAGTCAAAGCGTAATCAGCATAATATTATCAATAAAATCATATTTTTTAGTAACCTTGTTTAGTATTTCACAAGGAAAAAAGTAAACACGAAATAGCATTAATAAAAAATACTCCATTTTGGCAACCCTTGGTCGATTACGTCCACCATTTCATTAGAAGTTGGACGATCAGTTCTGATAGATCCGAAAACTCACAAAAGCAAAAACAAAACTGTGCTTACATTCAGTATTGGATCTATATTCCTCTAATGTTCATAAGTAGCCCATAAACTGTTCTTCACATATTGGCTTCATAAGCACATGACTGTCTCCATTTTCTGTATTCACAAACCAACCTCCCGGTAAGTTGTCATATTTGCTTTTAAGTTGTTTTTTCTTCTTTTGTTATTTCCAAAGGAGGCATAAAGAAGTCGGTATTTAATCCCCAAACATTAAAGTGAACCTCCTCGATATTCCACTTCTCTTCAAACTCCCTCTTATGATTCGATGATTGTTCTCCATATCTAAAAATCGTCATAGTAGTTTTCCCACTATGTGCAATATTGACACCCTCTACATACCTATAATCCTCAATCACGATTCGTGCTAGTTTCCCAAAATATTCCGTCCCCATTTTCACCATTCACAGTGAGCAATCTCGAGTCCTCAAACTTGACTAAAAGCCCTGATCGTTGGCTAAAATAACCCCAAATTGTATGATGTATGATCTCATATTTTGGATTCGCTTGTGTCTCAAGATCCGCTTGACTCGTGTCAAGCTTCAATATAAAACATTCCTCTTCGTTTATTATCTTTTCGCCTATGCATACTGCTTGAAGAAACAAATCTCCTGTGGATCTTGGGTCCAAACCCTGCAAAAATATAGGTCAACAAATCATTTTCTTCACATAGGTGGCTGATTCAACCTTCAAGCAAGTAGATTAGTACTAGTTACACTTTAGTTGTTCTAATATATGTGCCTTGACTATAGTTATTTCACTTACATCCCACTATATAGACAATATAATCATTTAGTGCACACGGGATTATCAAATTTTTCATGATATCGGCTCACTCACTTACATCATTTGTCGCCCAACTTTGATTGCCATTTTTATACGCCTTAAAACTTTCATGACCATTCTGTTGGAATTAGATCGTAAGTTAATAATGTAAACAATTACCTGAAGAAACCGACGAAGAGGACGAGGAGGACCTTTGGTCATAGGTCTTAGTTGATTTGAAGATTGTCTCCAAGAAATGTTGCCATTGCTTCCCGAGATAACTTTGCAACCTGAAACTAGTAACTCTAAGCTCCATAAATTTGGTTGCTTTTGCCAAAGAACAAATCCTCCCGTTTCCTCCTTGTTCCGTGCCTTTACACTTTCATCTCCTTGATGAAATTCTGATGCACTGATCTTTACTTGTCCAATTGCACATAAATTTTGTACCGAATTCAAAGCCTGTAGTCCTCCGATCGCCGCCATGTATTGTTGCACTATATATTTTGCTGTTGATGCTTCCTTCAAAACAAATGCAACATTACACCATTGACTATTATTAATGTGAAGAATTAACGAAGGATATTGTATAACTTGTTTGAAATTGCTTACAATAGAGGAATTGCGGATAGAGCTAGCGCTGCAAGTTTCTGGTTGAATTTGAAGGGGAAGAAGAGGAGACCCGACCATGTAAAGCAAAAAATTAAGTTCATTGTAACGGCTAGCTATGACCGGAGATGACCATTTTTCTAATGTTTGAGCTTTCATCCACGTAGCCATGTTTTGCCATCGAAGAGCGACGCTGCTTCCCATGCTCGTAAACATCTCTTCTGGTATAGGTACGTCAAGAACAGTCTCTAATGCATCTTCTCTATCCAAATTTGGACAAAGTACCCTCATTTGTATTATTTGCTTGCTGTTGTTTTTATTTTGTTGGGTTTATGCAATTCCAAATTTTCTTTGGCTCTTTTTTCAATATTCTTTGAAGGTGTTACTTTAGTTTGTGATGGTGAGGGTTAGAGGGGTTAAATCACATTTGTTCATGGTCGGCCCTTAACTTTAGGGTATGTGTGGCTATTATCTTTGTTTTGAGTTTTTTGTGGACATATGTGTGGGTTAAAATTGACTCTTCCTATCTTCATTACTATATATAACTATAGAGCGAGCGCATGTTTTGCGCATTAAATGCTAACTTTCGTAAGTTGGCAAAAATAGCCCCTGAGGTTTAGGTGTCGTCACAAAGTAAGTCCTCTAGCATTAATTGCTATCTATAGCAATTTGGCACAAATAGTCCCTAAGGTTTAAGTGTCGTTGCAAAGTAAGTCCTGTAGAATTAATTGCTATCTATAGCAATTTGGTAAAAATAGTCCCTATCCAAATTCACGTCTACAAAAGCAATCCCGCTGCATCGCGCGGGTTACCACACTCGTTTTAACTGTTCTGAAATTAAGAGGATTATTACTCTTATAATACAATCATGAACTTAATGCTACTGTTCATCAAAGATTTACTAGCAGGGTGCCCTCGTCGCGCGGTACCCTGTGACTATATTTTCTGACAATGTGATGTTATGCGGTCATACTTTTATTAAATAGTTAATTTACAAATAATAATAACTTTAGTTAAAACAGTAGAAATAATTCCATCTTCTGTTAACCGAAGCTACCACAAACAAAATCTTGATTCTTTCCTTCAGCACAATCATCTTTCATCAATTTTGGAGCCGACCGACCCAGTTCGACTCTCATGCTGCAATGGCGGCGACTCGGCGCAGCGGCGACCGAACCGGTTGACAGGCCATTACGGGCAGGCTCATGACTTTATTTTTAAGTGATTGACTTAGTAGCTTGATTAGATTGTACATTGTGGTTAAATAGTTGTGTATTTTGATGAAGGGGTAAATTAAATAGTGTATTAATTATGTGTTGAATAGTGTTTTTTTAGTTGTATTTGTGCTTTAAATATTTTGTACATTGTGTTTTATTAATTATACCTTTTATCAAATGAGTGTTTTAAATATGACATTAAATACAAATGTTGATCGGTCAATATGTTTTTGTTTATGCATAAATTAATTGTACATATAATTTAAATAGTTGTATTTGCTTAAAATCTATGAGGAGAGTTATTTTACATACCAAACTTTTCTCACATACCAAGGGACTCATCTCCACCATCCATCTAAAAAGAAATCAATGGCTGAGATTAAAAACATTTTATTATTTTACCTATTTTTTATAATTTAAATATCTCTTAAACCGTTAATCGTTAAGTGAAAATATTTACACCATCGCGACGAGCATTTAATTATCTTTCTATAGACGGGCACTTTGATATACTTTCGAAAAAGAAAAAAACTCGTTTTTCACGTTTTTCGTTATTTTTTCGTTTTTTACGTTAAAATTTACATGAAAAAAATCATATATGATAAAACACTAAATTGAATATCACATGTGATATTAGTGTTAAATCATATATGATATGTAATATCACATGTGATATTATATGTCATATCATATGTGATATTACACTAATATCAGATGTGATATTACATATCACATATGATATTACACTAATATCACATGTGATATTCAAATTAGTGTTTTATCATATATGATTTTTCAATGCAAATTTCAAACGTAAAAAACGAAAAAACTTAAAAAAAACGTGAAAAATACGAAAATAAAAATTTTTGTCGAAAGTATATCAAAGTGCCTATCTATAGAAGATAATTTAATGCTTTCGTCAATGATATATTTTTTTTTCGCTTAACGATTAACAGTTTGAAAGATATTAATATTTGATAAAAAATGATGAAAGTGGGTTTTTTAAATTGTTGGGATTAATCTCATCCATTAGATCAAATAAAAATGAAGGGTGGAGATTGATCCCTTGGTATGTAAATAATCTTTTGTCCTCAAATGATCTTAAATCAAAATCTATATATGAAAGTTTTAAAAAAATTGTAAGAGAGAAAGTGCTAAATACTATATATATATATATATTAAAAATTTATTAATAAAAAATAGTCGGTTATTAAATGAGTGGTGTGGAAACTGGGAAGGCAACATTAACGGGGCTAGCGACACAAAAACGAGCCTAAGAAGAACATAATTGTGGTATTTATTTTTCAAATACACCCTAATAATAGGGTTGAGTTGGTAAAGATTTTTAGAATCTTATTTTTTTTCCCTTACCTATTATAAAATTAAAACAAAACTACAATCATTATTACAATTTTACATTTATGTAAACAATACGAAATATAGAGAATTTTTTTTGCTTACTCTTATTTGGGTGCTTATGGCAAATCCTCATCATCTATTTAGTTTTATCGGATTAACCTAAGATTTAATATATCAACCTAAGTCCATGTTTTTTTTTTTTTTTTTTTTTCATACGTTTTCGTTTGTTTTCAGATATTTTTATATTTTTTCGTCCGTTTTCATACGTTTCCTTTCATTTTCTAACATTTTCGTCCGTTTTCATACGTTTTCATCCGTTTTCGTTCGTTTTCATACGTTTTCGTCCGTTTTCTTACCTATACGTCCATTTTCTTACGTTTCATACGTTTATGAATATCACAAGTGATATTCTTAATATCACAAGTGGTATTCTGTGATATTCAAAATATCACTTGTGATTTTCATGTTACAAAACATTAGTTGAAAATCACTTGTGATATTAAGAAAATCACTTGTGATGTTATGAATATCACAGAATTTCACTTGTGATATTCAGAAAACGTCTGAAAACGGCCGAAAAACGGATGAAAACGTAAGAAAACGGACGAATATATATGAAAACGGACAAAAACGTATGTAAGTGTAAAACACGTATGAAAACAGATGAAAACGAATGAAAAATGGACGGCAACGTAAGAAAACGGACGAGGCGTAAACGTATGAAAGCGAAAAAAAACGTGAATTGAAAAAAGAAAAGAAAAACGTGAATTAAAAAAAATGTGAATAAATAAGAAAGACAAAAAGACAAGAAAAATGCAAGAAACAAAATGGACTTAAGTTGACATATTAAATCTTACGTTAATCTCCACCATTAAATCAAACTAGATGGATAGTGAAGATTTGTCACTTGATAAGCACTAAAATAAAAATATGCATAATAACACACCTCAGAAAATATATAATTTTTAAAAGTTTTACAATTGAAAAGACTTTTGATTAAAACAAGACCAATAGTTTCGACATATATATTACTTGATAATTTACATAAAATAATTAAATATAGAAAAACTACAAGATATGATTGGTTGGCTTGGCAAGTACTCTTAACTGTTTATTGATAACAAGAAGGTTATAATTTTTAACATGATAACGTATATTATGACAATTTGATGTGGATTTGAAATGTTGAACTTATATATATATATATTTATATATATATATATATATATATATATATATATATATATATATATATTAGTTAAAAGTTAAAAATATGTAAATGTATAGGGTTTGCTCAGATTGCAAATTTCGTTCCAGACATTTCATAAATGCAGTCAATCTTCTCGTGGAAAAAACCTTGGGATCGATAAGTGCAGTCGGTCTCCTTGTGGTTAGCCAGAATTGCAAACGACCTGCACTTTCGAAAAAGTAGGGAAACGACCCGCACTTTCGAAAAACTAAGGAAGATATATGCAATCTAAGCAAACAAAATTTTTGCAATTTACTTTAGTAATTAATAGTGTTTTGTTTGTAAATTGATATTAAAGGAAGATAAACATTTGCAGATATTATTTAAGGTAAACTCATACTTCATATGCTGCTATCTTTTAAAATAGAATATCAATTTAATGTGTCTTTCCTTCTCTACTAATCTTTTATTAATAAAAAAGTATCTAATAAACGTAGTCGCAACAAGTAAAATCTTTTCTATATATAAAAGAAATATTTACCATTAACTAATAAAGGATAAACGTTCGCCGCAACACGCGGTTAACAATTACACGTGTTTCCTTCTAAATATAGTAATAAGAAATTTAGGATTAGTTTCCTCATTCTAAATGTAGCAATTAGAAATTTAACACTTTGTTTCCTTCTAAACGCAGGAATAAGAAATTTAGGATTAGTTCCATCATTCGAAACGTAGGAATTAGAAATTTAGGATACTCCTAGCTGCTCATTCATTTCTTTTTCGCTTTTATTGTGATATTTTTTTATCGACTTTTTAGTCAACTACTTTACCAGGTTTGAACCTACTGGTATACGAACTCAAGCAAGGTAAAACTCTTCTTTTTCAAAATATTGGCATGACCACTTTAAAATTGTTTACACCTATCAGGAATTAAACTTGAAACCTCACACATTTTAGTGTGATAGTCACAACCCCATTTGACACTCACTCACTCATGAGTGGTATAGAGAGCACGGTACATAAACCTAATGGCGTGCCATTGGGATTTTTTGGGCTCCAACAACATGCCACAGTGCACCACCCTTGGTGCCATTGCATAGTCATTCGTCTCTTCCTGGGTCTCTTTTTGTGATCATTCTTAGAGCACAAGGTATCGTGGATACCAATAACACGTTATTGGTATGACATCTCATCGTCACATCATACACCTCCCAATAACTCACCAATAACTCAAACACACTCCCTCATAACAGACCAATAACATGTTATTGGGTCCACAAATCGTAACACACCAATAACATATTATTGGGTCCACAAAATACCCGACTAAAAATACATCTCACTCACAATACACTAAAAAAAATAGCAAAATTTTGTCCTCTTTCTCCTTTGGCTTGAGCCACTCTACCAACTCAATTCCTTTTTGGCTTGTGATTGGCTTGTTGCATGGTAAGGTGTTTGGCATGTTATTGGTTTGAAAATGAGCAAATGACATATTATTGGTAACAAGGGTTGGGATCCTCTAAAAAGTGTTCATAATTTAAAAAGTTTAAAAAGCTACTCATATTGTGACAAGTGTCCTCTTTTATTTTTGCCAGATCATTTTTTGCTATTTCCACTCTTAACTAATTAACACTATGATCTAACTGATAAACATTACCAAAATTTTAGAAAAATAATTAATATTATTATTTTTTTTTGAAAACTGACGATTTTTTTTTTTTTTTTTTTTTTTAGAAATTTGATGAACATTATGATTTTTATTTTTCAGAAAACTGATGAACTGATGAACATTATGTTTTTTTAAGAAAATTGATGAACATTATGATTTTTTTTAGAAAACTGATGAATATTATGATTTTTTTAGAAAACTGATGAACAGATGAACATTATGATTTTCATTTTTTAGAAACTGATGAACATTATTATTTTTTTAAGAAAACTGATGAACATTATGATTTTTTTCTTAGAAAACTGATGAACATTATGATTTTTTTAGAAAACTGATGAACGTTATGATTTTTTTCTAAGAAAACTGATGAACGTTATGATTTTTTTTAGAAAACTGATGAACCTTATGTTTTTTTTAGAAAACTGATGAAAATTATGATTTTTTTCTTAGAAAACTGATGAACATTATGATTTTTTTTAGAAAACAGATGAACATTATGATTTTTTTCTAAGAAAACTGATGAACATTAGGATTTTTTTCTAAGAAAACTGATGAACATTATGATTTTTTTTAGAAAACTGATGAACATTATGATTTTTTTCTAAGAAAACTGATGAATATTATGATTTTTTTTTTAGAAAACTGATGAACATTATGATATTTTTTAGAAAACTGATGAACCTTATGTTTTTTTTAGAAAACTGATAAACATTATGATTTTTTAGAAAACTGATGAACATTATGATTTTTTAGAAAACTGATGAACATTTTAATTTTTTTAAGAAAACTGATGAACATTATGATTTTTTTTTAGAAAACTGATGAACACTATAATTATTTTTTGAAAATTGGTAAACTGATGAACACTATAGAGAATTGATGAACATTATGATATTTTTTTTTAGAAAACTGATAAAAACTATAGAGAATTGATGAACATTATGATATATTTTTCTAAAAAACTGATGAACTGATGAACAATATGATATTTTTTTTTCAAAAGCCTGATGAACGTTATGATTTTTTTTGAAAATTGATGAATGATGAACAACGTTACTTTTTTACAAAAAACTGATGAACAAAACTAATGAACAAAGATTAATCGATGAATAAGACTAACGGAAAAGACTGACATATAAACAAAACTAACAAAACCGATGAGCAATACTACCGATAAATATGTATTGCAAATACAAAGTTTTTTTCTATCAAATGATTTTTTCAAAAAATATTATACATTTGCTCTACAAATTTTGACCACAATAAACTATATCTACTCCTGTAGCAACAAGTAATCCATTAAACACCTTCTAAAATACATCAAATCATCTCATTGATCCAAATTATATATTAATGTGCCTTGGATTTCATTGTTACATTAAATAGCTTTTAAGCACATTAAATATCTCACTAATAAAATTAGAGCTTGACTTAGTGATTTCATTGAAAATCTACAACAATGACGAAAAGCAAATCAAAGGTGAAGATATGAAGAATCAAACAAGAAGGTTTAAAACCCACAAGTTTCAAGAAAATATAAAGAAAAAAGTCAAAACTTTTCATTTTCAAATTTCTTTTCTTTAATTTTCGATGAAGAGTAATGATGAGCAAAATACTATGCTAAAAAACTGATACACCAAAGTTTTTATTAAAATTAACCACTCATGGCGAAAGGCACCGGTGTGGCGATTGCCGGCGATCGACGTAAGCTGTGGCGACGGACCCGGATCACGCTCGGAAAAGTGAGGGGAACCTCCACTCGCTGGAGGTGATGATAGATTTTTTGTGAGAGAGAAAGTAGGGCAGAAAGATTTGTTATATTTTTTCTGGCACAAATGAGAGAGAATAATGAATGATCTGACAATAGTAAAAAATAGGAGGAATGGATAAGCTATACACGTGTCACATGATGGTTGGCTTTTTAAACTTTTTATTTTACGATGCCTTTATATTTGATCCCCATCCTTGGTAACAATACCGAATGCTCTTATCTATTGCATCTTTTTCAGTTTCAATCATTTAGTTTTCAAAGTTAAATCTTTGTAACATATTATAATGTAAATTACCTATCAATATAAATAAATCATTTAGTTTTAAAAGTTTAATTCTTGTAACATATTATAATGTAAATTACCTATGAATTATAAATAAATAAATAGGTATACAGTTAATGATTAATAACTAAAGGTAAGTAACTTTTTCAAAATATTTATAAATATGTAATGTCAAAATACATCATTAATTATCGCATAAAGTTATTTATTTTATAAATTTATTTTTACTATGCATGAAGTTTTTAGAACTTTATAGCCACTTTAAATAACTCAAATGTATTTAATTATAAAGAGGTACAAGATTTAATACATTTTCTTTCCACCTAATACGAAGCAAAAAATTAGTATGAATGAAATAAAAGATAAAGTTTTTTGTGAGTTTTAAAGTCGTTCTTAGAGTAAGGATCAAATGAAAAATACAATCAAAATGAGAATAATGATAATGAACCACAACCACTAAATTTATATCCATCTACAAAAATAAATAAATTTTTTAATTATTTCTCATTTCTTATTTGAATTTTGTGGCTATCAAAACCTCTTCTCACTAGATCCATTCTTATCCTCCGAGGATGCTCTGAAATAATAACGAGATTTTTATCTAGGAATAAAAACATTTATAAACGAAACGATCACACACGTGATATGTAAAATCCATGAAAGTAGATGTTCGGAAATGTTATTTTAACTACACATAAACTTTCATTTCTAATTTTCATAGTAACAACACCCACAATGATAAAATCGAACTCAAAAACTAAAAATTACCATGAAAACGTGAAACTTGGACTCATTAACTTTAGGTAATTATGGAATTCCAACTCTTAAACAACAAAACTCTAAATGATCATGTAAACAACCGTCAAAATAACTTAGAAACTTCAACTTTGTGATGTCTTTTGACATACAAATCGATTATCACTTATGTGACACTTGATCTTTCTTCATTTATAATCATCATACAAAAATACTGTATAGCAGAAGTTACAATTTTTCCGTGTATCGACTACATCACTTGAGCACCAATTCTGGTCTTCTGCAACTCAACATCTGCATCTCTTGATTTCCTGCCTCTTGTGAAGACTTGTTCCATCTCTTCAAGTGACCTCCCTTTGGTCTCAGGCAAGAAAAAGATCCACGCCAACCCGCGAACAAGAAGAATGCCCCTCCAATTGTGATTGCATTTATCAGCGACAAGAATGTCATTGACACTGTTGCATTAGTAGCCCCTTGTGCCCTTAACTTTAGGGGAAAGATCTCAGAACTATAAACCCATGTAACTGGTGCAAGCCCCATTGAAAAAAACGTAATATATAAATAACATGTAGCTATACTTAACCAAAGTGCCCAAACTACATTTTGTTCATGGGACTGGTGCACTATGGTCAAAGCAAACCCCAACCCTGATAGGGCAACTATCATCCCTCCAACACTTGTTAATAGAAGTTTTCGTCTTCCAGCTTTATCGATAAAGAACGTTGATGCAGTTATGAATATGGTTTTTGTGACCCCAACTCCTATGGTAGCTAACAAGAGCTTGTCCTCGCTTGTAACCCCTGCTTTCCTGAAAATATGGGGGCTATACAAGACCACAGCTTCAATGCCGGTTGCGTGCTCAAAAAAATGTATCCCAATTGCAGCTATTAGGACCCACCGGACTGGTGGAGTTGGTCTTAGTAGTAATTCTTTCCATACACCTTGGCCACGCGTATCTTGCTTGAATGTGACAATATCTTCATTACAATGAGGGTCTATCCCGACGGCTAGCTTAATGTCATGCAACCGGGATTCAGCTTCTTCTTTATTGTTTGACACTTTTAACAAAACTTGTTTGGCATCCTTGAGATGGCCCCTCATGACAAGCCATCTTGGGGACTCTGGCATTTTGAGAATGACTACAGAGGGAATAACCGCGATAAAGAACATTACCCTCCAACCAATGTCTTAAGGGCAATTTTGCGAAAACGTAGTTAGATATATAACCAAATAAAATGCCTAGGCTAATGCAAATTTCCGGTAATGAAGCTAGAACAACCCGGGTATTTGTGGCTGAAATCTCGGCTGAGTAAACCAGAGCAATCACTAGGGCAAACCCTACTCCAATTCCAGCCACACATCGACCCGTCAAAAGCATTGCATAGTTCGGGGAGAAGCCCATCAGTAAGGATCCTAAAAGGAAGATGCTAGATGCCAAACATATTGTGTATCGACGGCCTATGTAATCGGAAGTTGTACCAGCAACCAGGGCGCCGAGTAAGGCACAAAAGTTGATAATTCCAGCAAAGACTTGGATTTGTGTGTCATTGATTCTGAGATCATCTTTGATGAAGATCATTGCTCCGCTCATAACCCCTGTCTCTACATGAGCAAATAAAAAGAGATTAACTACACACTCATCCACAAACAAATCATTGTAAATATGTAAACACGTTATACAAATGCAAATTCTAAGAATATGTGTGTTTTACGTGTGAAAAGGCAACACATTAATATAAACATATTAGTTCTTAGTAATATGTAAGAGTTGTAAAAGGTATAACTCATACCATACACACCCCCTACTGGCATTAGCCAAACAGCCCAAACAATGTAGAGCTCATGTAACATCCAAGCCTCATTGTGAAGAGAACGAATCCGTCTTAAAGAATCTGCAAGCTTCACATGCATCAACATTTTTCTTATTTGTATGTTTTGAGTCTCGACAATCGAAAGGTTTACAGTATCCTTCTCTACACTTCATGTTTTCATGTTATTGTTAATTTGTTTCTAGTAGCATTACACACATTAGCTAACAGTTACATGTATATATTTAGTGGTCAATGTAACAAGGAGATAAGCCTTTTTCCCTCCTATACAATCATAAACCAAAAACATTATGCTGTAAAGTAGAACAGTAAGAGATATAAATAAAATCATATTAAGGAAACCATCCAATTCAAATGTTTCAATGTTACTAAAGACTCAGATATCAAAACTGACAAAACTACGCCACCGCCTGTCAAGCACCCAGGTATGAACCCGAAAGAATAACAGAACCGCCATTCCTAAGAATGAGGCTGCTCGGTGGCAACAAAAACCAAAAAGACCAAACATATAAAAGCAAAACAAAGAGTTCAAACTCATATCCAGATTCGTTAACGAAACAGTTCATTTTTTCTTAATAGCAGCTTTGGTGATTTTGGCACCAGTTGGATCCTTCTTATCCACACTCTTGATCACACCAACAGCAACTGTCTGACGCATATCCCTAACAGCAAACCGACCCAATGGAGGATACTCAGCAAACGTCTCAACCACCATAGGCTTAGTTGGAAGCATCTTCACCATACCAGCATCACCATTTTTCAAAAACTTAGGCTCCTTCTCGAGCTCCTTTCCAGACCTTCTGTCAATCTTGGTCAAAATCTCACCAAACTTGACAGCAATGTGAGAAGTGTGGCAATCAAGAACCGGTGCATACCCGTTCCCAATTTGACCCGGATGGTTCATGATAATGACCTGTGAAGTAAAGTTAGCTGCACCCTTTGCTGGGTCATCCTTAGAGTTGGAAGCAACATAACCACGCTTGAGATCCTTAACAGCAACATTCTTAACATTGAAACCGACATTATCTCCTGGTAATGCTTCGAGTAGTGATTCATGGTGCATCTCAACAGACTTGACTTCAGTGGTCAAACCACTTGGGCCAAAAGTGACTACCATACCAGGTTTGATCATACCGGTTTCAACACGTCCCACTGGCACAGTTCCAATCCCACCAATCTTGTAGACATCCTGGAGTGGAAGACGGAGTGGCTTGTCTGATGGTCTCTTTGGCTCGTTAATCTGGTCAAGTGCTTCAAGTAGAGTTGGACCCTTGTACCAGTCCAGGTTGTTTGACCTCTCAATCATGTTATCACCCTCAAAACCAGAGATTGGGACAAATGGGACTTTGTCAGGGTTGTATCCAACCTTCTTGAGGTATGAAGACACTTCCTTCACAATTTCATCAAACCTAGTTTTGGAGTATTTTGGTGTAGTCGCGTCCATCTGTAAATAAAGAAATACCCAAAATAAATACACTGACCTAACTCTTTTTAGGTGGATTTATAACAAAATAATGTAAATTCATGCAGTTACCTTATTGCAACAACAGATCATTTGCTTGACACCAAGAGTGAAGGCAAGCAAAGCATGCTCACGAGTCTGTCCATCTTTGGAAATACCAGCTTCAAACCCACCAGTAGTCGAGTCAATAATAAGAATAGCACAGTCAGCCTGTGATGTTCCAGTGATCATGTTCTTGATAAAGTCACGATGACCAGGAGCATCAATGACAGTACAGTAGTAACGAGTGGTTTCAAACTTCCACAACGCAATATCAATGGTGATACCACGTTCACGCTCTGCCTTGAGCTTGTCCAACACCCAGGCGTACTTGAATGAACGCTTGTTCATCTCAGCAGCCTCTTTCTCAAACCTTTCAATCACACGCTTGTCAATACCTCCTAGCTTATAGATCAGGTGACCTGTTGTGGTTGACTTTCCGGAGTCAACATGGCCGATGACAACAAGGCTGATGTGAACCTTTTCCTTGCCCATGATTAAGCTTTCTGGTTTGCTGAGTTTATGAAAAAATCAATATCAGATAACAGAACTAATATTAGATGAAAGAAACAGCTACATAGATCCATACATGTATATACAGATATAGTGATATACAATACTCAATAAAAAGAATTACTTACAACTATGCTAACAAAAATCATTGTGCAGTTTAGTTTGAAGTTACACATCAGAGTATCTTGAGATGGTGCGTAAAAACACTAATATACTTTAAATAAAACCAGTAAGAAAAGGCATATATGCATATGATTTCCACTTTGTATACAAAACCATGGCTTATCACAAAGTAAATTTCTGAAATTTTATAGTTTTATCAACAGGAAGGTAGACTATGAATCCATAAAATTAAAATACTTTATATCATATATGTCACTTAAAACATACACTGCATCAAATACAAGAAGATTTCTTATGTTGAAAATAGATTAATTATGAAAAAAAAAAAAAAAAAACTTTTTTGGTTGCAATTTGCAAAGAATCACTATGATATAAAATTAAAAAAAGCATAAAATACAATCTTCGCCTGAGAGATTCGAACTCTCGCGGGGTAATTAAACCCCATGTGCTTAGAAAGCACATGCCTTAACCACTCGGCCAAAGCGACGATCGAAAACTAAATTGAATATCAAATTAAAACTTATCAATAAACATACTTAACAACTTAGAAGCAAATTAAACAATCTCTATCTCAAACAAATCATGCATCTAAGCTTTTGATATACAACATATAGTAAATCAACAGACTTATTTGCATGTACATATCATACATACATAGTAAAAATCAATATAGAATCAAACTCGTTTTACACGTACCTGTAATAATATGTGATTCTAACAAATCAAAAGAGTTTTTATTTTTTTAAAATTATTACCAGAAAATTACAATAGAGATAGAACATTCATAACCAAACATACAAGCATGAAAATCAATTAATATAAAATAGTTTTAAAATTTTGTTTCTATAAAACACATGATGAAAAACAGCATCAAATATAACTGATGATGTGCTACAAATAATAAAGCATTCAACACGCATATGCAAATAAATTATTACACTAAAACTAAACTAACACACTAGCAAATTAAACAAGTAGTAATTTATATATATGATCAGAATGAAACCTGCATAATTAAGGTTTAAAACAATTTACTAATAACAGTGATCACTACAATGAAGATAGAACAAATTAAAATACAAAACATCAACAAAAACACAAGCATGCAAATGAATGGGTTACCTAAAACTACACTAATAACATGCTAATTAAGAAAACACCAATTTAACACATGATCATTAACACAAATAAAGGCTACAAAACCATAATACGTTAAGGAAAATGATTTGGAGACATAATTATGTGTCTACAAACATGCCAAAAAATACGTGGCATGATCTTGATGGTTTATGAAAAAGTGGGTCCCAGGATGATGCCACGCAGGTTTAGGTATATCTTTTAGGTCTCCCAATCACTACTCATACATTAATACATAAACAGTTTTCTAAAACCATGCAACAGTCTAGAAGAAAACATGCAAATCCACGGTTACATAGAATTACTATAAACAAGAATGCTAGCATGCAAATAATTAACGAGTAGACATTAATATGAATAGAAAAAGTTATACCTTTAGAAGTTGAAGAAGCTGCAAAGATGTGAAAAGATGATACGTGTATGAGTGGCTGGGTTTGTGTGTATTTATACTGGTGATGCTTTGACCTACACGCTCTTTCTGTACTTGCTAGGGTTTTTGCGGGCCGTTAGATTAGTATTTGATCAACGGTGTGTATTGGTCTTGCCACGTCACCACTCTCTTAGATGTTTCTAGAAGAACAAAAAAAAAAAAAATGTGACATGACGGCATGACCAAGTCTTCGTTTTTACAGTCAAGGAAAAGCTTTTGCGTTTATAAAATGTGACATAAGACGGCATAAAATATGAAAATATTTATATGTTTATATTATATTTAATATATATCGAGTTTACAAAAAGATGTGGCATAAGAGGGGCGCGGCGGCATTATCAAGCCTCACGCCTTTGCGAGCCTTTTAGAACCATGATTTTCAGTGAACCGTGTTGTTATACGTTTGACTATGAAATCTACAATTTTAGTGACGACGGATGTTGTCGTTAAAAGTATTTATATTTTAATTTTTTATTTTCTTTTTCGGTTATTCCCTCCTAAAATCATCTAGCCTTTCAAAAAAATTTAGCAACGACACATGTCATCGTTGAAACTCTATATCAACTAAATAATACTCACTCAATTTTAAAATAATTGTCTTGTTTTAACTTTTTAAAAATATTCCTTTTTCGAATTTGATCTTAGTTAATTTCTTTTGTATGATATAATACTTGATGCAAAATATATGCACGGATTAGGTTTTAAATTTATTTTCTTTTTGGTATAATTTTTATCAAGATTATATAACACAAACAAGAATACTTACAGTTAAAAGTTAAAGAATAAAGATTTCAAAAAGTCAAAACATGACAATTATTTTGAGACGGATAAAGTATTTATTCTCAGGTTAAATAATTAATTCTTATTAAAATAACTTAAAATTGATTAAATAAAAAAATTAATGGGATAATAGTTTTAGTGACAATGCATATCGTCGCTAAAAACCCAAAAATCGTTTAAATTTTAGATATAATTGTTAAAATTAATTTTAAAAATACATAAATTAGTTTATATACAATAATAAATTAAGAAATTATAAAAATTATTTTTGTAGTAAAAATGTGTCTAAGTTATAAAAGTGGTTAATTACGAGAACGACAATACATTATGTATCGTCGATATTTTCATATTTGTACTTGCATGATTCAAAAGACGTTCTTTTGTATATACGCAATCAATATCATTTAATGAGATGCGAAGATTTCATTCAACTGAATATAAAGACATTTGGTTCATATCTCGATCATCACTAATGGTATCAGATTCCCAAACCAATTTTTAACCAAGTAATCACATTCACCAATTAAGAAGACAATATGAGTAATTATACACTAAGAAGTTTCATGCACGGCCTAGATAAACAATAAGTAAATTAGCCTAACATAGCAAACAAGAACAAGCAAACATATAATCAACACAAACAATGATAAACATTATTGAATGATTAAAGGTAAACTTATCTTGATGTTATGAGAGGTTTACATTGCATTAAAAAAAAGTAAAAAAAAAAACTCATATAAATCGTATAGGGTTTGCTTCTCAAAAGTTATACATGAATTAATAAAAGAATGCAAGAGTATATCTAGAAAAATGCATGTGACGGTGTCAGCATATCGCTGTAACACCGTCACTTCGCCGTCTTCGATTTGGGTTTTTTCCACCGCCTTCATGTGATGGCGTCAATCTTTGAGGTGTGACGATGTCATTAAGAAGTTGTGACGTTGTTAGTTAGCCCGTTTCCACACACTGTCCGGTCAACAAAAAAAATGTAAAAATACACTTTATGAGCACTTCTAGTGGCAGCGTGAGGCTTGCCGGTCACACTTTGAAATTTTTGTCTTTTTCTTCCGTTCTTTGTTCAAATGAGCCTAAAACTTGTGCATTTTCAGCAAATGCATAATCCAAGACCTAAACGTCAAACAGAAAGGATTTAAAGCAATAAATAATACAAACGAGTATTGCGACCATCCGCCGCGTTGCGGCCGAGCTTTTTTTTTTGACATTTTTATCTAGTAATTTTTGTAACGAAAGAAAACGTTAAAAGTATGTAAACTTCAACTTAGATATCAGGCACAACAATTTAGATAAAATCAGACCTGGGAAAAATTAAAATTCCAATGATAGATAACCACATAAAACCCAAAGTAAAGAGCTTAAACTTGATAAATTTCAAATGTATGAGCAGAAATACTTATCAAGAATTACCCATGTTGCACGCATTTCTGCTGCTACCATAGGAATTGATCGAACTGGAGATTACGTTATGACTTTTACTTCAGTGTGAACCTGAATTCATTAAAAGCATTAGATTAGCATATGTTATAACCTGTCACATTGTATGGGGTGTTTGAATATGGGTTAGTTTAGAGCGTTTAACAAAAACTGAATAACCCATTTTTTTTTTCTTTTATAACGGATAGTCAAGCCGAATTATAACATATGCTAAAAGGCTACGACATGTGAAGGTGACTTGCGAGTAAACAACATATCTTTTTGGCATGCGCAGCCGAGACATTTTTGTTTTTCCTTTTATAACGGATAGTGTCATTTTTTCTGTCATTATGAATCTATTTTGTTTGCTTCCATGTCAACAAAATTAAAACATGATTCTGCCCTGTCTTTCTATAAGAACACACACATGAATACGGGTAAGTGACTTTTAACCAACTCAGTCCATGAGACATAGCAATGGGCCTGTCAACCATTTTCGTATCTAGACATGATTTTCCTATTTCATAAATTTAAGAATTTTTCGAACACATAATCAATGTGATTATTTAAAGCTGATGGATGGCTGAAAACTTTTTCGCTTTTTTTTTTTTTTTTTTTAAATAAGAAAAACTAATGGATCAGGTATAAAAAGTGAAGGCGAGTACTTACATATAGAATTTTTGCATAGGTCGTCATTTCGTGTGGACCAAATGTGTGAGTGGAGAATTCTCACAAGTTTGGAGCATCGACATAGCATATATCAACGGTTTCTAAAAGTTCTCTCCAATTGTCAGCGCAATATCACAAAAGCATAACAAACAGGTGGTTTCACTGAATGGTGCAGCTAATTGGTTGACGGGTTTTTAAGAAGACGGGTCATGATCCTGTCATACCATGGCAATACCTTATCTTCAAAAGCGTTGAAAATATCACCAACCACACCTATAGTCACAGAAGACACTTTATCAAACTACATCTTTAAATAAATGTATAGCAGAGAAAGAATATGCGTAAAGATTTTAACTCGGTTTCAGCTTGTATCATATGTTCGTACATTGTCATCACAACCATAAGTTGAATACGTCAGGTCACCTCCACTCGCAGTAGTAAACGATTGTGAGTAAAATTTAGCGTGCCACCTTCATTCACACCTGTAACAGAATCCATGTCAGTAACTTTAGTTAGCTACCAATATGTATGTAAAATTGAACAATCTGCTTCTGGTTGTCCGTTCTGCCAGTAGCATACATGTGTTATAAAATTCTTAGTTACTATTTTGTAACTTTCAATGTGTCGCAGCACTTCTATTCAACAGAGCCGATCAAACAAAGATTTTGGTTTTTTCTAATATTGAGTAAACCTAATAGCATAACTAATAATTTACCGAAGACACGTACATGTGTTACAAAGCAAGTTACCTGTTATATTTTTGGCATCAGGAGGATTTTCATCTTTACATGCCATTGTAGTATCAACATTTGTAGGCGACATACATTCATTTTGAAGTTCAACAATATCAAACATGCCATCCATAATCTGTTGACGATCCATCGTTTCAAGCCACCATTAAATGTGTCCGCTTTTGTGCATCGTGGATAGTAGCCACATTTAAAAAAAAATTGTTAAGTGCAACGTATTAAAATATATAGAAAACCGGTACATCACGGATGCGCTTACATGTATTCATATATTCGGGCATTTACGGAGGTAATGTTTGGTGGCACCAACTTGAGAAAACCTGCGCATCAAGATTTTTTTTCAAACCTTTGATGAAACCAACTCGAGAGTTATCTGGAGGGTAATGTTTGGTGGCACCACACCGTCATTACCCACTTGCTGGCTCCCTACCATTCTCCCCAAATGCATCTGTAAAGATGTGAAAAACCTTAGGCTGAATCTTTCTTGTGCAAAAGTCCAACACAAAGGATTCGTTGATGCGGTACACATGATGTAAAAACAATTAGTTCAACTTTTAAGTAAACGTGTGAAAGGCAAGCAACTGAAAAAAAACAATGCAACGGTAACCTTGTAATGAACCGAGGTCACCTAATTCATGTTCTGTCTCGCGTTGCATTGCCACCACCTTGTTGCTTCCGTTTGTTATTTACCCCCGTGTACAATACCCACGCTGCACGTAATGCGCATCCCCACGATGAAAACGCAACATATAGATCAACAACCAATACATAACCATCCTAATCCTAACAAACCTAAACCTTTTTATAAAAAAATTAAAAGTTAATTAAAGAAAGAAAAAAACCTTACTTTTTGGAAGATCAATATCATCATCATCATCATCAATCTTTCAACTTTTGGTTCTTCAACCTTAACGCCCTGGTCTTGGATGTTCAATAAGCAATCAAAACATTAAAATAACAAAAATATAAATCGCAAAATATTATAAACCCACATCATAAATCATGCAAAATACAACTCAATATCATAAACTCACATCATAATCTAACCAAGAACAAACAATAGATCTGATAGTCTTCTGCTTTGCTATCTTTTTTCCTGTCCTCGTGAAGATGCTCTCGTAATTTCCGATAGAGATGGAAGAAACGTTGATGAAGACGGTGGGAAGTACCAGAAATGTGTGGAAAGTCGGTTATGTTAGTATGGATAGGTAAAGGTATTATTGCAAAGTTGGGACATATATGAGTAGATGTATTGGGCTAATTTAAGTGGGCCGCGCATACTGTAGACGCAACGACGTCGTTTCAATTCGCTTATAATATATATAGTAATTGCATGAAATTGTGGGTTAAATAACCTCTAAAAACAATATAATTTTACATTTCATCATGTATCCAAACACTTGAGATTTGCTTGTCATCAAGAAAATAAGCTTTTAACTCGACAAAATTTAAAGTTTACATCACAACTATGTTTTTCATGTTTTTTAGTTAATTTATAATATCTCAAGTGATATTACATGTTACTTATCTGTTTACCTTCTCTGTAATATAACATGCATAATATCACATGAGATATATAGTATTAAATGTTATACCTTAAGCATTTAAAATGTTTCTATGGATATGAAAGAGATGTAAACAAATCCTTCTATAGATCACACATTAGCAGGGCCAATAAAACAATGCTGACATGAGAATATGAAATAGGTGGTAAAGAAGAAAAGCTAGATGATGAAGAGGAGTTGCTTGGTGCATGTATAAAATGTAAGGTGAAAGTTAGTGAAATCTAATTACATAAACAAGAAAGTTGACGTTGGCTATAAAACTGGATCACATGAGTTGATGGAAGCTGAAGACTAAAAGCATCTGCAACGCATCATATCGCTTTTTCTAAAGCTTTTCATTATTTGGTCAAGTCTTTGAAAGACTTTTTTGCATTGCATACATGAGCTTTTTCAAAAGCTTTTCTCAAAGACTTCTAGTTCTTCAAGTCTTTGAAGCTTTGTACTATAACATTATTTAAATCGAGGTATACATTTAGGCCACAACTACTCTTGCATTTTCATTCCAAAAAGTTATTGTTAAAAGCTTTTACCATTAGAGTAATAGGTTTTTCCAAAAGCTTTTCACACCAAAAATTTAATTTTATTAAATGTGCAAGTCTTTTATAGTTTGTGCATTGCTCATGCTCATGTTATGTTTATAGAAGAAACCGAAATGCTGTAAATAGAAGCAATATAATACGTAAAAGCAAGGGACAAATCCTCATCATCCATTTAGTTTGATCTAATGGTGGGATTAACCTAAGATTTAGTAGATAAACCTAAGTCCATGTTTTTTTTCTTGTCTTTCTTTTTTATTCACTTTTTTTTTTTGTTTTTTTTTTTTTTTTTTTTTTATTCGTGTTTTTCTTCTTCGATTTCATACGTTTTCATCTGTTTTCATACGTTCTTATCCGTTTTCGCCCGTTTTCATCATTTTTCTTTCATTTTCGTCAATTTTTCATATGTTTTCATCCGTTTTCATACGTTTTCGCCTGTTTTCATACGAATTCACTGTCCGGATTCTACGTTTTCATCCATTTTCTTTTTTCGCTTCGTTTTCATACGCTTCGACTATCACAACTATCACAGTGATTTATGTGATATTCGTAATATCACTTGTGATTATCCGAATATCACTTTGTGATATTCGAAAACACAAGTGATATTTTGTTAATATCACTTTGTGATATTCTGAATATCACGTTGTCACTTGTGATTTTGTGAATATCACTTTGTGATATTCTGAATATCACTCTGTGATATTATGAATATCATTTTGTGATATTCTGAATATGATTGCGATTTCTAATATCACTTTGCGATAGTATGAATATCACTTTTCGATATTATCAATATCACTTGTGATTTTCTTGATATCACTGTGTAATATTTTGAATTTATTTTACGGTATGTGTAGCAAAGTAGGAGGCAAGTCTTTTTCTTTCTTTCTTATCACAACGAATCAAAACCAAAAAGCCACAAACACAAATGAAATCCTTGGTCTTCTATCCTACTCATGCGTGTAGTATGGAACAAAAGAAACACAAAGGACATGCTAAGATCTTATTATATCAACCTAGGCATAACATGACAAAGGATATTTTGAATATCACATATGATTTTCATGTTACAAAACATTAGTTGAAAATCACTTGTTATATTCAAAAAATCACTTGTCGTATTCAGAATATCACAAGTGATATTCTGAATATCACAAATGATACTGTGATGTTATTTGATATTCAGAATATCACTTGTGCTATTCAGAATATCACTGTG
Source organism: Chrysanthemum makinoi (assembly GCA_910596185.1). Classification (NCBI taxonomy): domain Eukaryota; kingdom Viridiplantae; phylum Streptophyta; class Magnoliopsida; order Asterales; family Asteraceae; genus Chrysanthemum; species Chrysanthemum makinoi. The sequence continues at coordinate 351,101,148 of OU343222.1, forward strand.
ACTATTCGAATATCACTTGTGATATTCGAAACATATGAAAACGCTTTGAAAACGGCCGAAAACATTTAATAACGGACTAAAACGTATGAAAACGGACGAAAAAAAGACTAATATGAATGAAACGAAAAAACACGTGATGAAAGGACGAAAACGTATGAATAATGGAAGGTAAGAAAACCGCTAAAACGCATAAAACGAAAACAACAAAACGTATGAAAACGGACAAAAACGTATGAAACGGACGAAAACGTATGAAAACGGACGAAAATAGATGAAAACATATTTGAAACGGACAAAACGTATGAAATGAAAAAAAAAAAAAACGTGAGTTAAAAACGAAATAACGGAATTAAAAAACAAACAAACAAAAGAAAACGTAAATATTAAAAAATGCGATTTTGAAAAAGTAAATGTGAATATTAACAAAAAACGCTTATTAAAAAAAACCTTTGTAACAAAAACGTGAATAATTAAAAAAAAAACAAAAAAAAAGGAAAAAAAAATACAATAAAAAAAACATGAACTTAGGTTTAGACATATTAAATTTTAGGTTAATCCTCACCATTAGATCAAACTAAATAGATGGTGAAGATTTGTCCCTTGGTAAGCATCAAAATAAGAGTAAGCATTTGAAAATTCCACTATTTTAGTATGTGATTTTAGAGTAATGTTTTGTAATAAAAATGTTGCACCAAAAAGTCATTGGTTCTTGGATTTAATGTCTTATCACTTTTGTCTTGTTAATCTAATATATTATCACTTGTGATGTAGTAAGAATTCAAAGAACACAAGTAAGGACATCTTAAAAACTTGAGAAACATAATAAAATATGACAAAAATACCAAAGCCACAATTTCGGCATAACCTTTTTTCATTAAGATCCACCTCATGTTACACTTAACCTTCACATTTCTTGAGAAAAACATCATGCTAGTCTTTATCATGAAATTTACTTTATAACATCAGTTTAAAATATCGAATAGAGATTTCTAAAATTTAAGTTTATTAGAAAAATCACATATGATTTCACTAATAAACTACTCATTCGTAGCATGAAAGTTAATTTGTATTACCACTTGTAATTTTTTTACTAATGCTTCGTAACACAAATATACATACTCCCCACAATTTAGTTAAGTTTACACCTGAAATCAGTGTCATCCAAGATTTTCGAGCAAATCTGTAAACAAATATGACGAAGAAAGATTACTGATGACGTATAGTCTATATCCGGGTCACGGACCCAACTAAAGTCCAATACTAGCTTGGTCCGGTACGACCTGGGCTAAGCCAACTAGCGTTTGGGCTCACGAAGGCCCAAACCCGAATCTATTCATAGAATAGATATCCGGTATCTTCTAAAATAGATAGATAATCATTCCCAACCGACTAAGCGCGATACGCCGGGTTGAGGAACACGAACCAACAAGGATTCTCGTACAGATATAAAGGGAATCACATCCCTCGCTTTAGACGCATCTCATAACCCTAACACTCCTTAAACCCTAAACCGATTACTTACTCTCACGCCGAAGGATAATCGTGGGAGACAATCCCACTTAAGCCTAATCTGTTTTCCGCCTCTTAGTGCGCAAGGTCTCAAGCGATTCTCAATTGGTAACGAGAGCCGAGCTCCAAACAAGGAACGCCCAACTTTTGTATCAACAAGTGCGCCATCCGGGACCATTCACTAAGAACTAAGACTAGAATGACGGCATGGAAATCAGCGATCGCAAGTTTTATCTATCGAAAGAAGCCGCACAAAGCTCGCCTCCAGCACTCGACAACCAAGATCAAAAACAAGGGTCGCCTGAACTTGGTCTACCCTATAGTGGAACCAGGGGACAACCAGTGCCACCACAACCACTACCAAGACAAAAGGATCCATCACAAGACCGATCTACTTCCACTCCCATCAAACCGCATTAGAGATCGACTTGACAAAAGCACCTGATAAAGATAAGGACACAAATGCAATAGGCTCTAATACCCTAGAAGGGTCGACCGAATTAACATCAAGGGATTTCGTATCCCAAAATTATGAAACCTTGACGCCTCATGCAAGAGGAGGCTAGAAAAAGGCGGGCCTGAGCCTCACAAACCCGACTCGCTTTGACTCGAATACTAAACTCACCACCAGCTGTAGGAGAAGCGACAGAGACAACCACCATCTCCCTGTGGTTTACCGTAGACCGAAAAGGATCGAGGATGATGAGGCATCCCACTCACCACTTTAGCGATAGTGATGAAGAACGCTGCACGCTGTCTATGATGTAATCGTAGCCGAAGTGCATGACAGATCAGCGGAAGTCCCCAAGTGAAAGTCCTTCCACCCGCACTGAGATAGCGCCGCAGCCGGGCGAAGAAAAACTCGCCTCCGATAACTCCTGATAACGAGGATAGTGATACAGACATTGGAAGTCCGTAATAGACACAATGACCAAGAGGAGGACATGTCTCTCCCATGGCGCCGCCGGTGTGACGCTGCTCACTAGACGCATTAGCATTTCTCGAAAAACAAGAAGAGGCGCATGCCCGCTAATGTCAAGACCTATGACGAACAGTGATCTAGACGATCACCTAAAAATTTTCGAATCACGCAACTATTGAGAATTGGCTGCCACAAGGTGCCATATGTTTAATTCCACACTAGTGGGAAGCGCGAATCTGGTTTAACAAACTTCCACCACTAAGTATAAATGGTTTTGAAGAATTAAGAAAGGCGTCTACCTAAATTTTGCTCATCGAAAAAGTGCGCTAAAAACCCCGCCGAACCTGCTGCGGTAAAGCAAATGGCCAAGGAGAAACTACGAGCCATTCATGGAGCTGCTAAAGATGAATGCATGCAAGTTAAAGCATGCCCTAAGTGCTAAAAATCTCCTGTTTCATGAATGGAATTAATAACCCGTAACTCATCAAGAGATTGAATGACAAGATTCCCAAACTTTTGATGAACTCATGAAATTCTAGGTCCTTCGTCTAAGGAGAAGCCGCCGCATGGATAGCAAAAGAATCCTCCAACTACCGGTCGCAGAACAACCTCGGGAGACCCAATGACCGAGTAGCAACCGTAATGAAGCTATCGCTATCGCAGTGGGCGAGAGATAATGACAGATACACCTACCGACAAAACCCCAAAGGAAATACTCGCGATGAAGGGCAAACTTCCCAAGACCACCACAAATGCGCACTTGAGGATCGGCGACTGAATGGATATTGTGACTACCACGCCGCAGAAGGGCCACACCACTAATGAATGTGTCCAATCAAGGCCAACTCATTGACAAGATGGTCAAAGAGGGTGATTCCACCATTGGTCAAGCATATTAAAGAAGGAAAGGACAAACATAAGAGTGGCAATAAGAAAGAGACACCTAAAGACAAGCCCGACACCATTTACATGATACAATCATGGCAATGGGTCACAAGGCGTAAGGTCACCAGATTTTTCACGTGGAAAGGAGATCTCTTTCCCCACCTTAACCGCGACAACGCAAATGGTGGAACCACTCACTATAGAGATAAGCGCGGGGGTCACGACATCCACCGCATGTATGTTGATGGTGGAGCTTCACATCATGTATGAGCATTGTTTCAAACGACAAGGCCCCCAAATAAAAAGTCAGCTTAATCCCTGCCGTAATGCCGTTGGACCGGTTTTACGTGAGAAGATATGGCCTATGGGGCAAATACGACACCGCCGATTGAAACGAAGAGCACTCCGCAACGGCCGGATGGAATTCATGGTGATTAAATCTCCTCGCCATACAATGGCATTATTGGGAGACTCGAATATCGTATGCGAAAGCAAAGGTTATCATCAACAGCATGGGATGCTTAAATTGCTGGAAGGTGGTATTGTTACTTTTACAACACCACTATACCACACGAGAATGCAACACGATTGCATGCAGACGGCACCAACTCCAAAGACAACAGACAACCGTGAGTTCCAATTGAAAGTAGCAATTCACCTCGAATACCCTAATGAAGTATCCATCTGAGGTTCATTGTCGACAACGCAAAACAACAGTATGTGCACTCCTCGCAGTAAGAATTTGGATATTTTTGCATGGGAGCCTAAACACATGACAGAGTACCACGCCTTATCACGAGCATAAACCGAGAATCCGACAGGATACGCACCCATACGCCAAGAAGCGCAAGCAATCTTGGCAGGTACAAAACGGTAGAGGTGGATCATGCGGGAAGTTTATTACCATGACGGCTTTCCAATCCACCATGGTAAAGAAGAGCCACTGTACCGCGAATGTGTGTAGACTTCACCGACCTTAACAAAGCATGTCCACAAGATCGCTATCCTTTACCGTGAGATAGATTGGAAAATAGAGTCTCTGTGCGATATCCATTGAAGTGCTTCCTCGACGCCGCATAGGGATATCATCAAATCCAAATGGCTGTGGAGGACGAGGAAAAAATGTTTCATACAAGCCAAGGTGTTTATTGCTACACAAAAATGCCCTTCTGCTTGAAAATGCAAGCGCCACCTACCGAGGTTAGTGGATAACGCTTTCGAAAACAGTGGCCGCAACCTAGAGGTCTATGTTGATGACCGGTCATAAAAGCCATACCGAAGATGAACTAGCGCGACATCGAGGAAACGCTCAAAACTCTAGATCAATATGAAGTCAATCCAAAGTGTACCTTCTACGCCATCAAGGCATGTTCGATACCTCGATAGAACCCGACGCATAAAACCATGCCTGTAAAAGACAAAAGCAGCCATCGAACTTCCTTCACCACAAGACGTTGAAAGAAGTCCAATCTCTCAACGGAAAGTTGGCCGCTTAAACGTGTTCTTATCCAAATCGCCATAAGAATCACGCTTTTCAAAACACTCAAGAAGTGTATAAAGAAAGGTGATTTCGATGGACTACTTGAGGCGAAGAGGCCTTCACTCGCCTTAAACAACATCCGCAACGCTCCCAACACTTGTCGCACTCTCACCGCAGGAAGAGCTAATCATGTATTTGTCTCATGATCAAGGCGCAAGGCAGTGTTACTCACAGATAGGACTCAAGACAAACTCCCATCTACTTCGTAAGCAAGGCACTCAAGAAGACGGAGATGAACTATAGTGCCATGGAAAAATTAGTTCTCGGCGTTGGTATTTGCCGCTAAACGGCCGCTACAGTACTTCCAAGCACACCCAATAACAGTAATCACGGATCAACCGATCAAGCATATCATCTCCAAACCTCGACGATCGTAGACTGCAAGTGGAGTGTATTGCTAGGTGAGCACAACATCTCATACGCACCACGCACCGCAATCAAAGGACGATTCTCGGGGACTTCATCATTGAAAAGCCGCAAAGGACGGAGATATCCACACCAATTAAGACCGAGTTGCAAGATCCATGGATCTTATTTACAGATGGATCCTCATGCATTGATGGCTCGTGAGCGGCCTCATTCTCACAAATCCGAGGAATGGAATTCACTTACGACCGCGCTTTGAATTCACAGCAACAAACAATGAGGCAGAGTACGAAGCCCCCGCCGGACTACGCGATTAAACTGAATGGGTGTAATGTGAACCTAGAGGCAACGCGGATTCCCGCTTAGTGGCCAACCACGGTTGGGTGAATACGCCAAAGAAGATAATATGATCCAAGACCTTGATAAAACCAAGACGCTGATCAAAAGCTTTGATAGGTTCACTATAAAGCAAGTTCCTAGAGGGAAAACCGCAAGCGATGCACCGAAAGCAAGATTGCCTCGACAAGCTTTGCACACCTGTCAAAGCAAGTGCTGGTGGAAACACTAAAAAAAGTCAATTTCGAGATGGAAATCTCCACGATAATAGAGGAGGAAGATCCTACATGGATGACACCGATAATGGACTCCCGAGCAAGGAACATTACCCCAAGAGCGTAGGAAGCTCAAGAGGATACTCGCCACGCGAAAGATTCGCAACCGCGAGACAACATATTGTACCGACGTTCCTTCCCGCAACCAAGGCTCCGCTGTGTCTTTACAAGCAAATTACGCATCGCGAGAAATCCATGAAGGTTCATGCAAGATGCACTCGTGACCACGGTCCGCTGGCACGCGCCATGCGATCGGATACTCATCGTCGACCATGCACCGTGATGCACAGGACTTAATAAGGAAGTGCAACGATTGCCAAGTTCATAGACCCGTCCCACGCCAACCACAACACGAGCTAACCCCAATAACTTCACCATGGCCATTCTACAAGTGGGGTATTGACATCACGGGCCCTTTTCCTATCGCACGGGTGGACTAAAATTCTCATAGTCGCCATAGACTACTTCACCAAATGGATCGGCTAAGGCGCGGTAACAATCACGGCAACCGTGTGAAGCGCCAGATGAAAACATTGTATGCCGCCGCCTCCCCCGGGAAATCATCTCTCGACAACGGAAACATTCTGTGATAACCCTTTCGTGGATCGTGTGAGAAGCTTAACATAACACAACACTTTCGCCGCTTAAGCATCCACAAACCAACGCCTAGTGGAACGGCGAATCGGCTTGGGTGGGAATTAAGGCACGCCTAAAAAAGCACAAAGGAAGATGGGTAGAAGAGTTATCACATGTCTTGTGGGCGACCAAGACCTCAATCTAGACCAGACGGCGACACTCCCTTCTCTTTAGTCTATGGGACGTAAGGCCATATGCCGCAGAGATCGGCATGCCAACTATCCGCGACCGGCCAAATCAACGTGGCAACCAATGATGACGAGCGGCGATCGACTTAGATCTCTGCTAGAAGAAAGGCTAACGCCAGCCTATACGCGAAGCAAAATCAAAGTCAAGGATGAAAGGATACTATGATGCTAAAGCGCAATGTTTCATTCGCACTGTGATTTTGTCTACCGCTACCAATGACGCGAGCCACGCGAAGACAGTAAGCTTGGACCAAAGGGAAGGACCCTATGAGGTTACCAGCACTAGGAACAAAGGCTGCATACAAACTCGAGAGGCTTGATGGTCGAATTGCCACGCACATGGAACGATGCAACCTCAAGAGGTGCTATCTATAGGAATGGCTACGCTTTCGCATAGACAGACGCCTCGCACTTCCTCGTGCCCAATAAACATCTATGCATTTACTTTTTTTCCTTTTGCTTAGAATAATTGTCTTGTTTACTTATTATAAAACTGCCAAGTATCAATAAAACGCCAGGTTTCTAGCTAACTCACGCATATTTGTTATTTCCATATACTCTATGTCTTAACAACCTTTTTATTTCTTGCCCACCGATGGCGCGGCATGCACCATAACAAACCCACGATGGTAAAAGGATAAGTTCACCTACTAAACAACTTGTTGAATAAGAGGGTTGCAAACCCATCAACACCGGATCACGTATCCTTGTTAAACACCTTATTATCAAGACGTTGGAATAAGTTTTGTACACCTCCTACGACGGATGCGCAACAACGACACGCCAAGCACGCTTAACAACTTTGGAATTAAAATACTTGATTCCTTAAAGTGATATTTAAAGTACGCTGCATATCACAACATACACGACTATGCTACAAACGCTACATTTAGCCACTTAAGTATATTACAACTTTCATACATGAACTCAACAAGAGATATTTTCATTAGATAACCACGAGTTATTACAAAAGGTTTGTTACTTTACAATACATAAACCTACCGGCTATTACAACGCCAAGGGGAGAGCCACCTACGCCGTTTTTCGACTCCTTAATCTCGCTCAAACTCTTTAACAAATCGAATCTTGACGAGATATCGTGGGCTTACATTCACAGTACCTCGCGTCAACGGAGATGCGCCGCCAACACCACACAAAATGTCTTTACCCTTGACACCCTTCTTCTTAGCGAGCCTTGTGGCATGAGCTTCCGTGACCTGCGTAACGGACTTTTTCAAAGGCAAATGGGTTCAAGATATCACGAGGGCGAACAAAAAAGGTACCGCAATCGAGATTCGTTGGGCTTCAAAAGTAATCTATCAAGCTCTGATCCTCGAAAGGTGCTTTGCCAAAGTCAACCCCTCCATTATTACCCCAATCGGATAGTCTTGGTCGCGCCCAATTCAAATCATTGGAAACTCTAGAGACTTCAACCGCTCCATGGGCAGACACCAACTCAATATGCCTGCGCATTATACCCTGTGCACCTTCTCCAAAGGCACATTTAGCGCACCCCCTCATGCGCTTTTCCACCGCTTCGCCTTACCACGCCCGTGCATTGAACAACCCCCTAACGCTGCCTACCACTTCCTTGGATTCCAGCCAGTAGTAGGCCGCAAGGCGCAAGCCATGGCCTATGAGCCATCGACGCCTCAATAGTGGACAAGAGTTGGGGATACAACCTCGTCAGACTTATGCTCGATTACGCAGCCTTCATCTCCTCGCCAAGGGCACCCTTGACCGTGGTACCAAACTCTTCAAGTTGGGATGTCATCACATCTTTGCCCTTCTCCGTGATACTTAAGTACCCAGTGGCACGCAGACTTATACCTAGCAACATCCGCGACGCTTGGTTTATTTGGCACATCAGCCATCTTTTTCACCTTTGAAAGGCATCGCTGCTCAGATCCTTTGTCACCGCGATTCCAATAAGGCCGGGTGCTCGCCACTTCCAAAGAACGCTATCGTCCGATCCTTTTGCTAATCTTGACTACTCCTACCGAACTTGGTCTTTCAACTTCACAATTAGCGAAGTCGATGTGCGAGACTCGACCAACTCTTCGACCGCTTGCTCCATGGGCGATCCACATCGATGTGTCTTCATCGCTCGACTACGCGGCCAAGATGCGCAGAACGCATCGACTAGCCTTGGGGGTGACCTGCGAAACCGCTCCACTCGCACGCTACCAGAGAATTGTTAGGCTCCTATGTAACAAAACTGGCGCATCAAAAAAAAACAAACAAAAACAAACAAAACAAAACAATATATACCGAAGGCATCACTTATCATCCCGATAGTAGCCGAGGGTGCGAAGACGCTTCATCGCTGGATCTATACCTCCACAGAGGGGATCATGTATGCCTGCGGAAGGGCCTCGCGCCATCCTCTCCGATGGATCGCTATGCTTAACCCAGCCTCTCACTCCTCTTCTTCTTCGGCTCCATAGTATGCCGCGCTACAGGGCGTCAGCGCTTACGCCAGGCACTTTGGGGTTGGGAACACTGAGGAACTCGCACTCGCTTCCCCATGTTCATCTCCATGACATGCACCAAAGAAGCGGCAAGATAGGTTCCTCCCCTTCTTTAGGGACGCACTCTCGTCTCCTTACCTCAACGGCCGCCAAATGTACAACAAGAAATGTGATCCATCTATGCTAATAAGGAAACAACAAACGACATCGGTTATATAATCGGACAAAGAAGACAAATTCTTACATTAACTACAAAAGGGGTGCGGAAGAAGAGTAATTCACCCCGCCAGTGGCCCAAGAAGATCGGATCTCATCTTCGACCAAAGTAGTTACTACCGATGCCCATATGCACTAAAACTCCTCGTGATAAGAACTCGATAGGGATGCGTTTGCATTTATCGCCCGCATCCTCTGAGACATATGATCTCGCAAAGGCACTCGCCTCTCTGGCAGCCGCACTCGGTGAAAAATTATAACGCCACGCGGGAAGCATGTGTCGCCCACCCGTAAAAGGACTCTCTCCATTCTTAGCGCATCTAGCTTCGCCAGCACCGGCTCGCCAACGCTTCCAAGAAGGAAACCCACCCATGCCCATGTTGTATGAGAAAGCGAATAGTTGATTGTGGGTTAACCGCCAAAGAACGCGTCACCTCAAAATTGGTAATTTTGGCCGCACCAATACAGGTAATGGGATAGGTGCACTGTAATAATTTAGCACATCGCACGTAAATCGATATAGGCACACGCTGATTGGCGAACTCAAAGAAACGCTGTGATACCCCTATTTTCCTTCTGAAATCGGCAATGGAGCCCGCGACCGAACAACCGGATGCACGCAAGGGATATAGTAACCGAGGTGAATTCTAAAAGATCACTCGTGGATAGATCGAGGTGAAATCATGCGCTTGTTTGACCATGGTGTTTGATTTATGTTAAGACGCTACGCTACTCGTGGTTTAGTTTCGGATCACAACCGCAGATATGTTTTAACAATGGCGACTTTTTCTTTTTACTGCGGAGTGCCATTGTGAAAATGAAACGGTGGTTTATATCCTATTTCTCATCCACAAGATACGTGACACGTGGATCCCACTAACTTCACTTATGTGGTTGAGATTGATTCGATGGGACGCGACAAGAACTTTCTCCCTAACGATGCGCTTACTATCCAATCTCATGTCTAGGTACAACGCACTCGGAGGGTATATGTTTATGGCTTCTTTGCATACGCTTCAAAGTTTTTAACGGCTACGGATTATTAGTCTAGCATCCGCAGCTAGTCACTGCGCATACTAGGCCGGGGGACATGATGACGTATAGTCTATATCCGGGTCACGGACCCAACTAAAGTCGAATACTAGCTTGGTCCCAGTGACGCACTGGCTAAGTTAACTAGCGCTTGGGCTCACGGAAGGCCCAAACCCGAATCTATTTATAGAATAGATATCCGGTATCTTCTAAAATAGATAGATAATCATTCCCAACCGACTAAGCGGCGCCGGTTGAGGAACAGGAACCAACAAGGATTCTATATAAAGGGAATCACATCTCTCGTTTGAGGTACGATCTCATAACCCTAACACTCCTTAAACCCTAAACCGACATTACTCTCACGCGGAGGATAATCGCGGGAGACAATCCCACTGGTAAGCCTAATGTTTGTCTCTTAGTGCTGTGTCTCAAGCAACGATTCGCAATTGGTACGAGAGCCGGAGCTCCAAACAAGGAACGCCCAACTTTTGTATCAACAATTACTACGTGATATATCATATGTGGTGTAACATAATAACAATATAAACGTTAACCTCAATGCAATATCACATATGATAAATAACATGTTGTTTAATAAAAACGACATAAATATATCAGTCTATAAATCACTTTATGATATACTTACATGTAATATAAGAAATGAATGATGTACCTACTATGAGAGCCTAATAACAATGATATATCACATGTGATTTATGACAACTTAATTAAGCAATAGTTTACACTACCAAAGATTGATATCACATGTGATATAACCTATATGATCCAAAACATATGTTGAACAAACTTTAAAATCGAAATCAAGTAAGTAAAAGTTCAAGAAATTGTGCATAATTCACATCAAAAGCACCTAAAACAACACCCAAATACAATTTCTAGCGATTTAAACCAATGGAGTACAAAAAAACTTCAAAAATCATGAATCTATACTACATATCTATACTACATAAAATGGAAAAACAGTCAAAGTGGAAAAGTGGAAAAGTGAAAAAGTTTAATGGTCAAATGAGAGAGAAATATATTTGTGTAATTAATACTCTTATTAAAACACCCCATTACTTAAAAGTACAATAATTTATTCACATTGTACAACCAATTAAAAGCATATCTACCAAATTAAAAACAACCAATTAAAACACCCCTTATTAAAAAGTACAATAAAATTTTCACAATGTACAATTTAAACAAGCTACAACATAATTCTAAATATAAAATAATTAAACACACTAAAAAGTACATGTTATTATACACATTATACAAATTAATAAAACACACAAAGCTTCATACAAGCTAACAAGTTGATGGTACATATAGTTTTAAAATCGGACCGACCAACGGGTTAACTGAAACCGTGTCGCCATCTTCGCTAACCAATAACAATATCCGAAACGAACTAGAGAGGACCCGTTAAAACCGATACAACCGGTGAATCAGTCTCATCGAGATCTATTTCTCCTCGTTAATAGTCACAGGAATTCTTTACGCAAGCCGATGCCGTACGACCTGCTATATTATATATAAAGGAAAAACCAAAAAGTAAAAATTAAAAATTTGAAACTATTAACACATATTGAAAACCGGTTGACACGACGCTTCAAATCCATGGGTTGGCCCTGCTTAGTTTGACCCAACATGTCATATTGACTCGGTTTAAATCGACCCTTTTTCGCTGGACGGGACGGTTCAACCGGTTGAACCACCAGGGTCGAACCGGGCTTCAAAACGTTATGTTTAATCCCCAAATCTTCAAACTTTTTTTATTTTTCGTTTAGAACCAATAAACTTATATTTAACACAAAACGATCTGTCGCTATATAAATATATTATCTATAAGTTTTTCTTCAAAAACAATTAGAATGTTTTACAATTATGAAAAAATATGTGCCCGTTAGTGCACATTTAACTTTTCAATATGCTAAATAAGCTCATTTCAAAAAAAATATGGGGCTAAATGTGCCCAAATCTTTTACAAAATAGCCAAAATTAGCCAATTTTTATTTTATTTTGGGCTAATCATATTCACGCTAATTTTAGTCACCATTAATCCCATCCTTGTTAGTTTTTACACAACAAGTAACGTGTGTTGTTAGTTTTTATCCAATAACTGATGTAATGTTTACTTTCATTTTCATTAAATGATTTTGTATGTTGTTTGATATATGTTAAGAATTTTGTCTAGACTTTAATTATCGTATAGTACAATCGTTTGCAATTGCATTTTCATCGGTTCACGTTCTATTTTAAACGCTACACAAAACACTCACCACAATATCTAAAATCATTAATTATCTATTTGACGCTAAACATTGCCTGCAGTACTGGGTTCCTCGCTTCTTCAGTAATAGAAAATGGTCAAACCTTGAAAAGTGAAAAGTTGAAAGTCAAAGGTGAGAGAAATGCATTGTGTAATTAATACACTTATTAAAACACCCTATTATTTAAAAGTACAATAATTTATTCACATTGTACAACCAATTAAAATCATCTCTACCAAATTAAAAACTACCAATTAAAACACCCCTTACTAAAAAATACAATAACATTTTCACAATGTACAATTTAAACAAGCTACAACATAATCCTAAATATAAAATAATTAAACGCACTAATTAATGTTATTTTTAAAACACCTTAAAATAAAAAGTAAATGTTATTATACACATTATACAAATTAATAAAACACAAAAAACTTCATACAAGCTAACAAGTTGATGGTACATATAGTTTTGAAAATTGGACCTGACCAACGGGTTCAACGAACCGGTGTCGCCCCGGTTCGCTAACCCGCCAGAATGCACGGGTACCCTTCTATACTATATATAAAGAAAAACCAAAAAGTAAAAGTGAAAAGTTGACACTATTAATACATATCGAAAACCGGTTGACCGGACGCCTAAACCCTGCGGTTGACCCCGCTTAATTTGACTCGCTTTTGACCCAACCCGTCGGGTTGACTTGGTTTAAATCGACTGTTTTTCTTCGAACGTTCAACCAGTTTAACCACCCGTTCGAACCGGTTTCAAAACATTATGTTTAATCCCCAAATCTTCAAACTTTTATTATTTTTCGCTTAGAACCCATAAACTTTTTTTTAACACAAAACGATCTGTCGCTATATATATATATATATATATATATATATATATATATATATATATATATATATATATATATATATATATATATATATATATATAGTTTTATTCAAAAACGATTATAAAGTTTTACAATTAAGAGAAAATATGTGTCCGTTAGTGCACATTTAACTTTTCAATAGGCTAAATAAGCCCATTTAAAAAAAATGGGGTTAATCACATTCATGCTAATTTTTGTACTTGCGTTCTTCTTAACAACGACACCACTAATCCCTTCCTTGTTAGTTTTACGCATGGTTGTTAGTTTTATCTCATAACTGATGTAATGTTTACTTTCAGTTTCATTAAATGTTTTATATGTTGTTTGATAGATGTTAAGAAGTTTGTCTACACTTTAGTTATCGTGATAGTACAACCGCTTGGAATTGCATTTTCATCGGTTCACGCTCTATTTTAAACCTTACATAAAAACTCACCACAATATCACAAATCATTAATTATCTCGACGCTAGAAACCTACGCCGCTAGGCTGGTACAGCCTAGTATTCATAAATTAAATCATAATAACAATGTACTTCCATCTAATCCAGCTTAATCAATCAACAGTCTACACTATTGTCAGATTAAAATCACATGTGATATTACATATATGATGCATAAGATTTTTAACAACTTAAATATCAAACATTCACATCTAAAAACATCAATCCAATTCAGTTTAGCAACTTAATTACACTATAGCAACTAAAATTTCTAGCAAAATTCAAACGAATTAAACAGAAAACATCAAATGAACCGTAAAACTAAACTTACAATTTATGATTTCATTAACAATATTGTTAGAACAAGAAACACTACGTGCGCTCATATCTATTGCATGTTTGTTCGAAGCCATTACAAGTGTTGATGATGAAGATGATAAGATGATAATTATTGATGACCAATTATTATAAATGATAAGGTTAAATTATATTTTGAATATTTTCATTTGAATTTGGAGAAGAAATGAGAGATTTAAAAAAGAATTGTTTTATATTGATGTATAAAATGGACTTATAAAAATTGTTTTTATAATGGACCAAAATGTTTTGTAAAAGTTATATTTAATCCAATCCCTCAATGTGCATCAAAATAAGAGTCTCTAATTTTTAACTTTTGTCTATAATCAAAACACATTTATATGCAGAAGATAAAAACATAAGCACATTTTGAAAAATATATACTAATACTTCGGGATTCTGTTTATTTGCGATAATGCCATTTATTGTTGATGTTTCTTTTTATTTTGTTTTTGCTATTTTCGTCGTTAATTTTTCCAACTCGCTTTTTTAGCAAATTTTTTTTCTAATCTTGAAATCGTGAATAAAATAAAATAAAATAAATCTAATTTGAGATGATACTTATTTTCGACTAAACTAAACTTTTTTTATATATTGTTTAAACTAGAATAATGAATCATGTTTTGTCATTTTGCCCTTGTGTATCTACAGCACACATATTTATCATTTTATTTAATCGATTACTATGCCTTCAACTTCACATAATTGGTCATATCTTTTCACATGCACCTCCTTTTTTGCTAGAGATTGCACTGTCTTCACTGACGTCTCATTCCTCGAAATATGACACCTTTCTCGCTCGCTTTCATGCTTAACCTCGATTTCCTATATTATTTGTGACGATGTTGCGATCTAGTTTCGATGTGAGGGCCACATGATTAACAAACAGCTATGCTACTATGACATTATAAGTGTCAATTACTTAATTGTTCAACATAATGTGTTGTTTTTAGTTGCGATATTTCCAAACAATTGTGGTATATTGCTTTCAAAACACCAACAATCTGCTATGATTGCTCTTCTGGTGTATGAAGTGTCTTAAGTGACCTACAAGATGAGGAGTGGACGCAGCCTTCAAAGTGTCATAAATTGGGTCATGTGTTCCTATCAAATCTTCCCAACTTTTGGACACATGCATCTCGTTCTCTTACTTTTTATACCACGCACCGATATCATCTGATTCATTATCTCCAAGATGGTTTAACTACGATCGCATGATTCATATAAGTTGATTTATACGTTATTATGTAATGTAATGTAATATTTTTCGAGTTTATGTAATGTATAAATGTTATGTAATGTGACGTGATTTTAACATAAATTCGGAAAACCTTTATTAAAAACAAACATTAGATTAAAAATATACATTAATTTAAACTAAAACACTTCAAACAACAATCGAAGATAACAATGTAACATCAAAGATTTTTAGTTGTGTAGTACTCGTTGTCATTTTTCTTTCTTGTTATTTTGCGCAAGTTGAATCTCTCGGTGTAGCGCTAGAAATTTTTCCATCTTCTCGCTACTTTTTTCATCAAGATCACGACATACCTCTTCTCTTAAAGACGAACTTGTCTTATTATAACATTCAATTCAATATCATAAGGCTTTCTATTTGATGTGTTTCAAACGCTTTTAATTTACATCAACTAGTTTTACCGATGTTTGACCGATACACACGGGACAAGTATACTTTTTTTGTTTTTAGTATAGTTTTATGTAAGAACATGTCGTTTCTATAGGGACTTGTGTTTGTTCTTTCAATCATAGAATATCAAAAACTTAAGCAAATCAATTTTTCAAGTAAAATGGTGAATAAGAGATTTATGAGCAAATTCAATAATAAGACAAGATGATTACTTTGATAGATGCTATAATTCAGTAAGAGCATATACAACAATAACATCATAACACCAATAACACCGTCCACGTCAGCGCCACATCAGCTTTAACATTTAACATTAACATCCCCAAAAAACACCGCACAACAATAACATCCCAATAACATCAATAACATTTCATATTTTCAATTTCAACCCCTAAACTAAAACAAACACTTCATTTATTAAACTAAAACAAACACTTCATTAAAATTGAAAACATATTACAATACGAGATTTAAAAAAAATTACAACGAAATAAAAAAACACACTGCAAATAAAATGTTACAACAAATTAAAGGAAATGACGAGAATACGATCTCGACGAGGTTTTAAGTTATATTTTTGATGATTCGGTCTTTTCGCTATTGATCCACGCCAATGCACCATTGATCTTGCCCTTCAAGAGGGCGCCATCAAAAACTTTATCTCTTCCAACCTTGTTAATGTGAGATCTCTTTCCCCGGCCGGGTCCCGATGACATTCGCCGCGAAGTTCACGCTTCATACGATACTCGCTTTGCCATAGTTTCGTGAAATAAGTTGACGAGCTCGCTCCTCCAAAGGCTTGTTCCCCAAGACTTGTTGTAGTCTCGGATCTTGCTTTCTTGGTAGCACATTTCTTTCCCATGGGGCTTAGGTTGTTCATCATGACCAAACAAAGCCTCGCTTGTTTGGCTTGGACTTTGCCGGTTAACTAAACCGGTTCCGCGTGTCCCATTTCTTATAATGACGAAACCTCCAAGCGCCATCGGAGACCAAAAGTCGATCCCTTGGTTTCCTCACGATACCATTGCTTTGCCCGCTGCATCACATCCACTCACTTTCCCCGCCGCTGATCCCGCTGCGACGCTTGTAATGAGAGTTGAACTTTGTGCATATGCCGCTCAAAGTTTTCCACTTGCTTGACAAAGATGTCCTTGTTGCGCCATTGAAAGTTGTTTTATTGAACTCATTTCGACCCGATACCAAAACGTATCTTTGGTTGGCACTTTCCAACTTTCGGATCCTCCTAAACATGTGCCTATGTAACATGTTGCAAGTAATTCTTCCTCTCCCGAATCCAACATGCTAACAACAACTTCCTCTTCATCGAATCAACTGTTCGCTCGGGGTCTTTGGGATTTTTGATTTTCGCTAATACCTACCTTTCCTTTTTGGAGGAGACGTAGGTGTGTCAGCAACATCATGTGTTTCAGTTTGTGATTGTTGTGATTGTTGTGTGAATTGTAGGTTTTAAAAGTTGGAGTTTAAGGTGTTTTGTTGGTTTTGTTGTTGATAATACAGAAATGTTTGATGTTGTTGCCACATTTCTTGCCTCGAGAAGCCTAGTGGGTTGGGGTTTGAAGATGAACCCGCTGCTCGTTAGATGATGAACCCGGTTTGAGGGATTCCACCCACCACCCAGAAGATTGTAGAAAGTATCGCCGCTTGCCTCCGACATTGTTTTTTTGCGCTAATTGAAGTTGAAAGATTGAGAGTATTGAGAGGATTTAGTAGTGGAAGTGTGAAAAAATGGTGTTTTAATTGTGTATTTATAGTGGTAAAAAAAGGTTTTGATTTTTTTAATTTTTAAACTAGCCGCTTAGGTAGTTTTTGAAATTTTTGAAATATAACGCTAGTAGCCGCTACAAGGGGTTAAGTGTAAATTTTTTGAATTTTTTTCCTTCCCCTAACGGCCGTTACCAGACCAACTTCGGATCCCTTGCCCATGTTTAACGCCATTGTTACAATGGGGATAACGGCCATAACGCCGTTATTTAGCGTTTAACGCCATTATGGCGTTAGCGTTGTTCAGGCTCTAATGTGGTTGTAGGTTATAATCTTCAGTTTGATTACAACTACAAAAACAAGTCCTTGACTATAATTCGCAATATGGCAATTTTTGTCAGAATCACTTTTGTCACAAATTATGCATTAAGATTAACCAATTAATTCAAGACTCATGTTTCTAATAAGATGATTTCTCAAAATATTACCGCAACACAAAAATATAATTATTTAACAATTAACATAAGTGGATTCCTCCAACCAAATGATAAAAACGCATAGACAAGCATTTATAATCGAATAATGCAAATTGGCCTTTTCGACCTATAACAACAAGTATACGCAATCAGAAATGATAAACAAACATGACAAGCGGGTTTCAACACAAGCATGAAATTAACGGGATTAAAACATAACAAAAAATTACTTTATTATATTATCATATCGAAACAATCATAAAGAGTTTAGCCTAACATGGCAAAGGATTGCATCATTACAGATGTAAATGAAGAGTAAAACAAATACATACAAGTGTAGAATCGATACACGGGGCACACAAGTGTCACTAACACACCGAATGTCAAATACTAAAACCTATAAAACCCTTATTTTAATTTGAGTTAACACTTGTCCTTTTTTGTTTTTCATCTGGAAATGATGGATAACGTGGAGAGAAAGTTTGGGAGTAAATTGTGTGATTGTAGTTGAGAAGGGAGTGATTAAATAAGACTTTTCGCGTGTCTAGTCGCCAAAGCGCTGCCCACAAAATTTAAAGTACTTCGTGTAGAACTTGGCCCCAAAGTTTTATAAATGCAGGGAAAGTACGCCAAACATAGTTTGAAAAACCGGTGGACTTCCTTTATATAACAGGGTTGACTTCTTGACCGTTGGATATAAGTACGCCGCAAATATTATTGAAGCCAGCGCACTTGCTTTATTCTTCTAGACTTAGATTTATTTTGCATATTCGTCCAACGCGAGCTTTCCTCGACATATTTGCTTGAATTCTTGTATTCTTTTCTCAAACTATCTTCAAGTGAACTTGCACATATTTTACACTATTAAGTATCGAAAGTTCACGATAAATGATAATAAAATCACAAACAACGCTACTAAAAATATGTATAATTCAATCGTTCACACTTAGCTATTGCTTTCCCTCAAGAAATCAAGGTGATCAAATAAATTCATTTATCGTGACTATGGAGATCAAAAATTAGTAAGACCATGCTGGCAGTTTCTAATTAGCAAAAAGAGAAAAATGTTTGACAATACCCTATAGTTTTTCGCATTACACCTACACTTAACCAAAGCACCTCATCAAGGGGAATATTTAAATTGACACACAAAGTCACTCGTTATGGTTTATGTTCTGAGATCACTCAATTTGCACATACTCGGCTAACTAGCTACCATATGCTTGCATAAGACACAAAAACAAATCCGATGGGGCGTGAGCACCAGACAGTTTCATCAAAGATGACTTTTATTCGAGTTGTGATGATCAGGATTTAAGTTTATAAGGTGTGGATAAGACATGGGATATTTGGGGAGATTTTGTTTGTAAATAATTAAGTGAAAAATTCTAGACCCAATTGTCGTGAACTACAAGAAACGCAAACCATATAATAGCATCATAAGCATATATGAGAATATAAGTTGAATACTAACTTGAGATAAGTTTGTTTCAACATTTTTTTAAAACCAAACATCAATACTGATAATGCGGCAGCACAATAACTGATTCATGATGCTAGATCAACCATTCTTACCGGATAGTAAGCGACCAACCATTAGACTTTCGACTAGGGTAGGCTAAATCTTGGGTTTCTTTTATGTTTTTATTTGAGTGGACTAGTGATGCAGGATTCCCGACCAGGATTTAATATTTATATTTTCTCGTTTACCTAATGCACTAACGAGCAGTGAACCCGGTCGTGCGTAGTATAGATGGTGGTAAAGCCGAGGTTGTTCCCAAGAGCTATATAGATGAGGATCCTATTAAGTCTAAGTGTCATTTGTTTTAGCTGGATTGAAGTAGAAATGATTAAACTAAGAAATTAAATAAAACGCGTAAAGTAAATCGAGGTTGTGATCAATGGAGAGAAAGTGTGCTAACCTAATTAATCATCCTATCATGTAATGTCTATGTTTTATTACTTCCAATTAATTCAAATGGGGGTTTAAGTCGCTAGGACAACATTTGGTCAATTCGTCCTAACCTATCAACAAAGGCTCCTATCCGACGTTAAAGGTTTACCCCTTGGGGAGTCGAGGGTCTTAAGTTACCTAATACAAGTCATTAAGTACCCATCAAAGGTTTACCCCTTGGCTCTAGCATCTTAGACATTCAAGGAATCATAACTAGGCTAGCACCAAAGGTGCTTAGCCGATCATATTAAAAGAAACAATGAATTCAATGTTTAACATAATGAAAGACATGAATTAATAGTAAAAGATAGAAATGATCGCTAATGCTTATCGATATGGAGTGATTCCTCCCTTGGAGATGGCTCCGTATGCTCCGTATGATCTGCCTTTGGAACCCTCTTCACGTTCCCTACCTTTGAGTTGTGAGCGAATGATGTGAAATGCAGAATTTAGGGCTTGTATTTATAGGCACGATCATAGTTACAGCGTAAGTTGAGTTGAGAGTTACGCCGTAACTTAATTATCCTCCAAATGTAACTCTCTTTAAATATATTACGGCGTAACACTAGGGAAAGGTTACGCCGTAACTTCAATATAGAACTCTCGTTAAGTGGACTACAGCGTAATGCTTGTTGAGGAATTACCAGTAGTTGATGGAGGCGCAAAATATTTCATGACCTAGATGATTACGGCGTGACCTTAGTTGAGAGTTACGCTGTAATTGCTGTTGTGTAAGCAATCTGAGATAAAACACTAGCTACGGCGTAATGTGAAAGAATAAGTTACACCGTAGCTTCTTCATAAGTAGCATACCATCATAAGCCATTAGGAAAATCTCCAAATCCGCATCTCTAAGATCCAATGCTCATAAATTTACATGAAAGTGAAATATAAGGGAATACAAGCGTAAATCCATATAAGTGACATAAAATACAAGCATAAATGGGGGAAATTGGCACTAAAAAGTTAGGACTATTTGATGTTATCAAATATCCCCCTACTTGAACTCTACTTGCCCTTAAGTAGACCTTATTAGAAAAATTTCTGAAAAGATATCCCCCGTTACCTGGAAGATATGAGTTTAAAAATCCCTTATGCTAGAATAAAACAAAGCCGAACACCTCACGAAATGGGAACAAACACTCAAATTCTCTCATCTAGTCTAAGTGTCAATTTTGGGGTGATCACTCAAAGCACAGTCATAGCATGTATTCTATCATAAGCTTGGCGGTTACACAAATCTCCACCATTAGAGTTAAGGACTAAACAATCTTTGAAGGCAATATGGGTGGACACAACATGGGTCAAGGGTGAAATGTCATTACTAACGTACCCACAAAGTTCATTTAAAACTAATACAAGTGGAGGAGTGTAGTGTCGTGAGGGCTTACAGGGAACATACCCACAAAGTTCATTTAAAACTAATACAAGGGTATTGTGCAAATATTGGAAAAAATTAGATTGTAGGAAGAATTATGGCGTAACCATAAGAATGAGTTACGCCGTAATTTTGGTTAAACTCCGAATCACCATCGAGAAGTCGCTACTGCAGTAGCAATGGAATGAGATTACACCGTAATGGTTGATAACCTAGAGAGATTCAGCTACTGAGGAGATGTTATGGAGTAACCATAAGGATGAGTTACGACGTAACTTCATAACAGGACAGAATAGGTCCCCGTTTTAATCACCGTGAATTCGTCTCCAATTCCTGTAAAAAAATGTTAAAAACACAAAACCCAACAAATAAAATAGAAAGAACAAAAATAGAAAGGGATAATTCGGTTTGTCTCCTGAAAGAGCACTTTTCTTTATTAACGAGTCTTTAAGTTAGACTCAAAGCCATGGGGCTTTATGGTGGCCTTCGAACTTGGCCAACCTCGTCCATCTCTTTCATCAGGTTGTGTCTGACCCATGCGACGTTAGTAGTGGTGCGAAGAAACTCCTTCTTTTCTATTTTTCGAACCTTGGAAAATTTTTCGTTCGGCCCCAAAGTGATACTTTGTAATTTTAAATTTTTCAGCAATAATGGGAGGCGTTCTTTTGTATGGAATACCAAGAAGTTTACATCTCCGCTGTTCGTATGCCTCATCATCTGGGTCAGTGAACCCGTCATGACCTTGTAGTTCAAGGTAGTCCATAATTCCTTCAATATCATCGTCATCGGACTCCGTTCCTTTAAACCACTCGTCATCTAGCAATTCCTCAACAAGCTCACGCTTACAATCTTCTTTCTCATCACCCCATGTAGCTTTGTGATCATCATTAATTTCCTCACTAGTGTCGTTAGGAATCTCTTCTTCACTTGGGTCTTCTTCACTCATGCAACCCTTCCAAATTTTTTCGTTAGTGGAAGCGTCCACTTTTCCATACTTTATTTTAATCCAATCGTCAAATCCCAACTTATCTAACCAAGGTAGATCGGTTCTCTCATTGTCGTTAGTTGAGGTCCACAAAAAATCAGAAATCTCACAGCAGCATTCGTATTTGATGTACAACTGCAAGTTCTAGAGCTAAGTCAAATCGCCGGCATACTCATAAAGAAGCAGCAAGTATGAAAAGTATGCACTTCATAAAAGGCTAGAATTGCCTCATAATTTGCGGTGAATTATGTTGTGTTGGTTATGGTGTAGATCCAAGTGGATTTTCCTTACTAAACTGAACACGTTTTATTCTTTTAAAGCTAAAACCTACTTTTAACTTATTCTAATAACTTATTGTTAGGAACTTAATGACTAGGCTTAGGGGACCAGGAACAACTGGACTTGTGAAGGGACACCTGACTTCTCCAGTGGTGGCATATTTGCTAATAGGTTAGGGTGAATTGACCAAATGTTGTCAAGCTCGACTTTGACCCCACCTGAAGTAATTGGAAGTAATTAGATGTAAACATTACTAGTTAGGATGAGTAACTAGGTAAGCACCCCTCTTCTCTATTAATCTCAACTCTTGCCTTTATCTGCCTTCTTTTATTTCCTTGTTTTATTAGTTAATTTATTATTTCAATCTTAAAAGCAATTTAAATCGTGACATAACTTAAGTTAATTTTCGATCCACATAGCTCTTGGGACGACCTCAGTTTTACCAAATACTACACTACACATGACCGGGTACACTGCCCGTTAGTGCATTAGGGTAGACCATAGGTATAACGAGTAATTATAAATATTAAAACCTGATCAGTAAAACCTGCATCAAGTTTTTGGCCACGGGGAGGCTATTTAGGATTTTAATTTAAGTTTTTCTTTTATTTTCTTTTTGTTTTTAGTTTTTTTTCTCTTTTCTGTTTTTGTTTGTTTTTTATATTTCAGGATATGGAAGATTCAGATTTTGACATGCTCACTATGGAAGAATACATTGCTTTGACTCAAAGTGACCAAAGATCGGGCATCGTATATCCCGAGTTTAATGATGACGTTGACTTTCAGATCAGCTGCCAGTTCATGGAGGAACTCAGACAAAAGCTCTTTACGGGAACTGATGATGATGATGATGCCCACCTGCATGTGCGAAGAGTATTGGAGATCGCAGATCTTTTCCACACTCCAGGAGTCACTCAAGATGCATTAATGCTTAGAGTGTTCCCAATTACACTCACTGGTGCAGCCAGAAGATGGATGAAGATGCTTCCTACTGGGTCGATCAATACATGGAATCTTTTGGAGAAAGCATTTATTAGAAGATATTATCCTCCTTCAAATATTGCCAAGAAGATGGAAGAAATAAGGAGTTTCAGACAGAATATGGATGAAACGCTAAATGAAGCTTGGGAAAGATATAATGACCTTCTTTACAGATGCCCAACGCATGATATCAGCAACCATCAAATGGTCCTTATTTTCTACAAAGGTTTAAACATCCCGTCCCGCCAAATGCTCGACTCTCAAGGACCTATCCCTACAATGCCACCTACACAAGCCCTTAGATCAATTGAACTGATGGCTGACCATTCACGAAATTGGTATGATAGAGCAACCACTTGGGCTATAAATAGCAACAACTTGGATGACATCACCAAGCAGCTTGATAGACTTGGATATGATATGAATATGGTTAAAGAGAACATTCATGCTATACAAGAGAATTCTCCCCAAGAAGAACACGAAGAATATGAGCAGGTCAGGTATATTGAGTCATTGGAGGAAGCCGTCAATAAATTCTCAGATAATCTAAAAAGGATGCACGAATCGAATGATGAATGAATTAGGAAATTCAAGGAGGGCGCGGACTTAAATTTAAAATATCTTGATGCTAAGAGGAAAAGTTTGGAAGCTAAGCTTGAAGAATTAAACCAAAAAGTCCTGGAAAGTAAAAAGAATACGGTTGGAACTATCAAAGCCACTGTAGGAAAGATGACGGAAGTCAACGAGGAGCCGGTTCCTCATTTACCTTATATAAGACCTTATGTACCACCTATCCCATTTCCACGACATTTAAAGCTTGCGAGAGATGAAGAAACATGCAATGATAAATCAAAGAAAATGGAAGCAAAGAGCTTACAGGGTGATGAAGCAATTCCTCAAGCCAATGAGGAATCAACCACAACACAAAACGGTATGACTTCTAGCTCTTCTTTTATTCCTAACAATCTTGCTTGTTTTTCTATGCAGGTTGCTGAAATTATGGATGAAATCGTGCAACCCATTACATCACCCGATAATGGTTATGTAGCTTCGGCTACTGAACCAAATTTAGTTGATCTTGCAAAGGAATTAGAGGACAAGATCTTGGACACTTCGATGATTAACGAGAAGACATCTGAGCCAATTGATCGACCACGCCACAAGGTGAACCAATCATTAGTGCCATCAACTAAAACGGGTAAGGTATGGAGGGAAATGACATCTCTTTTTAGGTATGATCATTATTTATCATTTCCCCATCCCATAGCAAATTCACACCCTCATGGTGTTTATTTCTATTTTTACCCACACTTGATTTCAAGTGAGGGGATGAACCCCCTTTTACTTAGTAAATAAGGGTAGAGTCAAGCTCGTAACTTGAACAAAAACAAGCGCTTCGTGGGAGGCACCCCATGCCTATCTTTTCTTTTTCATTTTGTTAGTATAGTAGGGTTTTGTGTTTTTAACCATTTTTGTAGGAATCGGAGAAGATTGCATCAGTAACTTAAACGGGGACCTGACCTGTCCATCAGTTACGGCGTAACTCATCCCAATGACTACGCCGTAACACATCACAAGTAGCGATTCTTTCCAGAGCATTACCGATTACGGCGTAATCCCATGCTATGGTTACGCCGTAGCTACCCTCCAGTAGCGACTGCCAGGTTTTGCCATAATTACGGCGTAACTCCTTCGATGAGTTACCGTATAATTATCCTCCAGTTCAAATTATTTCTATAATAACACAATAACCTTGTATTAGTATTAAATGAACTTTGTGGGTATGTTCCCTGTAAGCCCTCACGAAACTACACTCGTCCACTTAGGACACCAAGTGGTTTAAAAGGCTTGTTGAATATGCTAAATGCAACCGCGATTCCTACGAAACTGAGTTAGGTTTTTCATTTTCTTTTATTACTTGTTGTTTTTCTAGAATGATGCATTTTGTTAATACAAATAAGCCGTAAAAATGTTTATTTATATTTTACGATCTTCTAATGTTTTGTCGATAACAATACGTAAAATCATTTTAACGAAATAAATAGAATACGTAAATAGTTTGAGTCAATAGTTTCCTAACACACTTACGTTTTCACATAAAACACTAAAACAAGTATAAGTGATTTTATGATTTAGATACATATGTACAACAACTAGTGTTTACATATTGGGTTAGCATACACTTAAATTAAGTATACTAAAATGGGTAAAAACAAGTATATACTAAAATGGATAAAAACAAGTATATACAAAACGGGTAGAAACTATCAAATGGTATTGACCCATAACCCATGGTTTTATATATACCAATTAACCAAGTTCATTGTATCTAGAAAGAAAACCATGGATCAACCCATAACCCATGACCCATGACCCATAACCAAAAATAACCATGGGCAAAGAGGAGCGTCCCACAGATCCCTGGCTTTGTGCTAGCCGGATCCCTTGTGGGAGGGATCCGCTGGATCCGGGGAACAGTAGAAAAATTCATCTATAAATAGAGAGCCATTTCTTCCTTTCTACTCATCACTTTACACACATACTTCCCCAAGTATTATAACCCTCTAACATCAGATCCAAGTGATCTATGTAGTTTGTCTTTTGTTTTTGTGTGATTCTCTAGGTTCCTCCTAAAGGCGAGATCACCACTTCTTGAAGACGAGCAAGCTCAAGTCCATGAGTTGCCATGCTTCGTCATCATCAAGACAACTAAGGTTCTCTAGTTGATAGCTCTTTCTTCCTCCGTAGATTTTGGGTTGAAGGCATTAGTGAAGGATGCCGAAAGTGTCAAGATGAAAGCATTAGTGAAAGGTGCTTATCGTCCGTGTCAAGAGTATTAGTGAAAAAGGTGTCAAGACGAAGGCATTAGTGAAGGGTGCCAAGCATTGTGTCAAAGGCATTAGTGAAGGATGCCTAAGAATCAAATTAAGTGGCATTTGGGAAGAATGCCTAGGTCGTATAATCGATGAGGTGCATCGTTATTCATATAAGTATTTGTTTACTTCCAAGGATGGTGATATCCTTGATGGTGTTGTAACAAGGAGTGGATCTCCTTGATATTAGGTGTTGTGTTGTGAAGGGTAGTAGTTCCTCTATAGTAATGGAACTAGGTGCTTAGCCTAGTACCTAATAAAGGGTAGGCGACGTTGTGATAGGATTAGTTCTCCTTGGTGTGAAAGAACTCGGTGGTTAGCCTAGCATCGTATAAAGGGTAGGCGACGTTGTGTTAGGTGTGGTTCGCCTTGGTGTGAAGGAACTCGGTATTTAGCTTTGTACCGGAAAAAGGTTAAGCGACGTTGTGAAGGCTTCTCGGCCATAAGGAATTGGTGTAATGTTTACGAACTCTCGAGTAGGTGACTCGGGGAGTGGAGTAGGGCAAGGAAGGTGTCCTTGTATCCGAACCACTATAAATACTTTTTTTTTGGGTAAAGGGTTTTACCCCGGTAAATATATAACCAAAAAATAATGTTAAGTACAAATGGAATGTGGCTGAAGTACCACATTAACCTCAAGCGAACGCTTGATAAACTAGTGTTTATGACAAGCCATAAACACAAAAGACCTAGCTATATTACATCAACTAAACCACTATAAATACTTGTGTCGTGGTGATGTGCTTCTTACTCTTTATCTTTCATTACACGTTTATATATCTATCTATCAACGTCCAATATAAACAACCAAATAGATTGACATAAGTCGATCTAAATATTTAAAAGGAAGTTTTAAATTGGTAAAACTATTCAACCCACCCTTCTAGTTTTCCACAATTGGCATCAGAGCTTCGTTACCAAGTTTTTTAGAGTATGTTGTACTTTAAAAACTTGATACGATCCATGTATGTTTGAAAACTACAAAGAAGGATTTTTTTTCTCATATTTTAAAAAATCATTATAATGTTTATTGTTGGACAATGATAGAATGCTCTAACATTCTCCTTGTTAAGCATTTTTCATACTTGGATTCGGAGTCACCAAGAAGATCATGAAGAATCTATCTAAATATTTCTTTTCGCAAAAAGAATGTTTAGTGGTGTCCTTCTCACAACATGAATCTAGAGATTCTAAGAAAATCACAAAACATTTCATCTAAATACTTCTTTTCTTAAAAAGAATATTTAGAAAATGTATGATCGCTAATAATTTACCTTTTGATTCTACTATTATTAGAATCTTAGTCGCATGATTTATATCTATTAATAATTACTTAAGTAGTTATTCATATTATAGTCATCATCAAAATAGTATTCTTCGACTAATTTGTATAGACTACATTACCAACTCGTAATAATGATATCCTGGTTATTCGATAATCTCAATCATTATTCATCACAAATGACTTATTGACACTTCATCTATGTCAATAAATATCCATGTGAAACTTCTTATATTATGATAAAATGGGATTTTATTATAATGTTTGAAAAGCTTCCCAAGAATTATGACTAATTCTTAAAAAGGGAACCTCATCTAATAGGAATAATATTAAATCTTCCAAACCTCAAACCATAAGTTTTAGAGCCTTAACATCAAAACACTAGGCGCTTTAGATCTCCCAAACCAAAGTTATCAAAGAATATTAGATCTGACTTTTGCTGTCATGCCGGATCCCTTCTTTTATACTAGCCAGATCCCAAATGAGAGGGATCCGCGGGATCCGTGCAACAGAAGACAGTATAAGCTAAAGAATGATCACTGTGGATGTTCCACAATTATACTCACCTCAAAGACTCACCTAACTAAAAACTCTGTTCATAGGAGCAACTTGATCATTCCTCTCAAGTTTAACAATCACTTGTGTAAGTACAATCTTCACTACATTGTTAATTTAATTCCTTGATTTCTAAGATTACAATTTCTTCATCTTTAAGAGTTGGGTTCAAATGGGTTTATCATAATTTGTCACCACATTGTTTTCTAAGATAATCTAAATAAAAGAATTAACATTGTTAATACAAATTAAACACATTTCTTGAACTCAACAAAGATGATGAGAGTAAAATTGTGATCAAACCCTCTAGGTTACTATTCACAATTGTGGTTGTATTGTTTAGGAACAATCATGCCAAGCAACAAGCAACAAGATTACCAAGACACCGCTCACTACATACCCATGTACCATAGGAAAGATGGATTAAGTCCGGACGATAGGAAAGCCTTTAAGTTGCTTGAAAGGAGACTCTTTCATGAAGGTAGAGTTGTTGATCCATCATTTATTGCAAATACCGACATAAGGGAAGTATTTGGAATTATTGGGTTTGATTGTTTATTGGATATAAACGAGCAAATTTGCCCGGTCTTTGTGCTTGAGTTCTACAAAACAATGGGTATAATTAGAAATGATGATGGGTCCATCTCAATTGAATTCACCATAAATGGACATGAGTACACTCTTTCACTTGAGGAGTTTGGAAGAATAATAGGGGTTCCATATGACGGGGTTTGCATGTATTCTAATGAGTGGTCATTGGAGGAGATACACTCTATGGTTGATCATCTCGAAATTTATCACATGACAATCCCGGAAGCAACCACGGTAAGGGACACCGTGTTTATGCCAAGAGCATCCCCATCAAGGGTTACTAGGAAGTCGAAAGTGATCTATAGGGATCCTTTCCAAATGGAGCTCTCGGAGATGTACCCTTTGTATAGAAAATGGGAAGATGTGATAAGGGAGAATGTGATGTGTCTAATAGGAAAGAAGGATCACCCCAACGCATGTCTAAGCTTCATGATCTATTGTCTAGTGACCGAGACTCGCTTCAACATTGCCTACTACATGGTCAAGAGAATGGCAAGTGTAAGAAGCATGGACAAGATTTTGCTCCCATATGCAATGCTCCTAACCAGTCTTGCTAAATTCATCTTTGCATTAGATCCTTCTCCACAAACCTATGACCATAGCTTTTGAAACAAGGTTATGGTACCATTGACCGAGGGAAGAACCACGAGGTTTATAGTAGATGGCAAGAGGCCTCACCCATCCCACGGATTCCTTAGAAGAAAGGGAGAGACAAAGAGAAGGTGTAGGAAGTAGCAACCCACTCGGAAATACCGAACTCGACCCCTTGGAGTATATCAACCATTTGCCGGACGTTCCTGGTGCATCACCCGAATGGCAACAAACCAAGGGAATCTTCAAGTGCTTTGCCAATTTCTTGAAGAAAAAGAGGTAGAAATGGTATGATAAAGAGTGGAAGATGGGTGAAGACAAGATGGGAAGGAGAAGAGAGGTAAGGTCTTAGGACCCAAATGTATGATGAACAATTTCAAACAATGGTTTGTGACACTTTAAACTATGCTCGTAGTATGTAGGTATCGCCATATCTTGGCACTAAACAATCCTAACTTAGGTATTTGGAAAATGAGGTTTTATGACCTCTTTAGTGGTCTTCGTCACTCATTCTAGGAATTTTAGCTCTTCCTACTTTGCTATACATTATATTAGTTGTGTTCTTGAATTTAGTTTCCATAGAAACAACTAGGAGAAGCACTTACTATAAAGTGCAAAGTTGCACATTTGCTGAAAGCCTTCTGATCTACAGTAGGCGGATCCCAGCATTTGAACTAGCCGGATCCCTCCCAGAAGGGAACCGCGGGATCCGTGGCATCTGATATGCAATACAGATTTGCTCACATCAAAATAGTCTACTAAATCACCTCACACGAGTCAAACATAAGATACTAGAGCCAACTAAGTCTTCCTCAAATAGTTGAAAACCACACTCTCATCCATGGCTTACCTAGGATATATTTCGAAATATTTCTGATTTATCAACTCGTCAAAACTCACCATAATTCCGCTCCGACACTCACACATTTTCTATCACATATGATAGAACTTAGTTTGGTCTATCCTTCAATTTTAGCAAATTGATCTTAATCATCTTTGACTCAAAATTAGGCTAAAAAATAGCTTTTCATTTTTTCTTTATTTTTAAAGATTTTAGTAAATTCTTCTTAGGTCATTATCTGACTTCTAGGACTTGTTACCACCATTTCTCCATATCAAATTAAATGGTATCCTTGTCAAAAACATAGTTAGACTATCCAAAGTCAACTTTCTTGTCCAAAACCATCATTAAGCACCATCACCTATTATGGTTAAGGATTTGAGATATCCAACAGCTAAAGACTTCAAAATTAAGTCAAAACCTCCAAATCCATTGATAATAAACCTTACAAAAGCATAATCATTTCACCTAAAACCTGCCGACAGCGGATCCCTGGTCTTTAACCGACGGATCCTGCGAGAGGATCCGGATCCGTAGCTTCTGAGAAAGCCTCAATCGAGCTTCCATATTCAATTTTAATTCACCTTTGGTTCTCTAACCACTTTTAGCATTCATTTATTATCCTCCTAGAGCTGATCAAAACCTTAAGAGCATGCTTAGTCCTCTAAGTGGCCAAGAATTTAATTTCCTAATTCAAATTATCCTTTATAAACCAAACAACCTTAGGTTTAAGGCACCATCCTCACTTACCTCTAAAAAAATCAGCAATTAGAAGCTTACATTAGCATCATCATCATCATAACTAAGGCTCTTAGCAACAACTCCTCAACCTTAGGATCATCCAAAAGAAAGGGTCAAATGATCCATGAAATCTCTTCAACCGAAACATCCCCCATTAGAGATAATGATACTAGAACCCCATCTCATCAAACTCATCCAACAAAGGCTAAGAGAACCGCAAGGATTAGCATCAAACCTTTCGGACTAGAAAAAGGATCCTCTAGTTCAAAACCAAACTTGACTAGTTCTAGCAAGCCATCAAAACCCTCATTCATTGAGCATGGACTACACTCCTTGAATGAGCCTCTCCCTCACCCAAACATCTACTCATTGGATCATTCACCACCAAGAAACTCCCATTCACCAACCTTTTCATTGAATAGGGAACCACCAACAACGCCAACTAGCCCATCATGGGAGACAAGGAACAACCTTGATCATATGGAAGAAGTTCCATTACCACCCTCATTTTTAGAACCTCATCCTACTTCTCAAAATGAAGACCCACAATCACACATAGAGCCTCCTCAAAATATCCATTTTCCTCCGGGTCCAAACCAAGACAATAATTGTCCAAATTGTCTAAACACTCTAGGACTTGTTCAAGAAGCACGAAATGAGATACATTTCATGTTTAATCATCTTCTTGCAAAGTTGGAACAAATCATCAAGTCCACTCATCCCTAGACTCAAGCACATTGTAGCATTTTAAGTCTAGTAACTAGTTAGTATTAAGTGGTACTTGTATGTCCTAGTTCATTCTCTTAGTTTTAGAGATTTGTTTGGTTATCTCTTGTTTTATTGAATGAATATTTATATGCTATGATTACTTTGTGCGTTGTGCTTGTTATTGCACACATATATCATCTCTTCATTAGCATTGTTTGACACATCTTCATTACTGAAGAAACTGTCACCAGATAGCCGGATCCCTCCAAAATTCCTAGCCGGATCCCTCCAAGAAGGGAACCGTGGGATCCGTGGTACAGAAGCACAAATTTCTACTAACTTGAGTTTTATTTGCAGGAAATTATGCATTATACTCCTGCTTTTCTAACCTTTACTTTGTAGATTTTCAAAATACATATGAAGATTTTGACACCATAAAGCTAGGGGGAGCTTTGTGTCAAACGATATTGCAAAAACATTTGCAACTTAATCCGATTTTGGATTATACTTCATAACACCCCATTGCAACTTTGCAATCTTCAAGGGGGGGCACGTTTTCGTCATTTAGACGAACCATTTGCAAACATATTTGCAAACACAATTAGTTTATTTTACGTTATGTCTTTGACGCCCTCTCAAAGGGATGGACTCGTCAAGGGGGAGTTAAGACGAGTACCATTCCCGTCACTTGCTCTCTTTACATTTTTACATATTTTTCTTAAAAAAATTGTGTTAGTTTCTTTTAACACTTTTTGTTTTGACAAAAAAGGGGAGAAGAAAGTAAAAACTACTAATTCAAATTTGCTACGAATTTTAGTTTTTCTTAAAATAATTTTATGTTTTGTCATCAACAAAAAGGGGGAGATTGTTAATACAAATAAGCCGTAAAAATGTTTATTTATATTTTACGATCTTCTAATGTTTTGTCGATAACAATACGTAAAATCATTTTAACGAAACAAATAGAATACGTAAATAGTTTGAGTCAATAGTTTCCTAACACACTTACGTTTTCACATAAAACACTAAAACAAGTATAAGTGATTTTATGATTTAGATACATATGTACAACAACTAGTGTTTACATATTGGGTTAGCATACACTTAAACTAAGTATACTAAAATGGGTAAAAACAAGTATATACTAAAATGGGTAAAAACAAGTATATACAAAACTGGTAGAAACTAGCAAATGGTATTGACCTATAACCCATGGTTTTATATATACCAATTAACCAAGTTCATTGTATCTAGAAAGAAAACCATGGATCAACCCATGACCCATAACCAAAAATACCCATGGGCAAAGAGGAGCGTCCCACGGATCCCTGGCTTTGTGCTAGCCGGATCCCTTGCGGGAGGGATCCGCGAGATCTAGGGAACAGTAGAAAAATTCCTCTATAAATAGAGAGCCATTTCTTCCTTTCTACTCATCACTTTACACACATACTTCCCCAAGTATTATAACCCTCTAACCTCAGATCCAAGTGATCTATGTAGTTGATAAGGTTTTAAAATGTACCTTTTTGAGGGGTCGTTTAAAACCTTATTTGATCAATTTTGTATCCGTTATTACTTAATATCGTTCCTTTTCACATTTTAGGTCTCTTGAAGGCAAATTGCTGGAATGGCACTTATTTGGACGGAAAGACGCGGATATACGAGAAAATGGCCAAAGTCAAGAATCGAGACACTCAAGCTGCTGAAATACAAGGGGACGGCGTCAGCATGCTTAACTGACACGCCGTCGAAGCACTTCTGACGGCTCAAGTAGCCAAATTGCTTATTTTCAAGTGACGGTGTCGGGCTTTAAAAGAGTAGGCCGTCGCAACTCAGACGGCCTATATTTGATCCGCGACGGTCGCCGAGAAAGGGACGGCCACAAGCATAAGGTGATGCCGTCGCAAGACTAACGTGGCCATGACGAAACCCTAATGACGGCGACCCGACGGCGTCACAAATCATAAGGTGACGCCGTCGCGATGGTAATCTTATATATAGAATCCGAATTTTTCAGTTTTAGTGTGTAGTCTTTTTGAGTAAAAACCTAAACCGAACCAAGGCTGTCTTGTAGAGTATTTTAGGGTTCCAAACCCTATCTTACATCAAGGTAAGTGTTTTACTTCATTAATTCAATTATGTCTTCAATTATTTGTGTGTATGCTTGCATGTTCTCCATGTCCGGCTAATTTACTTGTGTGTTTGGTTAGGGAATATGAAACTTAATTATTGAATATTGATTGGTTGTCTCTTATCTTAATTGTTAACGATCTAGTAATGCGATAGGTCATTCGTTGTGTAGTTAATGCTTGATTAATCTTTGTGAACCTTAGACTATAACACTTAGAGCAGTTGTAGGCTAAACCATCCAAAGAGTACCTTAGAGTTAGAGTTTATAATTCCTAGAGATATTGTAGACGAGACCCTTTTGGTAGTTTCAAAGAGTTAGGGACAAACGCATACCCTACGACCTTAGACACACAACGCGATTAAGAATAAGGACGTGACAATTCAACCATCAATAGGAGATAATTAAGGAGTAATAAAACCTAAGTGAACACATCTTTAAACTATCATACGAGCACACAATAATTAGACATAGACTACATACACCTTAGATTAGATAATTAGACAAGTAGAGTAATCGGTAGAAATACCAACCCCCAAATCCAAACCCCGAGATTCGTACCTTTCCATTTTCTAAAAAAAACAAAAAAAAGATAAAAAATAATCTTCCTCAACCCCAACCTTAGCGTAGTAACTTCTCACTAGCATTCCTATTCCCATAGAGAACGATATCAATACCCATGGCTTACCCTAATACTACACTACAACGATTAGGTTCACTGCCTAGGATGTTATAAAACTTGCTCGAAGAAAAGGAAGTTCCTTTGACCCCGAACGACGCGTGTAGCGTTATCAGTAGTTTGTCTTTTGTTTTTGTGTGATTCTCTAGGTTCCTCTTAAAGGCGAGATCACCACTTCTTGAAGACGAGCAAGCTCAAGTCCATGAGTTGC
The DNA here is from genome assembly GCA_910596185.1 of Chrysanthemum makinoi. Taxonomy (NCBI): domain Eukaryota; kingdom Viridiplantae; phylum Streptophyta; class Magnoliopsida; order Asterales; family Asteraceae; genus Chrysanthemum; species Chrysanthemum makinoi. The sequence continues at coordinate 351,136,105 of OU343222.1, forward strand.
CATTCTTCGTCATCATCAAGACAACTAAGGTTCTAAAGATGTAAATTTTTCCAGATTCTAAAGATGTAAATTTTCCAAAATTTTTCTCGGAAAATCGCAGACCAGTTTTTGTCAGGATAACCTGACGGCATCAGGATCGCAACCTGACGGCGTCAGGAAGGAGTAAAAACAATAGATTACTTTTTTCTCGTTTTCTGAGCTACTTATAAAATTTTTGGAATTTTGCAGGTCTTAATTTTCCAGAAATTCTGTAAACATCCATTCCACAAGCATTATATCCTAGTTTAGTAGAGTCCTATATATATTATTACCGCCGATTTTACGCGAAGGTTTCGTCTGTTTTCTTCAAGTGTGCAGGTTTAATTTATCAAGAAGAAGATACACAAGGTTGGAAGGAGCTTTTCACGCATACATTCTTCTTAGAAAGGATTTAACCACTACTTCACACACGGATCCTGCCGAGCTAATCAGGGGAGTATTAGTTTCTTTCGTTTTTCATTACCTTCCATTATCATAACTTTGATACTTTCGGGGAACATTGGGGACAATGTTCAGTTTAAGTATAGGGAGGGAAAATAAAACGGGAACTTTGAAACTATGCTTATCCTTGATTATTTGCTTTGTCCAATTGTATTTGTGTAATAAACCATGAGAAAATGTCGGTTAGGGTAAGTTTGGCACCAAATTTAAAATTTTTCATGACATATAGGAGTGGGCCATTAGTCTTAACAAAAGCGTCTCACGGATAGGAAGTTGCATGACTAGCACAAAAACCCTTTACCACCTAAATTCCACCCAAAATGTGAGGATCACCCTTAGATTAGTAGGAATTAAAGCATTCATCTTTAATGCTTAGAGTGTGAACCGGTAGTATAATAGATTCTAGAACTTGTTTTGTGATGCATCCCGAGATCGCTAGTAAGACTACACTTGTGTAGTTAGGAATAACTAAATGATAAGAGGCATTAGGATAACCCTTGTTTGATACCCGTAATATAATTACTTCTTCCACATCGGTTGAGTAATTCCCCCACACCTTTTGCGTTGTACTCATTTTTAGTACACGATACCTCTAGTTAAGCCTTCAGAGCCTATCCTTTTCGCGGTTCTCATGATGTTTCGGTTTTTCCGGAATATCAATGAAGAGCATTGTTTACACCCCACCCCTAAATGTACACCCAAATCGCCTTAGCCTACCTTGTATGCACTCACTTTTAGTGCATTATTGTTATCACCCCAAACCCTTAGTTCAATTATCTAGTTGCTTGCGTGAGTTTCTAAGTCGAGTCATATCCTTTGTACACAGTTTTGGGACGATTGGGACTCATGGGAAAAGTTAAAGTTTATGAAATGACTGGAAGGGAACATAAATTCCCTTATTTGCGAAATAACGTACCCCAAGTGTTTTGATCTTTTCAATTCGGGTCAAATTAGTGTTAGAGTAATAAAAACTCAAGTGTAGGGATGTGCCTATAAATCCCTATCATTTTGATGTTACCGTATAGGATGGTAGAGTAAAAGTGTATGAAAAAAAAATCGAAAAAAAAGAAAAAGAGAAAAGAAAAAAAATAGAGTGTTCAAAAAAAAAAAAAAAAAAACATACGGGCTACTATCCTACATCTATCTTTAAATTTATGTTTGTTTGTTTGAGTTATCTAGAGTTTAGAGTGTCGAGTCTTAGCTTAGCAACGCCATTCTTCGTATGCTTGTAACATAAAGATTTTTGACTTGCCACCACTAAATAGCCTATCCCACCAAACCCTTTGTTTCCCTACCGTAAGCCTAACATTACAACCCTTTAAAGACCTCTTTGATAGTCTTTCCTAGGTGCTTACACCAAAGCGATGGAGGTTTGATCTATTCTCAAGCCTATGGTAATCTATGTACTAGGACCGGTTAATGAGTGTTTATATTCCATTTCCAACTTGTTATATTTCATATACACCTGAGAGATGAGAGTACCCAAACACCCCATGTGAGGTGCAAGTATGTAATTTCCGTGCTTGTTATGACTTTTGCGGGGCTTATATGTCTTGTGGATTGTTCTAAACCAATGCTTCATGACCCCTAACTTATAAATTAATTGGCTAAAAGCACATTTGCTTGAGGACAAGCAAATACCAAGAGTAGGGATATTTGATAAGGTTTTAAAATGTACCTTTTTGAGGGGTAGTTTAAGCCCTTATTTGATCACTTTTGTATCCGTTATTACTTAATATCGTTCCTTTTCACTTTTTAGGTCTCTTGAAGGCAAATTGCTGGAATGGCACTTATTTGGACGGAAAGGCGCGGATATACGAAGAAAATGGCCAAAGTCAAGAATCGAGACACTCAAGCTGCTGAAATACAAGGGGACGGCGTCACTGCTTAACTGCGACGCCGTCGGAGCACTTTTGTGACGGCTCAGTAGCCAAATTGCTTATTTTCAAGTGACGGTATCAGGCTTTAAAAGAGTAGGCCGTCGCAACTCAGACGGCCTAGATTTGATCCAGACGGCGTCAGAGACTGAAGGGGACGGCGTCACAAACATAAGGTGACGCCTTCGCAAGACTAACGTGGCCAAGACGAAACCCTAATGACGGCGACCCGATGGCGTCACAAATCATAAGGTGACGCCGTCGCGATTGTAATCTTATATATAGAATCCGAATTTTTCAGTTTTAGTGTGTAGTCTTTTGGAGTAAAAACCTAAACCGAACCAAGGCTGTCTTGTATAGTATTTTAGGGTTCCAAACCCTATCTTACATCAAGATAAGTGTTTTATTTCATTAATTCAATTATGTCTTCAATTATTTGTGTGTATGCTTGCATGTTCTCCATGTCCGGCTAATTTACGTGTGTGTTTGGTTAGGGAATATGAAACTTAATTATTGAATATTGATTGGTTGTCTCTTATCTTAATTTTTAATGATCTAGTAATGCGATAGGTCATTCGTTGTGTAGTTAATGCTTGATTAATCTTTGTGAACCTTAGACTATAACACTTAGAGCAGTTGTAGGCTAAACCATCCAAAGAATACCTTAGAGTTAGAGTTTATAATTCCTAGAGATATTGTAGACGAGACCCTTTTGGTGGTTTCAAAGAGTTAGGGACAAACGCATACCCTACGACCTTAGACACACAACGCGATTACGAATAAGGACGTGACAATTCAACCATCAATAGGAGATAATTAAGGAGTAATAAAACCTAAGTGAACACATCTTTAAACTATCATACGAGCACACAATAATTAGACATATACTACATACACCTTAGATTAGATAATTAGACAAGTAGAGTAATCGGTAGAAATACCAACCCCCAAATCCAAACCCCGAGATTCGTACCTTTCCATTTTCTAAAAAACATAAAAAGATAAAAAATAATCTTCCTCAACCCCAACCTTAGCGTAGTAACTTCTCACTAGCATTCCTATTCGCCTAGAGAACGATAGCAATACCCGTGGCTTGCCCTAATACTACACTACAACGATTAGGTTCACTGCCTAGGGTGTTATAAAACTTGCTCGAAGAAAAGGAAGTTCCTTTGACTCCGAACGACGCGTGTAGCGTTATCAAGTTTTGGCGCCTGGGAATAGAATAGCTAGTTAGTAGTCCACCTCGTTTAGGTATCTTTGCTTGATTCCTATCAAGTAATTTTTTTCTCATTTTTAGCTTCCTCGTAGTTTATCCCCCTTCTTCGTGACCTTTGTTCGTAATCCCATCACTTTTCATCATGGAAGGTGATAACCAACCACCATTCATCAACCTACCACAAAATGACCCGCCAAGAGCCCGTACTCTTGGTGAATACTCGAGACCAAGCCACCTAGGCTATTGGAACACCATTGAGCTTCCCGACCAAGCCCAAACTACGGCCCTGCGATCCGACACCATCCGGTTGGTGCAAAACAGATGTGCATTCCATGGACTTCGTTCCGAAGATCCAAATCAGCATCTTAAGGATTTCCTTAAAATTGTCAATTCCATCAACCTCGATGCTACCTCACGGGAGACCACGCGTTTGCGTCTCTTCCAATTCTCTTTAAGAAAACAAGCTAGTAAATGGCTTTTTCATCTTCCCACGGGATCTATTTCAAGTTGGGAAGATCTCACTACCCGTTTTCTTGCTAAGTTTTTCTCACCTAGCCCAAGTCAACCACTTAACCATCAGTCCTTCAATTCTCTTCGCAACCAAATCATTGATGAAATCAAAGATCCTAGTGAGTTGCATAGGATAGACGTAAATGAAGAGGATAGTGCTTATTTCAATCTTTACCCCACTAAGGAAGAGGTTGCTTACCATCGATACATAATCGATAATCCCTGATCACCTATCATTAGGATATGCCCAAAGATTAGGAGAGGAAATACTTGGAACCTAAAAATCCCTTGTATGATCGGATATAGGAGTGTCGACCACGCTTACATAGATACGGAATCTCCCATTAATGTGATGTCATCTGTTGTCTATAATGACATTATGAATGAGCGACTTAATATTAGGAGAGACCCTAAGTATCCAGGGGGAGTTTGCAACTTTGTGGGAAGAGTCAAGGATGTACATGTCTTTATAGGAAATTTCACCTAACTAGTTGATTTTGTGGTCCTAGAAGATATAGGATGCGTCATTGACTATATCTTATCCCAAGTAGTGCTAGGAAAACCGTTTGTTGAAACATCTAAGATGAGCCATAACAAGTATGATGGAACGGTTAGGTTTACGGAAGGAACCAATGAGATCACTTATAGGATGCCTTGGAAAACAAATGAATATGGCCATCTACCCATTTTTGAACGAGACAACATCAAAGCTTTTGAGGACAAAAGCAAGGACGATGTTGAAAAAGGTTATAAATTTATGTGGGAAAGAAGGAGGCTTTATTATAAGGATTGCTTGACCCTAGGGCCTAGATATAGAGTCGATGAAAATTTTGTCAACATGATAGAATTCTCATTGAGAATGCAAAACGAGACAACGTAAGAGCACGACTACGAGTCTAGCTACAAGACTCATAAATAAAGAAAAGCGTTTCGTGGGAGGCAACCCATGCTTAATTGTTTGCTTGTTAGTGTCATATATCTTTTATTGATTGTTTATTCTCATGTTTGAATTTGTAAAAATGCTTTATTTTGTTTTTAACCTCGTCTTAATTGCATATAAAGGTATTTTACATAAAGAATAAGTGTAGGGAGGATTACACACGTTTTCAAAAGAAACGTAAACATGAGAGTAGCAATTAATTAAAAGATATATATGTGTGTTTGTTCGAGTCAAATGCTTGTATCTAGTCATAATGGATGTTATGCAGAAATTTTTCCAGATTCTAAAGATGTAAATTTTCCAAAATTTTTTTCGGAAAATCGCAAACCAGTTTTTGTCAGGATAACCTGACGGCATCAGGATCGCAACCTGACGGCGTCAGGAAGGAGTAAAACAACAGATTACTTTTTTCTCGTTTTCTGAGCTACTTATAAAATTTTGGAATTTTCCAGGTCTTAATTTTCCAGAAATTCTGTAAACATCCATTCCACAAGCATTATATCCTAGTTTAGTAGAGTCCTATATATATTATTACCGCCGATTTTACGCGAAGGTTTCGTCTGTTTCCTTCAAGTGTGCAGGTTTAATTTATCAAGAAGAAGATACACAAGGTTGGAAGGAGCTTCTCACGCATACATTCTTCTTGGAAAGGATTTAACCACTACTTCACACACGGATCCTGCCGAGCTAATCAGGGGAGTATTAGTTTCTTTCATTTTTCATTACCTTCCATTATCATAACTTTGATATTTTCGGGGAACATTGGGGACAATGTTCAGTTTAAGTGTAGGGAGGGAAAATAAAACGGGAACTTTGAAACTATGCTTATCCTTGATTATTTTCTTTGTCCAATTTTATTTGTGTAATAAACCATGAGAAAATGTCGGTTAGGGTAAGTTTGGCACCAAATTTAAAACTTTTCATGACATATAGGAGTGGGCCATTAGTCTTAACAAAAGCGTCTCACGGATAGGAAGTTGCATGACTAGCACAAAAACCCTTTACCACCTAAATTCCACCCAAAATGTGAGGATCACCCTTAGATTAGTAGGAATTAAAGCATTCATCTTTAATGCTTAGAGTGTGAACCGGTAGTATAATAGATTCTAGAACTTGTTTTGTGATGCATCCCGAGATCGCTAGTAAGACTACACTTGTGTAGTTAGGAATAACTAAATGATAAGAGGCATTAGGATAACCCTTGTTTGATACCCATAATATAATTACTTCTTCCACATCGGTTGAGTAATTCCCCCACACCCTTTGCGTTGTCCTCATTTTTAGTACACGATACCTCTAGTTAACCCTTCAGAGCCTATCCTTTTCGCGGTTCTCATGATGTTTCGGTTTTTCCAGAATATTAATGAAGAGCATTGTTTACACCCCACCCCTAAATGTACACCCAAATCGCCTTAGCCTACCTTGTATGCACTCACTTTTAGTGCATTATTGTTATCACCCCAAACCCTTAGTTCAATTATCTAGTTGCTTGCGTGAGTTGCTAAGTCGAGTCATATCCTTTGTACACAGTTTTGGGACGATTGGGACTCATGGGAAAAGTTAAAGTTTATGAAATGACTGGAAGGGAACATAAATTCCCTTATTTGAAATAACGTACCCAAGTGTTTTGATCTTTTCAATTCGGGTCAAATTAGTGTTAGAGTAATAAAAACTCAAGTGTAGGGATGTGCCTATAAATCCCTATCATTTTGATGTTACCGTAGAGGATGTAGAGTAAAGTGAATGAAAAAAAAAAACGAAAAAATAGAAAAGAGAAAAAGAAAAAATATAGTGTTCAAAAAAAAAAAAAAAAAAAGGCTACCATCCTACATCTATCTTTAAATTTATGTTTGTTTGTTTCAGTTATCTAGAGTTTAGAGTGTCGAGTCTTGGCTTAGCAACGCCATTCTTCAGTATGCTTGTAACATAATAGATTTTTGACTTGCCACCACTAAATAGCCTATCCCACCAAACCCTTTGTTTCCCTACCGTAAGCCTAACATTACAACCCTTTAAAGACCTCTTTGATAGTCTTTCCTAGGTGCTTACTCCAAAGCGATGGAGGTTTGATCTATTCTCAAGCCTATGGTAATCTATGTACTAGGACCGGTTAATGAGTGTTTATCTTCCATTTCCAACTTGTTATATTTCATATACACCCGAGAGATGAGAGTACCCAAACACCCCATGTGAGGTGCTAGTATGTAATTTCCGTGCTTGTTATGACTTTTGCGGGGCTTATATGTCTTGTGAATTGTTCTAAACCAATGCTTCATGACCCTTAACTTATAAATTAATTGGCTAAAAGCACATTTGCTTGTGGACAAGCAAATACCAAGTGTAGGGATATTTGATAAGGTTTTAAAATGTACCTTTTTGAGGGGTAGTTTAAGCCCTTATTTGATCACTTTTGTATCCGTTATTACTTAATATCGTTCCTTTTCACTTTTTAGGTCTCTCGAAGGCAAATTGCTGGAATGACACTTATTTGGACGGAAAGGCGCGAATATACGAAGAAAATGGCCAAAGTCAAGAATCGAGACACTCAAGCTGCTGAAATACAAGGGGACGGCGTCACTGCTTAACTGCGACGTCGTCGGAGCACTTCTGTGACGGCTCAGTAGCCAAATTGCTTATTTTCAAGTGACGGTGTCAGGCTTTAAAAGAGTAGGCCGTCGCAACTCAGACGGCCTAGATTTGATCCAGACGGCACTGTCGAGATGAAGGGACGCCACAAGCATAAGGTGACGTCGTCGCAAGTCTAACGTGGCCAAGACGAAACCCTAATGACGGCGACCCGATGGCGTCACAAATCATAAGGTGACGCCGTCGCGATTGTAATCTTATATATAGAATCCGAATTTTTCAGTTTTAGTGTGTAGTCTTTTGGAGTAAAAACCTAAACCGAACCAAGGCTGTCTTGTACAGTATTTTAGGGTTCCAAACCCTATCTTACATCAAGATAAGTGTTTTATTTCATTAATTCAATTATGTCTTCAATTATTTGTGTGTATGCTTGCATGTTCTCCATGTCCGGCTAATTTACTTGTGTGTTTGGTTAGGGAATATGAAACTTAATTATTGAATATTGATTGGTTGTCTCTTATCTTAATTGTTAATGATCTAGTAATGCGATAGGTCATTCGTTGTGTAGTTAATGCTTGATTAATCTTTGTGAACCTTAGACTATAACACTTAGAGCAGTTGTAGGCTAAACCATCCAAAGAGTACCTTAGAGTTAGAGTTTATAATTCCTAGAGATATTGTAGACGAGACCCTTTTGGTAGTTTCAAAGAGTTAGGAACAAACGCATACCCTACGACCTTAGACACACAACGCGATTAAGAATAAAGACGTGACAATTCAACCATCAATAGGAGATAATTAAGGAGTAATAAAACCTAAGTGAAAACATCTATAAACTATCATACGAGCACACAATAATTAGACATAGACTACATACACCTTAGATTAGATAATTAGACAAGTAGAGTAATCGGTAGAAATACCAACCCCCAAATCCAAACCCCGAGATTCGTACCTTTCCATTTTCTAAAAAAACATAAAAAGATAAAAAAAATAATCTTCCTCAACCCCAACCTTAGCGTAGTAACTTATCACTAGCATTCCTATTCCCCTATAGAACGATATCAATACCCATGGCTTACCCTAATACTACACTACAACGATTAGGTTCACTGCCTAGGGTGTTATAAAACTTGCTCGAAGAAAAGGAAGTTCCTTTGACCCCGAACGACGCGTGTAGCGTTATCAGTAGTTTGTCTTTTGTTTTTGTGTGATTCTCTAGGTTCCTCTTAAAGGCGAGATCACCACTTCTTGAAGATGAGCAAGCTCAAGTCCATGAGTTGCCATGCTTCATCATCATCAAGACAACTAAGGTTCTCTTGTTGATAGTTCTTTCTTCCTCCGTAGATTTTGGGTAGTGAAGGATGCCGAAAGTGTCAAGATGAAAGCATTAGTGAAATGTGCTTATCGTCCGTGTCAAGAGTATTAGTGAAAAAGGTGTCAAGACGAAGGCATTAGTAAAGGGTGCCAAGCGTTGTGTCAAAGGCATTAGTGAAGGATGCCTAAGAATCAAATCAAGTGGCATTTGGGAAGAATGCCTAGGTCTTATAATCGATGAGGTGCATCGTTATACATATAAGTATTTGTTTACTTCGAAGGATGGTGATATCCTTGATGGTGTTGTAACAAGGAGTGGATCTCCTTGATATTAGGTGTTGTGTTGTGAAGGGTAGTAGTTCCTCCATAGTAATGGAACTAGGTGCTTAGCCTAGTACCTAATAAAGGGTAGGCGACGTTGTGATAGGATTAGTTCTCCTTGGTGTGAAAGAACTCGGTGGTTAGCCTAGAACCGTATAAAGGGTAGGCGACGTTGTGTTAGGTGTGGTTAACCAAATAGATTGACATAAGTCGATCTAAATATTTAAAAGGAAGTTTGAAATTGCTAAAACTATTCAACCCCCCCTTCTAGTTTTCCACACATTTGGTTGTCTTAAGTGAATTCAGGTTATTTGCTCATTGATCTCAAAGCGGGACACGTTTACTCGTGAGTCTTTGATCATGCCGAGCAATTCCAGGGGAGTTTTCTGTTCCAATTCTAACACTTCTTATCTTTCATTTATATACTTAAGTATGACCCAAGTGGGGGGAAGGGATTAGACATAGACACCCACTTGATTTTACTTGCCTTTATTTTTCTAGTTTTTGATGAAAAGTGTTTCATTAGTAAAATTTTGACATGTTATTCATTACTTAAATGGATTAATCTTTACTGAGCACACCAACCCTATATTTCCATTGTGTGAGGATAAGCCTTTCCGTTTTCCCCTTATACATAATTCCATAAAAATGAGTGTGCCGATAGCTGTAGTAGACTTTAGAACTTGGCCTTATATATCTTTTCGAGACCATTATCATGAGCATTACACTGAGATAACTTTGTGTGATCGGAGCAGCTAGGATATAAGGCAATTTTAGGATTAAACCCAAATAGCCCATATATGTATTGTGTATATTGACTTTTCACATTGATCAGTCAATCCCCCTGTTAAACCCTTTTTGTTGCATTCACCATTAGTGCAAGATACCCCTAGATACACCCTTCAAAGCCATTCCTTTCATTTTGTTCACCCAATATATGTTCGTTACACCTAATCGCCTAGCCTACCCTGTAGTTTCCTTATGTCCATGGTCCGGCCGCTGTTGGTTAATTTTGGTTCCACTAGTGAAAGTCGCGGGTTTTGAAATAAGGGTTGTGTAAGAAAATCGGGTTTAGATGATAGTTGATCTCAAGTGGGGGGATACTTTTTATGTTCGTATCGTTTATATTCATGTATACCTTGTCTTGCATCAAAAAAAAAAGAAGGTCATGCAAGCAAGTGTTTATTTATGATTAGTGTTCTCGCCTTGTTCAACTAGGCGCAATTGTTACATATCCGTTTTGTCTTACGGATAACATTTGAAACCCGAACATTTCTATCTAGCCTTTCAAATTCTAATATTCGTACAATGGGGGCATTGTAAATTTCAAGTGGGGGGATGAGAGATAGAAATGGTTGATTTTGGTAAAAATATGTGCTAAAAGTACCCAAATTTTAAATTTTTTTATAGCACATACTTTTTTTATTGATAATGAAGGCTGAGTCAATGCATCATATTTGCCTAAGTTTATGGAGTTTATGAGGCACTACGCTACACTTTATATGCATTGACTCGTGTATTAAAGACCCCTTGACTCTTGACCTCGATTTTTGCTATGGGATTGAATGCGACTAGTGGTGGGGCGACTGTGGACTTAGGAATCTATTTGTTTCGTGTCTTTTTGTTTACACCCATTAAATGTTTTCCCATGTCTTATCCTACCCTTGGTTATGAATCGAGTTTAGGTGAGGAAGCGAGCAATCATTGGTGTCTTGGCCATGGATTTGGTCATGTATCATTGGTTTTGTCCCCTTCGCCTTAGCTCGTTAGTAATGACAAAATAACCCCATAAGCCTATGTTGTGTCAATCCATTGCCTTTTAGAATAGCTGCATCTATAGACTCTAGTGGTGGAGATTAGTATCTTTGCCAAGCCTATGATAGAATACTCGCCATGACTGAGCAGTTGAATGATCACACCAAATATAAACACGTGAATTATGAGAGAGAGTGTGATTGCAATTCCCTTTTCGTGAGGTGCTTGGTTTGGAATTTTCTAGCTTAGGTGATTTTTAGACTCATATCTTCCAATTAATCTTGGGAGATATCTTTTTAAGAATTACTTAAAGTGTCTACTTGAGGACAAGTAGAATTCAAGTGGGGGATATTTGATAACATCAAATTAGCCTGATATTTTATATATCAAATTCCCGTGTTTATGGCCTCATTTGTATTAATATGGTACTTAATTCGTTCATATTTTCATTTCAGGATAAATGAGGCGTTGAAGCGGAAAAGATGTGATATAAGGCCAAATATATGTTCTGAAGATTGATTTACGAGGGCCTATGAATTATGTGTGAAGATTACGCCGTAACTCATTAATTATGTTACGGCGTAAATATGATGCTTTAAAGGATTACGGCATAACTCGGATAATTAGTTACGCCGTAATTAATTACTTGGGCGCAAAGTTTCGTGGTCAAAGGATTAAAAGCGACAAGTTAATTCGAAGTTTATTAAGTACAAGGACTTGTTATAAAAGTAACAAGAGCGATGAGGGACTAAAAGTGTCGACAAGAGTATTAAAGTTTCAATAATTTAGCATGACATGAAAATGTACGAAGTAACTATTTCATATTTAGTTACGGCGTAACTAAATATTTTAGTTACGACGTAATTGTTCGAAAGCCGATTTTATTTGCGCCGACATTGGTTACGGCGTAATTTGCTCTTAAGGTTACGCCGTAACCATGTCGGGGCCTATAAATACAGCCCTAAATCTGCATTTTTAAGTATCTCTCTTCACCCCTCTCCTAGGGGTCGATTAGGGCACCGATTCAGGGCAATTTCCAGCAGATCCAAGCCATTTTCCAAGGAGGAATTCACCTGCAATCATCATCATTATTAGCTTTTCATCAAGTAATTTGTATCAAACATTATGTTTAATTCTATTCATGTTTTATTCATTATTGTTGGATTAATTTACTATATGATTAGCTAAGCACCCTTGGTGCTGGCCTAGTTATGATTCCTTAATTGTTTTGTTTGCGTTTACATTGCTTCCATATAATTATTTCTAAGTGTATGCATGCATAGTTTGTTGGTAGCTACCCTTGTTTCGGTAGGTAGATGCTAGTTGCTTAGGAGATATGACCAACTGACCCTAAGTGAGTAGACTGAGACGGGAAGGGTAAGATATGACCAACTGACGACCTTTTCTACTTGTGCTATTTGACCAACTGATCACCTACCGTTTGGATGAACTTAAGAATTAGGGGGTGAGTGTTTAAGTAGCTAACGCCCGGGCACTCACTATTATAAATCTAACATGTAGCGGAACTTAATGACTCGACTTAGGGGACCAGGAACAACTGGACTTATGAAGGGACACCTGACTTCTCCAGTGGTGACATCTTTGCTGATATGTTAGGGAAAATTGACCAAATGCTGTCCTCTCGACTTTGACCCCACCTGAAGTAATTGGAAGTAATTAGACGTAAACATTACTAGTTAGGATGGGTAACTAGGTAAGCACCCCTCTCCTCCATTAATCTCAACTCTTGCCTTTATCTCCCTTCTTTTATTTTCTTGTTTTATTAGTTAATTTATTATTTCAATCTTAAAAGCAATTTAAATCGTGACATAACTTAAGTTAATTTCCGATCCACATAGCTCTTGGGACGACCTCGATTTTACCAAATACTACACTACACACGACCGGGTACACTGCCCGTTAGTGCATTAGGTAGACCATAGGTATAACGAGTAATTATAAATATTAAAACCTGGCCAGTAAAACCTGCATCATTGTATTAACAAAGCAATTTGCTTATTCTTTGTTTTTTTAGCCTTTTAGGTCATTAGACTGCTTATTTAGATTTAGACTAGCTTATTTAGGTTAGGTGAAGTAGTTTTTAGCTTATTTGGTTTTAGCTTAAAGCTTAGAGTAGCTTATGAGCATAATAAGTTAAATTCCTTTTTAGTTTTAAAATCCCAAGTTTTTGTTAACTGTTAAGCTTTTTCAGTTTTTCCCAGCTTATTAAAAGTTTCCAAAAAAGATGTTTTCACAAAAAAGTACTTGTTTTCTGCTTATAAAAAGTTTTCAAAAAGAAATTTTCAAAAAATAAAATAAAAAGAGGATTTCAGGGGTGAGCTAGGCTCGAACCCCTGACCACTCCTTTTATAGCACCCCACACACCACACATCCTACCAACGCGCCCTAGGGTCTTTTCTCGTTTAGTTTTACATAAATACTATACTTAACAACGTTTTCCCAGTTTTAGCTTAAGTATCTTATTAGCTTTTTAACTGCTTATTTTGATAAGCAAATTTTCTGCTCTTATTTTTCCTTAAATCCTTTTCACTTTAAGCACTTTTCCTAAAATTTTCAGATTTTTCCAATTAAGTTTAGTATTTTTTATAATTTAATTAGTCTAGAGTTTTTAATTCATAATAAAAAAATTAACAGTCAGAAAAATATCCAACTTTTTTCTAAAATTATTTTAGTCATTTAGGACTTAGGAAAATTAGATTTGCATTTCTAGGGTCAAAATTGTAGAATTTAGTTTTTAGGGCTCGTTAACATTCCCGGTTTTGCTCATTTTTAGTTTTAAGTACATTAGGGCTTAATTGAGTTTCGCTTCTTAGTTTATATGCTCATTGATTAATTTAGTAGTTTGCCTTTAATTCTTGCCTTATTTACTTTCCAGTGTCATTAAAACTTAGAAAACAAACAAAAAGCGTAAAAACCCAAACTTTCAAGCATTTTAATAACAAACCTCAAACGACATCCTCAATTCACACCTCGTTGGGAAATGACCCGGGTATCACTTGCCCGGTATCATATATCGTATTTGCGGGTTTTGCTTGTTGACCTTTTTCCTAAAGGGTTGACTCGGCGATTCGCGTTTATTATATTTGATATTATTATATACTACTATTTGATATATTTGACCCCTAAAAAGGCCATTAGTATTCTCCCTATATTGCCTTTGGAGATTGCATAGACCTTGGCTCTGGTGGTAGAGTTTAATATATTCGCCAAGCCTATGATATAATACATGCTACGACTGTACAATAAGTGATCACCCTGAAAATGAAACATATAGATTAGCGAGTGAATGAGTGAATTTGTTTCCCTTTTTGTAAGGTGTTTGGCTTTGATATTTCTACCATAGGTGATTTGTAAACTCATATTTTCCATTAACTTGGAAGATATCTTTTTTAGAAATTATAATTAGGTCTACTTGAAGGCAAGTAGAAGTGAAGGGAGAATATTTGATAACATCAAATAGTGTATCTTTTCTCTATCAAATTCCCTTACATTATGCTCATATGTCTTGTATTTATATAAGATTATATAAGATTAGGTATTTATCTGATCATTGGAGCAAGAAGATGCGAAATTGAGAACTATTTGTTGGAAAACGAGAAAATGCTAGAACATAAGACATATGCGACGTAGAGAGCATCCAAGACCTGCACCGTATTCATATTTAATGCAGTCTTATCAAGTCAACCCAAAGGAGCTATACGGCGTAATCACATCAATACAAATACGCCGTATCAATAATAAAGACTTAATGGTTATTCGTATTTTAAGATCTATGCGGCCTAACAAGAACTCAGTATATGGGCCGTAACTGTGGACATAAATTTAGCGAGAGTTGATGATACGTAATTCTTCATTTTCCTCTACGCCTTAAGAATATAAGGTATAGAAGGATGTCATAATTAGGGCATCTACGGCGCAACTGGACCGATCCAACTACGCCGTAGTCATTCAAAGACTTTGAAGAAATATTTATAGAGAGAATATCCGGCGTGGCCCTTAACTCAAGGTTACGTCGTATGCATGTCGAGGCCAGGAAAACTATAAATACAAACCCTAAATCATTCACAACACACACATCCATTCCACTTCTCAGTTGGAGAACGAATAGGGTTCCATTCAAGGTCAGTTTCCAGCAAGATTGAAGAGCTTTTCAAGGGAGAATACACAACCAACTATTATCGAAGATAGATCAACATAGAGTAATCGTATCTAACATAATGTTTATCACTTTTTTCAATTTTATTCATTAACTTTGCTGCATTTTACAATATGTCTGGCTAAACACCTTTGGTGTTAGCCTAGTTATGAATTAATTCTTGTTATGATCATTATTTTTTCGTTTATTTATCGCGTTTATTGGATATCTATGTGTTTGTTATGAGATCCTTGCATTGTAGTAGTGCTTAAAGGTATTTAGCTCCCGATTACTAGGTGTAGAGACATCTCACTTGGGAATTAGGGTGATCAAAGGATTGACAACCTTTTGGTTATATATGGATTGACCATATCACCACCTAAATAAGAATGAGCATTTAAACAAAATATGTTAGTCGCCCAAATGACCAATTAGGCGCCTAAATGCTAAGAAGTGAAAATGTTGGCATCAGAACAAGTCACATAGGTAGTTGATACTTAAAGACTAGGGACTATTTAATTGGTATCATGACAAGTCTACTGAGACTAGGAACTATAGGCTAGTAACATAATGACCAGTTATGCTTAGTGACCCAAGATCACTAATAAAAGAGATAATATACATTACACTAGGAAACAAACAAGATTAACTAGATTAACCCATTTTCTCCTCTTGATTAGTACATACAACAATTAACATTCAATATTTACTTTATTTTAATTATTTCTTCAATTTAATCGTGACAATTAAGTTGAGTAGTTAATAGACTCAAATTAATAGACCGCCTCATAGCTCTTGGGAACGACCTCAAATTTACTATTTCCTCACTACGCACGATCGGATACAATGCCTGTTAGTATATCTGTTGATCCAATTGGTAGACGAGACTTTATAAATTTAAGACTTGATCAATGCGTATTAATATACCACAATCACCATATGTTAAGGATATAAATATTCCATATATGAGTGTTACATCCAATTTAAAGGAAAAGACACTGTCTGAAAAAATGAAGCTTTAAGTGAGTTTCGAAAATGCAAAAAAATAAATAAAGGCATACATAGAACTTGGGACGTACTTCCTAAGTATAAGCCTAAACATAAGTCACACATATTGTGTCGCTGCTTATAACACATGCCAGATCTCCGAAAAACAACAATTAATTGTAAAAATTTTGGCAAATTAAACTCGCCTGCAAGAGCAACTTCTTTCGGGGTTTCGGGTAGAGTTGGGCAACAAAAAAAAATGGGTACGACTCTATGGAGACTTTAAGATGCATATAAAGGTAACAAGCTAAAGAAAATAGCTATTTTGTATTCTCACATCCGTGTATATTTTGATTGTAAGGTTCTGCTTAAAGATGTATCCCATAACAAAATAAAGTGCAAATATGTGAAACCTTTGTAATACCTTTTGCGTGACATATATTATATTATATTGATATATTATAAATTTAATTAAAAAAATCAAACTCGTAAAGTATGTATCAAGTTACGAAATCTTACCTTAAACTTTTACTTTTTACCATATTTTTTTATATAACAAACTGTTAATACAAATAAGCCGTAAAAACGTTTATTTATATTTTACGATCTTCTAATGTTTTGTCGATAACAAACGTAAAATCATGTTAACGAAACAAATAAAATACGTAAATGGTTTGAACTAATAATTTCTAAAATATTCACACTTTCACATAAAACACTAAAACAAGTATAAGTGATTTTATGATTTAGTAATATATATGTACAACAACTAGTATTTACATATTTGGGTAAAATATACACATAACTAGTATGTAGTATATTGGGTAATATAAATGGGTAGAAACTTAAGTATCACAACCCATTGGGCAAATACATTGAATGTAGTTGGGTACAACCCAAAGCCCATGACCCATAACCCATTGCATGACATCATGCTTATATCATACATGGATAATATCCATAAACCCATGGATCAACCCATACCCAAGTGACCAAGTGCATTGCACTCAAAGATACATTGTATCTAGCTAAAGATCCATGGTTCAACCCATGACCCATAACCAAAATACCCATGGGTAAAAGGGAGCGTCCCACGGATCCCTAGCTTAACGCTAGACGGATCCCTTGTGGAAGGGATCCGAGGGATCCGGGGAACAGTAGATTTTTTCTTCTATAAATAGTGAGCTATTTCTTCATTATCTTTCACCCCTTTCTAACACACTTTCTCCCTAAGTGTAAAACTCACTAACCTCAGATCCAAGAGATCTATGTTTGTAGTTTTGTTTTTGTGTGATCTTTTAGGTTTCTCTTAAAGGCAAGATCATCACCTTTGAAGTCGAGCAAGCTCAAGTCCATGAGTTGCCATGCTTCCTCATCATCAAGGCTATTGAAGTCTTCTTGTTGATGATTCCTTTCTTTCTTCAAAGAAGTGTAGTGTTAAAGACATTAGTGAAAGATGTCTCAAGAGTCAAGACGAAGATATTAGTGAATGGTATCTATCGTTTATATCATAAGCACTTGTGGTAGGTGCTTAGAAGTCAAGATTAGAAGCATTAGTGAAAAGTGCTTAGAAGTCAAGACTAGAAGCATTAGTGAAAGGTGCTTAGAAGTCAAGACACAAGACATTAGTGAAAGGTGTCTTGTAGATCTAGTCAAAGGCATTAGTGAAAGGTGCCTTAGATGTACATTCGATATGGTGTGTTTGATGTACAAGATAGATTAGTATTAGATCCAAGGATATTGATATCCTTGATGATGTTGTAAAGGAGTAGATCTCCTTTGGGATTAGTCGTTGGTGTAGTGTGGTAGTAGTTCCTCCATTGCAATGGAACTAGGTGCTTAGCCTAGTACCTAATAAAGGGTAGGCGACGTTGTGAAGGTGTAGTTCACCTTGGAGTAAAAGAACTAGGTACTTAGCCTAGTACCTTATAAAGGGTAGGCGATGTTGTGTAGGTGTGGTTCGCCTTGGTGTGAAAGAACTCGGTATTTAGCTTTGTACCGGAAAAAGGATAAGCGACGTTGTGAAGGCTTCTCCGCCATAAGGAGATTGGTGTAGTGCTTACGAACTCTCGAGTAGGTGACTCGGGGAGTGGAGTAGGGCAAGGAAGGTGTCCTTGTAGCCGAACCACTATAAATACTCGTGTTGTGGTTTGTGCTTCTTACTCTTATCTTTTCATTACTTACCTTTATATGCTTTGTTTATCAACATCCAACACACACATCCAAATAGATTGGCATAAGTCGATCTAAATAAATTAAAAGGAAGTTTTAATTGGCAAAACTATTCAACCACCCCTTCTAGTTTTCCACACAAACTTTATTTATTAAATATCTAATAAATATTCAACAATTTTATATTAAATATATACTAATACTCCGTATAACGTCTTTAAATATTGAAAATTTCAATATTGCATTGCTAACATCTTATAAAAATAGGGATTAAAATTTTAAAATAGATAGACTCATTACAATATTCAATATTAGTTTATAGAAGAGTTTTTATATATGTTTTACTTTTAAAGTGTAAACTATTTATTTTAAAAACTTACTGGTATATTGATTGAACTTTTATGTTTATGTAATTACGTTAGGTTAATAGATAAAGAATATGAATTGCATTATATAATTTAGTAATATAAAAACGGATGAATATTAAATAATATTGACATATGCAATATATTTAATGCAAAAAATATAAAATAATTAAATAATTTTAAGTGATTATATTCATTAAAGTTTTATCAAACAATATACAGACGCAAACACGCATACATTTTAACCCTTGTTATATTTCGTGTTTTGTCAGGGCAACCACTACTCAAGCATCTAACAACGCATATCACTAGTAGTAACGACATCCCTAGTAGTAACAATGACATAAGATTGGGTATTGTGTCAATTTTATAACTTAGGAAGTGTTTGTTATGCATGTATGGCACTGTTGGAATGGATTGAAACATCAAAACAATAGTTTGGTTAGATATTTCCGAATAAGATACATGATTCAACTATTAAAACTCATACCACTGCTAGATGGTGGCTATTGACGAAAACCTCTGGCAAAGCATCTTTTCAAATGTTCTCAACCACAACTTTTGACTTTTCTAATTTTTTTCTTTTTAAATTTATGTATACTATATTTTAGATATAATATAAATTCACTAAATTAAATATAATTACATATAATAATATATTTTCTTTCTCTTACTTTTTTCTCAAACCTTTCCTAAATCTTTCAAACCATTCCCAAATTCAAATCCAATTCTAAACCCACCTCCAAACCAAACGGGGCCTTAAATTATATGGGCAGGTTGATAATTTATTTTTATTAAATTAATTAATACTGTATGTGTTTGTTGTATCACTTTTATACCACAGTTGTTCAGTTCACCGATTAAAATTAACCAATCACAAAAATGAAAAATGAAGATCCACATCCGCTCTCAATATCATCACCGAACAAAAAAGAATCCATAAATTCATCCACCAAAAACCGTTACAAATTTTACGCATTAGCAGCCATTATCCTATTAGCATTCTGGTCAATGCTCACTAGCACAGTCACACTCAACTTCTCCGCCGGTAACCTCAACAACTTATCAGACGACATCGTTTTCACTACTCGTCACGATCTCGATGTCCTTGTTCGTATCCATAGTTTTGAACTAATTAGAATTTTATTGGTGTTGTGTGATTTCTAATGTTATTAGTGATTGTGTTAATAGGAAATGGAGGATAGGGAGAAGGTGGTGGAGCATATGTGGGAGGTTTATACGAATAGCCGAAGAGTTGAGTTGGCGAGGTTTTGGAGGGAGGCGTTTGTGGCTGCCTATGAGGATTTGACTAGTGATGTGGTTGGAGCTAGGGAAGCTGCGGTTTTCGAGATTGCCAAGATGTCTGTTAATTTTTTTGATGTCAATCCTCCTCCTTCTGAATTGATGGTGCGTATTTTGTAATGTACCTATATTCTTATTAACATTGCGGCTGTTTGATAGTTAGTGAACCGGGATCAATTAGTTTTATAGGTTAGTATGATGATTTATCATAATGTGTTGCGGTTTATATAAGGTCTAGCAAAATATAATTGTATTGGTTTTCTGCAATCCTGCTAATTTGCATCCACTAGTTATCCTAAATGTGGAATTTTAAGCAGAGTTCTTGAAAAATAAATCCTCTACCAAACATCATTGTTGATAACTGGGGTGGGGGGATAGTAGAAGATGCATTTATGCAACTAGAAGTAGGTAAAAGAACGCAACTTTATTTGTAAATAACATTTGATGGTTTCCAGGGTTAAAAAACCTGCAAAAACTGTCAAAAAAAGAAATTACAAGCCAAAATTATTGACCGGCAGACTACGCCTACAATCTTTGATAAGCAAAGCTATGTTAGCACTTGAAAAAGCCCAATATCTGTTCTCCCACTGATTTGAACTACTTCCTTATCGTAAATTCTGCTACAATAGTTGGAACGTTGCATGGAAGTAGAATAAGTCAATAACTAGTTGGATGGTGGTCTAGGATGCAAAAGGGGTTGGCCCTTAAAACACCCATCATTCCTATTGTACCTCAGAGTGGATGTATATATAAATATGGTTTAAGATAGTTTGGAAGGTATACAATCAAGTTATTTTGTTTTCAGAGAATCCTGCAAGTGAATATTAAAAAATGAAACTTTGGTGCTATATCATTGCCACACCTGGTAGGTGACGCAAAAAAGTTATCAAGTTTTAAGGGATGTGCTTGTCGCATTTATATACTTGTGTTTGTGTTATGACTAGTGGCGGAACCAGAATTAGAAGTGACCGTGTGCTTTTTTGAAATGTATTATAAGGGAAATAATGGACTAACTAAACAAGGACTTGAAGCACAATTTTTTTGGACTGGGCGCATTAAAAAAATCAGGACTTTCACGGAAATTAGCACTACAAAGCAAAATTACATTGTTGTTCCTGGAATCCACAGGACCCCCCTCTAGTTACGCCCCTGTTCTAAAGCACGTGTGTGTATCGTGTCATTTGATCTAACGCCTCAAATACTTTGAAAGGTTCCAATTTCCAACTAAAATGCATGTATACTATAGTGATACCTGCCTCAGCTTAAGCAATTGTGTCCTTATCGTAATCCTAAGTTTCGTGATTAAAATAGCTTAGAGGGCCTGAGAATAGGTTAGAACTTGTTTAACTTGAACTGAAACGGTGGGATTTTGTGTATCCTAAAGGAGTTAATCAATTGAATATGAGATGGCATGTCAACGAGCCACACATATATTTATTGTAATTTGTACAGTTAATACAACATAGAAATTGACTACAAATTACAGTGAGTTAAGGTCTATTTGGTTATTTTAAAAACAGATGTGAGCTTCTGATCAGGAAAGCAGAGTGCAAGATCAATTGGCTTTTGATAGGATCTAGAGTTTTATTTGCCTAAGGGTCCGTTTGGTAGGACGGAATGCAATGTTAAATGAATGGAATGAACGGCGAAATGGGATTATGATGTCATGAAATGTTTCATTAGGAGTATTAATCATGTTTGGTTGGTATGATAGGACGGAATGAGATCTATAACAAAATTACTAAAATATTTTTTTGATGATAGGAAGTTTATTTTATGTTGGTAGTTAATGAAGGACTTTTGTGTAAATTAAGCTGCATGTCTTTCAGACTTCAGAGATACTTATGCATTGTTTTTCTTGCTTGCAACAGAATTTACGGGAACTAAGTTCACATGGAAGTAGGCTATAATAAAATAAGAGGAAAGATGGAATTCAAAGATACGAAAAACATACTCATTCTTTTATACAGGTCAACTCTACCCATTATATTACACGAGCCGTTTCCCAGTTTGTTGAGAGGGAAAGTATACTCACATATTATATGTTCTACACAACACGACGAATGAGTGTAGTAGTTTATTTATTGCCAATCTGATAAAAAGAACAATTTTTTTCAACTTATGAAATGAAGTTGCAGGATTTGTCTACTGTTTAAAATGCGATTTTCACCTAATTGTGGACTGCCCATCTGCTTGCTACATTTTGGGTGTATAGAATGTGATGGTCATTATTTAGAATCAGATATTACGAATGTAAATCTTTCCAAACGAACTTTATGTTTGAATTTGAGTTATCCATGTCAGTCAAAGCGTAATCAGCATAATATTATCAATAAAATCATATTTTTTAGTAACCTTGTTTAGTATTTCACAAGGAAAAAAGTAAACACGAAATAGCATTAATAAAAAATACTCCATTTTGGCAACCCTTGGTCGATTACGTCCACCATTTCATTAGAAGTTGGACGATCAGTTCTGATAGATCCGAAAACTCACAAAAGCAAAAACAAAACTGTGCTTACATTCAGTATTGGATCTATATTCCTCTAATGTTCATAAGTAGCCCATAAACTGTTCTTCACATACTGTATTGGCTTCATAAGCACATGACTATCTCCATTTTCTGTATTCACAAACCAACTCCTGGTAAGTTGTTATATTTGCTTTTAAGTTGTTTTTTCTTCTTTTGTTATTTCCAAAGGAGGCATAAAGAAGTCGGTATTTAATCCCCAAACATTAAAGTGAAACTCCTCGATATTCCACTTCTCTTCAAACTCCCTCTTATGATTCGATGATTGTTCTCCATATCTAAAAATCGTCATAGTAGTTTTCCCACTATGTGCAATATTGACACCCTCTACATACCTATAATCCTCAATCACTGATTCTGTGCTAGTTTCCCAAAATATTCCGTCCCCATTTTCACCATTCACAGTGAGCAATCTCGAGTCCTCAAACTTGACTAAAAGCCCTGATCGTTGGCTAAAGTAACCCCAAAATGTATGATGTATGATCTCATATTTTGGATTCGCTTGTGTCTCAAGATCCGCTTGACTCTTGTCAAGCTTCAATATAAAACATTCCTCTTCGTTTATTATCTTTTCACCTATGCATACTGCTTGAAGAAACAAATCTCCTGTGGATCTTGGGTCCAAACCCTGCAAAAACATAGGTCAACAAATCATTTTCTTCACATAGGTGGCTGATTCAACCTTCAAGCAAGTAGATTAGTACTAGTTACACTTTAGTTGTTCTAATATATGTGCCTTGACTATAGTTATTTCACTTACATCCCACTATATAGACAATATAATCATTTAGTGCACACGGGATTATCAAATTTTTCCTGATATCGGCTCACTCACTTATATCATTTGTCGCCCAACTTTGATTGCCATTTTTTATACGTCTTAAAACTTTCATGACCATTCTGTTGGAATTAGATCGTAAGTTAATAATGTAAACAATTACCTGAAGAAACCGACGAAGAGGACGAGGAGGACCTTTGGTCATAGGTCTTAGTTGATTTGAAGATTGTCTCCAAGAAATGTTGCCATTGCTTCCCGAGATAACTTTGCAACCTGAAACTAGTAACTCTAAGCTCCATAAATTTGGTTGCTTTTGCCAAAGAACAAATCCTCCTGTTTCCTCCTTGTTCCGTGCCTTTACACTTTCATCTCCTTGATGAAATTCTGATGCACTGATCTTTACTTGTCCAATTGCACATAAATTTTGTACCGAATTCAAAGCCTGTAGTCCTCCGATCGCTGCCATGTATTGTTGCACTATATATTTTGCTGTTGATGCTTCCTTCAAAACAAATGCAACATTACATCATTGACTATTATTAATGTGAAGAATTAACGAAGGATATTGTATAACTTGTTTGAAATTGCTTACAATAGAGGAATTGCGGATAGAGCTAGCGCTGCAAGTTTCTGGTTGAATTTGAAGGGGAAGAAGAGGAGACCCGACCATGTAAAGCAAAAAATTAAGTTCATTGTAACGGCTAGCTATGACCGGAGATGACCATTTTTCTAATGTTTGAGCTTTCATCCACGTAGCCATGTTTTGCCATCGAAGAGCGACGCTGCTTCCCATGCTCGTAAACATCTCTTCTGGTATAGGTACGTCAAGAACAGTCTCTAATGCATCTTCTCTATCCAAATTTGGACAAAGTACCCTCATTTGTATTATTTGCTTGCTGTTGTTTTTATTTCGTTGGGTTTATGCAATTTCAAATTTTCTTTGGCTCTTTTTTCAATATTCTTTGAAGGTGTTACTTTAGTTTGTGATGGTGAGGGTTAGAGGGGTTAAATCACATTTGTTCATGGTCGACCCTTAACTTTAGGGTATGTGTGGCTATTATCTTTGTTTTGAGTTTTTTGTGGACATATGTGTAGGTTAAAATTGACTCTTCCTATCTTCATTTTAACTGTTCCTCATTCTAAATGTAGCAATTAGAAATTTAACACTTTTCACACTTATTTCCTTCTGAATATAGTAATAAGAAATTTAGGATTAGTTTCCTCATTCTAAATGTAGCAATTAGAAATTTAACACTTTGTTTCCTTCTAAACGCAGGAATAAGAAATTTAGGATTAGTTCCATCATTCTAAATGTAGGAATTAGAAATTTAGGATAAGTGCCTTTTCCTATTTTAAAAGTAGAATTTTGCAATTTTCGTTTTTATAAATCCCATTTAGCTTACATACTCCTAGCTGCTCATTCATTTCTTTTTCGCTTTTATTGTGATATTTTTTTATCGACTTTTTAGTCAACTACTTTACCAGGTTTGAACCTACTGGTATACGAACTCAAGCAAGGTAAAACTCTTCTTTTTCAAAATATTGGCATGACCGCTTTAAAATTGTTTACACCTATCAGGAATTAAACTTGAAACCTCACACATTTTAGTGTGATAGTCACAACCCCATTTGACACTCACTCACTCATGAGTGGTATAGAGAGCACGGTACATAAACCTAATGGCGTGCCATTGGGATTTTTTGGGCTCCAACAACATGCCACAGTGCACCACCCTTGGTGCCATTGCATAGTCATTTGTCTCTTCCTGGGTCTCTTTTTGCGATCATTCTTAGAGCACAAGGTATCGTGGATACCAATAACACGTTATTGGTATGACATCTCATCGCCACATCATACACCTCCCAATAACTCACCAATAACTCAAACACACTCCCTCATAACACACCAATAACATGTTATTGGGTCCACAAATCATAACACACCAATAACATATTATTGGGTCCACAAAATACCCGACTAAAAATACCTCTTACTCACAATACACTAAAAAAAATAGCAAAATTTTGTCCTCTTTCTCCTTTGGCTTGAGCCACTCTACCAACTCAATTTCTTTTTGGCTTGTGGTTGGCTTGTTGCATGGTAAGGTGTTTGGCATGTTATTGGTTTGAAAATGAGCAAATGACATATTATTGGTAACAATACCGAATGCTCTTATCTATTGCATCTTTTTCAATTTCAATCATTTAATTTTAAAAGTTAAATCTTTGTAACATATTATAATGTAAATTACCTATCAATATAAATAAATCATTTAGTTATATTTAGTTTTAAAAGTTTAATTCTTGTAACATATTATAATGTAAATTACCTATGAATTATAAATAAATAAATAGGTATACAGTTAATGATTAATAACTAAAGGTAAGTAACTTTTTCAAAATATTTATAAATATGTAATGTGAAAATACATCATTAATTATCGCATAAAGTTTTTTATTTTATAAATTTATTTTTACTATGCATGAAGTTTTTAGAACTTTATAGCCACTTTAAATAACTCAAATGTATTTAATTATAGAGGTACAAGATTTAATACATTTTCTTTCCACCTAATACGAAGCAAAAAATTAGTATGAATGAAATAAAAGATAAAGTTTTTTGTGAGTTTTAAAGTCGTTCTTAGAGTAAGGATCAAATGAAAAATACAATCAAAATGAGAATAATGATAATGAACCACAACTACTAATTTTATATGCATCTACAAAAATAAATAAATTTTTTAATTATTTCTCATTTCTTATTTGAATTTTGTGGCTATCAAAACCTCTTCTCACTAGATCCATTCCGTCATTCTTATCCTCCGAGGATGCTCTGAAATAATAACGAGATTTTTATCTAGGAATAAAAACATTTATAAACGAAACGATCACACACGTGATATGTAAAATCAGATGTTCGGAAATGTTATTTTAACTACACATAAACTTTCATTTCTAATTTTCATAGTAACTATTCGTTACCAACACCCACAATGATAAAATCGAACTCAAAAACTAAAAATTACCATGAAAACGTGAAACTTGGACTCATTGACTTTAGGTAATTATGGAATTCCAACTCTTAAACAACAAAACTCTAAATTATCATGTAAACAACCGTCAAAATAACTTAGAAACTTCAACTTTGTGACATACAAATCGATGATCACTTATATATGTGACACTTGATCTTTCTTCATTTATAATCATCATACAAAAATACTGTATAGCAGAAGTTACAATTTTTCCGTGTATCGACTACATCACTTGAGCACCAATTCTGGTCTTCTGCAACTCAACATCTGCATCTCTTGATTTCCTGCCTCTTGTGAAGACTTGTTCCATCTCTTCAAGTGACCTCCCTTTGGTCTCAGGCAAGAAAAAGATCCACGCCAAAACAGACATACCCGCGAACAAGAAGAATGCCCATTGCATTTATCAGCGACAAGAATGTCATTGACACTGTTGCATTAGTAGCCCTGTTCACAGCCACTCCAACACCTCCTTAACTTTAGGGGAAAGATCTCAGAACTATAAACCCATGTAACAACTGGTGCAAGCCCCATGCATTGAAAAAAACATAATATATAAATAACACGTAGCTATACTTAACCAAAGTGCCCAAACTACATTTTGTTCATGGGACTGGTGCACTATGGTCAAAGCAAACCCCAACCCTGATAGGGCAACTATCATCCCTCCAACACTTGTTAATACAAGTTTTCGTCTTCCAGCTTTATCGATAAAGAACGTTGATGGACCCCAACTCCTATGGTAGCTAACAAGAGCTTGTCCTCGCTTGTAACCCCTGCTTTCCTGAAAATATGGGGGCTATACAAGACCACAGCTTCAATGCCGGTTGCGTGCTCAAAAAAATGTATCCCAATTGCAGCTATTAGGACCCACCGGACTGGTGGAGTTGGTCTTAGTAGTAATTCTTTCCATACACCTTGGCCACGCGTATCTTGCTTGAATGTGATAATATCTTCATTACAATGAGGGTCTATCCCGACGGCTAGCTTAATGTCAAGCAACCGGGATTCAGCTTCTTCTTTATTGTTTGACACTTTTAACAAAACTTGTTTGGCATCCATGAGATGGCCCCTCATGACAAGCCATCTTGGGGACTCTGGCATTTTGAGAATGACTACAGAGGGAATAACCGCGATAAAGAACATTACCCTCCAACCAATGTCTTAAGGGCAATTTTGCGAAAACGTAGTTAGATATATAACCAGATAAAATGCCTAGGCTAATGCAAATTTCCGGTAATGAAGCTAGAACTCCCCGGGTATTTGTGGCTGAAATCTCGGCTGAGTAAACCGGAGCAATCACTAGGGCAAACCCTACTCCAATTCCAGCCACACATCGACCCGTCAAAAGCATTGCATAGTTCGGGGAGAAGCCCATCAGTAAGGATCCTAAAAGGAAGATGCTAGATGCCAAACATATTGTGTATCGACGGCCTATGTAATCGGAAGTTCTACCAGCAACCAGGGCGCCGAGTAAGGCACAAAAGTTGATAATTCCAGCAAGGACTTGGATTTGTGTGTCATTGATTCTGAGATAATCTTTGATGAAGATCATTGCTCCGCTCATAACCCCTGTCTCTACATGAGCAAATAAAAAGAGATTAACTACACACTCATCCACAAACAAATCATTGTAAATATGTAAACACGTTATACCAATGCAAATTCTAAGAATATGTGTGTTTAACGTGTGAAAAGGCAACACATTAATATAAACATATTAGTTCTTAGTAATATGTAAGAGTTGTAAAAGGTATAACTCATACCATACACACCCCCTACTGGCATTAGCCAAACAGCCCAAACAATGTAGAGCTCATGTAACATCCAAGCCTCATACAATCATAAACCAAAAACATTATGCTGTAAAGTAGAACAGTAAGAGATATAAATAAAATCATATTAAGGAAACCATCCAATTCAAATGTTTCAATGTTACTAAAGACTCAGATATCAAAACTGACAAAACTACGCCACCGCCTGTCAAGCACCCAGGTATGAACCCGAAAGAATAACAGAACCGCCATTCCTAAGAATGAGGCTGCTCGGTGGCAACAAAAACCAAAAAGACAAAACATATAAAAGCAAAACAAAGAGTTCAAACTCATATCCAGATTCGTTAACGAAACAGTTCATTTTTTCTTAATAGCAGCTTTGGTGATTTTGGCACCAGTTGGATCCTTCTTATCCACACTCTTGATCACACCAACAGCAACTGTCTGACGCATATCCCTAACAGCAAACCGACCCAATGGAGGATACTCAGCAAACGTCTCAACCACCATAGGCTTAGTTGGAAGCATCTTCACCATACCAGCATCACCATTTTTCAAAAACTTAGGCTCCTTCTCGAGCTCCTTTCCAGACCTTCTGTCAATCTTGGTCAAAATCTCACCAAACTTGACAGCAATGTGAGAAGTGTGGCAATCAAGAACCGGTGCATACCCGTTCCCAATTTGACCCGGATGGTTCATGATAATGACCTGTGAAGTAAAGCTAGCTGCACCCTTTGCAGGGTCGTCCTTAGAGTTGGAAGCAACATAACCACGCTTGAGATCCTTAACAGCAACATTCTTAACATTGAAACCGACGTTATCTCCTGGTAATGCTTCGAGTAGTGATTCATGGTGCATCTCAACAGACTTGACTTCAGTGGTCAAACCACTTGGGCCAAAAGTGACTACCATACCAGGCTTGATCATACCGGTTTCAACACGACCCACTGGCACAGTTCCAATCCCACCAATCTTGTAGACATCCTGGAGTGGAAGGCGGAGTGGCTTGTCTGATGGTCTCTTTGGCTCGTTAATCTGGTCAAGTGCCTCAAGTAGAGTTGGACCCTTGTACCAGTCCAGGTTGTTTGACCTCTCAATCATGTTATCACCCTCAAAACCAGAGATTGGGACAAATGGGACTTTGTCAGGGTTGTATCCAACCTTCTTGAGGTATGAAGACACTTCCTTCACAATTTCATCAAACCTAGTTTTGGAGTATTTTGGTGTAGTCGCGTCCATCTGTAAATAAAGAAATACCCAAAATAAATACACTGACCTAACTCTTTTTACTTGGATTTATAACAAAATAATGTAAATTCATGCAGTTACCTTATTGCAACAACAGATCATTTGCTTGACACCAAGAGTGAAGGCAAGTAAAGCATGCTCACGAGTCTGTCCATCTTTGGAAATACCAGCTTCAAACCCACCAGTTGTTGAGTCAATGATGAGAATAGCACAGTCAGCTTGAGACGTTCCAGTGATCATGTTCTTGATAAAGTCACGATGACCAGGAGCATCAATGACAGTACAGTAGTAACGAGTGGTTTCAAACTTCCACAACGCAATATCAATGGTGATACCACGTTCACGCTCTGCCTTGAGCTTGTCCAACACCCAGGCGTACTTGAATGAACGCTTGTTCATCTCAGCAGCCTCTTTCTCGAACCTTTCAATCACACGCTTGTCAATACCACCTAGCTTATAGATCAGGTGGCCTGTTGTGGTTGACTTTCCGGAGTCAACATGGCCGATGACAACAAGGCTGATGTGAACCTTTTCCTTGCCCATGATTAAGCTTGCTGGTTGGCTGAGTTAATGAGCAATTCAATATCAGAAAACAGCAATTAACATTAAATAATGACAAGAAAACTGCAACATAAATCCATTCATGTGGATCAAAACTTTAGTTACTTGGATCCATAGAAAGAATTATAACCATGCACACAAAAAGTATTGCGCAGTTTGCTAGTTTCAAATTCCAAAATTGAACAAAACTTGATATGGTGTACAAAGCAACAGTAAGAAAAGGCATATGCATATGATTTATACAAACAAATTTTGTTGAGTAAATATCACAAAGAAAATGAGCTTAATCGATGGAAAATTTAAACCAAGAAATCCTCTGTAAGTAATTAGTATGCATCCTAAAAAACAGTTATAATTACTCTGTTGTAAAATAAGTGCACAGAAACATAATCTAAAAACTCTATAATTATGCAACAGTTTATATTACTAACTGTTTTAATTACTAAAAGGTTTTATATGTTAAAAATAGATCAATATCAAAATGGTGACCTTTTGAAGTAAAAAAAAAATACAATCTTCGCCTGAGAGATTCGAACTCTCGCGGGGAAATTAGACCCCATGTGCTTAGCAAGCACATGCCTTAACCACTCGGCCAAAGCGACGATCAAAAACTAAATTGAATATCAAGTGAAAGCTTCTTCAAACATATTACACACAAATCAAAAAATCGCTAACTCAAACAAAACAACAACTTAGATTTTGAGATATCTTTGTTTGAAGAAAGCTTTGGAGATATCAATTATCAAAACATTGTAAAACATTTATCAATCAAACATACAAACATGAAAGCTTTTGAGTTACAATATTTGTTAGACGTATTGCATTTATCTTGAAAAATCAATATCGATTTATTACTAAACTTAGAACATAAGAGAAAACATTTTCAATCAAACATACAAACATGAAAATACATTAACGTTAAGCTAAGTTTAAGCACATATGCAAAACAGCATAAGACATAACTAACACAATGTAGTTATGCTACAAATAATAAAATATTCAACAAGCATGCCAAAAAATGATTAAAACCTAAAGTAACTCACTAACACAATAGATAATAACTATAACTATAAACAAAAGATCAAACGTTTATAAAATTAAACTAACAGCCGGTCAATAACAAAAATACTAGCATACAAATTAACGGTTATGTAAATAACTATACTAACTTGCTAAGAAACATTAAAAAAATAATAATAATAAATAAGAAAATAAACCTAAACTAACTTAATAACACAACAAATAATAAGTACAACTAGAAACAAAAGATCAAACGTTTATAAAATTAAACTAACAGTCGATCAATAACAAAAATGCAAGCATACAAATCAACGGTTATGTAAATAACTATACTAACTTGCTAAGAAACATTAAAAAAATAAAAAATAAATAAATAAATAAACGTAAACTAACTTACTAACACAACAAATAATTAAGTACAACTAGAAACAAAAGATCAAACGTTTATAAAATTAAACTAACAGCCGGTCAATAACAAAAATACTAGCATACAAATCAACGGTTATGTAAATAACTATACTAACTTGCTAAGAAACATTAAAAAAATAAAAAATAAATAAAAAAATAAACGTAAACTAACTTACTAACACAACAAATAATAAGTACAACTAGAAACAAAAGATCAAACGTTTATAAAACTAAACTAACAGTCGATCAATAACAAAAACGCAAGCATACAAATCAACGGTTATGTAAATAACTATACTAACTTGCTAAGAAACATTAAAAAAATAAAAAATAAATAAATAAATAAACGTAAACTAACTTACTAACACAACAAATAATTAAGTACAACTAGAAACAAAAGATCAAACGTTTATAAAATTAAACTAACAGCCGGTCAATAACAAAAATACTAGCATACAAATCAACGGTTATGTAAATAACTATACTAACTTGCTAAGAAACATTAAAAAAATAAAAAATAAATAAAAAAATAAACGTAAACTAACTTACTAACACAACAAATAATAAGTACAACTAGAAACAAAAGATCAAACGTTTATAAAACTAAACTAACAATGATCAATAACAAACGCAAGCATACAAATCAACGGTTATGTCAATAACTATACTAACTTGCTAAGAAACATTAAAAAAATAAAAAATAAATAAAAAAATAAACGTAAACTAACTTACTAACACAACAAATAATAAGTACAACTAGAAACAAAAGATCAAACGTTTATAAAACTAAACTAACAGTCGATCAATAACAAAAATGCAAGCATACAAATCAACAGTTATGTAAATAACTATACTAACTTGCTAAGAAACATAAAAAAAAAGTAAAAAAAAAAAATTAAAAAAATAAAATAAAAAAATAAATAATAATAATAATAATAATAATAATAATAATAATAAAAAACATGATTACAATATGTTTAGCACGTATAAGGTTTATAGATCTAAAATACATAAACATGCAGTACGTTTTCTAAAATAACAGTCTAGAAAAAAAAATGCAAATTAAAGGTTACTTACAAAACATGCATGCATAAGGTCTAAACTAATAACAGTCTAAAATTTCTAAACTACAGTAACAGTCATGAATTACTACAAGGAAAATCAAATAACACATCATGCAAATAAAACGATTAAACGTAAACATGAATATAAAAAATTTATACCTTTTAGAAGTTGAGTAAGCTGCAAAGATCGATGTGAAAAAAGAATACGTATATGAGTGGCTGGGTGTGTGTGTGTATTTATACAGATGGTTTGACCTACACGCTCTGTTTGTACTTGCTAGGGTTTTTGCTGGCCGTTAGATTAGTATTTGATCAATGGTGTATATTGGTCTTGCCACGTCACCAGTCTCTTAGATGTTTCTAGAAAGAAGTAAAAATGTTTAATTCTTTGTGAAAATGTGATAACGATTATTTTTAAAATCTTGTTATGTTTTACATGGTAAACTCGAAAGTTATATGTGTATATTATTTAAATCTATATTACATGTAAAGACAAAATACATTTGCTTAAAAAACTTAAAAACTAAGAGTAAAACGGGCTAAAGCTGAAACTGTGGCTTAGAGAGGAAGGTGTCATAACAAGGCTTCACTTCGTCGTCGCGTCACATCAGCGCCACATCAGCATCCAATTTTCCCACAACTAACCACAACAAACCCCCTCCTCACTCATAACAAACCTCAACCTCTTCATTTGGGCCCCACCACTACCACTTTATTTTTTTTATTCAATTTTTCAAATAAACTAACTTCATTTATTAAAATAAAAATACAAAACAAAATATTTAAAAAAAATTTATAAATTATATATATATATATATATACTAGTGTCAAAACCCGTCCGATGGACGGGTATGACTTGTGGTTTTTATTTTTAGGATTTAGTGGATCAAATATATACTAAAAAGTAATTTAAAGTTAAATGAAACGGTTAAGATCTATAGTTGATGTTACCATAATCTATTAAACGACTAAAAGCACGTAAGTACTTTGATTTGTGGTTTTTATTTTTAGGATTTAGTTGTCGAAGCCCGCCCCAGGGCGGGCATGAAATTCCTTGTAAGGTATTAGTTAAATCGGACTTGTTTGTTAATGCGTACGAACATCATAAAATATTTATACATTGAATAAAGAACAAAAAGAAATGAATGGTAATCGGATAAGAGAAAATAAAACTTAAAAAATTATCCACAATTACAAAATATACGCTTTTAGTTCAAACATAAAATAAAATAAACACTTAAATATTGAGAACTGAATCAAACCTAAGTAACAACACTTTTTCCTTTGTATTATTTCCCTACACACTCCAAAAGTGGTGCAAATTTTGCAAGTGTAGAGGGTGTTTCGGTATGCTTGTAACAGATGGCCAATGTGATCATTAAATTGCTAGGAAAAAACAAAGTATTTAAAATCATGGATTAAGAGTGGTTAAGGGTTAACAATATTATACATTTGAAGATAGGAGCTCATTTTCTATATCACGTATTGGAAAGAAAATAAAGGGACAGTATGTTCAAGAATAATCATCTTCTCAAGTAATGTCTTGCTTTCGAGAACATATTGATATTGTTAGCATGGGTCACCATAACATAATACATTCCCGTCGCCACTTTTTTGCTCCCTACACACTGAGAAACGCATAGATAAGATAATATTAACTCAGGAGCTCATCTCAATCTGCAATTACTAATAAGACGTTTGTCTTTTTTTGCGTTATATATAACGTTTCAGAAGGTTTAATCCACTTTGAATATACATGTTCGACCCTCATGGCCCATTTTAATTTTAACCCATTACCCATTAAAAGTAAATCACTACATATACAACATTTATTTAAGCCTCATATGGTACTCCTTTTATATTACCATTATATCTACGATCTAACATAGTTTGTAAATTTGCTTAAAGTCCTAACCTAATTGGTTTCACTTTCCGCTACTGAACTGAGATCACAAAAGAAAATAAAGAGAAGAAAGTATTTGTCCCCGCCGCTCAACCTGACATAAAACATTATAACCATACATATATTTAAGGATTAAGGTGACCGTTTAATCAACCCGTCTAACCAGTCACGTGGCCTATAATCCGAATTTTAGTTTATAAAAAGCCATTTTTAATCACACAAATTGGAAAGCAGATCAAAATTTAGGTAATATAATAGGTCGAAAGCTGGCCGGTGTATTTATTATGCTCAATACCTTCTAAATTACTTTCTTAAACAAATTATGGATTAGGAACATCATGACCATCAACCTCAGCATGATATCATGGAGACGCAGACAATTATGAGACAACAAATCAGCCGTAACCGTTTCACAAAAAAAAAAAAAAAAAAAAAAGTTGAATAGTTTAAACGGGTAAAACATATCAAAAGTCATCCAATGTGAGTATTCTTTGAATGTATTTGTTTGCGAGTAGTTAGAAATACGTATACGTTTTAGTTTGTTTGATAATAAAATAATATAACCTTTGTTATTGTTATTAACTTTTTATTTCTCCTTTTAAAGTTTGGCATGAAAGAATATCAAAAAGTAAATTTACAGTGAGTGTTATATCAAGTAATTGATCATTGTCGCATCGATTCCACAAATTGATGAAATAGTAGATTTACCTTTGGTAGTAGAATTTACACGCTTGATAATATCGTTGGCATATTTTACTTTAACGAAGTAATTGACGTCAAACAAAAACGTCATACTTATATATTAATGGAACATTCGGGATTGCTAATTAAAATTGATAATATGGACTTTAAACAACAAATAAGCATTCTATCTCGTCCGTGATGTTCCTGTAAAATTACCTTTTCACAAAAGATCATGATATTGATCTCAATGAATCGCATGAAAGCTGACGTATTTTTTGAGCTTCTTGTTGGTAAAACTGTCATATTAAAAGTCAGAAGATTTTATTACATTACAAAAAACAAAACATATATGAATAAATAAGGTGTTTAGTGTCTTGGTCGATAACAGTATTAAACTTTTACTGAACATTGGCTTCAAACAGAGGCACATAATCATCCCACCATACCTGATGTACATTATAGAAGATCAGGACAAGATTGGTATCGAATAAAATGGTCCCGAAAACCCATTCCATTAGTAACATACAAATCATTAAATCGTCTAGATATTATGCTGTAAAACAATCACCATGTTATTATATTTCGTAAAATACAAATCCATATATGCCTATCATATGAAACTTAAGTAAATGAGGTTTTACATGAGCCATGCGACTTCTAGTCGTGATCGTCCGCTACACCACCTATATCAGAAATTCTTTACCGCACATGTCAATGGTTGCAAATTTACTGTAATCTATTAAAAACATTTAATGAGTGATCAAGAATATAGAATCATGTTTAAAAAGCTAAAAACATTAGTAAATGACAATGGTTCGTATCTTTCACGGAATGAGCAAATTCCAAACACTATTTATAAGGCACTTATTTTTAAGTAGTTACATTTAAGCCGAAACAGGAACACGAAAGCACTTATTTTTAAATATGTGAAAGAAATACCTTTGGCTCCATGCCTGTTATCTCATATCCCTCGTGTGAAAACTACAACAGATTTATCGTGTCTCAAAAAGATGATTTATGAAATGCAATAAAACATATGTATTATATTGGCCTATTTTAGAGAAGAAGTTGTAAATAATATTATATCGTGTCTCGAGAAATTAGACTCACCGTTTCACTCACTGCGAAGGCCAATTTTCCTATTTTGGGAAGCCTGTTGTTCAAAGATTTCATCTAAGACATGCGGGAGTTGATAAGATCATCAATGTAGGTGACTGTGTAGGAGTTTGACTGTTGTCTGACCTTATAATTATTGACTATTAGATTATTCCAACGGTACTCGTGATGACATTGTCCTATTTTTTGCTAGCAATGATAAATACATTCTCAATGCGGTTCATCACTTCACTTGCTAAACTCTCCAACACATGCGAATAGCTATCCAAGATAAAATGTAGGTCATGAAATGAACAAAAAAATATAAATGCTTAACCGACCTGTGAGGCTTTAATAAAGATATGTCCTTTTATCAAAGTGGAGTAAATTTCCAACATGTTTTGACAAGTGACCCAACCAGCCCGGCCCGTCGTTTTTGCCACCTTTAATGTGTATCAATCATCTATGTGATATTGGTCACATGGTATGACTTTTAGAAAGTATTATCCAGAATTTCCAAGTGGAGACTTCACAAATATACACTGACCTGTAAAGTAAGTATTACGTTGACATCATCATACAGTTGCTCGGGTTTCATTTTCTCACCAACAAATTCTAGTAGCATGGTTCCAAATAGGAGGCAACACTATGGATGGATGTACAGTAGTAGATCATATGCTAGAATGTAGTCAAAACTGTGCACTCTCTTCCTTCCTCTTCTTCCCAAAACTGGGCGGGACCATTTATACCAAAAAATACACTACATCTTCTTTCTGGTTCTTTCCTGATCTTTTCTTTTCTTTCGTAAAAAAAGCTTGAGAACACAACGAATTTTAATTTATTTATTATTCTTTTCCTTTCTCTTGGATATGAAGCTTGAGAACATAGCGTTAAGTTTTTGACCCGAGATATCATATGAGTTACATTGCTTTTGCCTAAGAATTTAAAAATTATACCAGATGCATATGAGTTTCAAGTTCATATGTAGTAAAGTCCGATTAGTGTTCATAAGGAAATAATAAGTACTCTTTCAATCGGTCAGATCTTGTTTTTAAGAATAAACTTTGCAATGTAATCGTTGTAGATGAGAAAGATGAGAAGAAAATAAGATGAGACATGAGAATACCACCAGAGAAGACTCAAGTTTATAAACGGGTATTAAACTAAATCCTATAAAAATAGTCAAAAGCCAAAAATGCCAACCATATTTGCTTGATAGTCGCTATATTACTACAAACACTTAACTTCAAACTTTTGATAGCCAAAACTTGAGATAATCTTTTGATGGTAAAAATCCAGTAGTTTACCAAACCAACTATCATCGATAATTCTGTAGCTTTTCAACTAATTCCATGTCGCCTCACTATCCAAACCCCAAAATAAACCAACCAAAACGCAAGATGCCCTGGAAAACTATATCATGATCAAAATATTACACATGTTATCAAAAAGTATACAAAGCTACATGAGATAAAAAAGAAATGGATATTTTTGCACCTGGATAATCACACAACTTAAAAGCTGCTAATCTCCAAATGGTCATGATGATTTTGTTCACTGGAATCAAGCTGCACTCTCCCACTAAGTTCCAAGCACAAGCCTGTTGATAACCCTTTATTGACATGCTTTGCTTTCCCTTCAACATTTTTCTTGGTGTAGCCAGGGTCGATGCAGATTGGTTGTATCTGAAGGGTTGGGTTGGGCTTGATGCGTTTCACTTCTTGGTCATTAGCAGGTCGCAGCAAGATGCTCTGCTGCAACTGTTCTGAGGCTGCTTCTTCATTTAAAAGCACCTTAAATAAAGTTCTATCAGTTCAATGCATTTAATAATGAAACATATGCAAGTGGCAACGGGAACACCCGATTTCCATATTATCAGTGGTCTTAGTGTTCATGTCCAAATGAAAGGTAAAGGTGGTATCTATAGGATCTAAACCTCTAAGGGGTGTTTAAAATGTGCATTTTAAAACTGGTCTTTGATCTTGGCAAAGCAGAATCAAAAAATAAGCTGTAATTTGTAACTATCGTAATGATCGAATAAATATTCATTTGATTGTATAAAAGATTTCAAATATTTAAGAAACTAACAGATAAAATGACCAGAATGGCATCCTTATTTGTTGTTTCGTATCCGTCTAAAACATGATACTTTATTCTTTCATAACCTATTCTATTAACAACTTTTACCATATCAAATTGGAAAAAGCTATAAATTCATAAAGTACTTTATAAAAAACTCATTATGCTCTATCTACTTCACTTATTGTCATAATACATAACCATTTTCATTTTATTCGGTTATTTTCTGTCTGTTTTTATCCGTTTTCGTAAATCGTCCATTTTTATCCGTTTTTATTTTAATCTGTCCGGATTAAAACAGATAAAACCGGATAAAAACCGTTTTTATAAAGACTTATTGAGCCAATTATAATAATATTTGATATTGGTCACAGAATATAATATTTGAATAAATCCGTTTTTGTTTATAATTATATTTGAATGTTGGCCAAGTTTTTGATGCACATAGTACAATGGTTTTTATGCATGTAAAGGATATATATGCAATTTTGTATATTTGGAGGGATATATATGGAAATGACCCTTAAAGATATATAATGAAGCAATAAGTCATAACATTTGAAAGAAAAATGAAAATATTAGGAAGCCATTAAGTAGAAATGTTTGTGATGTCCATATAGAAAGAAGTTGTAAATGAACAATTTATCCCGAAATAACACTAAATTTGTTTACATGTCATACTGAAATCAAACCTGCCCACACTCCCTATGTTCAATTTGGTTCTCGGGTCTATTTTTTTTAATCTAAAAGAACTGGTTTTTTGTTGACTTGCCTTTAATATTATACATCAGTTAAATAGATGAATTGACATACCCGTGCAAGACTCATCACTGAATGCCCAATGTAGTCCTAGCAGCATTCCAATCTCCATTAATTTGACTCATTTACTAAGTACGTACTTACTAACACGGCTAGTGACATTTTTTGTATTCCATCTCTGATTACCAAATATGTGTGACCTTCGTATAACATATTCTATGTTTCGAGAAGTAAAATGAGATCTTATCCGCGACAGCTTTGGTTAGAAAATTCCTTGTCCGGTAGCGGATAGCAGGTCTTAGGAGCTCCCTTTGCAATACTTTTGATCTTTTTTTAGAAAATCTTGCAGCCTTGCTTCTTCCTCAGCCTTATCAAGAGCAATTCTGTCAGACGTATCTTCTTTCATCTTCTCCTCTGGTTCTTCATCATCTTTGGAAAATAATGGGCAAATGCGACATGCTTACTAACAATGTAAAGCAAGTTTTAATCATGAAGAAGAACTTTATGGTCAAAAAGCCCTAAGTAGTAGTTCTATATCTGATTTATAAGATTATTGAAGGACAATCTTTAAGCTACAAAAAATTAAACCACATGTCAACATCAACTAAATGCTCGTCTATACCAAAAACATTAGTCACAGTTTCACATTATTAGCATTCTACTTAATAGATGACGGATCAAACCAAGTTAAAAGTGAGGAATTATCTTCTTTACCAGGTCAAAATAGTAGTCAGCTTTGTAAAAGATTCAGTGTGTTTAGATCATTCTAGATCATGTTTTTTGTAGCTTTTTCTTTGACTCTAGATCGACAACGACCACATATATGTTATTAGAACTGAGTCTTCCCATGACTATTTCAGTCAGGCCCATCGGCAAGGGTTTGTGAAGCTGATGGTTCATCGTTAGTGGCTGCAGACACTGAAATGATTTTATATTTAAAAAGTCAAATAGTGTCAATGAGGGGTGGGTTAAAAGGGTCGATCTGTCAACTAAATTTGGTAAACGGGTCACATGAGTCGTGTTTGGTTATGTACATATAGATGTTAGGTGCCACACTTTTGACCCGTATACTAAAGCAGATCGTGATCGGGTTCAGTGGCATCGACCCGCCGACTTAAAGCTGACCCAGATCCTACCCAATGAACACTCCTATTTGAAGATGAAACTTATATTAAAAAAAGTCTGTAGTCGAGCACCTCTGTTATCTCATTACCATCTACAAACTGTGGCTTGGGGACTTGCAAGACCACCATTAGACCACCGAGACCCTGTTCACATGAAACTTATTCGTCCCTTGATGTCACTGAATCTCCAAACAATTTGAACTCCAACATGGGTCACCATAATGACCGTGCACCTATTTTTATTTAAAACAACAAATTTTACAACCTACACCACCTATCTCATAACTAACCCTGCACCTATTGTAACACCTTAACCTGACAAACTGAAATAGAAAGTCCATTTTGACGATGTGAACCTTTATTCTTTCTTATGACATTTGCAGATTCTTAACCTAAAAGCTGCTTCTAAGATCTGGACTGACATAGTTAATAATACTCTGCCATCCAATGGGATGTCTTTGTAAGTCTGATCAGAGTAACGAACCAAAAGCTTGTGTAGTTCTTAATGTCAAATTAGAACTGAAGGCGTTTATAGAATAATCTCATCGGTGCATACCGGTGAACCATCTATCTGACAAACAAAAGGCAAGTCTATACTTAATGCACACAAGTGATACAATCTCACATAGCATTTTATTCAATAATTCAGACTATTATTATAGATTCATACTGATTTTTTTCTTGCGATCCTAAAAAAGTCCTAAACACATTAATGTAACATCTTTGATAAGTTTATAAAGCTAAGAAGTTTAGCTATATCCAAATACTCAAAAGTTC
Organism: Chrysanthemum makinoi; assembly: GCA_910596185.1. NCBI lineage: Eukaryota > Viridiplantae > Streptophyta > Magnoliopsida > Asterales > Asteraceae > Chrysanthemum > Chrysanthemum makinoi. The sequence goes on from OU343222.1 coordinate 351,176,929, forward strand.
CTATTGCCTTATATTCTATATCCAAATAGTCTAGATGCAACACTATGCCATGGTCCAATGATTCCACCACATCACCACACGTAGGGCATAGAAGATCTGGTCTTAAGTGGTGTTTGGATATGCCCTTAAACCCATGTCTTGATTCAGGCCTATTGCCTTATAATTATATAGGTCAATTGCCAATGAATTAGCTTAGGGCTAAAGCAAGTAACTTTAGTCATAGCACTTTCTTCCACAATTATTGCTCTAAAGCGAAAGCTATTCATAAAATACAGATTAAGTTGAATTTTAAAGCAAGTACGTTTTAGTTGAATTGCATGTATGCTAAAGGTTAATATACGTTTTTGTATTCGTATTTTGTAATGGTTTTGCATGTTTCAGGGTACCTGTTATGTGGCGCCGGTTTTGTACCGTATTCTTGGCATTGCCAGTGCGGATACGCGAGTTCCAGCTTTCTCCCATAGGTTCAGAATTTGTTGTAATACGATGGCTTTGTCTCATCTATCTTTATAATAACAGCCTTCGTAGTAAAACGCACGCGTACATGCGGTTCCTTAACTTTTCTTCCTCTAAGTTCGGCCACTTTTCTGTTAGTATTTCCAATAATGGCATTGGCCCCAAAGCTTCATTATACCTGCGGGAATAAGTTACTAAGTTTACGTGCTTGTAAGCATTTGACTTTTGACAATTTTGTAAGAATTACTTGTGCTTACACATCCAATATCTTCTTTGTTTCTGGAATATTAGGATTTAAATAGTTGCACGTCGTGGGTGTTCCAGACAACTGCAATCCTCCTATTAATGAACACAGTTTAGAAAAATTAATTAGAAATTACATGATATTAGCTTGTTGCTATAAGGTTGAAATTGTACATGCATATCTTTTTGCGTGGCATGAAGTGATTGGTTTTTCGAAGTCTATATATTTATGCATTTCAAAGTTTATAGCCATTTCGTTCCAGATAGTGAACATAAGAATGTTCCCTCTAAAATAAGAAAGACTTATATGAATATATTAATTTTGTTAGTAACACAATATATGTAGGTGAAAATACACAAACCTGAGGTAATGTGAACGCAATAGATCTACATTGAACATAACATAATATTTAAAACTGGCATGACACAAATAAAAAACATACTAAAACAAAGTGCAAGGACAACAACCTGAGGGCTACTCCCGAGAGTAAATTGAACAGTAGTGACCATAAGCTTGTTATCAGTCGTAAACTGAGTTTAAATTAAATTTCATAAAACTTTTACATAATAATTATTATTTATTATATACGTGCGACTATTAAAAACAAATTGGCTAGAGGTTAACTTCAGACGACTTATAGTATTTCTCCATCGTGGTTTAAAAGTTTTTTTTGGCATGAAACATATGAGTTTATTTGAAATATTGTACCATAAGGAATGTTTTGTTTCTTTGGAAAATTATCATATATTTAGCATAAATAAAGGTGTATGTTGATAATGGTTGTGTTAAACATTGTGGATTATCATTTTATAGTGTTTCCAGATTTAGTTGTTAACTAAGTTGTGAAACAAAATACCCGTTATTTAACCCGTGACCCTACAACATCTACTCATAATCCGATCAGCTTTCCTATTCAATATCACCGGGTAATTTAGATACACGGTGCCATGACTAAGATAAAACTTAAATACATATACCTTATTTAGTTTCTTATCAGCAGAAGCGGTATCAGTTGTTCCTCCATAACTTTTTTGTCCTGTAAGTATCTTGCTCATTAACTGGACAACAGACTTATCACTTTCTTTCTCCTTAATCCTATTACATTTAGACACCAACAATCATCCACTTATGATATCGAGGAGGTGTAGCTGGAGGTGGATGCATCAACTCTACTAATAAGTTCATAGCTTGAAAGAAAGAAGCCCATTTTGAACTTCGTCATCCGACTTTGAAACAGCATACTATACAATTGTTGAAAAAATTAGTATGCATCTAATACCCCACTGACTCTAATCTAATGATAAGATGATTTGTGTTTCCAACTCAGTGGCCTCAAATGTTGATAGTTTTAACCACTAAGCAACAAATAATAAATATTGCACTTTTTCTGTCAATGATGTCTTAGTACTAATGGCTAGAAAAGAAGCATTTTGGTCACCACTATGAACATTGTTATTTTGCTACACAAAATATAATACATCACATTTGCTTTGAAACAATCTGTAATCAGGCATCAATGGGCCGCCGACCCACCAGAGGAAGATTATAATCAGTAAAAAATAATTGGTTTAATCAAATGTGTAGATGAAATACCCTTTCAGAAAAACTCACAATGTTGTTTTTTACCTGAATGCGGTCAAATATACAGCTTAACTTATGGCATTTATTTCCTGAATTAGTTAGTACGCAATTGGTTTAGCCTATTATCCTATTATATGCTATGTGGGTTGTTTGATTTATCTTATTATCTAGGATAGCTTAAGAAGTTTGGCTTATGGGGGCTGTTTGGTTTAGCTTATTATTTGGGCTATGGGGGTTGTTTTTGATCATCTAACATCTGTTTGGCCAAAGGCTAATAAACTAATAAGCCTCAAGCTTTTCTAAATTTACATAATCTCTTAAGCCTAAGCTAACACACACACACCCTTAGTTATCACAACCAACCATTTTCTTATAACATACTTAACAATCAAAAATCACAAGCCTATATATAAATTCAAATATAACAGTAAAAAGGAGAAATGGGTATACCTGAGGGATTTCAGCCAAAGTTTCATGCCGAAACATTGACTGCTTTTTAAAAAAAGTAGTATCTGATCATTGCTCAAGGCCTATGGGGGTGTTTGGATTAGCTTATTTTCTGGAATAATGAGCTCCACATCAGACAATGTCCTCAAATTCCTCTTTAAATCCACAAAATGCTCAGTAATCTTCGGATACTCACACGATACTATTCAATCTCCTCCTTCAGCCTCGCCTCGCATCTATCTTTCCAACCAGTAGAGAGCAACTCTAAAATTTGGTGAAACTGCAATGAAGTCACCATATTTCTTTGACTTGAATATGTTTAAGCTTTTAAATCCCTCTAAATCCAGTAGGTAGTATGACTATAAACTTATTAAAAAATTTCCAATAAAACATAAAAGGGCCAACACCAGATCTGTTTTAAACTTTAATTCTCTGTTGGAGTGGGAGTGACCTAGTGAGTCTTCTATTTTTTAATTATATATATATCATTATTGTATTTTGCTAGCAAATATCTAAATTGTCAAACTCAAATGCAGCAAATTTTTAATAAATTTAATACTTAGACACTTTTTTAATAAAATGATTCCTGAATGCGATCAATAGATGCCTCATCAGGATGCCATCATTGTAAAAGCTAATACCGGGACACTTTATCATTATTGTATTTTGTTAGCAAATATCTAAACTGTCAAACTCAAATGCAGCAAATTTGAATTGAATAGACAAATGAAAACAAATGGTTTTATAAGTTACCCTCTATGGCGCTTCAAGAGCTGGCCTTGATGAACTGGAGGAGTTTTCCTGCATCGCACAAAAAAAATTTATTTGATGTGGTATAAATCTTTCTTCATTGTGAAGTGTTAAGGCTTACTGGTGTGAGGGTGTTTGTTTGTTTTTCTTTTGAGTTTTCTTGTTCTTTCATGGCCTGTTAGTGGCTTAGTGAGGTGTTTGTTTTGTATTGTGCATTTTTTGTTGTTGGTTTAATTGCATTTTGCCTTTCAAAAAAAATCTTTCTTCATAGATAACAGGTGCCAATACAATTGCGCTGCATGGCAAAAAGGAATGAAACAAAACTTGGATGTTTACCAAAGAGTTGTAAGAAAGGAGGCTATATGTAACTATATGAGTTTCAGACATTAAGATGCATGCTAAGTTAAAAAAGATGAATAGTATGACATCTAAGACACAATGAACCAATCTGATGTGCCATGTGAAAATATATATTGTACCTAACTTCAAGGTTCATATTACCATGAGGGTACTATGTATGTTGTACCTGAATGTGATCAATAGATGCCTCATCAGGATGCCATCATTGTAAAAGCTAATACTGGGACACTTTTTTAATAAAATGAATAAGCAATGATATCGAAGAAACTTTTACCCTAATAACAACCCGGTTCTTGTATGCACCAGGAGACCACGGGCTTGGGCTAAAAAGATATCATGGGATCCCCTTAGGGACACTTCCAGCTAGTGCATAGGACACGACATATAGCTGGTGCACATGAATCATATATTTCTAGTTAGCTTCAGAAAACTTAAGCGTAAAGTTAGGTTTGAGGCATGCTTGAAGCTACCATAATTTACTTGTCAACACCAAAATGGATAAGGCAAGAGGATGCATCATCTCTTTTACAGTATTACAACCCTTGGCTATTGGACATGGTAGATTAATTGTGTCGGCTAAAATCTGATAAAATTATAATAAAAGGACATGCAAAATCACTGTAAAAATTCTTAAATCCAAGCAGCATACCTCATTCTATTGTTTCCAAACAACCCCACCCTAATCCAATGATCAAGAAATACAAACCATGTCAACAAATTTCAAATAAGTTACATATGTTGAAAATCAAACATGGTTGACACAAATTCAGACACAACAAATGCACATCAAAAACACATTAATCCTAGGCTTGGAGTATCAGTAATGATCAAACATCTGTATAAAATTATAGTAATATTAGTTTCTAACTTACAAACGTAGGTAATATGAACCGAGTAGATATACAAGCATATTAACCTGCATAAAAAAAAAAAAAAAAAAAAAAAAACATTAAAAATCATTATGACGAAAAACCTGCACATCAAATCAAAAAAGAAAAACAAAATATTATTAAGAAAATATCGTGTATGTGATAATAAGATAATGAGTGATATTAGGGTTTTGGGAAAAAAATACTACGTCTAATGAATGGGCTTTATTTAACCTTTGTTGTAGATCATGTATCATTATAAGATATAAATTTTGTTTTGGGATTTTGATCACAACTTATAGATTGGCTCCATTGGTTGAGGTGCTTGATTCAAGAGTAATAGAA
>OU343222.1:351182080-351672254 GCA_910596185.1 Chrysanthemum makinoi
CATTGTATTAGCAATTTGCTTATTCTTTTTTAGCCTTTTAGGTCATTAAATTTGCTTATTTAGATGGGCTAGCTTATTTAGGTTAGGTGAAGTAGTTTTTAGCTTATTTGGTTTTAGCTTAAAGCTTAGAGTAGCTTATGAGCATAATAAGTTAAATTCCTTTTAGTTTAAAATCCCAAGTTTTTGTGCTTTAAGCCAAGCTTTTAGTTTTAATTTCAAAAAATATGTTTTCACAAAAGTACTTGAGCTTATAAAAGTTTTTCAAAAATAAATTTTCAAAATAAAATAAAAAAAGAGGATTCAGGGGTGAGCTAGGCTCGAACCCCTGACCTCTCCTTTTATAGCACCCCACACACCACACATCCTACCAACGCGCCCTAGGGTCTTTTCTCGTTTAGTTTTACATAAATACTATACTTAACAACGTTTTCCCAGTTTTAGCTTAAGTATCTTATTAGCTTTTTAACTGCTTATTTTGATAAGAAATTTTCCTTTCTTATTTTCCTTAAATCCTTTTCACTTTAAGCACTTTTCCTAAAATATTCAGATTTTTCCAATTAAGTTTAGTATTTTTTATAATTTAATTAGTCTAAATTAGTTTTTAATTCATAATAAAAAAATTAACAGTCAAAAAAATATCCAACTTTTTTCTAAAATTATTTTTAGTCATTTAGGACTTAGAAAAATTAGATTTGCATTTCTAGGGTCAAAATTGTAGAATTTAGTTTTTAGGGCTCGTTAGCATTCCCGGTTTTGCTCATTTTTAGTTTTTAGTACATTAGGGCTTAATTGAGTTTCGTTTCTTAGTTTATATCCTCATTAATAGTTAATTTAGTAGTTTGCATTTAATTCTTGCCTTATTTACTTTCCCGTGTCATTAAAACTTAGAAAACAAACAAAAACGTAAAAACCCGAACTTTCAAGCATTTTAATAACAAACCTCAAACGACATCCTCAATTCACACCTAGTTGGGAAATGACCCGGGTATCACTTGCCCGGTATCATATATCGTATTTGCAGGTTTTGCGTGTCGACCTTTTTCCTAAAGGGTTGACTCGGCAATTCGGGCATTTATTATATTTGATATTATTATATACTACTATTTGATATATTTGACCCCTAAAAAGGCCATTAGTATTCTCCCTATATTGCCTTTGGAGATTGCATAGACCTTGGCTCTGGTGGTAGAGTTTAGTATATTCGCCAAGCCTATGATAGAATACATGCTATTGTACAATAGTGATCACCCTGAAAATGAAACATATATATTAGCGAGTGAATGAGTGAATTTGTTTCCCTTTTTGTGAGGTGTTCGGCTTTGATATTTCTACCATAGGTGATTTGTAAACTCATATTTTCCAGTAACTTGGAAGATATCTTTTTAGAAAATATAATTAGGTCTACTTGAAGGCAAGTAGAAGTGAAGGGAGAATATTTGATAACATCAAATAGTGTATACTTTTCTCTATCAAATTCCCTTACATTATGCTCATATGTCTTGTATTTATATAAGATTAGGTATTTAATTTCTTCCTATTTGTTTGATAGGATTTATCTGATCATTGGAGCAAGAAGATGCGGAATTGAGAACTATTTGTTGGAAAACGAGAAAATGCTAGAACATAAGACATATGCGACGTAGAGAGCATCCAAGACTCAAGTCGTATTCATATTTATCTGATGCTTATCAAGTCAACCCAAAGGAGCTATCTGGCGTAATCACATCAATACAAATACGCATTATCAATAATAAAGACTTAATGGTTATTAGTATTTTAAGATCTATGCGCCTAACAAGAACTCGAGTATATGGGCCGCTTGTGGACATAAATTTAGCGAGAGTTGATGATACGTAATTCTTCATTTTCCTCTACGCCTTAAGAATATAAGGTATAGAAGGATGTCATAATTAGGGAATCTACATGGCTCGACCAGATCAACTACGCCAGTAGTCATTCAAAGACTTTGAAGAAATATTTATAGAGAGCATATCCGGGTGGCCTTAACTCAAGGTTACGTCGTATGCATGTCGAGGCCAGGAAAACTATAAATACAAACCCTAAATCATTCACAACACACACATCCATTCCACTTCTCAGTTGGAGAACGAATAGGGTTCCATTCAAGGTCAGTTTCCAGCAAGATTGAAGAGCTTTTCAAGGGAGAATACACAACCAACTATTATCGAAGATAGATCAACATAGAGTAATCGTATCTAACATAATGTTTATCACTTTTTTCAATTTTATTCATTAACTTTGCTGCACTTTACAATATGTCTGGCTAAACACCTTTGGTGTTAGCCTAGTTATGAATTAATTCTTGTTATGATCATTATTTTTTCGTTTATTTATCGCGTTTATTGGATATCTATGTGTTTGTTATGAGATCCTTGCATTGTAGTAGTGCTTAAAGGTATTTAGCTCCCGATTACTAGGTGTAGAGACATCTCACTTGGGAATTAGGGTGATCAAAGGATTGACAACCTCTTGGTTATATATGGATTGACCATATCACCACCTAAATAAGAATGAGCATTTAAACAAAATATGTTAGTCGCCCAAATGACCAATTAGGCGCCTAAATGCTAAGAAGTGAAAATGTTGGCATCGAACAAGTCATAGGTAGTTGATACTTAAAGACTAGGGACTATTTAATTGGTATCATGACAAGTCTACTGAGACTAGGAACTATAGGCTAGTAACATAATGACGGTTATGCTTAGTGACCCAAGATCACTAATAAAAGAGATAATATACATTACACTAGGAAACAAACAAGATTAACTAGATTAACCCATTTTCTCCTCTTGATTAGTACATACAACAATTAACATTCAATATTTACTTTATTTTAATTATTTCTTCAATTTAATCGTGACAATTAAGTTGAGTAGTTAATAGACTCAAATTAATAGACCGCCTCATAGCTCTTGGGAACGACCTCAAATTTACTATTTCCTCACTCTGCGATCGGATACAATGCCTGTTAGTATATCTGTTGATCCAATTGGTAGACGAGACTTTATAAATTTAAGACTTGATCAATGCGTATCAATATATCACCATATGTTAAGGATATAAATATTCCATATATGAGTGTTACATCCAATTTAAAGGAAAAGACACATGCGAAAAAATGAAGCTTTAAGTGAGTTTCGAAAATGCAAAAAAATAAATAAAGGCATACATAGAACTTGGGACGTACTTTAAGTATAAGCCAAACATAAGTCACACATTTTTGTGCATGCTATAACACATGCGGATCTCAGAAAACAACAATTAATTGTAAAAATTTTGGCAAATTAAACTCGCTGCAAAGCAACTTCTTTCGGGGTTTGGGTAGAGTTGGGCAACAAAATGGAGTGCGACTCTATGGAGACTTTAAGATGCATATAAAGGTAACAAGCTAAAGAAAATAGCTATTCGTATTCCCATCCGTGTATATTTTGATTGTAAGGTTCTGCTTAAAGATGTATCCCGTAACAAAATAAAGTGCAAATATGTGAAACCTTTGTAATACCTTTTGCGTGACATATATTATATTATATTGATATATTATAAATTTAATTAAAAAAATCAAACTCGTTAACTATGTATCAAGTTACGAAAACTTACCTTAAACTTTTACTTTTTACCATATTTTTTTATATAACAAACTGTTAATACAAATAAGCCGTAAAAACGTTTATTTATATTTTACGATCTTCTAATGTTTTGTCGATAATAAACGTAAAATCATGTTAACGAAACAAATAAAATACGTAAATGGTTTGAACTAATAATTTCTAACATATTCACACTTTCACATAAAACACTAAAACAAGTATAAGTGATTTTATGATTTAGTAATACATATGTACAACAACTAGTATTTACATATTTGGGTAAAATATACACATAACTAGTATGTAGTATATTGGGTAATATAAATGGGTAGAAACTTAAGTATCACAACCCATTGGGCAAATACATTGAATGTAGTTGGGTACAACCCAAAGCCCATGACCCATAACCCATTGCATGACATCATGCTTATATCATACATGGATAATATCCATAAACCCATGGATCAACCCATACCCAAGTGACCAAGTGCATTGCACTCAAAGATACATTGTATCTAGCTAAAGATCCATGGTTCAACCCATGACCCATGACCCATAACCAAAATACCCATGGGTAAAAGAGAGTGTCCCACGGATCCCAGCTTAACAGCTAGACGGATCCTCTTGTGGAAGGGATCCAGGGATCCAGGAGCAAGTAGATTTTTCTTCTATAAATAGTGAGCTATTTCTTCATTATCTTTCACCCCTTTCTAACACACTTTCTCCCTAAGTGTAAAACTCACTAACCTCGGATCCAAGAGATCTATGTTTGTAGTTTTGTTTTTGTGTGATCTTTTAGGTTTCTCTTAAAGGCAAGATCATCACCTTTGAAGTCGAGCAAGCTCAAGTCCATGAGTTGCCATGCTTCCTCATCATCAAGGCTACTGAAGTCTTCTTGTTGATGATTCCTTTCTTTCTTCAAAGAAGTGTAGTGTTAAAGACATTAGTGAAAGATGTCTCAAGAGTCAAGACGAAGATATTAGTGAATGGTATCTATCGTTTATATCATAAGCACTTGTGGTAGGTGCTTAGAAGTCAAGATTAGAAGCATTAGTTAAAAGTGCTTAGAAGTCAAGACTAGAAGCATTAGTGAAAGGTGCTTAGAAGTCAAGACACAAGACAGTAGTGAAAGGTGTCTTGTAGATCTAGTCAAAGGCATTAGTGAAAGGTGCCTTAGATGTACATTCGATATGGTGTGTTTCGAGGTACAAGATAGATTAGTATTAGATCCAAGGATATTGATATCCTTGATGATGTTGTAAAGGAGTAGATCTCCTTTGGGATTAGTCGTTGGTGTAGTGTGGTAGTAGTTCCTCCATTGCAATGGAACTAGGTGCTTAGCCTAGTACCTAATAAAGGGTAGGCGACGTTGTGAAGGTGTAGTTCACCTTGGAGTGAAAGAACTAGGTACTTAGCCTAGTACCTTATAAAGGGTAGGCGACGTTGTGTAGGTGTGGTTCGCCTTGGTGTGAAAGAACTCGGTATTTAGCTTTGTACCGGAAAAAGGATAAGCGACGTTGTGAAGGCTTCTCCGCCATAAGGAGATTGGTGTAGTGCTTACGAACTCTCGAGTAGGTGACTCGGGGAGTGGAGTAGGGCAAGGAAGGTGTCCTTGTAGCCGAACCACTATAAATACTCGTGTTGTGGTTTGTGCTTCTTACTCTTATCTTTTCATTACTTACCTTTATATGCTTTGTTTATCAACATCCAACACACACATCCAAATAGATTGACATAAGTCGATCTAAATAAATTAAAATGAAGTTTTAATTGGCAAAACTATTCAACCACCCCTTCTAGTTTTCCACACAAACTTTATTTATTAAATATCTAATAAATATTCAACAATTTTATATTAAATATATACTAATACTCAGTATAGCGTCTTTAAATATTGAAAATTTCAATATTGCATTGCTAACATCTTATAAAAATAGGGATTAAAATTTTAAAATAGATAGACTCATTACAATATTCAATATTAGTTTATAGAAGAGTTTTTATATATGTTTTACTTTTAAAGTGTAAACTATTTATTTTAAAAACTTACTGGTATATTGATTGAACTTTTATGTTTATGTAATTACGTTAGGTTAATAGATAAAGAATATGAATTGCATTATATAATTTAGTAATATAAAAACGGATGAATATTAAATAATATTGACATATGCAATATATTTAATGCAAAAAATATAAAATAATTAAATAATTTTAAGTAATTATATTCATAAAAGTTTTATCAAACAATATACAGACGCAAACACGCATACATTTTAACCCTTGTTATATTTCGTGTTTTGTCGGGGCAACAACTACTCAAGCATCTAACAATGCATATCACTAGTAGTAACGACATCCCTAGTAGTAACAATGACATAAGATTGGGTATTGTGTCAATTTTATAACTTAGGAAGTGTTTGTTATGCATGTATGGCACTGTTGGAATGGATTGAAACTTCAAAACAATAGTTTGGTTAGATATTTCGAAATAAGATACATGATTCAACTATTAAAACTCATACCCTTTGCTAGATGGTGGCTATTGACGAAAACCTCTGGCAAAGCATCTTTTCAAATGTTCTCAACCACAACTTTTGACTTTTCTAATTTTTTTCTTTTTAAATTTATGTATACTATATTTTAGATATAATATAAATTCACTAAATTAAATATAATTACATATAATAATATATTTTCTTTCTATTACTTTTTTCTCAAACCTTTCCTAAATCTTTCAAACCATTCCCAAATTCAAATCCAATTCTAAACCCACCTACAAACCAAACGGGCCCTTAAATTATATGGGCAGGTTGATAATTTATTTTTATTAAATTAATTAATACTGTATGTGTTTGTTGTATCACTTTTATACCAGTTGTTGAGTTCACCACGATTAAAATTAACCAATCACAAAATGAAAAATGAAGATCCACATCCACTCCCAATATCATCACCTAGAACAAAAGAATCCATAAATTCATCCACCAAAACCGTTACAAATTTTACGCATTAGCGACCATTATCCTATTAGCATTCTGGTCAATGCTCACTAGCACAGTCACACTCAACTTCTCCGCCGGTAACCTCAACAACTTATCAGACGACATCGTTTCCACTACTCGTCACGATCTCGATGTCCTTGTTCGTATCCATAGTTTTGAACTAATTAGAATTGTATTGGTATTGTGTGATTTCTAATGTTATTAGTGATCGTGTTAATAGGAAATGGAGGATAGAGAGAAGGTAGTGGAGCATATGTGGGAGGTTTATCACGAATAGCGAAGAGTTGAGTTGGCGAGGTTTTGGAGGGAGGCGTTTGTGGCTGCTTATAAGGATTTGACTAGTGATGTTGTTGGAGTTAGGGAAGGCTGCGGTTTTGAGATTGCCAAGATGTCATTAATTTTTTGATGTCAATCCTCCTCCTTCTGAATTGATGGTGCGTATTTTGTAATGTACCTATATTCTTATTAACGTTCTTGGTTTTGATAGTTAGTGAACCGGGATCAATTAGTTTTATAGGTTAGTATGATGATTTATCATAATGTGTTGCGGTTTATATAAGGTCTAGCAAAATATAATTGTATTGGTTTTCTGCAATCCTGCTAATTTGCATCCACTAGTTATCCTAAATGTGGAATTTTAAGCAGAGTTCTTGAAAAATAAATCCTCTACCAAACATCATTGTTGATAACTGGGGTTGGGGGATAGTAGAAGATGCATTTATGCAACTAGAAGTAGGTAAAAGAACGCAACTTTATTTGTAAATAACATTTGATGGTTTCGAGGGTTAAAACACGCAAAAGCTGTCAAAAAAGAAATTACAAGCCAAAATTATTGACCTGAGATTCACGCCTACAATCTTTGATAAGCAAAGCTACGTTAGCACTTGAAAAAGCCCAATATCTGTTCTCCCACTGATTTGAACTACTTACTTATCGTAAATCCTGCTACAATAGTTGGAACGTTGCATGGAAGTAGAATAAGTCAATAACTAGTTGGATGGTGGTCTAGGATGCACAAGGGGTTGGCCCTTAAAACACCCATCATTCCTATCGTACCTCAGAGTGGATGTATATATAAATATGGTTTAAGATAGTTTGGAAGGTATACAATCAAGTTATTTTGTTTTCAGAGAATCCTGCAAGTGAATCTTAAAAAATGAAACTTTGGTGCTATATCATTGCCACACCTGGTAGGTGACGCAAAAAAGTTATCAAGTTTTAAGGGATGTGCTTGTCGCATTTATATACTTGTGTTTGTGTTATGACTAGTGGCGGAACCAGAATTAGAAGTGACCGTGTGCTTTTTTGAAATGTATTATAAGGGAAATAATGGACTAACTAAACAAGGACTTGAAGCACAATTTTTTTGGACTGGGCGCATTAAAAAAATCAGGACTTTCACGGAAATTAGCACTACAAAGCAAAATTACATTGTTGTTCCTGGAATCCACAGGACCCCCCTCTAGTTACGCCCCTGTTCTAAAGCGCGTGTGTGTATCGTGTCGTTTGATATAACGCCTCAAATACTTTGAAAGGTTCCAATTTCCAACTAAAATGCATGTGTACTATAGTGATACACCTCGGCTTAAGCAATTGTGTCCTTATCGTAATCCTAAGTTTCGTGATTAAAATAGCTTAGGGCACGAGAATAGGTTAGAACTTGTTTAACTTGAACTGAAACGGTGGGATTTTGTGTATCCTAAAGGAGTTAATCAATTGAATATGAGATGGCATGTCAACGAGCCACACATATATTTATTGTAATTTGTACAGTTAATACAACATAGAAATTGACTACAAATTACAGTGAGTTAAGGTCTATTTGGTTATTTTAAAAACAGATGTGAGCTTCTGATCAGGAAAGCAGAGTGCAAGATCAATTGGCTTTTGATAGGATCTAGAGTTTTATTTGCCTAAGGGTCCGTTTGGTAGGACGGAATGCAATGTTAAATGAATGGAATGAACGGCGAAATGGGATTATGATGTCATGAAATGATTCATTAGGAGTATTAATCATGTTTGGTTGGTATGATAGGGCGGAATGAGATCTATAACAAAATTACTAAAATATTTTTTTGATGATAGGAAGTTTATTTTATGTTGGTAGTTAATGAAGGACTTTTGTGTAAATTAAGCTGCATGTCTTTCAGACTTCAGAGATACTTATGCATTGTTTTTCTTGCTTGCAACAGAATTTACGGGAACTAAGTTCACATGGAAGTAGGCTATAATAAAATAAGAGGAAAGATGGAATTCAAAGATACGAAAAACTACGAAAAACATACTCATTCTTTTATACAGGTCAACTCTACCCATTATATTACACGAGCCGTTTCCCAGTTTGTTGAGAGGGAAAGTATACTCACATATTATATGTTCTACACAACACGACGAATGAGTGTAGTAGTTTATTTATTGCCAATCTGATAAAAAGAACAATTTTTTTCAACTTATGAAATGAAGTTGCAGGATTTGTCTACTGTTTAAAATGCGATTTTCACCTAATTATGGACTGCCCATCTGCTTGCTACATTTTGGGTGTATAGAATGTGATGGTCATTATTTAGAATCTGATATTACGAATGTAAATCTTGCCAAACGAACTTTATGTTTGAATTTGAGTTATCCATGTCAGGTCAAAGCGTAATCGGCATAATATTATCAATAAAATCATATTTTTTAGTAACCTTGTTTAGTATTTTACAAGGAAAAAAGTAAACACGAAATAGCATTAATAAAAAATACTCCATTTTGGCAACCCTTGGTCGATTACGTCCACCATTTCATTAGAAGTTGGACGATCGGTTCGATAGATCGAAAACTCACAAAAGCAAAACAAAGCTGTTCTTACATTCATTATTGGATATATATTCCTCTAATGTTCATAAGTAGCCCATAAACTATCTTGTATTGGCTTCATAAGCACATATTGTCTCCATTTTCGTATTCACAAACCAACTCCTGGTAAGTTGTCATATTTGCTTTTAAGTTGTTTTTTCTTCTTTTGTTATTTCCAAAGGAGGCATAAAGAAGTCGGTATTTAATCCCCAAACATTAAAGTGAACCTCCTCGATATTCCACTTCTCTTCAAACTCCCTCTTATGATTCGATGATTGTTCTCCATATCTAAAAATCGTCATAGTAGTTTTCCCACTATGTGCAATATTGACACCCTCTACATACCTATAATCCTCAATCACCGATTACATGCTAGTTTCCCAAAATATTCCGTCCCCATTTTCACCATTCACAGGTGAGCAATCTCGAGGTCCTCAAACTTGACTAAAAGCCACGATCGTTGGCTAAAGTAACCCCAAATTGTATGATGTATGATCTCATATTTTGGATGGCTTGTCTCAAGATCCGCTGACTCGTGTCAAGCTTCAATATAAAACATTCCTCTTCGTTTATTATCTTTTCGCCTATGCATCTTGCTTGAAGAAATAAATCTCCTGTGGATCTTGGGTCCAAACCCTGCAAAAACATAGGTCAACAAATCATTTTCTTCACATAGGTGGCTGATTCAACCTTCAAGCAAGTAGATTAGTACTAGTTACACTTTAGTTGTTCTAATATATGTGCCTTGACTATAGTTATTTCACTTACATCCCACTATATAGACTATATAATCATTTAGTGCACACGGGATTATCAAATTTTTCATGATATCGGCTCACTCACTTACATCATTTGTCGCCCAACTTTGATTGCCATTTTTATCGTCTTAAAACTTTCATGACCATTCATTTGGAATTAGATCGTAAGTTAATAATGTAAACAACACGAAGAAACGACCGAAGAGGACGAGGAGGACCTTTGGTCATAGGTCTTAGTTGATTTGAAGATTGTCTCCAAGAAATGTTGCCATTGCTTCAGAGATAACTTTGCAACTGAAACTAGTAACTCTAAGCTCCATAAATTTGGTTGCTTTTGCCAAAGAACAAATCCTCCCGTTTCCTCCTTGTTCCGTGCCTTTACACTTTCATCTCCTTGATGAAATTCGATGCTTGATCTTTACTTGTCCAATTGCACATAAATTTTGTACGAATTCAAAGCACTGTAGTCCTCCGATCGCGCCATGTATTGTTGCACTATATATTTTTTGTTGATGCTTCCTTCAAAACAAATGCAACATTACATCATTGACTATTATTAATGTGAAGAAAGCGAAGGATATTGTATAACTTGTTTGAAATTGCTTACAATAGAATTGGGATAGAGCTAGCGCCGCAAGTTTCGGTTGAATTTGAAGGGAAGAAGAGGAGACCCGACCATGTAAATCAAAAAATTAAGTTCATTGTAACGGCTAGCTATGACCGGAGATGACCATTTTTCTAATGTTTGAGCTTTCATCCACGTAGCCAAGTTTTGCCATCGAAGGCGGCGCTTCCCATGCTCGTAAAACATCTCGGTATAGGTGCGTCAAGAACATCTCTAATGCATCTTCTCTATCCAAATTTGGACAAAGTACCCTCATTTGTATTATTTGCTTGCTGTTGTTTTTATTTCGTTGGGTTTATGCAATTTCAAATTTTCTTTGGCTCTTTTTTCAATATTCTTTGAAGGTGTTACTTTAGTTTGTGATGGTGAGGGTTAGAGGGGTTAAATCACATTTGTTCATGGTCGGCCCTTAACTTTAGGGTATGTGTGGCTATTATCTTTGTTTTGAGTTTTTTGTGGACATATGTGTGGGTTAAAATTGACTCTTCCTATCTTCATTTTAACTGTTCCTCATTCTAAATGTAGCAATTAGAAATTTAACACTTTTCACACTTGTTTCCTTCTGAATATAGTAATAAGAAATTTAGGATTAGTTTCCTCATTCTAAATGTAGCAATTAGAAATTTAACACTTTGTTTCCTTCTAAACGCAGGAATAAGAAATTTAGGATTAGTTCTATCATTCTAAATGTAGGAATTAGAAATTTAGGATAAGTGCATTTTCCTATTTTAAAAGTAGAATTTTGCAATATTCGTTTTTATAAATCCCATTTAGCTTACATACTCCTAGCTACTCATTCATTTCTTTTTCGCTTTTATTGTGATATTTTTTTATCGACTTTTTAGTCAACTACTTTACCAGGTTTGAACCTACTGGTATACGAACTCAAGCAAGGTAAAACTCTTCTTTTTCAAAATATTGGCATGACCACATTAAAATTGTTTACTGTCGGGAATTAAACTTGAAGCGAAACCTCACACATTTTAGTGTGATAGTCACAACCCCATTTGACACTCACTCACTCATGAGTGGTATAGAGAGCACGGTACATAAACCTAATGGCGTGCCATTGGGATTTTTTGGGCTCCAACAACATGCCACAGTGCACCACCCTTGGTGCCATTGCATAGTCATTCGTCTCTTCCTGGGTCTCTTTTTGCGATCATTCTTAGAGCACAAGGTATCGTGGATACCAATAACACGTTATTGGTATGACATCTCATCGTCACATCATACACCTCCCAATAACTCACCGAATAACTCAAACACAATAACTCCTCATACACAGCACTTGATAACGTCTGACGGTAAAAGGCCATACCATTTCACAATATCTTAAAAAATAGCAAAATTTTGTCCTCTTTCTCCTTTGGCTTGAGCCACTCTACCAACTCAATTCCTTTTTGGCTTGTGGTTGGCTAGTTGCATGGTAAGGTGTTTGGCATGTTATTGGTTTGAAAATGAGCAAATGACGAATGCTCTTATCTATTGCATCTTTTTCAGTTTCAATCATTTAGTTTTAAAAGTTAAATCTTTGTAACATATTATAATGTAAATTACCTATCAATATAAATAAATCATTTAGTTTTAAAAGTTTAATTCTTGTAACATATTATAATGTAAATTACCTATGAATTATAAATAAATAAATAGGTATACAGTTAATGATTAATAACTAAAGGTAAGTAACTTTTTCAAAATATTTATAAATATGTAATGTCAAAATACATCATTAATTATCGCATAAAGTTATTTATTTTATAAATTTATTTTTACCATGCATGAAGTTTTTAGAACTTTATAGCCACTTTAAATAACTCAAATGTATTTAATTATAAAGAGGTACAAGATTTAATACATTTTCTTTCCACCTAATATGAAGCAAAAATTGGTATGAATGAAATAAAAGATAAAGTTTTTTGTGAGTTTTAAAGTCGTTCTTAGAGTAAGGATCAAATGAAAAACTGATCAAATGAGAATAATGATAATGAACACAACCACTAAATTTATATCCATCTACAAAATAAATAAATATTTTAATTATTTACCATTTATCTTATTTGAATTTTGTGGTATCAAATAACTACTCCTTAGATCATTCTTATCCTCAGGATGCTGAAATATCTATGAGATTTTTATCTAGGAATAAAACATTTATAAGCGAAACGATCACACTGCGTGATATGTAAAATCCATGAAAAGTGTAAGTTGGCGGGGAATCTCAGACTATGCCTTTTTGGTACATCAACCTTACAAAGTTTGATACTATGAAACATTTTTACGAAATACCCTTACCATCTTTGCTTTGGAACCACCTCACACTTTGTGAGGATTCGAACCCGCGCCTTTCGGTAAACATGGGGGGCCCGGATATTTACGGTGGCTGGTGGCCATCTGCCATGAAATTAGATGTTCGGAAATGTTATTTTAACTACACATAAACTTTCATTTCTAATTTTCATAGTAACTATTCGTTACCAACACCCACAATGATAAAATCTAACTCAAAAACTAAAAATTACCATGAAAACGTGAAACTTGGACTCATTAACTTTAGGTAATTATGGAATTCCAACTCTTAAACAACAAAACTCTAAATGATCATGTAAACAACCGTCAAAATAACTTAGAAACTTCAACTTTGTGATGTCTTTTGACATACAAATCGATTATCACTTATGTGACACTTGATCTTTCTTCATTTATAATCATCATGCAAAAATACTGTATAGCAGAAGTTACAATTTTTCCGTGTATCGACTACATCACTTGAGCACCAATTCTGGTCTTCTGCAACTCAACATCTGCATCTCTTGATTTCCTGCCTCTTGTGAAGACTTGTTCCATCTCTTCAAGTGACCTCCCTTTGGTCTCAGGCAAGAAAAAGAAGAAAAAGATCCACGCCAAAACAGACATACCCGCGAACAAGAAGAATGCCCCTCCAATTGTGATTGCATTTATCAGCGACAAGAATGTCATTGACACTGTTGCATTAGTAGCCCTGTTCACAGCCACTCCAACACCTGCCCCTTGTGCCCTTAACTTTAGGGGAAAGATCTCAGAACTATAAACCCATGTAACTGGTGCAAGCCCCATTGAAAAAAACGTAATATATAAATAACATGTAGCTATACTTAACCAAAGTGCCCAAACTACATTTTGTTCATGGGACTGGTGCACTATGGTCAAAGCAAACCCCAACCCTGATAGGGCAACTATCATCCCTCCAACACTTGTTAATAGAAGTTTTCGTCTTCCAGCTTTATCGATAAAGAACGTTGATGCAGTTATGAATATGGTTTTTGTGACCCCAACTCCTATGGTAGCTAACAAGAGCTTGTCCTCGCTTGTAACCCCTGCTTTCCTGAAAATATGGGGGCTATACAAGACCACAGCTTCAATGCCGGTTGCGTGCTCAAAAAAATGTATCCCAATTGCAGCTATTAGGACCCACCGGACTGGTGGAGTTGGTCTTAGTAGTAATTCTTTCCATACACCTTGGCCACGCGTATCTTGCTTGAATGTGACAATATCTTCATTACAATGAGGGTCTATCCCGACGGCTAGCTTAATGTCATGCAACCGGGATTCAGCTTCTTCTTTATTGTTTGACACTTTTAACAAAACTTGTTTGGCATCCTTGAGATGGCCCCTCATGACAAGCCATCTTGGGGACTCTGGCATTTTGAGAATGACTACAGAGGGAATAACCGCGATAAAGAACATTACCCTCCAACCAATGTCTTAAGGGCAATTTTGCGAAAACGTAGTTAGATATATAACCAGATAAAATGCCTAGGCTAATGCAAATTTCCGGTAATGAAGCTAGAACTCCCCGGGTATTTGTGGCTGAAATCTCGGCTGAGTAAACCGGAGCAATCACTAGGGCAAACCCTACTCCAATTCCAGCCACACATCGACCCGTCAAAAGCATTGCATAGTTCGGGGAGAAGCCCATCAGTAAGGATCCTAAAAGGAAGATGCTAGATGCCAAACATATTGTGTATCGACGGCCTATGTAATCGGAAGTTCTACCAGCAACCAGGGCGCCGAGTAAGGCACAAAAGTTGATAATTCCAGCAAGGACTTGGATTTGTGTGTCATTGATTCTGAGATCATCTTTGATGAAGATCATTGCTCCGCTCATAACCCCTGTCTCTACATGAGCAAATAAAAAGAGATTAACTACACACTCATCCACAAACAAATCATTGTAAATATGTAAACACGTTATACAAATGCAAATTCTAAGAATATGTGTGTTTAACGTGTGAAAAGGCAACACATTAATATAAACATATTAGTTCTTAGTAATATGTAAGAGTTGTAAAAGGTATAACTCATACCATACACACCCCCTACTGGCATTAGCCAAACAGCCCAAACAATGTAGAGCTCATGTAACATCCAAGCCTCATACAATCATAAACCAAAAACATTATGCTGTAAAGTAGAACAGTAAGAGATATAAATAAAATCATATTAAGGAAACCATCCAATTCAAATGTTTCAATGTTACTAAAGACTCAGATATCAAAACTGACAAAACTACGCCACCGCCTGTCAAGCACCCAGGTATGAACCCGAAAGAATAACAGAACCGCCATTCCTAAGAATGAGGCTGCTCGGTGGCAACAAAAACCAAAAAGACCAAACATATAAAAGCAAAACAAAGAGTTCAAACTCAAAACCAGATTCTTAATGGAAACAGTTCATTTTTTCTTAATAGCAGCTTTGGTGATTTTGGCACCGGTTGGATCCTTCTTATCCACGCTCTTGATCACACCAACCGCAACTGTCTGACGCATATCCCTCACAGCAAACCGACCCAATGGAGGATACTCAGCAAATGTTTCCACCACCATAGGCTTAGTTGGAACCATCTTCACCATACCAGCATCACCATTTTTCAAAAACTTAGGCTCCTTCTCGAGCTCCTTTCCAGACCTTCTGTCAATCTTGGTCAAAATCTCACCAAACTTGACAGCAATGTGAGAAGTGTGGCAATCAAGAACCGGTGCATACCCGTTCCCAATTTGACCCGGATGGTTCATGATAATGACCTGTGAAGTAAAGCTAGCTGCACCCTTTGCAGGGTCGTCCTTAGAGTTGGAAGCAACATAACCACGCTTGAGATCCTTAACAGCAACATTCTTAACATTGAAACCGACGTTATCTCCTGGTAATGCTTCGAGTAGTGATTCATGGTGCATCTCAACAGACTTGACTTCAGTGGTCAAACCACTTGGGCCAAAAGTGACTACCATACCAGGCTTGATCATACCGGTTTCAACACGACCCACTGGCACAGTTCCAATCCCACCAATCTTGTAGACATCCTGGAGTGGAAGGCGGAGTGGCTTGTCTGATGGTCTCTTTGGCTCGTTAATCTGGTCAAGTGCCTCAAGTAGAGTTGGACCCTTGTACCAGTCCAGGTTGTTTGACCTCTCAATCATGTTATCACCCTCAAAACCAGAGATTGGGACAAATGGGACTTTGTCAGGGTTGTATCCAACCTTCTTGAGGTATGAAGACACTTCCTTCACAATTTCATCAAACCTAGTTTTGGAGTATTTTGGTGTAGTCGCGTCCATCTGTAAATAAAGAAATACCCAAAATAAATACACTGACCTAACTCTTTTTACTTGGATTTATAACAAAATAATGTAAATTCATGCAGTTACCTTATTGCAACAACAGATCATTTGCTTGACACCAAGAGTGAAGGCAAGCAAAGCATGCTCACGAGTCTGTCCATCTTTGGAAATACCAGCTTCAAACCCACCGGTAGTCGAGTCAATAATAAGAATAGCACAGTCAGCCTGTGACGTTCCAGTGATCATGTTCTTGATAAAGTCAACATGACCAGGAGCATCAATGACAGTACAGTAGTAGCAGTGGTTTCAAACTTCCACAATGCAATATCAATGGTGATACCACGTTCACGCTCTGCCTTGAGCTTGTCCAACACCCAGGCGTACTTGAATGAACGCTTGTTCATCTCAGCAGCCTCTTTCTCGAACCTTTCAATCACACGCTTGTCAATACCACCTAGCTTATAGATCAGGTGACCTGTTGTGGTTGACTTTCCGGAGTCAACATGGCCGATGACAACAAGGCTGATGTGAACCTTTTCCTTGCCCATGATTAAGCTTGCTGGTTGGCTGAGTTAATGAGCAATTCAATATCAGAAAACAGCAATTAACATTAAATAACGACAAGAAAACTGCAACATAAATCCATTCATGTGGATCAAAACTTTAGTTACTTGGATCCATAGAAAGAATTATAACCATGCACACAAAAAGTATTGCGCAGTTTGCTAGTTTCAAATTCCAAAATTGAACAAAACTTGATATGGTGTACAAAGAAACAGTAAGAAAAGGCATATGCATATGATTTATACAAACCAATTTTGTTGAGTAAATATCACAAAGAAATTTTTTTCAAGGTTTAGAGCTTAATCGATGGAAAATTTAAACCAAGAAATCCTATGCATCCTAAAAAACAGTTATAATTACGCTGTTGTAAAATAAGTGCACAGAAACATAATCTAAAAACTCTATAATTATGCAACAGTTTATATTACTAACTGTTTTAATTACTAAAAGGTTTTATATGTTAAAAATAGATCAATATCAAAATGGTGACCTTTTGAAGTAAAAAAAAAAATACAATCTTCGCCTGAGAGATTCGAACTCTCGCGGGGAAATTAGACCCCATGTGCTTAGCAAGCACATGCCTTAACCACTCGGCCAAAGCGACGATCAAAAACTAAATTGAATATCAAGTGAAAGCTTCTTCAAACATATTACACACAAATCAAAAAATCTAACTCAACAACAACTTAGATTTTGAGATATCTTTGTTTGAAGAAAGCTTTGGAGATATCAATTATCAAAACATTGTAAAACATTTATCAATCAAACATACAAACATGAAAGCTTTTGAGTTACAATATTTGTTGACGTATTGCATTTATCTTGAAAAATCAATATCGATTTATTACTAAACTTAGAACATAAGAGAAAACATTTTCAATCAAACATACAAACATGAAAATACATTAACGTTAAGCTAAGTTTAAGCACATATGCAAAACAGCATAAGACATAACTAACACAATGTAGTTATGCTACAAATAATAAAATATTCAACAAGCATGCCAAAAAATGATTAAAACCTAAAGTAACTCACTAACACAATAGATAATAACTATAACTATAAACAAAAGATCAAACGTTTATAAAATTAAACTAACAGTCGATCAATAACAAAAATGCAAGCATACAAATCAACGGTTATGTAAATAACTATACTAACTTGCTAAGAAACATTAAAAAAATAATAATAATAAATAAGAAAATAAACCTAAACTAACTTAATAACACAACAAATAATAAGTACAACTAGAAACAAAAGATCAAACGTTTATAAAATTAAACTAACAGTCGATCAATAACAAAAATGCAAGCATACAAATCAACGGTTATGTAAATAACTATACTAACTTGCTAAGAAACATAAAAAAAAGTAAAAAAAAAATTAAAAAATAAAAAATAAAAAAATAAATAATAATAATAATAATAATAATAATAATAATAATAATAATAATAATAATAATAATAATAATAATAATAAACATGATTACAATAAGTTTAGCACGTATAAGGTTTATAGATCTAAAATACATAAACATGCAGTACGTTTTCTAAACTAACAGTCTAGAAAAAAAAAATGCAAATTAAAGGTTACTTACAAAACATGCATGCATAAGGTCTAAACTAATAACAGTCTAAAATTTCTAAACTACAGTAACAGTCATGAATTACTACTAGGAAAATCAAATAACACATCATGCAAATAAAACGATTAAACGTAAACATGAATATAAAAAATTTATACCTTTTAGAAGTTGAAGAAACAGCAAAGATCGATGTGAAAAAAGAATACGTATATGAGTGGCTGGGTGTGTGTGTGTATTTATACAGATGGTTTGACCTACACGCTCTGTTTGTACTTGCTAGGGTTTTTGCTGGCCGTTAGATTAGTATTTGATCAATGGTGTATATTGGTATTGCCACGTCACCACTCTCTTAGATGTTTCTAGAAAGAAGTAAAAATGTTTAATTCTTTGTGAAAATGTGATAACGATTATTTTTAAAATCTTGTTATGTTTTACATGGTAAACTCGAAAGTAAAGATACTATATGTGTATATTATTTAAATCTATATTACATGTGATGACGTATAGTCTATATTCGGGTCATGGACCCGACTAAAGTCCAATACTAGCTTGGCCCGGTACGAACTGGGCTAAGCGGACTAAACATTTGGGCTCATGAAGGCCCAAGCCCGAATCTATTGATGGAATAGATATCCGATATCTTCTAAATAGGAAGATAATCATTCCCAACCGATTAAGGTGGAATACGCCGAAGGTTGAGGAACACGGAACCAACAAGGATTCCGTGTGTATATAAAGGGAATCCCATCCCTCGTTTAAGGTGCGATCTCGAACCTAATTCACCTTAAACCCTAAACCGTTACTTACTCTCACGCCGGAGGATAATGCGTGGAAACAATCCCACGGTAAAGCCTACGGTGTCTTTTGTCTTTAGTGCGCAGTCTCAGCAACAATTCTCAATTGGCGAGAGGCTCCAAACAAAGACAGCTAACTTTTGTATCAACAACATGTAAAGACAAAATACATTTGCTTAAAAAACTTAAAAACTAAGAGTAAAACGAGCTAAACCTGAAACTGTGGCTTAGGATGAACTTAGAGCTTATATTATAAGTTAGAAGTTGGGGCATATATTTTATTAAACTATTTTGCTAATTAATTGGAGTTAAAGCTAATTAATGTAAAATCGCATAAAAATACATCACATTAAATTTAGAAAAATTTCAAGCTTTTGCATGTTAAATTCAGATAAAAATACATAAATTAAATTCAGATATATTGAAGGGTGTTTAAGTAATTTAACTAAATATAAGCCCTGCAAGCCCGTTTCAATTGGCTTGGGTTAATGAAAGATTATTGCTTATAAAAGATTTGATAAGCCTATGTGACAGGCATAGTTTATTTTTTAAGCTAGCTTATTTTCTAAGCTCAGACACTTATGAGCCTCAAAAAGCCCTACGCAAAACACAACCTTGATAAATAAGTAATGTTGTTTGACTAAAATGCTCTTACCTATAAAAGACAACACAATCTATTAAATATTCAAATACTTATGTACAATTTTAAACCACTAAGTTTCTTCACTCACACTAACTTCACACTCATATATTACATAAAAAATTGCACACATAAATTAACGCTATTATACACCGCCGACTCTATGCGCGAGTAATCTTCTATTTATACTACATTATAATACATTTGGACTTGCTCATATTGAGGGCTTGAAATTTTCAAATTACACACTTGCCTAAAATGGAAATATTTGGTCAAATACTAATATTAGTAACTGACATGTTCTTTAAAATAAATTTAATTTTTATAATTAATAATATAAATGGTTGTAACTGAAAACATTTAAAATACAATTAAGTAAATTACATTATTAACTTTCGGTTACACAATTTTAAATTCACATTAAACTATAGTTGTTGTTTTTTTTTTTTTGTATCAAAAGAAACATGTTAAGATGATAGATTTATTTTACAAAGTGATTGTGTACAATTTGTAAACATAGTGAAAGAAAAGATGTTGGCTTGAGATGGTGAAGTCAATCACGATGTTTTTGCAATACTAATAATTGACATTATTTTTGTCTTCATATTATCAACAACTATGACGTGTCATCACTATTACCTTGTACCCAAACACCGCCATACACCACCATTGTTGCTTTCTCCCCTTTTTGGTTTCGTTGTATTACACATGTACTATTATAATGTATAAAGGTGATTGTGATGCTTTGATTGTATGCTATTGTGGGTTATCTGGTTACACGAGTACCCAGCGATCTAATATCTTTTTGTATGAGATGTTTAAACGTAAGCTTGGTACAACCCTTAAGCCTAATCATGATTAACCCAATTTACCTTTTTTGACTTGTTACTCTTTGGCTTTAGTAGTGGAAATGTGTATCCTTGCCAAGCTTATGATAAAATACTCACTATGCAATTGAGCGAACTACTTAAATGTTACCACATAGATTAGTTGAGTGATTTATGTAATTTCATTTTTCTTGTGAGGTGTTTGGTTGTGCACTTGAGATTAAACGAATGAATGTTTAAATAGAAACATCCTTAACAAATACGTTTAGGATACCTTTTCATAAGTTTTATCTAAAGTTTACTTGAGGACAAGTAAAGGTCAAGTGATGGGATATTTGATGGCATCAAATAAGGTCATATTCATAGCATCATTTATCATATATATATTGCTTGTTTTATATCATTTACTATAAGATTTGATACTTAATTTCTTAAATGTTTCAATCTCATATATTATCAGCAATTGATGAAAGCTATCAATAATGGACGTGTTTTGATGCAAAGATCAAGTTTAAGAAAGTCCACTTTACATACAAGAATATGCCATATTATTCTAGACAGATACGCAGTATCCATATACTTAGAAGATTTCAAGACCTTTCCTGACTTTGATGAATACGACGTATCCATCTTTAGGAATACGCCGTATATGAAACTTGGTCAATTTGATATTTGAAGAATACGTCGTACACGAGCTTTAGTCAATCAATAAAGTGAAGAATCCAATCTTAATGAAAAAATCAAAATTACGTTACCACACTCGAAGAGGCTTTAGTATTTTGGCCATAAAATCTTCATCCGGACTTCATTTTACGCGATTCAAAAAAGCATGGAAAGAGAAAAAAGAGAACTACATGTCCAGAGGTCCAATACGGCGTATTAGGTGTTTAGATACGCTGTATTGGCCAATACACCATATCGAGGATCCTGAATATGCCATATCAGGTTAGTTTCAGACTTAGAAGCTACGTTTACTTATGAATACGATGTATTAGACCCTCCAGATACGCCATATCAACCCTGATTTTAGAAACTATAAATAGAA
Source organism: Chrysanthemum makinoi (assembly GCA_910596185.1). Taxonomy (NCBI): domain Eukaryota; kingdom Viridiplantae; phylum Streptophyta; class Magnoliopsida; order Asterales; family Asteraceae; genus Chrysanthemum; species Chrysanthemum makinoi. The sequence continues at coordinate 351,203,968 of OU343222.1, forward strand.
GACTCATTAACGACTTAGGGCATCATTGGGGACCCTAGGGGTCATTGCCAGCCAATCAAAAGCAGCTCCAAACAGTAGAAGATCCATAGATCTTATCATCCTTGAGAAACATCTCTAATCATTGTTATATCACTTAATCATTCGGTTAGCGTATCGTATTCACTATATTTCATATTCTATTCGTTATTATTATGATTATGATTATGTACTTTGCTACTGAGATTTTGGGCTAACACCCTTATGTGTTAGCCAAGTTATGATTATTTGATGTTTTGATTTGTGCTAATTGGATTGCTTACTCCGAGTTTGTATTGATTATGATTATCACTTCATTGGTATTTGTGTATATGTGATTATTCTTTCAACTAATTCTTGCACTATTCAAATAGTCCTAAGTTAGTGGATGATACACATTAATTCCGGAAGATCACATATTACTTGGTTGGTTTCTAGATCAATAGCGCTATGACCATTAGGCTACTAACTTTATTAAAGGTGAAGAACTAATTAGGCAAGAAATGGAAGACATAAGTTATCAAAAGGCATTTCAAAAGCATAATGAAGATACTATGGATTCAGTACAACGTATTGCAGAACATTGTCGTAATATTATACGCATACTTAGTGTCATGTCAAATGAAGAGAGTGTGATGGAAAAAGATAACGAGTTTGATGATATTATATGTGATGATGCACAACCACATGATGATGAGATGAAAAATTCTGGAGTCAGTGAGCATGATATGGAGTTCAATGATGACATGGAAAGCATTTATGACCTTCCTGTGATGGATCTTTATGAAGAAAGTAGGAATTTGAATCTCAATGACTCAGAAAGGCTTAAGAGGTTTTGGACATCACTTATGGAAGAATGGCCTAGACCAAAACTGATGGTTGAATCGTATCACCCACCCATACCTTTCCTTAGACGATTGAAGGTGGTGAAAGAAGAGGAACCAGGCAAGAAGCACTTAAATAAGATGAAAGCTAAGAGTCTACGGGTGGAAGAATCAAGTCCACAAGCTCATGTAGAATATACGACACAAATTGGTAACACCTTTTACTCTCCTTTTATTTTTACTAATGATCTTACTAGTATTCCAAAACAGGTTGCAGAGCCGAATGATGATGTGGTAAAACCTATTACCCTACAACCTATCATTGACAACACACCACATGATGACGTACAAGACGCATATGTTATCCACCAAAGTTTGGTTGAACTTTAAAATGAATTCGAGGATGAGCTCTTGGAAAATACCTTGGTAGAAGAGCAAGTTAATTTGAAGCCAACATGAAAATAAGAGGGGCTCAAAAAGATACTTTCCAAAGACCTTTTCTCATCTTGTATAGAAGTTAAGGGACGCTTAACTACCGATAAAATTAATGAAAAAGGAATGGTAATCATGCATCCTCAATATCTTAGACTTTCCCATGGAATATTCAATACATCTAATTCATCAACCAAATCGGGTAAAGTAATGAGTGGAGATCACTACCCACAGAGGTACCATTTTTATTTATCGTTTCTTCTTACTGTAGAAAATATACGCTATTATAGTGTTTATTGCTATTATTACCCGCACTTGATTCCAAGTGGGGGGATGAACACCCTATTACACAGTAAATAAGGGTGGAGTTAGGCTCGTGATTCGAACAAAAACAATACTTCGTGGGAGGCAACACATGCTTATCTTTTTTTTTCTTTTTAGTATATTTTTATTTTAGTATCTCTGTCAGTTGGTCAATATGGCGTATTCACTAATTAGTGGATATGGAATATTAACCCCTAACGTGCACTTTCATATTTCCTATAGGCAGTTGATACAGTGTATCCAATATTTCATGGATATGGCGTATCAACACTCGACCTGTAATTTTTCGTATTTTTCATTTTCTAACCGATAATTAGTAAGATGTTTTATGCGTGTATACCTTATTGACATGTTTGAACGATTTATGATATTAATGGACTCCCTATTTTCTTTTTCTCGAAAACTTACATTGGAGGATCATATCGAGCAATTCCCAGGGGAGTTCTAGTTCTGATTTTTTATCTTTCCTGTTTCTAATTTCAAAATTGTACAACGAGGTCGTTGTACATCTCAAGTGGGGGTATGGAGAATTAGAACGTGTATTTGTCCTTAAATTTTCAAAAATATGACTAATTATGCTTAAATTTTTTAAAAATTTAGCATGTTTTTGTAAAATCAATAGTTGCATAACCCGCACACATAACCCTTTTTTATATATTGTGAGGATTGAGCCTATTTTGTTTCCACTATTTTACCCAAATTCCACAAAATATGAGTGTGCCGCTGACTTGCAATAAACTTTAGAACTTAGCTTGGTATACTATTCGAGACCACCATAATAAGTATTATTGATATAATTGGAGTGACTTGTCTAACTCGGTAAATTTCTAGGATTACATCCAAATGACCTATGTCGTTTACATGTTATGTGATATTAACTAACTACACTGGTTAGTTAACTCCCGTATAAAACCCTTTTGTTACTCTCATTTTTAGAGTAAGATACCCCCAGAAAAACCCTCAGAGCCATTTCTTTCGTTTCTTACAGCCAATATAAAATTGTTTCGTTACACCTATACACCTTAGCCTACCATATAGATTAAAGTCTGTGGCTGGTTGCTTTTGTAAAGTGTGTATTTCCTGTGTTCGTGTGTGTTTCTTATCTTTGGTTAGGTCCGGAATTGCACATCGCAATCAATGTTTTGAAAGGCTCAAGGCGCACTAAGGCGCGAAGGGGACCAAAGAGCCTCGAGGCGAGGCGCATACCAAGGCGCGGGATTCACGAATACGAGGTGCACTATATACATTAAAAAATTTTTTTTATAATATATGTGACCATTTATGTAGCTTAAATAACACAAAATAAAATTAAATACTTAATAAATGACACATATAGCCATTATAAGATTAAAATGGATCAGCTGTCACTTCTCAAACGGATCAACTCTTTGGCTCGATGAACTACATATAGATTAAAATCCATATCAGACTAAATATGCTTGTGTCCTACACTTGCAAACTTACATCTAACAAAGCTCACAATTTAACCCAAAATATCAAGCAAACAACATATTAATATTCAAGGCATAATGCCACATTTTCATGATAATATGTTATAAAAAAAATACTTAATGAAACAAAGTAACTAGTTAAAAAATAACAATCAATAAAATAAACATAAAATCAGTTCAATATTACAAATCATACAAATACTCACCCTATGATGTGATGCTTGAAGATAAAATAAACTTATGACGTTATTTACAAATCAATAAAATAAACAATCAATAAAAATCAGTTCAAGATATAAACTTATGACGTGAGAGAGATTACATATTTATAAAATGATCAGAATCTATAGTTACCCACTTGATTATATGTTTTAGTTCTTTTTCAAATTAGGGTTATTAGATATAACTTAAAAAGCTCATCCATATAACTTATAAGGCCCATGTATCTTATCTTAATATTTAAAAAAAAGCCCCAAAACCTGTTACATCTCCGAGGCGCAAAAAGCCCCAAGACGCAAAGGCGCAAAAAGCCCCAAGGCGTTGCGCTTTTTATGGGATTCATGCGTGTCGTGAGCCTCGATCCAAAAAAATCCCTAGAGCTTGAGCCTTAGGCGCGCCTCACGCGCGCTTTTTAAAACTATGATCGCAATGGGAATGTGATAGTAGTTATTTTTTATTTTCGTCTATTTACTACTATCATTATTATTTTATATCTGAAGTTTTGAAGTATATGGAAAAATCATCCAGATTTATTATGATGGTGAAGTGGTGAAATTTTACACCATTATAGGTTTAAAAAAAATGTGAGATAATCGGTTCGTCTGAACTTAACCGATTTTATATTTTGAGCTAATCAATTATTTGTTGGTACGTGATATAAACCAACGATATGAAGTTTTGTATTATTGGAGATATCGCCACTATTTGTTGTACTATATATATAGATTGCGAGAGAGTTGGTTGTTATGGGAACGCCAACTAAGGTTTGTTTTGAGAATGATGATTAAGTCATCATTGAGTCTAATTCGTGTCTACCTACTAAAGCGTGAGTTTCCGTGTTAAAGCGTGAGTTAGTCTATGATTTGTTTCTTTTTCATGGGAAGGTCGGGAAGTAATTAACCACATGTTTGTTATTATATGGAATTAATCTATATGTTTGTGATTTTACTTTACACCAATTATATATGTTTCCCATGCCTTATTATTACCTTACCAAATTACTTTATCCGTTGTTAGCTTTCGAGCATCCGGATATAGTAATGGCTTTGTGAAAATGTCCAGTGCATTAATATTTTAGTGACCATCCGATTTTTGAGTAATCAAATAACGCACCGGCGATCTAGATTGTATATTTTGGTGACCATCCGCTATGTAAATAACGCGCCAGCGATATAAGATATACTATTCTAGTGACCATCTGTTGTTTGAGTAAATCAAGAATTCGTGCCAGCGATATAATATGTTTTTGTATGAGATGTTTAAACATAAGCCTGGTACAACCCTTAATCCTAATAATGATTAACCCAATTTACCCTTTTTGACTTGTTACTCTTTGGCTTTAGTGGTGGAGATGTGTATCCTTGTCAAGCTTATGATAAAATACTCATCACAACTGAGTAATTGAACGAACTACTTAAATGTTACCATATAGATTAGTTGAGTGATTTGAGTAATTTCATTTTCCTACTTCGTGAGGTGTTTGGTTGTGCACTTGAGATTAAACGAACGAATGCTTAGATAGAAACATCCTTAACAAATGTTTATGATACTTTTTCATAAGTTTTATCTAAAGTTCACTTGAGGACAAGTAAAGTTCAAGTGGGGGAATATTTGATTAGATCAAATACGATTATATTTATAGCATCATTTATCCTATGTATATTGCTTGTTTTATATCATTTACTATAAGGTTTGATATTTAACTGCTTAAATGTTTCAATCTCATATATTATCAAGCAATTGGTGAAAGCTATCAATAATGGACGTGTTTTGATGCAAAATGGATCAAGTTCGAGAAAGTCCAGTTTATAGACAAGAATAGACCATATCATTCTAGACATATACTTTGTATCCATATACTTAGAAGATTTCAAGACCTTGCCTGACTTTGATGAATACGACGTATCCATCTTTAGGAATACGACGTATATGAAACTTGGTAGATTTGAAGAGAATATGATATTTGAAGAATATTCCATACACGAGCTTTAGCCAATCAATCAAGCGAAGAATCGAAGCTTAATGAAGAAATCAAGATTAAATACGACACTCGAAGAGGCTTTAGTATTTTGGCCATAAAATCTTCATCTAGACTCCGTTTTACGTGATTCAAAAAATCATGGAAAGGGAAAAAGTAGACCTACATGTTTCAAAGATCCAATACATCGTATTGGGTGTTTGGATACGTCATATTGGCCAATACACCGTATCGAGGATCATGAATACGCCATATCGGGTCAGTTTCAGACTTGGAGGCTACGTTTACTTATGAATACGGCGTATTGGACCCTCTTGATACGTAGTATCGACCTCGATTTTAGAAAATATAAATAGAAGACTCATTAAAGATTTAGGGCATCATTGGGGACCCTAGGGGTCATTCCCAGCCGATCAAAAGCACCTCCAAACAGTAGAAGATCCATATTAAAGACCTAATCATCCTTGAAGAACATCTCTAATCATTGTTATATCACTTAATCATTCAGTTAGCTATCGTTTTCACTATGTTTCATATTCTATTTGTTATGAATATGACTATGTACTTTGCTACTGAGATTATGGGCTAACACCCTTATGTGTTAGCCAAGTTATGATTATTTGACGTTTTGATTTATACTAATTGGATTGCTTACTCCATTTTTGTATTGGTTATGATTATCACTTCATTGGTATTTGTGTGTATGTGATTATTCATTCAACTGATTCTTACACTATTCAAATAGTCCTAAGTTAGTGGATGATAGGCATTAATTCGGAAAGATCATATATTACTTGGCTTGTTGCTAGATCCATAGTGCTATGACCATTAGGCTACTAGTAATTAAGTTAGGGCATAAATGATTAATGTAAGCCATGGTTGGATAAATGATAAGATATTAATCAGTAAGTTGCACTTTATGCGGGTTTCAATTAATCGTGACAGGATTAGTTTGTGAATAACTTAATTATAAACTTAGGGTTTAGGAAGAAGTCTCGCCTAATCCTACATTAGACGTTTTGTGAGTATCATGGTTACAACTTTTATACAAATCAGACATAGTATATGATTAACTTGGTTAATACGTTCTTCCTATCTTAATTTAGTGTCTTCTTAGTTCTGTTGTTTGTTTGCTCACTTAGTTTATTAGGAAACCAAACTAGTGCCAGTCTCTCAGACTGAACCCCCCTTGCGTAAGTTTAGGTTAATTCAGTAGAGCGGAATACCGTTAGAATTAGTATATTAGAAATGCACTCTTAGTGATCGACACCCTACTTACCAACTAACCTACCATCGATCGGGTAACTGCTCATTAGTGCTTGTTATATGTAAAGTCGGCATAAAATAAATAGTAAAACTTGATAACATAATTTACCTACACACAACGACACATCATAAGGGTATATATATATATATATATATATATATATATATATATATATATATATATATATATATATATATATATAAAGACACGCCAAGATGAGCTCGGTCTTGAGCTCGAGCTCGTTTCAAGCCCTATACTTGTAGTTCGAGTTCAACTCGTAACATGTTTTACAAGTTAAGGAACTATTCGTTTTTATGTTAGGTAAATAAAACTCCACTCAAGGTTGGTTTTTTAAGTACGTTAGACTCGATCTCGTTTAATATGCTTGTTGTATATAAATATGCATACACAATTATACATTTATACGTGACAAACTTTATAAGCTTGGCTCACAAGTACTTGATTTTGTTTATTATGTTGGATTTTTAAGTACATTAGACTCGAGATTGTTTGTGGCTCACAAGTAGTTGTGTTTTTTTCTTATATAGAAATAAACTTTATTCTATTTTAATTTTGTTTAATCACAAGGGGTGACTCAACGGTACGAATATCAGCTTTCCAAAGCAGAGGTTAAGGGTTCGAATCCAACGGGGAGAAAATTACTCCCCTTGTGGCCACGGAGGTTCATATGCGCCGACTCGAGATTATCTAAAAGGATAGTCACTTTGGGATTAGTCGGCTTGCAATGTCGACTCGGATACCCAGGTAACCAAAAAAAATTTGATCATTTTTCAGGTTCAATTTTGGATTTTAGGAGGCGTTTGTTTGGTGGGTTTTGCAGCTTGGGTTTGGGTTGATGGTAAACTTAGATTATTTGGTAGCTTGATGTGGCCTTAACTGGTAATGAAAGCTAAATATTTGTTGTATGCCAATCTAAGGCACTTGGCAAGGTTTACAAATTGCTACCGTCATTTCAAGTATTTTTTCTAGGTGAGCAGGTCATTTGTTCACCTTCACTATTCTTTCATGCTCAATATCTTTAGTTTTTTATTTTAAAATAATAAATTTAGTTATTAATTCGATATGTATTTATTTTTAAAAAATATATATAAATCAAATCGAAACCTAAATTTTAATTCTATTTCAAATCCAAATACAAATCCTAAACCACCTACAAACCAAAGGGACCCTTATTGTCTAAAAGAATGCTTTAGTTTGCACACGTTATAAACAGAGCAATATGAACGACTAATTAAAAGTAATGTGATTTTCGTTTCACAAAAAGACACATAAACATGTAATTAGTTTATTATAAAAAAAAAAGTGTGTTGATGAAATAAATATAACAGTAATTTTTTCATTTATAATTTAACATTACACGTATGAACATGCAAAGAGCTAAAAAATAGGGTAAATTACACGGATGATCCCCAAACTATACCCCGTAATCATATTTGGTCCCCGGTTTACGTTTTGTTACACGGTTAGTCACGTTTTGGTCAAACGGTTACTTGTTTGGTCCTTTCAGCCCCGTTATACATAACACTCATTATAGTTCATCGTTAGCTGACTTGGATATCTCTGGTTTTTTGGCAATTTACACATGTGCTACTGTTTAGCATTGTAGCTTTCACTCACATGATGATCAAGTGAGTATTTGTGTTGTTGTTTACATTGTAAAAAAATCACTAAAAAAATTGTAAGTATGTTTGATCAGGTGAATGTAGGTTGTTATTGTTAGTGATAGTGTTTGGTTGTTAAATGTTAAATATGTTTGACTTAGGAAAGTCAACAATAAAAAGTTTGTATTTTGACTTAGGAAAGTCAACAATCTGATCCATTTGAGTATTCTGTATTTGAACAACAGTCTAATCTTTTTTGAGTGGTAAACCTTTGATTTGATTGATGTATTTGACTTTACCAAGTGAAGAATACTTGTGTTGGATTGGGTTGATAGCCATTGTGATTCTTACCCATTTTAGCCAAATTGTTGTTTGAAAATGTACCCTTGAAGAACACTTTGTGTGATTACAAAGTGTTATACTTGGGCGGCATTGGGTTGTTGAGCATGGTGACCAATTTTACCATAAACTTAGTTTGAGAAAAATAAATCAAACATGAGCTGAGAATGGTAGAGTTTTAGAAGGAAATGTAGTCCTATTCTAAATTGTAGCTACATGAGGTTTGGTTGGATACCCATTAAATATTATCTTCCTGTAATATTCTCTAATGTACTCTAGAAGTGTAATAATTGGCTTGTCCCTAGCTTCAACTATTTTACCATTAAACACCTCACAAATGTTGTTTAACAATAAATCTTTAATGGCTCTACATGTCTAACTATTATAACTTTTGCAGTAAAATAATAGCATGATATTAACTGTAATTACTTTATGAATAAAATTTACCTTAAAAATGAGATATTTCCCAATGTTCAGGTAGTATTTTGTTCAACCATTAATGTGCTTTAGGAGTCAACTTCTTCAAATATAACATGCACCTTTCTAATTCATTAACAGTTGTAACAGATGCACATCTCCACAAAACATCCTTATTCTTGTCCACTCCAAGACTGCTTCATATTTTCATGATATGTCTCAAGCAAAATCTGTGTTCTGCACTTAGGAACACAAATTTAATGGTTGGAGGGATACCCTGAATATACAAACTCACTAATCAAATAATAATTCATACGATGTTGTAGTTAAGATTCAACAAGTGAAGCATATTACTAACCTTTTTGTCTATCACTGATGAATATGAATTTTGAATTAGGTTGTAGATCTATGTCATCACCCAAGCACATTATGAACCAGGACCATGAACTCTTACTTTGAGCTTTAACCAAGGCATTAGCCAATGGGTAAATTCAATTGTTTGGATCAAGTCCAACAGCTGCCAATACTTGGCCTGGAAATGGCCCATTCATGAAAGCACAATCTAGGTCTAACACTTCTCTTATGCAAGCCCTAAACCCCTCTTTTTATGCTTCTAAACAAACATATATTCTCTTAAACACCCTAGTAGGCAAAGAAGGATCAGTACCCCTATCAACTGCAATCTTGACAATGGTATTATGGTTTGTAGACTGCAATTCAACAACATAGTCTCTAAGCATAGCATAATGCAGTGTGTGATCACCTCTAATCTCTCTTTTAGCTTTAAGTTTAGCTCTAAATGCTTTGCTCTTAGAAACCTGAAGCTCTAAGTCATGCTGGAGCTGGTCTTGAACTTCCTTTGTTGGGATCTTTGGATTAACCTTAACTTGGTCAAAGATTTTCCTTGCCAAAAAATTATAAGTGCAGTGTTTAATTTCCCTTAATTGAAGGCATCCGTGTGTATTTCTGTGTATCCTTGTCACCTAATTATTTGTTTTTTGGTCTTTGGCAACATACAAGACCCAAGGGCAAAGATTCCATTTATCATGTGCATCAACAGTAGATGCACTTCCTTGACTCTCATCAATGGTACCTACACTCTTCTTTTTTTACTTCTAGTAACAGGGCCACTTGATCCACTAGACCAAACACCTACTGCTTCACTTTGGCCAGCTGGCCCACTACATTGTGACTCTATAAAGACTGGTAACTGGTTAGAACATATTGCTCTTACCCTCATGTCATCATTCTTTATGAGCTTCAAATTTCTTATGGTATCAGTGGTATGCAAACACACTCTATCCTTCACCTCTGTTACATTACCAAATTTCTGCCCACATTAAAATGAGTACTTACTTCCAACAATCTCATTTGACAAGCAGATTTAAGTCCAGATTTAAGTCTAAGTTAAGTCCAAGTATTCAACTCCAAAATGTTCATCATGACTTAAACCAAATTTGTCTACATTCATAGCATCAACATAACTAAACTTTGAACCCCTATACAATCCATTATCATCAAATTCTATACACCTCATAACATCATTTATCCCATAATTTACCACATCATTAACCTTTGGTTCCACTGGGTGAAAGTGAGGTTTATACTTTCAAACTGTGCCTTGACTTAGTTGTCATCATATTCATTCTCATTTAATTGTGTAAATGTAGATTTACATGTTCTATGGATACCAATCAGACCTTGAGGTATAGACTTAGGTGAAACAAAGTCACTACCAGAGCCTTCCTTATTAGGTGTACCTATCTCTACTATCATGCCATGTCAACAACAGCATTTTACCATAATTTTTTTTCCTTAGAAGCACTGGTACTAGGTTCACTAGACATATCTTCCTCATACTCTTCTATTATTGCCCTAATTTGTTCTGGTGACATTTGGTAACAACTAAGCTTAGTATAACCATGCTCTATATACACCTCTATTAACGTGGAACTCAAAAGAAGGGTAGTTATACAACGCACATCCTCATCACATCCTAATGCATACAACCCAACATCTAAACTACTCATGGGTCTTAAATAGTGATAAAACAGGGGATCATTCTCACCTATCTCCCCTAACTGTTTGACCATACTATTTAACTCAAACACCGAGGAAACTTCAATGTTAACCATATTAAAGATATATTCTTGACAACCAACGTATTGTCTACCATGAAACCTCCTAAATGACTCGCCATGGGGTATGCTGAACAAATGTGGTACATATTCTGCATAAAAAATACAATTACTTAGTAAACCAAAAAAAATAAACACAAGTTCATAGCATAATATAGCTCAAATCAACCGAATTTCAAGTCATTACCATATGCCTTCTCGTATTCGATTTTCAAGTCTTCGTTGTTTACCTTACTCTTTTTTTCCTCATCTTCCATGTTGTTAACACCGTTGTTGACACAGATTTGTAAAGTTGATCACTATTCAATTTTTAGTCAAAGAAAGTTACGGGATGAGATATGAGAGATTAGATAGGTGGGTGTGGGCGGGAAAGAGTGAAGTGAAATCACAGGGAGCAAAGGTGTAATAAGGAGGATAGAGAAAAAAATACAAACCGTGTAAATTACCAAAAAACCAAAGGTGTCCAAGTCAGCTAACAATTAATTATAACGAGTGTTATGTATAACGGGGCTGCAGGGACCAAACGGGTAAGCGTTTGGCCAAAACGTGACTAATTGTGCAACAAAATGTAAACAGGGGACTAAATGTAGTTATGGAGTATAATTTGGGGACCATCTGTAATTTACCCAGAAAAAATAATTAGGATAACCTTGTAATCTAAACTCGAGAACCCAAATATTCGTAAGTTCTCTTTTCTTTAACTAGTTATGATACCTGTGTACGCACAGAGTTTTGACCCCAAAAAAAATAATTTGTATCAATGCTAAATATTATGTCTTTAAAGGTAATTATATATTTATGCACGAGTTTTTCATTATTGATTATATCCATTAGAATTTTGTATAATCAAATTTTTTTTTTTAAATTTTGTTAGATAACTTAAGATTCAACTATATTTAGCTGATATAGATTTTGATGTTCCTATTTAAATCTCACTATTGATATTATGATGTACACAAGATGCGAGTTTAGTTGCACATAATAAACGTTGATGAAGTTAAAATATACTCCTTAAAGTTTTTTAAAATGTTTTTCTACATATTCTTATATAAATAAATAAAAGTTACATGAGTAGTTGTTATAAGTACAATCACATTTTTTTTCATATTACAGTGATTCGTACTTACAATTTGATAATTATATTCTCGTTTTCAATAATTTAGCCGTATTTAATATTCAAATTCGTGTCCACATTTGTCATACTTTTAATATGAAATAAATGAGTCCTTAGTAAACATATATAGTAAAAAAAATGACATTTATAATCTTATGTATATTTATATGTTGGAGTTTTAAAACAATATATATATTGTATTTTTAAGTTATAAAGTATAGGGGTATGAGTTTGGTTCAATAAAGATCAAAGAAAAACTAAAGATCAAATAAATCATTCTCAACCACTCATTTTTTCATCAAAACAATAAAATAAACTTTCATCTTCATTTTTAAAAACTAAATATCTCACAAACCATTGATCGTTAGACGAAACTAATCATACCATCACGACAAGCATAAAATTATCTTTAATTTGATATCCCACATCATATACTTTCGACGAAATTTTTTTTTCGACTTTTTTGTGGGTTTAGGGTTTACGGTTAGGGTTTAGGGTTTACGGTTAGGGTTTAGGTATTTAGGGTTTAGGGGTTTGGCTTTTTTGGGTTAAGTTTTTTAGGGGTTAAGGGTTTAGGTTTCTTACGATTTAGCGGATAGGGTTTAGGTTTTTTTGGTTTAGGGTTTAGGGTTTAGGGTTTTTAGGGGTTTAGGGTTTAGGGTTTTAGGGTTTAGGGTTTAGGGGTTAGGGTTTTTTAGGGTTTAGGGGTTAGGGTTTTTTAGGTTTAGGGGTTAGGGTTTTTAGGGTTTAGGGGTTGTGTTAACACAAAAGAGTATTTTTAAAATTTTCATTTATAGTATAATATATCGAAACCCGCAAAAAACGATAAAAAATAAGTTCGTCGAAAGTATACAATATTGGATCTTTATAGAAAGATAATTTTATACTTGTCGCAATGGTATAATTAGTTTTATTTAACTATTAACGGTTTGTGAGATATTTAATTTTTAAATATAAGGGTGAAAGTGAATTTAATTAATTTGATAAAAAATGAATGGTTGAGATTCATCCATTTGATCTTTAATTTTTATGTGATCTTTATTGATCTCACCCCTAGGGGGTATAAAATATAAGGGGCTATTTGTTTAATTTTCAAAGTTATCAAAAAACATATAAACTTATAATATTACACTTAACTCTATACAATTTTTAAAAATTTAACCACTAAAGTTTTATTAATTACCCCCTCTTTTTTAAAGTTTTTGTTTTCACAAATTTGACACCTATATTTTTATGTGTTTTTCTTCTCAACCAAATTTCTACACCAAATAAACTAAAGGTTGACCAAAATCAATTTAATTTTGACTTTTATTAACCAATCACGTCGCCCCATTTCGCTTACGTGGCAAAATCAACCTCTCCTATTGGCCTATTTTTTTTTTCAATGAGAAGGCTTTTGCAAAAATACTCCGAAATGTGTACTCCCTCCGTCCCAAAATTATTGTCCACCGACAAAAAACACATAGTTTAAGAAAAACATCATCATTACAGCTTTATTTCTCCTATTTTTTGCACAATGACAGTTTTACCCTTAACTAATTAATTTATAACTTGTTTAAAGTTTGTAATAATAAATTCAAGTGAGGTTAATATGGTAAACTTGATTTATATTCTTTTTCTATTTATGGAAGGGGACAATTAATTTGGGACATCCCAAAAAGAAAACATGGACAATAAAAATGGGATTGAGGGAGTAATCTTTTATATATATAAAAGATAGGTGATATACACATTATAATAAGTAATGTGCACATCACAAAAATGCATATGTGATATTATAAGATGTGCGTTACTAATATGATTTTGGTGTGTTCTTATCAATTTCGATAGTGCGCATGTGAACTTCTCTTTTATGTTTTTTTCAAAAATTATATAAAAAACATAGTGTTAGAAATTGTAACCATCAACAAATCAACATTGTATATGTATGTGAATTGTTGGTATAAAGTTATCTTTTTATCCTTTTCCCTAACTGAAAAACTTGTATAACGTGATCATAGTGAGGTTACAAAGTTTTGTATGTATTACTTACACATGTAAATTAAGAATTTGAGATGTTTTCATGATGAATTCACAAGATTAATCTACAATTAAAAAAAATTAGAAAAAAGTAAAAATAAAAAATAAAAATGATTAACCATTTTTTTTTATTATTATTATATTTTTTTTTACTAAAACCAGTGTTGTTGAATTCATTAAATTCTGATCATTAATTCATTTGTGCGTTTTCTGACAACTTTTAGTATAGTATAGTATTTATAAACAAACTCTTATTTTGACATAATCTGGGTTTAAGGACAGTTTGTAGATTAATGAGATAAGATAATTTTTTCGAAAACTTCTTATTATTTTGAAGAGCTTTTGAAAGACTTTTTACTATTGCAAGATAAAGCTTTTCAAAAAGCTTTACTCAAAAGCTTGTAATTCTTCAACCGGTTGAAATTAATTGACAAGAGTTTGTATGTTTTAAACTTTCATTTTACACCACCATTGAAGATGCAAAAGCTATTACAATTACAAAAGCTTTTTGCATTGGAGGTATAGGTTTTTGCCAAAGCTTTTTTGCACTTATCATTTAATTATATTAAATGCATCAAGTTTTTTATGATTTGATGCATTGCTCATGCTCCAAGCTTTTAAAACTCTAGAAAATATAGTCGCGTTCTCTGTAAAAACAAACTTTACCTATTCAATCATGGTGAAGTCAACAAGGAACTTGACGAATCATCCTTTTACAATTAACATAAGTTTTAGCCCCCATAATCTTGTTGGTGGTAAGAGCCCAGAACAGGGTTAAGACAATCAGTAGCAACTGCAAATACCACTAGGTGGTTACCGGATATCACTTGGAATCGTGTAATCACTTTCCAAAGAAAATTATTCGACCCTATTGTCTGGGTATCACAAATATCTACTTGGGATAATACCAAATGTTGGTTATAGAATTAGGCACAATTCAATAACCCCTGCGCTTATAAGTGTTTAGCTTTATGTTTGTTTCTTCTGATTTCAGTATGTTTTTTCATTATCTTCATGCTCATGAAAACCATCTCTATTTATAGTAAAGAATACTCACTCCTAGTTAATGGACATTATGGATGATTAACGGCCAATTAATCACTCATAATAAGCCTCCATTATCATATGAATAGTGGTTACATGACCAATTAAACGTGGTCATAAAGCAGTCATAACAGCCAATTGAATGAGTCAAAGCTGTTACAAATTAATCATTCCAACACTACCAGTAGGAACCATTACACTAGCAGCAGGAACCATACACTACCAGCAGGAACCATTACACTAGCAGCAGGAATCATATCACTACCAGTAGGAACCATCAGTTACTACACTAGCAGTAGTAACCAATACACTAGCAGTACAAACCACTACTGAGTCGAGTCAGGGTGTTCAGGGACCTCATGGGTGTACACTCCGTACCTCCTAACTCAAAACCAGGTGTGAACTAATCCCACAAGTGCACTAAATTTACCAACAATCCTCCCCAAATTTAGTTCACTTCCTTTTCAAGAAAAAACAAACATCAAACAAAACATGTGCATAAACGAAAATATCCTGATGATTGAATTTTCATCTTAGTACATTACACGTTCAAATATTCGAGAATCAGGGTGTTCTAAGAATTGAACCCTTCAACCCATTTGAATACCTGAAGATAAAATACACACAAGTTTACAAACACTTAAAAGCTCCTGACACTATACAAGCCATGTGTCCATATCCAAATTCATAAATGTTGTAAGAGCCAAAAGTCCATAGCTCCCTGAAGCGGCAAAACTTCAACATTTACATAGGTGGTTCCTCTTTATTCATGCTCCTGCCAAGCACTTTTTCAAAGAAAATTAACCATTAAGAAGTAAAGACTTCATCCTCCTTTCAGCAGGTTCTGAGCACAACCTTGGGATGTAAATAAAACATGTGCTCCAGTCCACTAAATGTTCAGCTTTCCACATTGAACTCAGCCCCCAAGTTTCCTTAGAAGGGAGTTGGGTGTCCTAGCATTCAGTGACTAAGTTGGACTTAAACTCATCCCTTTAGCAGACTTTATAACCAAGTCTCTAGCCAAACCCTTCGTCAAATGATCAGCTAAATTTTGTTGAGATCTAACAAACTCTATAGATACCACCCCATTCATGATAAGCTCACGAATCATGCTATGTCTGACACCTAAGTGTCTAGACTTACCATTGTACATTTGGCTATAAGCCTTAGCCAATGTAGCTGCATTATCACAACGGATAGAAATAGGGGCTATAGGTTTAGGCCACAATGGAATCTCAAGAAGCAAGTTTTTCAACCATTCAGCTTCTTTACCAACAGCTGCTAAGGCCACAAATTCAGATTCCATTGTTGAACTGATGATGCAAGTTTGCTTCTTGGATGCCCAAGAAATTGCACCTCCACCAAGTAGGAATACCCAGCCACTGGTAGACGAATTGTCTTCAGTGTTACTGATCCAACTTGCATCGGTGTATCCTTCCAACACTGAAGGATAGCCAGTATATGAGAGACTATAATCCATAGTTTTCTTCAAATACTTCAGTACCCTCTGAACTGCTTGCCAGTGATGAGCACTAGGATTACTAGTATACCTGCTCAATTTTCCCACTTCAAAACCAATATCAGGTCTTGTACAAGTCATGGCATACATTAGGCATCTAATTACCCTAGAATACTCAAGTTGAGATACAGCCTTGCCATTATTAGGCATCAGCTTCTCACAAGTATCCATAGGTGTACTCACTGGAGTACAATCAAAGTAATTGAATTTCCTCAACACCTTCTCAATATAATGAGACTGAGAGATAGAAATTATTTTACTTTCATGTTTAATCCTTATACCAAGGATAACATCAGCCTCCCCCATGTCCTTCATGGAGAACCTTGATGGCAAAAATTCCTTTGTCAGATCAACCTGATTTTGGTCAGTGCCAAAGATCAACATGTCATCAACATATAGACAAATGATGACTCCTTTACCAGATTCATCAAATTTGCTATATACACATTTGTCAACTTGGTTAAGAACATAACCACTAGACAAAACCACTTCATCAAATTTTTGATGCCATTGCTTAGGTGCCTGCTTTAGTCCAAAAAGAGACTTAATCAGTTTACACACCTTGTTTTCATTACCAGGCATGATGAAGCCCTGAGGTTGGTTCATATAAACCTCCTCATCTAATTCACCATTAAAGAAAGCTGTCTTCACATCCATCTGATGAATAATCAGATTGTGAATTGATGCCAAAGCAATCAGCGATCTTATGGTACTGATACGAGCCACAGGGGCATAAGTATCAAAATAGTCTATTCCTGACTTTTGTTTAAAGCCCTGAATAACTAGTCTAGCCTTAAAATTTTCAATAGTTCCATCTACCTTCATTTTCCTTTTGAAAATCCATTTGCAACCCAGAGGTTTGCAACCTGGTGGTAGATCAACCAACACCCAAGTGTTGTTGCCCGTGATGTAATCTATCTCATCATTAATTGCTTCTTTCCAGAAAGCAATATCCTGGGACTTCATTGCTTCTTCAAATGTCTTGGGATCATCCTCAACAATGAAGCAATATGAGTATTGGTCTGAGACCTCATCCCTTGTTCCTTCAACTAAGTATAGTTGAAACTCAGGTCCAAATGACTTTTGAGTCCTGACCTTTTTGCTCTTTCTAAGCATAGGTTCATGTTGTTGAACCACAACCTCATTAGGGACCTCTGATGGCACTTCGTCAGGGACCTCTGATACACCAGTGTTATGATTTCCATTAGAAATCCTCATACTTGGTCTAGGGACTGATGAGAATCTATTCTCATCAAAGTTTGCATCCCTTAATTCAATTATGGAGTTAATTGAAACATATTCATTAGGTTTAATAACATAGAACCTAAAAGCCTTGGAATGCTCAACATATCCAACAAAGATGCAATCAATGCCTCTTTCACCCAAAGTTTTCAGCTTTGGATCAGGGAGTCTTACAACAGCCCTACAACCCCATATCTTGAGATAGTTCAGGTTGGGTTTCTTTTAGTCCAGAGTTCATAAGGGGTAACCTTGTTCCTTTTGTTGGGAATCCTATTTAATAAATAGCAAGCTGTTAACATAGCTTCACCCCAGAACCCTTGACTCAGTCCTGAATAGGACAACATGGAATTAACCATCTCCTTCAGCACCTTGTTTTTCCTTTCAGAAATACCATTTTGCTGAGGAGTATAGGGAGCGGTCGTTTCATGGATTATACCAACAGACTAAAAATACAAAGTATTCATGTACTCACCTCCCCTATCAGTCCTTAATCTTTTGATCAAAGACCCAAGTTGAAATTCAACTTCAGTTTTAAACACTTTGAATTTATCTAATACTTCATCCTTGGTATGTAACAGATAGACATAACAAAACCTTGAAGCATCATCAATAAATGTTACAAAATACTTCTTATACCCCAAAGAAGGAGTGGCATGCAAATCACACAAGTCACTGTGTATTAGCTCCAAGAGCTTAGTCTCACGCTTAACACCCTGAAAAGGTTTCTTAGTAATCTTGGTTAACATGCAAGTTTTACACTTTTCAGTGTCCATGTCAAATGCTGGGATTAACCCATCCTTAGACATATCTTGCATCCTTTTATAGTGTACATGGCCAAGTCTAGCATGCCACAGGGTAGAGTCAGTCAGGTCAGAGGTGGTTACAAAGGCTGAATAAACACTATCAGTGACAATATTAAGCCTGAACATTTGATTACATAAATAGCCAAAACCAATAAAAACACCACTTTTAGACAAGACAAATTTATCAGATTCAATAACTTGTTTATATCCATGATTATTCAAAACACTACATGAAACCAAGTTTTTCCATATATCAGGAACATGAATAACATTAAACAAAGTTACTATCTTTCCAGAACTAAATCTAAGATCCACACAACCACGACCATGCACCAAGGCTGTTGACTCATTTCCCATGTGAAGAATAGAACCATTATTCAGTGACTCATAAGTCTTGAACCAACTTCTATCTTTGCATACATGAACTGTTGCACCAGAGTCAACCCACCACGCAACATCATCATCCTGCACATAATAAGATTCAGATACATATGTAACATAATAAATCTGAAAAGAGTTATTAAACATATTCTGACCTTTCAGTGAGTTGGTAGAACCACCACTCCCTGAACCATTAGTGCCTGATCCATTGGCTTTACCACCAACCTTAACACCTTTGCAATCCCTTTTAATGTGACCAGATTTGCCACATTTCCAACAAGTAGGTGTTGCCTTCTTGTTAGGATATGCCCTTGTGTTGTCATGATATTTGCGTTTGCCTTTGTTGTCATTGTGCCTGGTGGAGTTGTTATGCTCCACCATATTGACAACAGATGCACCAGTAGCATTGCTACTCTTTGGCTTGTCATTATCCTGCACCCTGAGAGATTCCTCAATGCGCGGATGACTGCCCAACTCAACAAGAGTTAACTCCTCTTTCTTATGTTTCAAGGTATGCTTGAAATCTTTCTAAGAGGGAGGGAGTTTATGAATGACACGAGAGACTGAAATAGCCTCATCCATGTTCATATTGTGTTGTGTAAACCTTCCAAGTATTCCAAGAAGTTCATTGTATTGTTCCACGACTGGTCTTGAATCAGTCATTTTGTAATTTGTGAAATTACTTACAATAAACTTCTTACTTAAAGCATCCTCAACCATATATTTGGCATCCAAGGAATCCCATAGTTCTTTGGAAGATTCAAAGTTTTGATAAATTTCAAATAGAGAATCAGACATACCATTGAGAATTAAACCTCTGCAAATGTAGTCATCATTCTCCCATTTGCTCCTCCTCCTAATATGCTCCACAGTAGCATCATCCCCATCATCAGAAATAGGTGTAGTCAGAACATAGACCACACTCATGCTTGACAGCAAGAAGTGCATCTTCTTTTGCCATCTCCTAAAGTCCACCCCTTCAAACTTGTCAAGCTTGGCAAAGTTTGAAGCCATGTATTTCATTGCAGCAACAACTATTGATTATCACAAATAGTTTACTTTAATTGTTGGTGGTAAGAGCCCAGAACAGGGTTAAGACAATCAGTAGCAACTGCAAATACCACTAGGTGGCTACCGGATATCACTTGGAATCGTGTAATCACTTTCCAAAGTAAACTATTCGACCCTATTGCCTGGGTATCACGAATATCTACTTGGGATAAGGCCAAATGTTGGTTATAGAATTAGGCACAATTCAATAACCCCTGCGCTTATAAGTGTTTAGCTTTATGTTTGTTTCTCCTGATTTCAGTATGTTTTTTCATTATCTTCATGCTGACGAAAACCATCTCTATTTATAGTAGAGAATACTCACTCCTAGTTAATGGACATTATAGATGATTAACGGCCAATTAATCACTCAAAATAAGCCTCCATTATCATATGAATAGTGGTTACATGACCAATTAAACGTGGTCATAAAGCAGTCATAACAGCCAATTGAACGAGTCAAAGCTGTTACAAATTAATCACTGCAACACTACCAGTAGGAACCATTACACTAGCAGCAGGAACCATACACTACCAGCAGGAACCATTACACTAGCAGCAGGAACCATAACACTACCAGTAGGAACCATCAGTTACTACACTAGCAGTAGTAACCAATACACTAGCAGTACAAACCACTACTGAGTCGAGTCAGGGTGTTCAGGGACCTCATGGGTGTACACTCCGTACCTCCTAACCCAAAACCAGGTGTGAACTAATCCCACAAGTGCACTAAATTTACCAACAAATTTGGCATAAAGATGATACACATATAGGAGCATGTATCCCAGAGAATCAACAAGTACATTATATTGGTAGAAAAGGGGTACCTACTTTCAACGTAATGACAACTTGTGATTTTAATATGTGTTTTACCTTTATATCGGTTGGCGAGAAGGATCAGCACATGACACTCGTGTTTTTCTTCACGCTCTCAACACATCATCACTGAATTTTCCTAAACCACCCGGAGGTAACTATATGTATGTATGTAAATATTTCAATCTTACTTGTAAAATTGCAGTTCACTTATTTTGTTCTTAAACATTTTATCAGATAAATACTATTTGGTGGATAAAGGATATCCAAATGGACACAGATATTTAGTTCCATATTCCAAGACAAGATACATTAAATCTCAGTTTGAAAATGAGCCACCAGAACATGCTAAGAAGCTTTCAACCGCAAGCATTCATCTTTACAGAGTTATATTGAAAGATCATTTGGAGTCTTAAAGAAACGATGGAAAATACTTGGTAGAATGCCAAAATTCAATGTGTAAACTCTTATTGATGTTATTATAGCTGCATTTGCTTTACATAACTACGTTCATAACAGTTCACAAGAAAGCATGATGTTTACACAGATGGAGCAACATCCATATTATATACCACACGAAGAACTTCATGATGTTCGTGGTCATGACACGAACAATGAAGACAATACTGAAGAAGCAGCTAATGAGATGAAGCAAATTCTTAATGATATTGCTACTTTAATATGAAATGCCCGTCATGGATGATCACATGGCATCTTTTGGTATATTTATTTTTATTTTTTGCAAGGCTCTTAGGTCTTAATATGACAGTTATGATTTTTGTTAATAGTTTTATTTATTATTTGTATTTCATATTTTGTTTGTTATTTGTATGTCCAATTATATTATTTTACACTTTTAATCTATAATTACAGCTAGTTTGCTAAACATCGTTATAAAAAGTAAGATACAATTTTAATCTTTTTCAGTAATTATGTTATTTTACACTTCTAATCTATAATTACAGCTAGTTTGCTAAACATCATTATAAAAAGTAAGATACAATTAGGGATGGCAACGGGGCGGAGAATGTCGGGGATTGTATTTACTATCCTCATCCCTGTTTTCACTCTCCATCCCCATCCCCATTAAGGAATTGCTTTACATCCCCATCACCGTCCCCGATGGGGATCGGGGATCCCCATGGGGATTCGGGGATTTTCAATCCTTATGAACTAACATAAAGTTTCCACCAACTCATCGAAAATATAAAGAATTTTAACTCATGAAGTGTTTCAAGAAACGTGTGTACATCGCACTTTGTTAGATTCATTACAATTTCAATTCAACTGTAAAGAATCCTTAACATTATAACATCACATATAATATAAAAACAATATGTATCATATGTATCTATTCAGACAAACGAATAAGTAATATGTAGTTGGTGTTTTTACTTCTAATTCTAAAGGTACTTGATTATATAAAGAAAAAATTACACGTTTGGTCCCTGTGGTTTGCTCATATTACAAGTTTAGTCCCTAAGTCGTTTTAATTACACCAGAGATACCTATTTTTGAAACCTTGCACTCATTTAGTCCCTATTTTGGATGGGCGTTAGTGCAGTCCGTTAAGTGTTTTGCGCTGTTAGTCCTTCGTTAATAAATTTTGCACAGTTAGTCCTTATTTTTTAAAATATAGTTTTCCCCAGTTAGTCCCTCCGTTAATAATAGTTATCGCCCGAAAACGGATAAAAACGTAAAACAACGGGCGAAAACGGAAAAAAATGGACAAAAACGTACAAAAACCGGCGAAAACGGATAAAAACATAAAAAAAAAAGGCGAAAACGAATAAACAACGAACGAAAACGGATAAAAACAGACAAAAACGTAAAAAAAAAAGGGACAAAAACGGATAAAAATATACAAAAACGTAAAAAAACGGATGAAAACAGATAAAAACGTAAAAAAAAAAAGGGGCGAAAACGGATAAAAAACGAACCAAAACGGATAAAAAACGAACCAAAACGGATAAAAAAAGACAAAAACGTAAAACAACAGGCGAAAACGGGAAAAACGGACAAAAACGTAAAAAAAAAAGGCGAAAACGAATAAACAACAAACGAAAACGGATAAAAACAGACAAAAACGTAAAAAAAAACAAACGAAAACGTATAAAAAACGGACAAAAACGGATAAAAATGTAAAAAAACGGTCGAAAACGGATAAAAAACGGATAAAAACGGACAAAAGCTTAAAAAAGCGTACGAAAGTATATAAAAACAGATGAAAAGGGATGAAAACGTAAAAAACGGACGAAAAACGAAAAAAAAAGGGGGGGAAACGGATAAAAACGAACGAAAACGGATAAAAACGGACAAAAACGTAATAAATCGGGCAATAACTATTATTAACGGAGGGACTAATTGGGGAAAACTATATTTTAAAAAATAAGGACTAACGGTGCAAAATTTATTAACGAAGGACTAACATCGCAAAACACTTAACGGACTGCACTAACGCCCATCCAAAAGAGGGACTAAATGAGTGCAAGATTTCAAAAATAGGTATCTCTAGTGTAATTAAAACGACTTAGGGACTAAACTTGTAATATGAGCAAACCACAGGGACCAAACGTGTAATTTTTTCTTATATAAATATCACATATGCATATAAATATACATATCGATACTCATAAACATATATACATATACATATACAAGTTAATCGAGAATAGATATAACATATAAATTCTAAATACTTATACACTAGAAAGATCGGAGTCGAGATCGGGTTCGGGGATTTATGTTATCCTCATCCCCGCCCCATCCCCGGTTTCGTATTTTGGGGATTCCCCATCCTCGGTCAACTCGGGGATTCCCCAGTCAAAATCGGGTTTGGGGATCGGATCCCCATCGGATACGGTTTTTTTTTTGCCATCTCTAGATACAATTTTAATCTTTTTAAGTAACAGCATGTTTTGTAGTAACATCCCTGCTGCTTGTTGTATGGTATCTGAAAAACAAAATAAAAATTAATATTTACAATTCCTACCCATCCAAGTTTTTATAGTTTACATGAATAGTCCTTCGTTATAAATAGGACCAGGAATCATTTCCCTTATAACTAACTAATGACATTTTGAGTTGAAATACGAAAATTATCAGAAGAAAAAAATATATATATAAGCAACAAAACACTCTTATTATGATCAGAAGATTTTCCTCAAGGTTTCTGAGGTATACAAAACCAACCAACCTAAACAGGCTATCCACAACTTACATGTTTTAGAAAAAACCACCAGTATGTACCCAAAAAAACCTCATGTACCAAAACGTTGTATTCAACCATCAATGGTTAACCTATAAGTTAGATGACAAAACAAATACTCAAGCAATGTAGTCTTCTTCTACTCATCAAGCCCATACGTCTCCCCAAAATAACAGTCAGCCAGCATATTTGACATCATTCTTAGATCGTCATTTTCATGAAACTGGAACCGTTCCAGAGCATCTATTCCATCTGCTTCTTCGACAAGCTTTGGACCCTCACCATTTGGCATCCCTCTCAACACCTGCAAATTAACAAGACCATGAACATTTGATACATTGGTTGAATTTATTAATTTTCTTTTAACTCATTCACATACTAATGTTATAATCTCTAAACTTAATATGGTTTAATTCTAGCCAAATGGATAAAAAATTGAGGATGAAACCGTTATTTAACACTATAATCTATAAAACTTGTTTATATATTACCAGCTCGATGAAATGCAGTCCAAGTCGTGCAGCTTCGAGATCGGCTGACCTAACGAGAGCGATGAAACCACGAAGACAGCCATTTCTGACAAATGCAACCAAGTGTTCCAGCAATAAACTTGGCCTTCCGGACCCATCGGATGGAGCTACGCAGAGGTTGCCCAGAACATATGCTACCTCTTTTTTAACGTCAAATGGTGCAGCAGTAAGAAGCTGCAATAATAGTGATACTGCTTCACTCTTACATATCAGTTGCTTGTGAGCAACCGAGCCTGCAGCTATGTTAGATAACACCCAAGCTGCTTCCTGAAAAACCAAACTTATTTTAGAATGTATGATAGAGGTGGTAAATATGACGCCTTTATTTATAGTGGGCTTAGTTACGTTGTGATACACCAACGGGTTAAATGCGCCAAAATTGCCCAATGTGAACTTTAAATGCATAAACGTCCGAAATCATATTCATTCAAAGGGATAAACTAGGACTGTTTATAGAAAGCGCGAAAATAAGTGTATTGGGTCAGCCTAACCCTGCCCATTTTGACAGCTACAAAGTTTTACCAATTTTAAATGCATAATACCCTGTCAATCATTTTTATTTGAAATGTATACTATAATTGAAATAATATAACTTTTGCCATCGGGCTTCAAACACATATTGTTTATAAAGTTAGAAATTTAGGGGGAAAAGGGTTTTGGGTCAACCTAACCCAGCATCTTGACATGTACAAAATTTGACCCATTTTGAATCACTACCCAACCCACCCACCTCCACCTCTAGTATGATGGGTGTGTGTAAACCGACACATATTTATAGAAAGTATACCTTCTTCAAGAAACGATGCTCGCTCTTTAAACATTTACTCAATGATCGTATAATACTGTCTGCAAATTTCACAAAACATCTAGATTCAGGCTTTAAATCTACAAATCTATAAATAAAGATGCAGATCTGTAGACGAGCCAAAAAGATTTTTTAGCAAGTAGAGAATAAAACTAGCCTGTGATTTCATGTCCCGGAACAAGAACGACATTTGTGGTGTAAGCATCACCGGCCATGAGATTACCTAAGCTTCGTAGCAACTATATACAATAAAGTCATAAGATTACACAAAAGAACGATTCACCAGAAACCAATAAAAATTGTCATTTATATGAAATATAATATTTTATCAATTAAATTACCGGAATGAGTGATTGTAGACTATTCGAGACAGCCAATCGGTCCACAAGAACTTGAACAATATTGGTCTTCATTAGTAGCACACTTGTAGCAACATCTGAACCCACCGATAGATAGACAACAACCCATGCTACTTCTGTTGCTAATTCAATGTCCCTGCTCAATAGATTTGGTGTATTAGGTTTATAAGTAAAACCGAGAAACACGATACCAAAAATAGGTTTCGTATAAAGTGTAGATTATGATATCCATGGTAATATTTATTGCGTTTTCATATATCATTTATTACGTTTTCATATATCATATATAGAAGTAATAAATCTTTTATGATAAGCAACAGCTTACGATTTTTTCAAGTGTCGTAGTATGGCATCCACCACCCCATCAATGTTTAAGAGTTTGGTTGCAGCCTCCGGGTCTTGTCCCTACATCCACAAACATCAAAAATGAGAATTTTTTATAAAATTGTCATATTTGTAATAAATGTTTCTTTACATAAAGGTCTTCCTTTATTTACAGAAATGTGACAGAAAACTGCAAAACACTAATGTCTCATTCTTTTTTGACCATTGAGTATATTCACCATGGATCCCAGTTACACAACCATGAATAAAGATGGGACTGTGGGTCCCTCTTACTTAATCCAAATCTATATACATATAGGACCCACAAATGGAATTATAAATTTTAAAAACCTTCATTAAATTTGATAATGCCCAAGCAGCTGTTCGGACAGTTGAACCGTTGTCTGACAACATCATTCTTCCAAGAGGACGTAACGCTCCTTGTGAAATAAGAAGATCCTTTAACTCCTCTCCTTCAGCCGCCACATTTCCTAATGCCCATGCACATTGTTCGGCTACAGGTAATGAACTTTTTTCTACAAAAAAAAAATAATATTCATATTAGTAAATAATTAAAAGCAAATACAATAAGTTCAACCTAAAGTGCATAATATGTCCTACACTAATGCATACTTTCCTTTTGAGATGTCCCACACTCCCACACCAAGTTCAATGTAAAAAGATTTTGTTCCCACTTTCTGAATTAGCCCGTGATGATG
Source organism: Chrysanthemum makinoi (assembly GCA_910596185.1). NCBI lineage: Eukaryota > Viridiplantae > Streptophyta > Magnoliopsida > Asterales > Asteraceae > Chrysanthemum > Chrysanthemum makinoi. The sequence goes on from OU343222.1 coordinate 351,230,930, forward strand.
AACTAATAAAGATACTAATCATTATCAACGATTCAAGGTCCCGCGTTACTTACGGAAGCATGCTAGACACACAGTTTATATAATAAAAGGAAAAAGGTAAAGCAAACTTGCAATGTTACCATAAAGTTTATTGATATTTGTGTCATTTACAAACACAATAAGTCAAGTGGAGCGTAGAAAATTCAGAGAATATGAGTCTTTTATTGGAACGCCGAAGAATCGTCACATCAATAACACTTTACAAGTAAGATTAAGGGGTGTTTGGATTTGTATTTTGAAATTAAATGACCTAATTTATACACGACAGCTCTTTAAGATCAGATAATCACTTCCAAACCATACATATAAAAACTCGTCCTAAATAGTCTCCGGATGTTATAAAAACTTCACAATCAAATAGTAACAACAAAGAATTGTCTTAGAAATTTAACGAGCAAGTCACTAACCAAGATGAGCAATAAGTAACGGCAATGTCGGTAACAAAGCTTTCGTTTCTTCGGGTTTCCCAGCAGCTATGTTTGTAAGACACCAAGCTGCTTCAAGCAACTGCATTGTGGACATCAGTTTTCATTTTATATTCAATCATGTAGACAAGGATAATGGAACGCGCGTTTATCAGAATGAGATACAAAGACTAATCAGTACCTGTTCATCTTCAGAGCCAAATTTAAGACATTGACCAAGTAGAGGTATCACTCCACGTTTAAGAGCAATTTCAACAAAAGGAAACTCGGATCTTGACAATAGCCGCCTTAACTCACATAAAGCATTCACCTTTTTTTGAACCTCGTCATTCCCCCTATAATAAATGAACTATCAATGATCAAACGAACCACGCAAGTTTCACTAACATACAATTTTCATAAAAAAACTAATCTTACTTAAAAGAGACCGCGAGCTTCAATTCTTCGACAGCAGAACCCATCTGAGCATCCAAAACCGACGGCTCCTCTTCAATCACCATACCACCATCACTTGCAACATCCATATCAAGACTAACTCCCTCTCTACACAATCGTTTCGCCCGAAAGGTAGCCTCTCGTCTTTCTTTCGCCACAGAAACAGCATGCTGTCTTCTCCTTTGCACAGCCGCATTCCCAACTACAATCCCCTCAAACAAATTTAAATTTAGCACAATCAAGATCAAAACTTTACTTCACAAACTAATAGTATACTTTCTAATTATAATCATTTCCCCCAAACCACATAAAACCCAAAATTTAATTTTGCAAATTACATATAAATTTTATTAATTCTATCTATTCACATAAAATCAAGTTCAATTTTTTTTTATCACAAACTAAAAGTATTCTATCTAACAAAAAATCATTTCTCCCAGAACCCAAATTAAATCTTTGAAATTCAATCAAAAGTTAATCAAACCATTATTACTTAAATACAATCAAGTTCAAAGCTTTATAACACAAAATTTAAGTATCCTACCTAACTAAAAAAACCCATCAAAACCCATATAAAATCTTGAAAAAACAATCTATAAAAAAACAATCTTGATGGGGTTAGTTTAAAGAAGAAAATAAATAAAAACATGCCTGTGTTCTTGATGGGTTCTCTTTTAAGAGAAGGTGGTGTGGTTTCACCGGCCATTTTTGTTTGTGATTATTAAAATGTTTTTGAAAGGGGGTTTGATGGCGCGCTGTTGTATTTTATTTTGTCTGTGTTTGTACACACACTTGTATACACCTCAATGTGTGTGCTTGCTTTTTGGATGGATTGGTTTTGTTGTCCCACTTGGAAATTAGGTTAAAAACTTTAAAATCCAATTTTTATTTTTTATTTTTTTAATTGTTTTTAAATTTTTGTTAAGTTTAAAATGTTGTGTTGTGAGTGCTTTTTAAATTCTCAAGGCCATAAGTTTACGAGATAGGCATACATAAATTCCAATTTTGGAGAGTTTTTATTTTTGATATTTTTACGCATACGTGCTGAAGGCTTCGAGAGAAACCCTAATAGAAGAAAATCTTCCTTTTTAATTCGACAGACGTCTTGAACTTTTTTCGGTCTCATTTATACTTTAAAAAGACGTAGTTCTTTTAAGAAGTTTCTAATGTTACAAATTAACCTGTGAAAATAACAAAAATGATGAATGTATAACTTTTACCAAAACAAATAAATCAGGTCTGTTTATTACTATTAATTTTGGCATACACAACCTTCTATTGTAAATATGTTATTGGCTCGTTATTTTGGTTACACTCATAAATATATACACTTACAAGTTAGCAAGCAACAAATTTTCCAGATGAGTAAGTCTTCACGCATGTAATTAGGGATGTGAATCAGCCTGGGTTTGGTCGGGTTCAAGTAAGTTTGGGTTGATGCTAAAAAAAGACACCCAAACCTGACCTTTGGTTAAATGCTTTCGGATCAGATCCATTCGACGGTCTACTCAATAAAAGTTTACAAAACGACCAAATAAATAATTTTCAAAAGGTTTAACATATATACATAAAGAGTTTAGTTATTTTGCATACCCTAAGAACATATAAACTAAGGGGATAATCCTTACCATCCATCTAACAACATCTGATGACTTAATCATGATGACTTAGATTAAGAATATAAAATAAAATAAAATACAAAAATAAAATACAAAAAAATAATAATAATTATTTTAAAAAAAAATGGCAAAAGGATATTTAACCTTCCAAAATAACTCATTTACCACCCCCAACAAACATGTGGTTATCCACAACACACAAAAACAAACAAAAAAACACACACGCCAGCAATCAAATAACCTAACACTATATCTTAAAAAAAATAATCGTAAATAACCGTTAAAAATTGTGAAAATCATTGATGTGACGATTGCAACACCGAAGTTTTACAACCCTTTAAGTAGTGTATCTAACTGTTGTAGTGTAGTATACATAAGTCTGGGGATTGGTCATTCTGTAGGGGAATAGTGAGGTAGCCTTGAAATGTATGACGATTGATCTAAAGGTGAGGGGAGATTCTTTTTGGTATTTTTATATTTTATTGAAAGCAAGTAAATTATCCCGGATTTGAGAGAGTTTGTTTTTAAGACTAATATTAACTTAAATGCAAGAAAAGTAAATGTTGGTGTGAATCAATTAGAGATAAAGGCGTATTTACCTAAATTGCACTACTCCTCGTTAACTATCCAATTCTACCTATCGATTGTAATTTTCTTATTTGATCAAATGCCTATGATTCCTAAGTACCGATTCCACTAGTAGCATGTGATGGCCAAGTTTCGTAGCTAAAATGCTAGAGGGACGGGCATTAGACAGGGGCGTTATAGTGGCTACGGATTGATTAACTAGAGGGACGTGATAACTAAAGGCACAAGTTATCCATGTATCAAGCATGTGTTCTAGGTGATTATCTAATCGTCATACTATTTCTGGTGATATCTAATCACTTTACTAATGTTAGACGATGTTTATTCGTCATACCACTAATGAGGATATCCCTAGCCAACTAGTGTTCTTCTAATGGCTTCTAAATTTATTATACGTGTTTTTCTAACTTAGTCATCCACAAAGGACGTATGTGTTATTCAAGCACGGGTCATCCACATAGGATGTCATGAATACATGCACAAGTCATCCACATAGGACGTAAATGCTAATTAAATCATGGGCATCAACAAAGGAAGTAAGTATCCACGTAGGACGTCATGAATACGTGCACGAGTCATCCACTTAGAACGCTTTGGTCCTCCACATAGGATGAAACGGATGTTAGTGATTTGAGATGGCTTAATCCATGTCTCAAATTAACATGTACCGGAAACAAATGGAATAAGAATAAAGTTCAAATCATTAACTGGTAATGATTGTTGTTCTGGTTCTATCAACGGACGAACAACTCATGTATTTTGGAAGGCATGTAGAATGACTTTTGGTAGACGGCTACTTGTTAGTATTAATTGCTTAGAAGTTATATGCATGCATAAGTGGGAGTTTGTAGAATTATGTGTATGATATAACATAATTAAATATTGCTATTAATATATGAGACCATGGGGTCACACACAATAATACGAGACTTCAGTTTTATGTTTTACCGTAAATGCTTAAATGATCTATTAAGCGAAAACAAGATTTGGCTTAATCAGTTGGTCGGATTGATTAATAAATATTGGGCTTAAATAAAGAACAAAATGGGAAGTCCATTTAGCTCATCAAATTCGGCCGCCCCATGTGGGGTTTGCTGGGTTTGGGCTTGGGTTTGGTTCAATTACTTGTTTGAAAACACAATTATATTATTAGATAATATCTTATCTTTTAAATTGATAGTTATCTTATATAATAACTAAATCATATTTGTATTTAAATATAAAAGATATCATTTAAGGATTATATAAATACCCTAACTAGGAATTAGGGTTTAAGTAATTTTGTTTTTCTCCTCCCTTCTCCTTGTGGTTTTCGGCCGAGCACCAAGTAAGGCCAAACACATCATTGTGTTTGATTTAACCAATCAAGATTGTTGTTTTGCTATTCTAAGATCAAGCACTAGCATTCTGCTGAGATCTTTTGAGTGTTAATATGGACTAGATGTGGAAAGATCATACTATTTATCTTGGAGAGTTAGTGCAATCTCACATCCAAATCAAAAGGAACGCAATTGTTGTTTTTACTTTTGATTAGTCATATATGTGCATATGGATCGCCGCGTATGGAAAAGGGTTTAAATGTTTTTGCTTTCGTTGCAATTTTGATTGTTTGTGTTTAATTGTTAAATGGTTTTAAAATTGTAGCCATGTTTCCCATCAAAGAGAATGAGAATTAAACATAATAGGAGACAAGATTAAAATAATAAAATATATATATATATATATATATATATATATATATATATATATATATATATATATATATATATATATATATATACACTAACTTCGACTCAATCGACGAATATTGGTGGCGCCATTTTGATGATTGTCGTTGAAGGCACAAAAATTAATTTATAAAATGTAAAGATTATACAAATCTTAATACAAAAGTATATTGGAAAGTATTAATCCCCCGAGTATCATTTTGAAGGAGTGGTAAATTGAGGTTCGTTATTTGAGTTTCGTTTAATGCTTAGCAGAAAAAGGTTTTAGTTTTTTATTGTTTTTAAAACCTGTTATAAATAAAGAAAAACACATAAAAATAATAAAGAAAATATGCTTGCTCGGAAACGGTGGTTAATAGTTATGACATTTTATAAATGAAGTTGTTTGGTTTCATAATATCCGACCACGAGTTAATTTATCCACACGGATGCGTATTTCAATCTTAACCCATATTCGCGCGTTTTAGCCATTTAGTTATTACTAGACGAGTACCCGCGCCTAGCGGCAGCTGTTTCTAGCGTCAGATAATTAATGATTTGTGATATTGTGGTGAGTGTTTTGTGTAGCGTTTAAAATAGAACGTGAACCGATGAAAATGCAATTGCAAACGGTTGTACTATACGATAATTAAAATCTAGACAAAATTTTAACATCTATCAAACAACATATAAAATCATTTAATGAAAATGAAAATAAACATTACATCAGTTATAGGATAGAAACTAACAACACACGTTACTTGTTGCGTAAAAACTAACAAGGATGGGATTAATGGTGACTAAAATTAGCGTGAATATGATTAGCCCAAAATAAAATAAAAATTGGCTAATTTTGGCTATTTTGTAAAAGATTTGGGCACATTTATCCCATCTTTTTTATGAAATGAGCGTATTTAGCATATTGAAAAGTTAAATGTGCACTAACGGGCACATATTTTCTCATAATTGTAAAACATTATAATTGTTTTTGAAGAAATACTTATAGATAATATATTTATATAGCGACAGATCGTTTTGTGTTAAAAAAAGTTTATGGGTTCTAAACGAAAAATAAAAAAAGTTTGAAGATTTGGGGATTAAACATAACGTTTTGAAGCACGGTTCGACCCGGGTGGTTCAACCGGTTGAACCGTTCCCGTCGAAAAACGGGTCGATTTAAACCTAGTCAATATGACATGTTGGGTCAAAACGGGTCAAATTAAACAGGTCAACCCACCTGGATTTGAAGCGTCTTGTGTCAACCCGGTTTTCAATATGTGTTAATAGTTTCAAATTTTTACTTTTTACTTTTTGGTTTTTCCTTCATATATAATATAGCAGGGTACCCGCCGTTGCGGCGACGAGTACCACAGTGATTATTAACCGGAGAAATAGATCTCGATGAGACCTGATTCACCGGTTTGTATCGGTTCAACGGGTCCTCTCTAGTTCGCTTCCGGATGGTGTTATTGGTTAGCGAACCGATGGCGACACCGGTTTCCGGTTGAACCCGTTGGTCCGGTCCGATTTTTAAAACTATATGTACCGTCAACTTGTTAGCTTGTATGAAGCTTTGTATGTTTTATTAATTTGTATAATGTGTATAATAACATGTACTTTTCATTTTAGGATGTTTTAAAAATAACATTAATTAGTTTGTTTAATTATTTTATATTTAGAATTATGTTGTAGCTTGTTTAAATTGTACACTGTGGAAATTTCATTGTACTTTTTAATAAGATGTGTTTTAATTGGTTGTTTTTAATTTGGTAGATATGCTTTTAATTGGTTGTACAATGTAAATAAATTATTGTACTTTTAAGTAATGGGGTGTTTTAATAAGAGTATTAATTACACAAATATATTTCTCTCTCATTTAACCATTAAATTTTTTCACTTTTCCACTTTTCCACTTTGACTGTTTTTCCATTTTATGTAGTATAGATTAATTGTTAAAGTGTTACCTAATAAAAAATTATACCTTTTTTTATTAACACGAGCCGGTATATGCCTAAGCAACTCAAACTCGTCTGACAAAATAGATAAAAATAGCCTAAGCAAATTGTAGGTCGAATTTATCCCGTTAATAATCTGCTAGGGTAAAATAGGCATTTTTAGTTGCGAGGGTTATTTTAAAATACAAAACACATTATTTTACCTTATCTTGCGATATAGATGTCTACTCAAGAATAAAGCTCGAAAACCGATGAGACGTACCTTTCACGATTCTAGTTAAAACACATTTTGAACTTATAAAATATCTCGCAACCAAACAGAGGGCCACGTCTAAGGGCATTTGCGTCATTTTGCGCAACAAACTAGGGGTAATCCAGTAACTTCGTCGCCTGTTTATCACATATCAAAGTCGACTATAATCTCATATGATACATTTGTTGTGTGTTCTATCTAACTGTTCGACTTTTTTCATTAAACCACTTCATATATCAAATGATCAATACAAAAAGGAAAATGATATTTCCTCATACTATTTGTGCCTATTTATCCTCGTAGTTTTATGATTATGACAAGCGAAAAAATCAAAGAACCAAACAAAGAGAAAGAATTAGTGCATACATATGTTGAATGATTGTGTGAATAGGAGAATAAGTAAGAAAAATGAAAAAGAGGATATAACAATGCTCATAAAAAAAATACTAAACAACAGTTCCCTTGGTTAGGCCTATAATTATGTAAAGTCAAATAATTCACTCAAAATTTACAAAAATATTTAATGTTTTTTTGACAAAAATAAAGCTATGCTACATATACAAAAGAACCGTAAAGAAATATCAACAAAAATGAGGTGACATGTTTTGATTGGATTAATCAAAGAGAAGAGAAATAAATTATTTGAAAAGCCATCAATCAAAACATGGCACCTCATTTTTTTTAATGTTTCTTTATGGTTTTTTTGTGGATGTAGCATAACTCAAAAAAATATTTGATTGAAAAGAGAAATGATTCATGCCTAACAAATATGCTTAAAAATATGTCTAATAACAAGATTTAGATACATGACAAAAACAATGATGAATAGCTGTAAAGAGAAATTGGCAAAAACATGTGTCAAATAATATAGGGATTAAACTTAGTGTAATAAGGACCTCATGCGCCCTTAATCTCTCATGCAACCTTAGCTTTATCTCTACTAGACTACTTCATGACCAACTTGGTGTAATAAGACGACCACATATTCATTTTTTCTTTCATTTAAAAAAATGCCGCTCTTTCACGATAATAGTGTGGTCTTGCCACTCGGGAAGGATGCTTACCGTTCAGTCGAGTCAGCTTTGCTCCTTTTTTTTTAGCAATAAAATTAAAACTTCATTAATAATAAAAAGTATTACATAATAATTCAAATAAGATGACAAATTAATTTTCATTTGTTCAACGCCAAATATCTTCCACTAAATCGGCTTTAAGGCTTTGATGAGTTGTTTCATTGTATATCTCGCTAACAACTTGTAACTTTTCTTCATGCATTCGTACTGGATCATCTTCACGATGTTGCACCTCTGGATAAAATTCGGGAGAGATTGCTTTCTCTTCATCTTTGATAATCATATAATGTAATATGATGCATGTGTACATCATATTCTGTATTTTATTAGGAGACATTGTTCGTGCGAGAGTATTTATTATAGCCCACTTATTTTTCAGGACGCCAAACACTCATTCCACATCTTTTCTTGCTGCTTTAAGCGCGTTCTTATACCTTTTTCAGTTTGTATCATTCGATCCTGGTTGTGAAATATACTTCATAAGAACGGAACATTCCGGATATATCCCGTCAGTAAGATATATCCCCTTTTATAAGTTACATCGTTAGCTACAAATGGAACATCTGATGCTTTCCCGGATTTGAGACCGTTGAAAATAGGCGATGCAAGTATAACGTCCACGTCGTTGATCGCCCAGGCTACACCAAAGAACACATGCCAAAATCCACAAGTATTGTCAGGCAACCACTTCCAATAGAATGAATGGATTTGACCCGTGATCACCCCTACAATATTGAGCACGTTGGCAGTTAGGAAATTAGCCCACAACCAATGCGTACAATCAATGTTTTCTATCATCATAGGAAACCCATGTTTTTGCTCATGAAAAGTATTGAGTTTTTCGATATCACTATATGTCGGCTTTTGCAAAATCTCGTCTTCATATAACTCCATAATACCCTTACAGAAAGCTTCAAGAGAATCACGTGATGTTTTCTAACCCATTTGTAGTTAATCTTCTAGAGCATCAGGAACGATGATGTATGCCAATTGACGAATTGCAGATGTGATAAGGTTTTAAAATGTACCTTTTTGAGGGGTCATTTAAGCCCTTATTTGATCACTTTTGTATCCGTTATTACTTAATATTGTTCATTTTCACTTTTTAGGTCTCTTGAAGGCAAATTGCTGTAATGGCACTTATTTGGATTAAAAGGCGCGAATATATGAAGAAAATGGCCAAAGTCAAGAATCGAGACACTCAAAGTTGCTGAATGACTAGGTGACGGCGTCACAGCTTATACGCGACGCCGTCGGAGGATTTTGTGACGGGACAGAAGCCAAAACTCTTATTTTCAAGTGACGACGTCAAGTTATAAAAGAGTAGGCCGTCGCAACTCCGACGGCCTAGATTTGATCCAGACGGCGTCAGAAGCTAAGGAGGACGGCGTCATAAGCACAAGGTGACGCCGTCGCAAGTCTAACGTGGCCAAGACGAAACCCTAATGACGGCGATCCGACGGCGTCACAAAACATAAGGTGACACCGTCGCATATGTAATCTTATATATAGAATCCGAATTTTTCAGTATTAGTGTGTAGTCTTTTGGAGTAAAAACCTAAACCGAACCAAGACTGTCTTGTACTGTATTTTAGGGTTCCAAACCCTATCTTACATCAAGATAAGTGCTTTACTTCATTAATACAATTATGTCTTTGATTATTTGTGTGTATGCTTGCATGTTCTCCATGTCCGGCTAATTTACTTGTGTGTTTGCTTAGGGAATATGAAACTTAATTATTGAATATTGATTGGTTGTCTCTTATCTTAGTTGATTAATGATCTAGTAATACGATAGGTCATTCGTTGTGTACTTAATGCTTGATTAATCTTTGTGAACCTTAGGTTATAGCACCTTGAGCGGTTGTAAGCTAAATTATCCAAAGAGGCCGTAGAGTAAGAGTTTATGATCCCTAGTGGTATTTTGTAGACGAGACCCTTTGGTAACTTCAAAGAGTTAGGGATAAACGCATACCCTACAACTTTAGACAAACAACGCAATTAAGAATAAGGACGTGACAATTCAACCACCAATAGGAGATAATTAAGGAGTAGTAAAACCTAAGTAAACACATCTTTAAACTATCATACGAGCACACAATAATTAGACATAGACTACATACACCTTAGATTATATAATTAGATAAGTAGAGTAATCGGTAGCAATACCAACCCCCCAAATCCAAACCCCGAGATTCGTACTTTTCCATTTCCTAAAAAACATAAAAAAGATAAAAAAATAATCTTCCTCAACCCCAACCTTAGCGTAGTAACTTCTCACTAGCATTCCTATTCCCCTAGAGAACGATATCAATACCCGTGGCTTACCCTAATACTACACTACAACGATTAGGTTCACTGCCTAGGGTGTTATAAAACTTGCTCGAAGAAAAGGAAGTTCCTTTGACCCCGAACGACACGTGTAGCGTTATCAAGTTTTTGGCGCCGCTGCCGGGGAATAGAATAGCTAGTTAGTAGTCCACCTCGTTTAGGTTTCTTTGCTTGATTCCTATCAAGTAAATTTTTCTCATTTTTAGCTTCCTCATAGTCTATCCACCTTCTTCGTGACCTTTGTTCGTAACACCATCACTTTTCATCATGGAAGGTTATAACCAACCACCATTCATCAACCTACCACCAAATGACCCGCCAAGAGCCCGTACTCTTGGTGAATACTCGAGACCAAGCCACCTAGGCTATAGGAACACCATTGAGCTTCCCGACCAAGCCCAAACTACGGCCCTGCGATCTGACACCATCCGGTTGGTGCAAAACGGATGTGCATTCCATGGACTTTGCGCCGAAAATCCAAATCAGCATCTAAGGGATTTCCTTAAAATTGTCGATTCCATCGACCTTGATGCTACTACTCGGGAGACCACGCGCCTGCGTCTCTTCCAATTTTCTCTACGGGACCAAGCTAGTAATTGGCTTGAGCGACTTCCCGCCGGCTCCATCTCAAGTTGGGATGATCTCACCTCTCGTTTCCTTGCTCAATTTTTCCCACCGGGGAGAACCACTAAACTTAGGAATGACATCTTGATGTTCCAACAACGTCAAGATGAATCTCTCTACGAAGCATGGACTCGATTCAAGGACTTACTTCATAAAGTCCCTCATCATGGCATTGATCTCTGGCTTCAAGTCCAAATCTTTTATGATCATGTCAACTTCCCCACCAAGCGATCCATTGACCAAGCGGCCGGTGGAAAACTTAGTGATCTCACCGCGGAAGAATCATGGGGTATAATAGAGGACCTTGCTCTCTATGACAACGAAAGTTGGAACGACCCTCGTGAGTTGCCCAAAACCGTTAAGGCAATCTCCTTGCCTCCCATTGACTCACAGTCTTCCGACCGTAGGATGATCGAACTTGAAGATCAAGTCAAATTCCTAATGAGTTCCTACGAAAACCCTAAGTCTTCACGCCATGTGAACAAAGTTTCTTCTTCGTGTGAGCCGCTTTATGATCCTCATAACACGCGCACTTGCACCCGATCCCCCGAACATGCTTCCGTTGACTACGCATCCTCGCGTGTTAATGGAACGGGAGGAAGATTCCCTACAATACCCGGACCTAGGAATTTCAATGAAACCCGAGAAGCATGGAAGGGCAAGCCCGACTTCTGTTGGGGACAAACCAACGAATTCACTTCCAATGATTTTTCATGGCCCCCACCCCACGGTCCTAACCAACAAAACATCGAAGGGATGTTGCAAAACCTAGTTGCAACCCAAGAAGCCCAAATAGCTAAGCTCTCTGACCGCTTTAACCAACAACAAGCCGAAATGGATAGGAAGATAAACAACCTTTTGAAAGCCATGACCAATAGTGATAGGAAGGTTAATGCTATCTCAACTCCCGAGCCTTCCGGTGTAGAGATTAAGGACCCAAGTAAGTTAGCTAAGCATGTCCAATTCGTCAATACCATCGCCTTAGTGAAACCTAATAGAACCAATGATGAAGAGGACCATACACATGAGACTAATGAAACAACCGAGGAAGTAGATGAAGTATACAATGACTATTTCAATAAGTTTCCTACGGAAGAAGAGCTATCTCGCCACCCTCACTTAGTGCGTGACCTCCGTCACATGTATGTTAGGAAAAGCCCTAGAATCAAGTTTGGGAACCCTTGGAATCTTAACATACCATGTTGCATAGGACACCTTTTCGTGGCAAAGGCATACATTGACCGCAAATCCCCAATCAACATAATGACTAGCACCTACTACAATTGGGTAGTGAAAAAGCCGATTCCAACTAGGCAAGACCCCAATGATCCTAGTGTTAGTTGCAATTTTCTTGGAAGAGTTAAGGGATTGCCCGTTTATGTAGGTAGTTTCACGTTTCCTACAGACTTCATAATTGTGGATGATATTAGCATGGCCATAGACCCTAGCTTGTCCCACGTTATTCTAGGAAAACCTTTCATAGAAAACACCGGGATGACTTATGATCCTTCATTAGGAATAGTGCGATTCAAGGATGAGAATGACGACATAGCTTACCAAATGCCGTTCAAGATTGAGAAGTTCTCATCACTCTCTAATGATGAAAATGAACTTAAACTATCGGTCTATTATAGGAATGAGGAGGATAAAGAAAAAGGATTAGATTACGTTATTGCTAAGATTTTCGGATTCTATAAGGACTGCTTGAACCTAGGACCGAAATATAGGACCAAGTGGGGAGAAGACGAACTCTTAGAGAGGTGCATCATAGGGCACTTTTACAACATGGAATCCCCCAATAGAGACCGTCATGAGGAAGGAGATGACCGTAATGAAGTCACGTGAGGGCACGACTACGAGTCTAGCTACAAGACTCTTAAATAAAGAAAAGCGCTTCGTGGGAGGCAACCCATGCTTAATTGTTTGCTTGTTAGTGTCATATATCTTTTATTAATTGTTTATTCTCATGTTTAAATTTGTAAAAATGCTTTATTTTGTTTTTAACCTCGCCTTAATTGCATATAAAGGTATTTTACATAAAGGATAAGTGTAGGGAGGATTACACACGTTTTCAAAAGAAACGTAAACATGAGAATAGCAATTCATTAAAAGATATATATGTGTGTTTGTTCGAGTCAAATGCTTGTATCGAGTCATAATGGATGTTTTGCAGAAATTTTTCCAGATTCTACAGATGTAAATTTTCCAGAATTTTTCCAGAAAATCGCAGACCAGTTTTTGTCAGGATAACCTGACGGCGTCAGGATTGCAACCTGACGGCGTCAGGAAGGAGCAAAAACATCAGATTATTTTTTTCTCGTTTTCTGAGCTACTTATAAAATTTTAGAATTTTCCAGGTTTTAATTTTACAGAAATTCTGTAAACATCCATTCCACAAGCATTATATCCTAGTTTAGTAGAGTCTTATATATATTATTACCGCAGATTTTACGCGAAGGTTTCGTTGTTTTCTTCAAATGTGCAGGTTTCATTTATCAAGAAGAAGAAACAAAAGATTGGAAGGAGCTTTTCACGCACACATTCTTCTTGGAAAGGATTTAACCACTACTTCACACACGGATCCTACCGAGCTAATCAGGGGAGTACTAGTTTCTTTCGTTTTCCATTACCTTCCATTATCATAACTTTGATACTTTCGGGGAACATTGGGGACAATGTTCAGTTTAAGTGTAGGGAGGGAAAACACAATGGGAACTTTGAAACTATGCTTATCCTTGACTATTTACTTTGTCCAATTGTATTTGTGTAATAAACCATGAGAAAATGTCGGTTAGGGTAATTTTGGCACCAAATTTAAATTTTTTCATGACATATAGGAGTGGGCCATTAGTCTTAACAAAAGCGTCTCACGGATAGGAAGTTGCATGACTAGCAAAAAAACCCTTTACCACCTAAATTACACCCAAAATGTGAGGATCGCCCTTAGATTAGTAGGAATTAAAAGCATTCATCTTCAATGCTTAGAGTGTGAACCGGTAGTATATTAGATTCTAGAACTAGTTTTGTGATGCATTCCGAGATCGCTAGTAAGACTACACTTGTGTAGTTAGGAATAACTAAATGATAAGAGGCATTAGGATAACCCTTGTTTGATACCCGTAATATAATTACTTCTTCCACATCGGTTGAGTAATTCCCCCACACCCTTTGCGTTGTACTCATCTTTAGTACACGATACCCCTAGTTAACCCCTCAGAGCCTATCCTTTTCGCGGTTCTCGTGATGTTTTGGTTTTTTCGGAATATCAATGAAGAGCATTGTTTACACCCCACCCCCAAATATACACCCAAATCGCCTTAGCCTACCCTGTATGCACTCATTTTTAGTGCATTATTGTTATCACCCTAAACCCTTAGTTCAATTATCTAGTTGCTTGCATGAGTTGCTAAGTCGAGTCATATCCTTTGTACATAGTTTTGGGACGATTGGGACTCATGGGAAAAAGTTAAAGTTTATAAAATGATTGAAAGGGAACGTTAATTTCCCTAATTTGCGTAATAACATACCCCAAGTGTTTTGATCTTTTCAATTCGGGTCAAATTAGTGTTAGAGTAATAAAAACTCAAGTGTAGGGATGTGCCTATAAATCCCTATCATTTTGATGTTACCGTAGAGGATGGTAGAGTAAAAGTGTATGAAAAAAAAATCGAAAAAAAAGAAAAAAAGATAAAAAGAAAAAAATAGACTGATTAAAAAAAAATACGGGCTACCATCCTACATCTATCCTTTAAATTTATGTTTGTTTGTTTTAGTGAGCTAGAGTCTAGAGTGTCGAGTCTTGGCTTAGCAACGCCATTCTTCGTATGCATTTAACATAGAGATTTTTGACTTGCCACCACTAAATAGCCTATCCCACCAAACCCTTTGTTTCCCTACCGTAAGCCTAACATTACAACCCTTTAAAGACCTCTTTGATAGTCTTTCCTAGGTGATTACGCCAAAGCGATGGAGGTTTGATCTATTCTCAAGCCTATGGTAATTTATGTACTAGGACCGGTTAATGAGTGTTTATCTTCCATTTACAACTTGTTATATTTCATATACACCCGAGAGAGATGTGAGTATCCAAACACCCCATGTGAGGTGCTAGTATGTAATTTCCGTGCTTGTTATGACTTTTGCGAGGCCTATATGTGTTGTGGACTGTTTTAAACCAATGCTTCATGACCCCTAACTTATAAATTAATTGGCTAAAAGCACATTTGCTTGAGGACAAGCAAATACCAAGTGTAGGGATATTTGATAAGGTTTTAAAATGTACCTTTTTGAGGGGTCATTTAAGCCCTTATTTGATCACTTTTGTATCCGTTATTACTTAATATCGTTCCTTTTCACTTTTTAGGTCTCTTGAAGGCAAATTGTTGTAATGGCACTTATTTGGACGAAAAGGCGCGAATATACGAAGAAAATGGCCAAAGTCAAGAATCGAGACACTCAAAGCTGCTGAATGACTAGGTGACGGCGTCACAGCTTATACGCGACGCCGTCGGAGGATTTTGTGACAGGACAGAAGCCAAAACTCCTATTTTCAAGTGGCGACGTCAAGTTATAAAAGAGTAGGCCGTCGCAACTCAGACGGCCTAGATTTGATCCAGACGGCGTCAGAAGCTAAGGAGGACGGCGTCACAAGCACAAGGTGGCGCCGTCGCAAGTCTAACGTGGCCAAGACGAAACCCTAATGACGGCGATCCGACGGCGTCACAAAACATAAGGTTACGCCATCGCATATGTAATCTTATATATAGAATCCGAATTTTTCAGTATTAGTGTGTAGTCTCTTGGAGTAAAAACCTAAACCGAACCAAGGCTGTCTTGTACAGTATTTTAGGGTTCCAAACCCTATCTTACATCAAGATAAGTGCTTTACTTCATTAATACAATTATGTCTTTGATTATTTGTGTGTATGCTTGCATGTTCTCCATGTCCGGCTAATTTACTTGTGTGTTTGCTTAGGGAATATGAAACTTAATTATTGAATATTGATTGGTTGTCTCTTATCTTAGTTGATTAATGATCTAGTAATACGATAGGTCATTCGTTGTGTACTTAATGCTTGATTAATCTTTGTGAACCTTAGGTTATAGCACCTTGAGCGGTTGTAAGCTAAATTATCCAAAGAGGCCTTAGAGTAAGAGTTTATGATCCCTAGTGGTATTTTGTAGACGAGACCCTTTGGTAACTTCAAAGAGTTAGGGATAAACGCATACCCTACAACTTTAGACACACAACGTAATTAAGAATAAGGACGTGACAATTCAACCACCAATAGGAGATAATTAAGGAGTAGTAAAACCTAAGTAAACACATCTTTAAACTATCATACGAGCACACAATAATTAGACATAGACTACATACACCTTAGATTAGATAATTAGATAAGTAGAGTAATCGGTAGCAATACCAACCCCCAAATCCAAACCCCGAGATTCGTACTTTTCCATTTCCTAAAAAACATAAAAAAGATAAAAAAATAATCTTCCTCAACCCCAACCTTAGCGTAGTAACTTCTCACTAGCATTCCTATTCCCCTAGAGAACGATATCAATACCCGTGGCTTACCCTAATACTACACTACAACGATTAGGTTCACTGCCTAGGGTGTTATAAAACTTGCTCGAAGAAAAGGAAGTTCCTTTGACCCCGAACGACGCGTGTAGCGTTATCAAGAGGTAACTTTATCAAATGGGCAATTTCAACTCTTCCCGAACAATCACTATTTTGTTGAAAATACAGACAATTATCAGTTATTTCTCGAATAATGCTTGTGAATAGCGTTCGGCTCATTCGAAACTGCGTACGGAATATTTCTTCGTCATACATTGAGTTTTTAGAAAATTAAGCCGCCACTAAACGATCATGAGCACTGTAACGATCTCTTTCTACCATGTTTCATGTGTTTCTTAAAGAAAATGAACCTTGAATAACCGCACTAATGACCTCCATAAAAAACACTAGCTCGCTACTAACTTCACCTTCATCATCCGAGGATGTATATAAGAATAGATCGGAAGACATTTGTGTTAGATGAAGTATGTAGATTGTATAAGGAAGAATATGTTTGAAAGTGTGTATAAAAATGGATAAGTAATGGGGTATTTATAGGGTATAAAAATGTTAAGTTTTATTATTATTATTATGGTAAAATTGTAAAAATGGTCCCTAAAGTAGCCAAAATGCACAAGGATCACACCGAGACGAATTTTGTTGCAAAAAAGACAAATGTTTCCTTTTTTGCAAAATAGCCACCGAGAGCTACTTTTTGCTAACTTTCGTTATTTTTCTCGTTAAGTGCCTCGTCACTGAGGGTATTATTGTCATTTCGATCATATCAGTTTCTCCCGTCAATTATACTTCAAGGACAATATTTGCAAACATAACTTAACTTCATTAAATCAACTAGAGAGGCTTTTGCACAAAAACATTAAGTGCCAAAACAACCCCATTTAACATACTTTCAAATCGATAATAAACAGTCAAACCCTAGCTTTAAAAAAACCAAAAATTGTTACAACCAAACCCAGCTTTGGCAAATAATGATAAGGGAAAGTCTTTGTTGAATTGGGGGAGGAATCATCGAAAAAGTCGTGGGGGAAAGTTTTGTTAAATGATGAAGTCTTTGAGGAAGTTATGGCTACATTTGGTGATGAAGTAATTGCCAAGTATGGTTCGTATAAGAACATAGTGAAGGGGATTACAGAAGTTATTCTTTAATGGTTGTGAAACAAAACTTACAACGAACCAAATATGGGTGGTAGTGGTGCGATATCTATTCCTACCCTTGGAAGTGGTAGCGGGACCAAAAACGAGGTAGTTGCAAAGACAAAAATAGGGAGGGGAAGGCCCAGAAAAAAAGTAACTTTTTCTGTACCAGTTCATAATCCGAAGTACAATGTTACCAAAAAGGAAGAGGGGAAGGCCTGCTGGGAGTGGGAGGAAGAGGGAGGGGAGTCATAATTCGAGAACAATGACACAAAAAAAACAGGGGAAGGCCTGTTGGGAGTGGGAGGAAGATGGAGGGGAAGGAAGAGCATGTGGATCTTGGTATGTTAATGTATTATACTTCATTTACGTGCTTATGTTGGATGTTATGATCTTTTTGATAGACTGTTATATGCTGTTATTGAGTGGCATGATTGAGTGCCCGAATTGGTAGGTTTAGGATAAACATACCATTATGGTTCTAAGTAGGCCGTTAGAATGGGAAATGTAGGAGTGTTTGTCATAACAACTATGCTGCTATACTAACTAAGTTGTCACATTGACTTATTAACTAAACTACAACTATACAGAATACATAATCAATAGCTTTGCATCTTCAGTAAGTAGGATTGATGTCTTGTACCGCTCTGCTTCACTTGAGCCTGCATACTTCAGTCTGCACTTGTCTGCATAACTGTTTCATTGACTGTTGTTGCATTGACTTTAGCATGTATACCATTAGTTACATAGGTGCTGGTATGTTTTTTGGTGATGTTTGAAGTCTATATGGGTTTTGTCTTCTCACATCGAGAGTTGTTGTTGTAGTAGCTTGGACTTTGTTGTAGCAGCTGTAGTAGCTCTTTAGACTTGATGTTTAAATTAAAATGATAAATGATAATAGTTTGTTACTTTAATAGACTATTGATGTTTGAATTTAAATAGTGACAGGTTTAATTGCTTATTAGAATGAAATTGTGTTCAACATGCACAATAATGGATTCTTTGAATTTGCTCCATTGAGGTATGTACTAGGGAATGTTTCTACACTTTGTGCCTTTGTCTCTGAAAGACATATCTTTAGTATTGGTCTAGATCATATGTTATCACGCATTATGGGAGAAAAATGAGCATTGTACTTTTGTTTGCCTGGCAAATCATTAGAAGAAGGTTTGAAGTTGATTCACACAAATAATGATGTGCATACACTGTTCAAACTAGGTTTTCATAATGGTTTTGTAGATTTGTTTGTTGCTCATAAAAATCAGATGTTATCTGAATACTACTTAAAAAACATTGATTTAGAGGGTGAAAGTGGGGAGGTTGTCAGATGGGTAGAATAATATGCTAGCTTGCGATGCTCTAGTACTTCAACTCCTTTTAGGACTAGTACTTCAACTCCTTTTAGGACTAGTACTTAAACTACGGAAAGAAGTATACACTTGAAAAGAAAGGTTGTGGGTGATGTTGATGCTGAATTCGGGAAGAATAAAAATATGGTGAAGAGGTTTGTGGATAAGGTAAAAGGAAAAATGGATGATGAGGATAATGCTTTTAACATGAACAAACGGCTGGTATTGTCATTAGAGAGGGTGGCTCTATGAAGAAGACAATAGGTGTTAGTTCAGTGAATATGGGAGCGAGGGGTGCGGGTTTTTTGAGACCAAGAAGTGATGTTAAAACCACTAATTGCGTATTGGGTCTAAGGGCACCAAGATCAATAGAAAACAAAGTGGTGTTATTTTGACTAGGTGAGTCTAATGAATTGTTTAGCAAAATTTTTGGATACATTGCATTGCATATTATACTAACCTCATTACATTGCATATTTTGATTGTGCATGTATAGTTGATCACTTGTTGGTTCAACCAGTAGAAGCTTTTGAAGTTTGACAAATGGGTTCATCTTTTGGGATTATGTAATGTGTAGAAACAAAAATAGTTTTAATTCGGTTGTATATTACGTATATATTTTGACTAATGTAACTTGAACTATATTACCTATGTTTCGGATAGACCAAGGGCTGTGTGGAGGTAGTGTGATGGTTTCATCTTTTTGGTACATGCCGAACGATATTATGTAACTTGAAGTGTTACATATAGGTTAATCTTTAGTGATGGTTCACTCCATCAATACTCTCTTATTGCATCCAATTCCTTATACATAATATGTTTGTGTTTTATGGTTTGATTAATAGCATTTACAAGTTTGTGTTTGTGTTTTATGGTTAGAATACTGAAATTTTCATGTATGTGTTTGTGATACGAATCGAACACTGTATACAAAGAAAATTGGGATTAAACGACCCCTTACATTCATCAACCATACATGTACAAGCTTATGATAGGAGAAACCACAACCCCTATCTATATCTACATCTACATTCAACAAGGGAAGCAAGAACAACAAAAGAAACCACAACTCCCAAACCCCCTACTACCTACATTCATCATAAACAACAAAAGAAACCATCTTAGCCTCCAGCAACAAACCCCCTCACATGAACCTCTGCCTCACAACAAACTCAATCTTGGAAACAATGATGTCGTTAGTTTACCTAAGCATCCTCATCAACCCCCTCACCTTTCGCAAATCAGTTGTTTGAATCCTCCTAAGCTTGTTCACATTGGACCTTGCAACTCTCGAACCCCTTAAGTTTTGGAGCTCAGCAATCAGCTCCATCCTAATTTCGATCATATTAAAAAGCTTTCGGCACCTATTCATCAATTCGATTGCATGTTGAATGTCTTCCTCAACCTCTCGCTGGTAATGGGATAACATCATTTCCGATATGACAAATGAGTTACAGGCAAACATGAGATCAAGATAGCGAGACATGTTACTGGTTAAGGAAATGATAATTTTTTTGTTAAGGGTGTGTGTGTTTCTGTTTTTGTGTGTGTAATGACATAAGACTTTAACAATTTAATATGCAAACATGAAAACTGACTTTGCAAATTTAGCCATTGAGGTCATGTCGCATTGATATCACAAGTTTTGCGGCAATATGAACAGTGAAATAGAAATAATACCCTCAGTGACGAGGCACTTAACGAGAAAAATAATGAAAGTTAGCAAAAAGTAGCTCTTGGTAGCTATTTTGCAAAAAAAACATTAATGTCATTTTTGCAACAAAATTCGTCTTGGTGTGATCCTTGCGTATTTGGGCTACTTTAGGGACCATTTTTTGCAATTTACCCTATTATTATTTTTTAATGGCTCAAGGGCTAGTTTTTTTGTTTTTTAGTGTGCACACAAGTCGATCGAGAGACCAACCCAGTTCTCTCATTTTGCCGTAAGGGACGCGTCAATGGTGATGATGTGTAATAAGGGCGACGCGTCCGGATAGGGGACCGACCGACGGTGGACCCTTATTGTTACGCTTAATTTTAGTCATGTTTTTAGTCATGTATTTTTTAAGTGTCGAGTTATGAGGGCTCAGTTGAAAAAAAGTGAAATTGAAAAGTAAAACTCCCTCCAAGAACCAAACATTTTCATTTTCAAAAACAAGAAGCATGTGAGTTTCAGCTTTTTCATCTTTGCCATGTGTTGATGGCTACATTTTCCTAAAAATGTCTTTCAATGCCTTCAAATTTATACAACCCACATTCACCTACCTCTTTTAAACATCACATTTTCAAATACAACCACTTCAATATCATAAGCAACCCTTTTCTTTAAATCTTGTTCAAGATCACACAATGTGGCAAGTTCTACTAGCTGCAGCTGTTGCAGGATCTGGGTATGTTGCAAAAAACATTCTTTATAAAAATGAAAACAAACCCACAAGTGATTCACCCAAAAAAGTTGATTTAGCCACTAAAGATTCATTCTTGGATCAAGAAACATCATCAGTTTTTAGGTTTTCTAGTACTTGTGACGAGTCGAAGAATAATCGAAAGAAACTGGGGCGTGGCGGGGTGAAAGCAAATGGTGCAAGGAAAAATGGGTCTGAGAAAAAGATTGGTGGTGATTTAGTAGGCGATAAAGGGAAAAATGGGAAGAAATTTGTTGTTTCTTTGAAGAAGAGGCGAACCGGTAGAAATGCTTTTGCGAAATGTGATTCTTTTGATGTTAAAGGTAGTTTCTAACTTTCTACGTTTAAAGTAAATGTTTGTTTTTGTGGGTGTTCGGGTTAGCATAAGTAAAAGAGAACGCGCTTAGTAGTTAGTAGCTTATCAGCTTTGAGTTAAATAAACGCTCCTAGATAAGCACCTCCGCCAAGGCTTTTTATAGAACACTTTATTTGAGCTAAATAAGCTCTTTGTAAACTTATAATAGCTTATTGTGTTTTGATAAACTGCGTATATAAGCTTACCCAAACACCCCCTTTGTGTATACGAAAGTTCTTACTTATGCATCTTCTTAGAATATCCTACAAATTTGTTCCCTTTGGCCGAATTAGTTTTAGTTTATGAAAAGATGAACATTGTTGAATTAAGGAAGTAGTAAACAAAGGGGAGTGAAATGTAATTGTTAAGAGAGCAACACTAGATACGTACACTGATTAGAGAGAAACACATGCTTCAAGAAAAACATATTACGGAGTATATATATGGCTAAGCATAATGGGTCTTTTACCTTTTTTTGGATGCTCTTACAAATCGTTAGAATTCGAAAAAGATGGCCCAAACATTGGAACACCACCTAAGATAGCTTGTGATTAGTAGAAAATCCGAATATCATACTTTTTGTTGATTGATTATTGCCTGCATTACTAAGTTTACTGAGTGTTTGCTATAGAAGCTTATTATGAAGTTGTCTTTGTTGTTGTTTATTTGCTTTTTAGTGTCTATGTGTTTGCAAGTCATTCAACGTGATATGAAAACTGCGATGTTTATTACACTGGATTCAGAAAGTTGGTTTTTACAACCATATGTAATGTATTCAGATAAATCATCTTTTGGGTATGGGGTTGGAGTTGGTATAATGTACATGATGTCTGCTGGAAAAGCCGAAATCAATAGGCTAAACACAGCAGTAGACGAGACTGCCAAGGTCGTTCAAGAATTAAAAGCTGAGATTTCCAAAAGAAAATCATCGGGCGATTTCATGGTTGAAGCAACTGTATATCAGAAAGGGGTGGATATCAAACCAGATCAATCGTTTCTCAAGAAATCAAGCATGGAGAACGATGATATTGATGTCGGATATGCAAGTAGCATTCTTACAGAAGAACCACAGCAGAATGTGCTGGAAATGGATCAACTTGAAGCCGAACTTGAGTGTGAGCTTCTAAAGCTTCATGTGTCCGCCACTGAAACTTCATCTTCTTTTCAGGTGCTTCTTTCTTATCTAAAGTACTCACTACATGCATGCCTTCACTTTACAGTGTTTAGACTTTAGACACAAAAACGAGTTCATTTGGCTTTCTCAAACCAAACTTCCACTTTAAGTCTAGGTGGTGTTTGGATGTGCGATTTGAAAGTGATATGTCATTCTGGATAACAAAGATTAAATAATCAACTATAATAAAACATGTTGCTGACTATAGTGTTTGAATGTACTTATGCAATTTGAAGTTATGACAATCAGATAATCAGAAGTACTAGTGTTTGTCCTAATACGCAGTAAGATAAGTTGAAAACTTGGCAGATAAAATGATCAAAAAGACCATTTTGTAAACTTGGGAAAGGGTTTTGTTTGGGAGTAAAAATCACTCGAACTAAAACAAAATTAGGTAGATTTTTTTTTTGCCATGAGATAATCAGTTTTCCATGATATGTTTGTTCAAACATTACTTATCTAGTCGATTCCAAAACACACATCCAAGCAGCCCACCATTGCAGATAAATAATCCGCCGGTTTTTCGGCGTGCCACTAATGTGTAAGAGAGATGAAAATGTGATTGTGGGTCCATATGAAATCTGCTAAATGGAGGAATATAACTAAATGTCAATTATTTTTCTTATTACAAAAATTTGATACATGCAAAGTCTGCTTAAGCGGCTTCAAGAAAGCAACTTTGCAGGATTTCTTGAATGTTAACTCACACATGTGCTAATTTGCCTTTACTTTTAAGTTGGCTTGATAGCTTTGAATTAAGTCATAACTTACTTAACGATATCTTATCATGTATCTCAATTTGACGTATTCTACAGAACAAACCTTCCACTGAACATCGCTCCCAGCCACAAGATCTTGGTTTGGAGTTCAATCAATCTAATGGTGTAATGCCATCTGAACTTGATCAGAAGTTATGTCATCTGCTAATAGAACAGCAGGAAAGTCAAATAGTTGACTTAGAGTCGGAACTGCAACAGACAAATTCCAAGCTCATAGAGAAAGAATATGAGCTTCAAGCACTTAAGGATTGCGTTAAACGTCTCACTGAGTTTTCCCTAACATGTCCCTCAGGTAGAGTTTGACCTTTAAAGTCAAACATACCACTTCCATTAACTTAAATAAATTTTAGCAGTTGCAATGTTTAAAGGTTTACCAAATTCTATACTCTTTATTATAACTAAATTTTTGAATTTTCAGATGATGAAAAAGAAGGCCATGTTGATGAAGCTCATAAGAAGATGATAAATGGTCATGAAAGATCAATAGTTGGGATCAAACGGGCAATTGACTTCGATTGAAATGTTTATCTGGATATACTAACCTAGCTAAATTGTTATACAAATGTACATTTTTAAAATTTAAATCTTGATCTTAGGTACTTGAGTACTTGTTAAGATTTCGCTGTTTGTAACAGAATTCTTTTTGGGATTTACAATCTATGTGGAGGTTTAAACAACGATTGTGCAGTTAAGTTTTATTGTCGAATAGGCCCATCAGCCGTCGTTCGTTGTATGACGCCTAATGATAACATATCTAATGGATGATCCATCAGTAATTTGTTTAATATGCGTTTTGTGTTGTATGCTAAATCTAGCAAGTTTATCATTATCGATCTGTTCTAATGTGTTCAGATGAATCACCTTTCTAGTAATGCGAGGCTAAGTCACTAAATACAGCATAGACAAGACATGGTCAAGGCTTTATAATCAAGTGTAACTCGGAAGCAGGCTTAGCTGTTAGCATGTGCTATGTAATGCGAGGCTAAAGTCACTAAACACAGCATAGACGAGACGTATATGGCTGTTTAAGAATTGAAGGATTGTGTTATAAAACTAACTGATTTTTCTCTACAACATCCCTCATGTACACTTTTGAAGACCAACATACCAGCTTCATGTAACCATATTTTCCAAAAAATACTGTAGTAATGTTCCATGTTTGATTAGTACATAGTTCACAGATTCTGTTTTATCACTTTATGGAATGCATGTAACTAAAACAGTATACTGAAAGTAAAAACTTCACAAGTTTTTCAAGTACCATTGTTTGGTCAAACCAACAGGACAATTGACTTCTGATTGAAATGTATTTACTGCATTTACTAATCTAGTTACATTACATCTTTTTGTTGATAACAACACATATTATGTATTTGGACTATTCTACAACAACTACAACACATGATATACACTGAAAAGTATTGATGTTTTGATTGTCTAATATCTAGTCTAGGCTTAGATTATAAGTATGTTGGTTTGATGGGGGCCTGTTTTTAAGTGGGGTCTAAAGACAAGTTCTTTGATTGAGTGCAAGAAAGGAAATAATTTCTGAAACCCATGTTGACATAAAGTTTTCTTGTTGATTGGAGTGTTGATTACCCTACTAGAATATGATCTGTCACCTCATTTCTTGAAACCCATGGGTTAGATTGTGTGTTTTTACCCTTTTTACATCTTTACTGTTATGATTTTATGGGACGATTTGTGGTTCTTTTCAAATAATTGGACTATGATAATGAACTAAACTTTGAGTAATAATAGAAGCAAAGATGATACGAGGCATAATCTAAGGAGAGTTAAAAAGTTGAGGAGAGTGCGGTCTCTGAGTTTAAAGAGGACCTGTGCAGAATTCAGCTTAATGACAAAAACGAGGCCTAAAACAAGAAGTAAATAAGTTTCCTAAATGATAAATAACCATTTTCAAAGTGCCCCGACCACCATTTTTCAATGCAACACTTTAAATCAGATACATGAAGTCACTTTTATAGAATATATATACATATCATATAGATATTTTGAGGCCCCTAGAATTTATAGGCCTTGAGCGACACGCGACAACACACCTCGCACACTCCCGTATACGGCTCTGGTTGAGAACACATTTTATCATTTTATGTGCTTGGAGAAAGGATTATAAAGCTAAGTTATGATTCGATGTTTTAAAGTTCGAGTTAACCCTACTGGTTCAACTAGTACCAGTTTTAAGATAATAACATATTTTATTAGTTGTTCAACAATTTGAACTAAAAATTTGGCCGATTTAACTAGAAAACCAGTTTTTAGAACATCGGTTATGAAATTAGTTACGAGGATTATGAGTTTTCGTTAAACTTTCTATGTTACTTGTTGAAATATATATATTTGTCGAAGGGTTGTAGCCATATAGTGTTGAGGTATTCTAAATCATATGATGCGTATTAGACATAAATGGACGGGCTAGTTTCATGAATTTATTTAAAATGAAGTTAATATATTTAAATTTTATATTATACTCCGTATTAATTTTAACTTAGACAATTGGATACATGTAACATCACACAGTAATTGATAAAGTTTTAATCACGCGCTCTAAAGATATGATAGCATGAACTAGTCAAATAAATTATACCAAGATCAAGTTTAAACTATTTACATACAAATATAAAGTTTATAATACGTAACATATATTATCGAGTAACATATAAAAATATTCAAAGATAAAGTAATAACTGAATTAGAAAAACAAATTATACTATGATCAAGTTTAAACTATTTTTATACAGATATAAAGTTTGTAAACTTAACATATAAATATACAAAGATAAAATTTCATGCTTCCAAAATAAATTTCCAGTAAAATAAAATATTTTATCTAACAATTAGGTACGATAATTACTACATACATATAATATAAGTACAAAGTGATATAAAAATAATATTGGATTATATATTTTAAAACAAAACCACTATATAATATTTAAATATAGTCATAATGTTTATTTGGTTATTATAAAAATAAGTAAATGATTTCTCATATTGATTAATTCATACATTATATAATTAATCACATTATGAATATTCATATTAAGTAACAGTTCAAATTAATAGTTAAAATCTCTTCAAAAACTATTACACCTCCAACATGATTTTAGCTAAATAATGAATGATTTAGATATGTAAAAACTATATATTTATATTTGTATTAATCGTGACCGAAAACCAAACATAATGAATATAATTTTGTATATTGAAATAGAATTAGTATGTATTTTCGGCATATATATGTTGATTGTTATTATATTTTAAATATAAATAGCACTAAAAGTTTATATTAAAACATGAGTTAGTATGTGTTTTCGACATATATATGTTGATTGTTATTATATTTTAAATATAGATAGCACTAAAAATTTAATTAAATGGTGTTAAATAAATGTGCACCAAGTTAGGAAGGTAACTAAAATGGTTTTTCAAATTATGTTCACATTTAATGTATCCATCAATATCATGTCATTTTTTTTTTTTTTTTTTTTCAGTCATATCACATTACACGTCTTCATTTCATGCCATCAATAAACGTTTCCGTGAGAAAAATTCAGAACACCCTCCTGGACTTTGTAATGAGTTACAAAAATTATCTGGTACTTTTAGCTTTTTTATAGTTGTTTATATAACAAACCTTTTATTTATTCATCAATTTTCTAGCAATTTCTTTTTAAAAAAAATACCAATAAAAAGGTCTTTAACTTGCGAACATAATAAGCTTAATATTACAATACTTTTGACTTACATATCATTTTATAGGAGATATGAGGTTCATTTTTAAAACTAAATGTTTATTGCCAAAAAAATAACTCGAAAGACACACTTAAACAACATAACAATTTTTAAAAACTACCTTAAAATTTTATTAATTTTTAACACACCCCCAAAGTATATAACAAGTTACAAAAATAACTAAAACTTTTACTTTTTTTCAATTTGTTTTTTATAACGAAAATTATTTATCAAATATCGAATAAATATTCAATAATTTTCTTACAAAAACATACCAATAAAAACGTATTTAAATTTCGAATAAAATTAAACCAATATTGAAATGTCTTTTACTTACGTACGATTTTATATAAAAAATGATTAAAATTTTAAAATCAACTTCTTAATTTTCAAGGTAATAGGTCAAAATTTAGTAATTTTATTTAGGGCTGAGCGTCGGTCCAAAACCGAACCGAACCGACAAAACCGAAAACCATAAAAAACCTAAACCGGTTGAGAACACATTTTATCATTTTGTGTGCTTGGAGAAAGGATTATAAAGCTAAGTTATGATTCGATGTTTTAAAGTTCGAGTTGACCCTACTGGTTCAACTAGTACCAGTTTTAAGATAATAACATATTTTATTGGTTCTTCAACCATTTGAACTAAAAACTCGGCCGGTTTAACTAGAAACCAGTTTTAGAACATCGGTTATGAAATTAGTTACGAGGATTAGGAGTTTTCGTTAAACTTTATATGTTTATATATATTTGTCGAAGGGTTGTAGGCATATAGTATTGAGGTATTTTAAATCATATGATATAACGTATTAGAAATAAATGGACAAGATAGTTTCATCAATTTATTTAGAACGAAGTTGATATATTTAAATTTTATATTATACTAATTTTAACTTAGACAATTGGATACATGTAATATCACACAATAATTGAAAAAGTTTTAATTATGCATTCTAAAGATGTGATAGCATGAACTAGTCAAATAAATTATACCAAGATCAAGTTTAAACTATTTTCATACAAATACAAAGTTTATAATACGTAACATATATTATCCATTAATTGAAAAAGTTTTAATTACGCGTTTCAAAGATGTGAAAACATGAATTAGAAAAACAAATTATACTATGATCAAGTTTAAACTATTTTTATATAAATATAGAGTTTATATACGTAACGTATAAATATAAAGATAAAATCTCATGCTGCCAAAATAATTTTTCAGTAAAATAAAATAGCTTATCTAACAATTAGGTACGATAATTGTATATGTACATATAATATAAGTACAAAGTGATATAAAAATAATATTTGATTATATTTTAAAACAAACACACTATATAATATTTAAATATAATCATAATGTTGATTTGGTTATTATAAAAATAGATAAATGATTCTCAAATTGATTAATTCATACATTATATAATTAATCATATTATGAATATTCATATTAAGTAACGGTGCAAATAAAAGTTAAAATCTCTTCAAAAACTATTGCACCTCCAACATGATTTTACCTAAATAATGAATGTTTTAAATATGTAAAAACTATATATTTAAATATGTAACTTGAAGTATTACATATAGGTTAATCTTTAGTGATGGTTCACTCCATCAATACTCTCTTATTGCATCCAATTTCTTATACATAATATGTTTGTGTTTTATGGTTTGATTAATAGCATTTACAAGTTTGTGTTTGTGTTTTATGGTTAGAATACTGAAATTTTCATGTATGTGTATGTGATACGAATCGAACACTGTATACAAAGAAAATTGGGATTAAACGACCCCTTACATTCATCAACCATACATGTACAAGCTTATGATAGGAGAAACCACAACCCCTATCTATATCTACATCTACATTCAACAGGGGAAGCAAGAACAACAAAAGAAACCACAACTCCCAAACCCCCTACTACCTACATTCATCATAAACAACAAAAGAAACCATCCTAGCCTCCAGCAACAAACCCCCTTACATGAACCTCTGCCTCACAACAAACTCAATCTTGGAAACAATGATGTCGTTAGTTTACCTAAGCATCCTCATCAACCCCCTCACCTTTCGCAAATCAGTTGTTTGAATCCTCCTAAGCTTGTTCACATTGGACCTTGCAACTCTCGAACCCCTTAAGTTTTGGAGCTCAGCAATCAGCTCCATCCTAATTTCGATCATATTAAAAAGCTTTCGGCACCTATTCATCAATTCGATTGCATGTTGAATGTCTTCCTCAACCTCTCGCTGGTAATGGGATAACATCATTTCCGATATGACAAATGAGTTACAGGCAAACATGAGATCAAGATAGCGAGACATGTTACTGGTTAAGGAAATGATAATTTTTTTGTTAAGGGTGTGTGTGTTTCTATTTTTGTGTGTGTAATGACATAAGACTTTAACAATTTAATATGCAAACATGAAAACTGACTTTGCAAATTTAGCCATTGAGGTCATGTCGCATTGATATCACAAGTTTTGCGGCAATATGAACAGTGAAATAGAAATAATACCCTCAGTGACGAGGCACTTAACGAGAAAAATAATGAAAGTTAGCAAAAAGTAGCTCTTGGTAGCTATTTTGCAAAAAAAAAAAAAAAAAAAAACATTAATCTCATTTTTGCAATAAAATTCGTCTCGGTGTGATCCTTGCCTATTTGGGCTACTTTAGGGACCATTTTTTGCAATTTACCCTATTATTATTTTTTAATGGCTCAAGGGCTAGTTTTTTTGTTTTTTAGTGTGCACACAAGTCGATCGAGAGACCAACCCACTTCTCTCATTTTGCCGTAAGGGACGCGTCAATGGTGATGATGTGTAATAAGGGCGACGCGTCCGGATAGGGGACCGACCGACGGTAATTCGACCCTTATTGTCAGTTACGCTTATTTTAGACATGTTTTTAGTCATGTATTTTTAAGTGTGTAGAGTTATGACGGCTCAGTTGAAAAAAAGTGAAATTGAAAAGTAAAACTCCCTCCAAGAACCAAACATTTTCATTTTCAAAAACAAGAAGCATGTGAGTTTCAGCTTTTTCATCTTTGCCATGTGTTGATGGCTACATTTTCCTAAAAATGTCTTTCAATGCCTTCAAATTTATACAACCCACATTCACCTACCTCTTTTAAACATCACATTTTCAAATACAACCACTTCAATATCATAAGCAACCCTTTTCTTTAAATCTTGTTCAAGATCACACAATGTGGCAAGTTCTACTAGCTGCAGCTGTTGCAGGATCTGGGTATGTTGCAAAAAACATTCTTTATAAAAATGAAAACAAACCCACAAGTGATTCACCCAAAAAAGTTGATTTAGCCACTAAAGATTCATTCTTGGATCAAGAAACATCATCAGTTTTTAGGTTTTCTAGTACTTGTAACGAGTCGAAGAATAATCGAAAGAAATTGGGGCGTGGCGGGGTGAAAGGAAATGGTGCAAGGAAAAATGGGTCTGAGAAAAAAATTGGTGGTGAGTTAGTAGGTGATAAAGGGAAAAATGGGAAGAAATTTGTTGTTTCTTTGAAGAAGAGGCGAACCGGTAGAAATGCTTTTGCGAAATGTGATTCTATTGATGTTAAAGGTAGTTTCTAACTTTCTACGTTTAAAGTAAATGTTTGTTTTTGTGGGTGTTCGGGTTAGCATAAGTAAAAGAGGTCCTTTTCTACCTTTGGTAGAACCGGAATCAGTCTCTCTACCTCAGGTAGGGGTATGACTGTCTACGTCTTAACCTCCCCCATACACCGTGGAAGACGGTATTGGGACCCATAAACCGTGGAAGACGGTATTGGGCGTTACTTTACTTTTAGTTACTAGTAGCTTATCAGCTTTGAATTAAATAAGCATTCCTAGATAAGCACCTCCGCCAAGGCTTTTTTATAGAACACTTTAGTTGAGCTAAATAAGCTGTTTGTAAACTTATAATAGCTTATTGTGTTTTGATAAACTGCGTATATAAGCTTACCCAAACACCCCCTTTGTGTATACGAAAGTTCTTACTTATGCATCTTCTTAGAATGTCCTACAAATTTGTTCCCTTTGGCCGAATTAGTTTTGGTTTATGAAAAGATGAACATTGTTGAATTAAGGAAGTAGTAAACAAAGGGGAGTGAAACGTAATTGTTAAGAGAGCAACACTAGATACATACACTGATTAGAGAGAAACACACGCTTTAAGAAAAACATATTACGGAGTATATTTATGGCTAAGCATAATGGGTCCTTTGCTTTTGCTTGGCTGCTCTTACAAATCGTTAGAATTCGAAAAAGATGGCCCAAACATTAGAACACCACCTAAGATAGCTTGTGATTAGTAGAAAATCCGAATATCATACTTTTTGTTGATTGATTATTTTTACTGAGTGTTTGCTATAGAAGCTTATCATGAAGTTGTCTTTGTAGTTGTTTATTTGCTTTTTAGTGTCTATGTGTTTGTAAGTCATTCAACGTGATATTAAAACTGCGATTTTTATTACACTAGATTCAGAAAGTTAGTTTTTACGATCATATATAATGTATTCAGATAGATCATCTTTTGGGTATGGGGTTGGAGTTGGTATAATGTACATGATGTCAGCTGGAAAAGTAGAAATCAATAGGCTAAACACAGCAGTGGACGAGACTGCCAAGGTCGTTCAAGAATTAAAAGCTGAGATTTCCAAAAGAAAATCATCCGGCGATTTCATGGTTGAACCAACTGTATATCAGAAAGGGGTGGATATCAAACCAGATCAATCGTTTCTCAAGAAATCAAGCATGGAGAACGATGATATTGATGTTGGATATGCAAGTAGCATTCTTACAGAAGAACCGCAGCAGAATGTGCTGGAAATAGATCAACTTGAAGCCGAACTTGAGTGTGAGCTTCTAAAGCTTCATGTGTCCGCCACTGACACTTCATCTTCTTTTCAGGTGCTTCTTTCTTAGACACACAAACGAGTTCATTTGGCTTTCTCAAACCAAATTTCCACTTTAAGTCTAGGTGGTGTTTGGATGTGCGATTTGAAAGTGATATGTCATATTGGATAACAAAGATTAAATAATCGACTATAATAAAACATGTTGCAGACTATAGTGTTTGAATGTACTTATGCCATTTGAAGTTGTAACAATCAGATAATCAGAAGTACTAGTGTTTGTCCTAACTCCTAATACGCAGTAAGATAAGTTGAAAACTTGGCAGATAAAATGATCAAAAAGACCTTTTTGTAAACTTGGGAGAGGGTTTTGTTTGGGAGTAAAAATCACTCGAACTAAAACAAAATTAGGTAGATTTTTTTTTTTTTTTTTTTTTTTTTTTGCCATGAGATAATCAGTTTTCCATGATATGTTTGTTCAAACATTACTTATCTAGTCGATTCCAAAACACACATCCAAGCAGCCCACCATTGCAGATAAATAATCAGCCGGTTTTTCGGCGTGCCACTAATGTGTAAGAGAGATGAAAATGTGATTGTGGGTCCATATGAGATCTGCTAAATGGAGGAATATAACTAAATGTCAATTATATTTCTTATTACAAAAATTTGATAGATGCAAAGTCTGCTTAAGCGGCTTCAAAGAAAGCAACTTTGCAGGATTTCTTGAATGTAAACTCACACATGTGCTAATTTGCCTTTACTTTTAAGTTGGCTTGATAGCTTTGAATTAAGTCATAACTTACTTAACGATATCTTATCATGTATCTCAATTTGACGTATTCTACAGAACAAACCTTCCACTGAACATCGCTCCCAGCCACAAGATCTTGGTTTGGAGTTCAATCAATCTAATGGTGTAATGCCATCTGAACTTGATCAGAAATTATGTCATCTGCTAATAGAACAGCAGGAAAGTCAAATAGTTGACTTAGAGTCGGAACTTCAACACACAAATTCCAAGCTCATGGAGAAAGAATATGAGCTTCAAGCACTTAAGGATTGCGTTAAACGTCTCACTGAGTTTTCCCTAACATGTCCCTCAGGTAGAGTTTGACCTTTAAAGTCAAACATAACACTTCCATTAGCAGTTGCAATGTTTAAAGGTTTACCAAATTCTATACTCTTTATTATAACTAAATTTTTGAATTTTCAGATGATGAAAAAGAAGGCCATGTTGATGAAGCTCATAAGAAGATGATAAATGGTCATGGAAGATCAATGGTTGGGATCAAACGGGCAATTGACTTTGATTGAAATGTTTATCTGGATATACTAACCTAGCTAAATTGCTATACAAATGTACATTTTTAGAAGTTAAATCTTGATCTTAGGTATTTAAGTACTTGTTAAGATTTCGCTGTTTGTAACAGAATTCTTTTTGGGATTTACAATCTATGTGGAGGTTTAAACAATGATTTTGCAGTTAAGTTTTATTGTCGAATAGGCCCATCAGCCATCGTTAGTTGTATGACGCCTAATGATAACATATCTAATGGATGATCCATCAGTAATTTGTTTAATTTGGCGTTATGCGCTGTATGCTAAATCTATCAAGTTTATCATTGTCGATCTGTTCTAATGTGTTCAGATGAAACACCTTTCTAGTAATGCGAGGCTAAGTCACTAAATACAGCATTAGACAAGACATGGTCAAGGCTTTATAATCAAGTGTAACTCGGAAGCTGGCTTAAGTGTTAGCATGTGCTATGTAATGCGAGGTTAAGTCACTAAATACAGCATAATCGAGACATATATGGCTGTTTAAGCATTGAAGGACTGCGTTATAAAACTCACTGATGTTTCTCTACAACATCACTCATGTACACTTTTAACCTTTTGAAGACCAACATACCAGTTTCATATAACCATATTTCCAAAAAATACTGTAGTAATGTTCCATGTTTGATAAGTACATAGTTCACAGATTTTGTTTTATCACTTTATGGAATGCATGTAACTAAAACAGTATACTGAAAGTAAAAACTTCACAAGTTTTTCAAGTACCATTGTTTGGTCAAACCAACAGGACAATTGACTTCTGATTGAAATGTATTTACTGCATTTACTAATCTAGTTACATTACATCTTTTTGTTGATAACAACACATATTATGTATTTGGACTATTCTACAACAACTACAACACATGATATACACTGAAAAGTATTGATGTTTTGATTGTCTAATATCTAGTCTAGGCTTAGATTATAAGTATGTTGGTTTGATGGGGGCCTGTTTTTAAGTGGGGTCTAAAGACATGTTCTTTGATTGAGTGCAAGAAAGGAAATAATTTCTGAAACCCATGTTGACATAAAGTTTTCTTGTTGATTGGAGTGTTGATTACCCTACTAGAATATGATCTGTCACCTCATTTCTTGAAACCCATGGGTTAAATTGTGTGTTTTTACCCTTTTTACATCTTACTGTTATGATTTTATGGGATTATTTGTGGTTATTTTCAAATAATTGGACTATGATTAATGAACTAAACTTTGAGTAATAATAGAAGCAAAAGATGATACGAGGCATAATCTAAGGAGAGTTAAAAAGTTGATGACACATTTTATCATTTTGTGTGTTTGGAGAAAGGATTATAAAGCAAAGTTATGATTCTATGTTTTAAAATTCGAGTTGACCCGACTGGTTCAAATAGTACCAGTTTTAAGATAATAACATATTTAATTGGTTGTCCAACCATTTGAACTAAAAATTTGGCCGATTAGAAAACCAGTTTTTAGAACATCGGTTGTGAAATTAGTTACGAGGATTATGAGTGTTGGTTAAACTTTCTATGTTACTTGTTAAAATATATATATATTTGTCGAAGGGTTGTAGCCATATAGTGTTGAGGTATTCTAAATCATATGATATAACGTATTAGATATAAATGGACGGGCTAGTTTCATGAATTTATTTAAAATGAAGTTAATATATTTAAATTTTATATTATACTCCGTACTAATTTTAACTTAGACAATTGGATACATGTAACATCACACAGTAATTAATAAAGTTTTAATCAGCGCTCTAAAGATATGATAGCATGAACTAGTCAAATAAATTATACCAAGATCAAGTTTAAACTATTTACATACAAATATAAAGTTTATAATACGTAACATATATTATCGAGTAACATATAAAAATATTCAAAGATAAAGTAATAACTGAATTAGAAAAACAAATTATATTATGATCAAGTTTAAACTATTTTGATACAGATATAAAGTTTGTAAACGTAACATATAAATATACAAAGATAAAATTTCATGCTTCCAAAATAAATTTCCGGTAAAATAAAATATCTTATCTAACAATTAGGTACGATAATTACATACATACATATAATATAAGTACAAAGTGATATAAAAATAATATTTGATTATATTTTAAAACAAAAACACTATATAATATTTAAATATAGTCATAATGTTTATTTGATTATTATAAAAATAAGTAAATGATTTCTCATATTAATTAATTCATACATTATATAATTAATCACATTATAAATATTCATATTAAGTAACAGTTCATATTAATAGTTAAAATCTCTTCAAAAACTATTACATCTCCAACATGATTTTAGCTAAATACTGAATGTTTTAGATATGTAAAAACTATATATTTATATTTGTATTAATCGTGACCGAAAACCAAGCATAATGAATATAATTTTGTATATTGAAATAGAATTAGTATGTATTTTCGACATATATATGTTGATTGTTATTATATTTTAAATATAAATAGCACTAAAAGTTTATATTAAAACATGAATTAGTATGTGCTTTCGACATATATATGTTGATTGTTATTATATTTTAAATATAAATAGCACTAAAAATTTAACAAGTAAATGGTGTTAAATAAATGCGCACCAAGTTAGGAAGGTAACTAAAATGGTTTTTCAAATTATGTTCACATTTAATGTATCCATCAATATTATGTCACATTTTTTTTCCAGTCATATCACATTACACGTCTTCATTTCATGCCATCAATAAACGTTTTTGTGAGAAAAATTCAGAACACCCTCTTGGAATTTGTAATGAGTTACAAAAATTATCTGGTACTTTTAGCTTTTTTATAGTTGTTTATATAACAAACCTTTTATTTATTCATCAATTCTCTAGCAATTTCTTTTTTTTTTAAAATACCAATAAAAAGGTCTTTAACTTGCGAACATAATAAGCTCAATATTACAATACTTTTGACTTACGTATCATTTTGTAGGAGATCTGAGGTTTATTTTTAAAACTAAATGTTTATTGCCAAAAAAAATAACTCGAAAGACACACTTAAACAATATAAAATTTTTTAAAAACTACCCTAAAATTTTATTAATTTTAAACACACCCCCAAAGTATATAACAAGTTACAAAAATAACTTAAAGTTTTACTTTTTTTCAATTTGTTTTTTATAACGAAAATTATTTATCAAATATCGAATAAGTATTCAACAATTTTCTTACAAAAACATACCAATAAAAACTTATTTAAATATCGAATAAAATTAAACCAATATTGAAATGTTTTTTACTTACGTGCGATTTTATATAAAAAATGAAAATTTTAAAATCAACTTCTTAATTTTCAAGGTAATAGGTGAAAATTGAGTAATTTTATTATAAAAAAACATACCAATATAAAGGTCTTTAAATTTCAAATAAAATGATCGCAATATTACAATGCCTTTAACTTACTTTTTATAAAACATTAGGATTATAATTCTAAATCAATTTCTTATTTTTCGGTAATAAATCAAAATGACTGCAAATATTTGAATGATATAGATGGTAGACGCATCATGATAATCAATATTACTATATGGAATAGTTTTTATGTACATTTAGAGTGTAAACTATTTGGTTAAAAGAATTATTGGTACGATAATTGAACTTTTGTGGTTTTATAATTATGTTAGGTTAATTAAAAAGGAATCTGAATTGCATTATATAATTTAGTTCTATGAGAACATATGGATATCAAATTATATAAACATATGTAATATTTTTTGCGCAAAAAAAAATAAAAATAAAATAATTAAATGATTTTAAGTTATTATATCATAAAAGGTATATCAAATAATACACTATCCTAATGCGTGGGTATTTTAACCGTTGTTACTAACAATTTTTTACTCTAATGTAGTTATTGTACAAGATTTTAATTGTGGGTGTTGTCATATTCACAAGACTATACATAGTCATGTGAAAGCAACCAAGTGTCCGTTGTAGAGAGTGACTCCAAACATGTACTTACAATAACTTATCTCTTTTATGTTGCCTTTTCCTTGCTATTTTACATAACTTGTTTGATAGAATTTATACTATTAATGTTTCTTTTATTGTTGTGTACATTTTGATTCTAAATGTATATATAAAAAAAAATTGTTATAAAAGGAAGAGTAAATTACACCGTCCGTCTATACTATTGTGCCATTTTTACATGTGTTTTTTTAAAAATAAATACGTCAAGCATCATTAACAGCTCGATTACATAACTCCTGAAGTCATTTTAACAAACGCCCGTTAATGAGGTGATAATTGTTGTCAAATTTAGAATGCATATTTCTTTTTTAAGTATTTGTTATGTAATGGTAGTATTAATTTTAGTGTGTTTCCTTCATATTGTGTTGTTAATAAAATTAGAAAAAGAAAATACTAATATGAGGTTAAAGATGAAGACAAGTATATCGACAAAATTACTCTCGTGTGATATGCACGTGACATGAGCTAACATCATATGCTAACGGTTGTTTATAAAAAGGACTTCTGACGTTGTGAAATGGAGATGTTGATGACAATTGACGTATATATTTCAAGAAAAGGACTCCACGTATAAAAATGGTACAACATCAGGGACAAACGGTGTAATTTCTTCTAAAAGGAATATGATGAATCACTGGCGGTGCATGTCTCGCCATTACATATGGGTCTCTCGGGTCCATCCCCGACATAGGTGATACTGGTCGAGAGACAGCGAAAAGGATGTCCTCGGTGATATCGAAGGAAGGCATAACTGTGACAATGGCGTTTTAACAAGGTCAGTGCATACACAAAACATACGAATCGCAAATCCCAAAAATATCAAAATTTTCCAAGTATAAACATATCAAAATTTTTCAACAAAAGTAATAGCACTTTAATACCACATAAATTTTAACTTATAAACCCTTAGGCTTCAGCTTGGAAGGTAGGCACATGACGGTCTTTGGATCAATTTTTTAAAAAAACGTTATAGTCTAGGTTTTGATATAGTACCCAGTTCTACATAACCTTGAGCTCGATACCATCATCTATCAGTAACACCCTCAAATTTGCTCAGCGGAAGACTTTACCAACTTTGGGGTGCTACGAAATTGGTACATAACACAAGTATAGCGAAACAGAATAAACTCATCCATAACTTAAAAATATAGTCAACGATAGTAATTAAGTTTACATTTATTGAAAAGTACGAAAGTAAGCCCATTAAAAATAGTTCATAAAAACGGTCCCAAATAACTTCAGAGTGAAGTGAGTCCAAGACCATGCCATCACTGCCAAGCGCCTCCCAAATCAGTTACCAAAGCCATACTTATCAATTACCTGAGAAAAACATGCTAAAAAATAGCAAAAAGCTGGTGAGTTCTTACGTTTAATCAACTAACGAAGCATTTGGACCAAACAGTTGAAAATCCACTCATTTTTTACGCGAGCTAAGCCATAGCATATAAGCAAACATCACGCTCTAATCACATACATATGCCGACATGTTATACGTCATGGCAAATTGATGCATCCACAAATCCGGTGAAACCCCTGCAAATTGGGCACAAAGTTCAGACGGGGTAGTCACCCTCGATAGATCTATCTATAACATTCATGCTTCCGTAGGAACTAATGACCTAATAGTGGCCGGTAAAGAAATACTAAACCTTAGCCTTGACTACGTAATAAGCGCAACAAAACACAATTTCATAACCGGTCCAATCAAAACGTTTTGCATGTTTTCTCACCCCAATATTTAATAAAGCAAAAAGTGTGAATAAAAAGTGGGCTATGAAACTCACCTCAATCCAGCAAATGCACAAAAATCAACAGGAACAAAGAAGAGTATTGACTATCAGGAAACAACAACTACTGACTCGACACTACCTAATAACATAGACCTGGCTTAGATTATATCTCCATTCAATAATTCCCAATCCCTACTATATTACAGTTTTATTTCCAAAAATCTTTCTCATATCAGTTTATAGGTTTAATCAACTAACGAAGCATTTGGACCAAACAGTAAATCCACTTATTACGCAAGCTAAGCCATAACATATAAGCAAACATCACGCTCTAATCACATACATATACCGACATGTTATACGTCATGGCAAGTTGATGCATCCACAATAGGGTGAAACACTAGCAAATTGGGCAACCAAGTCCAGACGAGGTGGTCAGCCACAATAGATCTATCTATAACATTCATGCTTCCCGTAGGAACTAATGACCTAATAGTGGCCAATTAAAGAGATACTAAACCTTAGCCTTGACTACGTAATAAGCGCAACAAAACACAATTTCATAACCGGTCTAATCAAAACGTTTTGCATGTTTTCTCACCCCAAGATTTATTAAAGCAAAGAGTATGAATAAAAGTGGGGCTATGAAACTCACCTCAATCCAGCAAATGCACAAGAATCAACAGTGTTAATACAAATATCGTCATTAAACGTTATTTATATTTTTGATCTTTACCTAAGTTTTGTTAACGACAAAAGTAAATTTATTTTGTATAAAAGCTTAAAGCTTGTCAAGTTTAATAGATATTATAACAAGCTTTTTCAAACAATATATTCATCATTCAAGCATTTACATTTATGATTAGTAACATCTTGATATGACTCTAATCATTATGTATGATAGTAGTTTTAGAATGTGTTAGGTTCTTAAAACCAAACACTACTTAAGTACTTGCATATTTCTAAATATAGAAATACAACATATGACATCATGTGATGCATCATGGAAATCATTGGAAGATTTCATTAGATATTTTGTGTGGATTTGTACTCTTCATATCTTGCACAATCTCACTTAGATATAGTTGACTTTAGAAAAGATTTTGATATCTTGTCACTGACCCCACGGTACCAAAAATGGTACACGGCGGAACCCTTTTGAGGGATCCGTGGTCCGTGGACGCTCCTGTCCATTTTGGCTATAAATAGCAAAGCCAAACCAAGTAGGTTTTCATCCCTTTCTATCATACTCTCATACATATCTTCTCTCTAACCTTTCTAACTCATATCATATTAGTGATCTCTTTGTAGCAAAGAAGATCAAGTCACATTCAAGCTTCAAACGAGAAGTTGGAAGTCTTGTTTGTTTAGTGTTGTATGATCTTGTGTTGATTCATACTTCATTGTTGTATTAAACCATCATAATCTTGTGAGTGTGAGTGGTTAGTATTTTAGTCCTCAAAATACATTGTGTGTGGGAGTGGTTGTACCCTTGGAAAGAACTCGACATCTAGCTTAGTGTCGAAATAGTGTAAGCGAAGTGTAAAGGTTTTCTCCGCCCGTGAAAGGAGCTTGTTGACTAGTGAAGTTAAACTCTCGAGTGTGAGACTCGAGGAGTGGAGTAGGGCAAGGAAAAAGAGTCCTTGTAGACCGAACCACTATAAACAACTTGTTGTGGTTTGATCATTTCTTTCCTAATTTACTCTTTTACATATTGCTTGCATATTTCATTAACATATCTAAGATCAATATCAATTGATCTTTCAATAAGTTTCAAAACAAAGTTTTAATTGGTAAACTATTCAACCCCCTTCTAGTTTTCTACAATTGGTAACAGAGCCTCGTTGCTCAAGAATTTCTAAAATAACTTGTATTTTATAAACTTGAAACGATCCATGGATTCTAAAACTTTAAAGAAGGGCAATCTATGCAAAGACCACCACTCTTTGAAACCAATGGATTTATCTATTGGAAAAATCGCTTTGAAACATATGTAAAATCAAAAGATATAGATCTTTGGTTTGTTATTGTTAAAGGGATTTTAGTTCTACAACAAAGGATATTTTTATTGATGAACAAAAGAAATTAGTTGCTAAAAATAATGAAGCTAAAATGATGCTTTATAATGCTTTATCTAGAAAAGAATATGAAAGAATTTTTATGTGTGAAACCGCCAAAGATATTTGGGAATCTTTGATTATTACACATCAAGGTAATTCACAAGTCAAGGATAACAAAATTGATCTTCTTGTTCAACAATATGAACAATTTGTTATCCCTGAAGATGAAACCATTGATTGTGGCTTTGCTCGCTTTAATACTATTATTACATCACTTAAAGCACTTGATGAATCTTTTCGTAGTAAGAACTTTGTCATGAAATTTCTTAGAGCACTCCATCCCAAATGGAGAGCTAAAGTGACCGCTATTGAAGAATCAAAAGATCTCTCAATAATGTCACTAGACGAGCTAATCGGCAACCTCAAAGTACACGAAATGGTGATGGAGAAAGATTCGGAGATCATCAAAAGAAGAAGGGAGAAGATCAAATCCGTTGCTC
Source organism: Chrysanthemum makinoi (assembly GCA_910596185.1). NCBI lineage: Eukaryota > Viridiplantae > Streptophyta > Magnoliopsida > Asterales > Asteraceae > Chrysanthemum > Chrysanthemum makinoi. The sequence goes on from OU343222.1 coordinate 351,273,003, forward strand.
TAAAAGCAAAGGCGGAATCAAGTGATGATGACGAATCTTGCTCCTGTAGTGAAGATGAGGAATATGCCATGGCCGTTAGAGATTTTAAGAAGTTCTTTAGAAGAAGAGGAAAGTTCGTAAGACAACCTCGAGAAGAAAAGAAACCATTCCGAAAAGATCGGGATGACAAAAGGGTAAAGGTGAAAGAAAGTGTTTTAGATGTGGTGATGCAAGTCACCTCATAGAGAATGTCCCAAAACCACCTAAAAGCAAAACTCAACGAGCTTTTGTAAGTGGTGCTTGGAGTGATAGTGAAGACGATGAAGAATCAAGCAAGGAAGAGATCGCTCTAATGGCACATGAGTCAAACGAGGTACTTTCCGACTCCTCTTATTCTTCTATGGATGATGACACTTTGCAAAAACAATATAATCAATTGTGTGAGCTAAGTCTAAAATTCATAACTAAAAATAAATTTTAAAACCAAAAAGGAATTTTTGGAAAATGAAGTTTATGAGTTAAAAGAAAAAGCAAAACGACTTGAAAAAGGAAAAGCAAATGATGATGATTGTAAATCATGTCAAGAGCTTAAACTTGAAATAGAAAAACTAAAGCTCACACAAGATGTTTTAATCGAAAACAATTCTAAATTTAAAAGGTTTAACAAGAACATCGCTCTTGCCGATGAAATAGTTAAAATTCATAAAACACCATGAGACATGAATGGGCTAGGTTTTAATGAAGTATTAATTCCAAAGAGTCAAAACAAAACGGCCGAAAAAGACGAACATTCTGTCAAAATTGCTGCAGATAAAGCACGGACGAGACGGAACCAAAATAAGGGTTCGTCCGTTGAAATAAATGGTGCCGTGGGTACTTGTGAGAGCAGGATGTAATGTTCGTAATACTGACCGATCTTGAATTTGTCAAAGTAACAAAGAAAACCAATGATAGTGTTAAACTAAAACCAGGTTACATCGTGAGTAGGACTTGCTAAAAATGAATTTAGATCAAAAACTACTCAACAACGATATAAAACACCTTTTGCCAAACGCCCCTTTCCTAAAAGCAACCACAACATACAACCCAACTACCAACACAATGGTTGGAATCAAAACTTTCCTAGACCATATCAAACTCCAGATTACATGTCATGGAACTCTTTTCCATCATTTCCATACATGAATCAAATAAATGGTATGTTTAACCCAAACGGACCCATGAGATATTGGGGACCAAATGCTTGAGTTATTTGCTTCCTAGGTATGCTTGAAAGTTGGATTGGAACCCGATGAATGGATAAAAGATAGTGGATGCTCACGACACATGACGGGCAACAAAGTCTCTTCTCATCATACCAAGAGTATGACGGAGGTAATGTCACTTTTGGTAGCAATCTCAAAAGCAAAATCATTGGCAAAGGTACGATCGCTCATAACTCTAACTATTGAAAATGTTGCTCATGTGGATAGGTTAGGATTTAATCTACTTAGTATTAGCCAATTATGTGATAAAAAGTATAAAGTACTATTTGATGAAAATGGTAGTAAAATACTAAAAGATGGTATCACCATAGCTAAAGGAGTTAGGAAAAATAATATATACGTCATGAAAATAGATAAAACATCTAATGACAAACTTTGCCTAACAACATTAGATGATAGCTCATCTCTTTGGCATAGACGCTTAGGTCACGCTAATATGAGACTTATACAAAACCTATCTTCAAAAGAGCTAGTTAGGAATTTACCAAAACTAAATATGACCAACACTTTTGCGACGCTTGCAAAATTGGTAAACAAACCCATAGTAGTCATAAATCTAAAAATATGGTGTCCACATCTAAGTGTCTAGAATTATTGCATATGGACTTGTTTGGACCATCCGCTATAAGAAGCTATGGAGGCAACTTATACACTTTGGTCATAGTAGATGATTACTCAAGGTTTACTTGGACGTTGTTTTGAAAACCAAAAATGAAGCTTTTGATAAATTTGAAATTCTTAGCAAGAAAATTCAAAATCAACTAGGTGCAAAAATTGTGTCGATCCCGAACGGATCATGGTCGTGAATTTGACAACGAAACTCAATTTGGAAACTTTTGTGATACAAATGGTATAACACATAACTTTTCCGCTCCACTAACACCTCAATCAAATGGAGTAGTAGAACGTAAAATAGAACAATTCAAGAAATGAGTAGAACAATGCTTAATGAACAAAACATTCCTCAAAAGTTTTGGTGTAACGCCGTTGACACTTCTACATATATTTTGAATAGAGTCTTAATACGTCCTTTCTTAAACAAAACACCATATGAGCTTTATAAAGGTAAAAGCCAACTTTAGGATATTTTAGAGTCTTTGGTTGTAAATGCTTTATTCTTAATACTAAAGATTATCTCACCAAGTTTGACCCAAAGTCTTATGAAGGTGTATTTCTTGGTTATTCTCAAACTAGTAAAGCTTACATTGTCCTAAACAAAGAAACAATGATAGTCGAGGAATCGTTGAACATAACATTCGACGAAAGTCCACCTCCTCTAAGACATCACCTTTGGTAGATGATGACTTAGTTGAAAGTCAAATGATAAATAATTAATAATAACAAGGAAGATGAACCATTAAATAAAGAAATTGTCAACATCAAAGAATCTAAAAGTCATCCTTTAGAAAAGGTCATAGGACAACTAAATCAAAGAACCTTAAGGTCACAAGCCCAAAATCAAAGTAATTATTTTTGTTTTGTATCCACCATTGAACCAAAAACATAAATGAAGCAATAAAAGATGAATCATGGGTAATTGCCATGCAAGAAGAATTAAACCAATTAGTTAGAAATGATGTTTGGAAATTAGTTCCAAAACCTAAAGATCAAACTATAATTGGAACAAAATGGGTTTTTCAAAATAAAATGGATGAAAATGGGATAGTATCTAGAAACAAAGCTAGGCTTGTTGCACAAGGTTATAATCAACAAGAGGGGATTGATTATGATGAAACTTATGCACCGTTAGCTAGACTTGAGTCTATTAGAATATTACTTGCTTATGCATGTGCCTATGATTTTAAATTATTTCAAATGGATGTTAAAAGTGTCTTTCTTAATGGGTTTATTAACGAAGAAGTGTATGTTGCTCAACCTCCCGGTTTTACCGACTTTGAGAAACCACATCATGTCTTCAAACTCAAGAAAGCATTATATGGTCTTAAACAAGGACCAAAAGCTTGGTATGATCGATCTTAAGACTTTTCTTATTGATAACAAATATACTATGGGATTAGTAGATAATACTCTTTTACCAAGAAAAAGGAATCACATATTATCATTGTTCAAATATACGTTGATGACATTATATTCGGATCAACTTGTCAAGAACTATGTGATGATTTCTCTAAAATCATGCACGACGAGTTTGAAATGAGTATGATGGGTGAGTTAAATTTCTTTCTAGGACTTCAAATTAAACAACTAGAAGATGGCATATTCTTTAACCAATCTAAATATATAAAAGACATGCTTAAGAAATTTGGTCTTGAAGATTCCAAACCAACTAAAACACCCATGTCCTCGGACACTAAACTCACCAAGGACTAAGAAGGTGAATCCGTAGATAACACTAAATATAGAGGAATGATTGGTAGCCTACTCTATCTTACGGCTAGTAGACCCGACATTATGTTTAGTGTTTGTCTATGTGCTCGCTTTCAAGAAAACCCAAAGGCATCACACTTAGAAGCCTTAAAAAGGATTTTAGATACATTAAGGGAACAACGTGTTTAGGATTATGGTATCCCAAAGGAACGGGTGTAGAAAATATAGTGTATGCCGACTTCGGATCATGCGGTGATTATGTCGATAGAAAAAGTACAAGTGGTATTTGCACTTTTGTTGGACATTGTCTCACCTCATGGTTTGCAAAGAAGCAAACGGCTTTAGCCATTTCAACTACTGAAGCCGTGCACGCCTCACCGAAAAGCATGTCAACAAGCTCTTTGGATGAAGCAAGCTCTTGTAGATTACGGAATTCATCTCAACGACATTGTGATACTTTATGACAACAAAGGAGCCATCGATCTCAGCAAGAATCCCGTTCAACATGCTGCATAAAGCATATTGAAATCCGTCATCACTTTCTTCGCGACAATGTTCAAAAAGGAAACATTTCAATCGAGAAAGTATCCTCCCAAGACAACATTGCCGACATCTTAACTAAGCCTCTTAAACGAGAACCTTTTAATCTTCTTAGACTTGGTTTAGGGTTAATGGAACCAAACATGTAGGATAAACATAGCCCAAAACATTAGAATAGTCAAAACAAAACAAATTTGTCTTGTATATATCTGTAGCCACGCACCAACGATAACAAGACGGAACCAAAATTTGGTACCGCCTCGTCGTGGTGCTCATGTAAGCAAAACGCTACCTATACAAAACATCTTCTTCCTCAAAACCCACTTTACCAAAACGTGTAAACTTAAACCAAGCTCATTATTGTCATCTTCCCACTCACTAATCACCGAAGATAACATCATTGTAAGTATCCTAACTACATTTTATCTCTTAATTCTGAGTCTAGGATTCTTATTTATGCACAAAACTATCACAAATCATTACATGGGGTTTTATGTATGCTTTTATACCAAATATGAATTCAATTGGCAAATTGCATAACTAGTCATTGAAATTAGGTACTACATTATCATATTGCATAAACAAATCATGCTTCCCACTAATTGATAGATAATGAATATAAGGCCTTATTCAAACAACCAAACACCCCATGTCAAAAGTTTTGAAAAGCTTCTCACTTGTAGGAAAACAATTTTTTCATTGCTAATACAAATAGAAACGTTAAATTTTCATCACTTGCATGCTCTTGAATACTAAAGGTATTGCATAACTAATATGCATTCCCGGTATATTCAAATGAAGCCACATTGAATTAGGAGCATTTGGGTTATCTCATGGTATTTGCCAAACACCCCACTAAAACCATTTTGTGCATAAAATGAGTCGAGATAACCGCAACTCCAAATTGTTTTCATATAGGCACACACTAGAACCAAAACGCTAAAGTTTATTCTCATTTTTAACATATTAATTCTTGCTCCTAGGAATAACCATGGTAGCCGCAAGATTCTATGATCACAAAGACACCCTTAACTACATTCCCAAACACCACAAAACCAAAGGACTTTCCAAGGAACAAGTAGAAATATTTAGGGGTCTAGAATCAAGGTATTTCCATGAGGGTAGAACCATTCACTCATCCTTCCTTGAAAAATACCAATCTCCTGAAGAACTAGCCAGCCATTCAATTCGATTGTCTTCTTGACATCGATGAACCAATTTGTCCTAGGTTTGTGTTAGAATTCTATGCTAGTGTGACCTGCTTTAGTGATGAAGACGATGATGAATTTTGTCTTAGGTTTAGAATCAATCAAAACGACTACACCATCACCTTAGCCAACTTTGCTCAAGTGCTAGGAATTCCCAACCGAGGAACTTGTGTCTACTCGGATAAATGGTCACTCACCGCTCTTGATGCAATCAATGACCGCTTCTCCCTACCAAACCCGCTTGGCCGATAAGGATGTCATCCGTGAACACCTATTTAACCCAAGGGTGATACAACCCGAAAGTTACCCGAAGGGAAAGGAGGTAAACCGAGATCCATATGGAATGGAGCTAAATGAACTTAAGCCCGAATTTAAGAAATGGGAGGAGCTACTTAGAGCCAACGCCATTAGCACCATAGGAAATAGGGATCACATCAACGCTTGTCTTTGTCACATGCTCTACAACTTGTCCACCCGTCAACCATTCAATTTAGCTTACTACATAGCTAGGAGAATGATTGATATTCCAACTCAAGGATCGGTTGCTCTTCCATACGGGATGCTCCTCACCCGCCTCTATAGAAACTTTGCACCAATTCCACCAACTCCAAAAGGGATGCACCTTCACTATGAGCTCATTCCTCACATCTTTGTACCTTTGAGTGATGCACGAGTTGCTAAGACAAAAGGCAAGAGAGCAAAACCTCCAACTCCATCATCATCATCATCAAATAGCTCCTAGGATGGTCTTCCAAGCTCTCGATCTTCCCTCATGAGTATTATGCATCTCTTCCCGAGATAGAGAATGAATCAGAGGAATTCAAGCAAACTAAGGGAATGTTCAAGTGCCTTGGTAGGATGATGAACAAGATTTACAAGAAGTTGGACAAATAAAGGTCCATTAAGGAGTGTTTGGAACAATACATTATCATTAATGTTTGATACTATTTAGTTGTTTTATTATGTAGGATGATAATATAACTTAAAACAATGGTGTATGCTAACAATCTCATGCGGGATAGCACAAGTATGCTATCAAATTTTACCCATTTTCACTATAATGTGAAAATCAAAAAGCCTTGCTCAAAATCTATGCTCCACTATGTTTATATATGTGTTATTTACTTTTCCTAACTAGAAATGTTTAGTGTCACATGCTTTGAGAAAAATTTCGTGTTTCGAAAAGTCCCGACACCTAAAAAACTACTGCCTAGTTTTTTCTCAGATCACGACGAGGCGGCACCATAATTTGGTACCGTCCGTTTTGTAAATGGTGCCGTGATACTGTGCACATGCGGACCGCAGGCGGACCCTTTTTGGGTTTCCGTCTGTATAAATTTTGGTGCCGTGGATCCTCCAGTAACTTTTTCAATTTCGACTCTTTGATTCCAAATTACCATCCATTGCTTATAAATCAATCTTAACTAGTTTATACTCTTATTAGAACTAGTATAATTCACTTAGGTATATAAGAAATCCATTTCCCACCAAAATTCAAAAATTTGAAAAATCCACCCAAGGAGCCCTTTTGCATAAAGGAAGGAACCAAATTTTTGTACCTTCAAATCCGTGGGTAATCGAATATTAGGAAATTCCACTCATTAGAACACATTTATTGCAAATCTTTTCTTCTTCACTCCATCTCTCTTGAATGGCTTGACTTGGGTGATATGACTAGCATTCAACCCACTTCCAAATCATTAGGAACCTCATCTCTTCAATGGTTTAACATCAAATCAAACACATTTCTCCATATTTTTCACTTCTATAAATTGAGAGGTTTTACCATGATCATCCTCACACCTTCTTCATTCTTACTATTATCTAGCAAAGAAAAACCAAAGTCAAAATGACAAAATCATCTCCAAAACCTTGCAAGAAAACCGCTAGAATTAGTGTGAGGCCTTGTTGCTTCGTTAATCTTAGCTCCTCATCCGAGTCTTCTCCACTCACAATCTCATCTCCCATCCGAGATGATACAAGCCTTACCTTAGCCACACCTACTCAATCACACATTGTGATCACCACTCCACCACCAACAAAAACACCAACTTCACCTCCACCCGCACCCATCCAAACATCCAAAACACCCTCACCACCTTCACCAAGGTCTCCAACTCTCATTCCTATGGAGTTATTTTCCACTCCACCAACTTCACCAAATCCTTTCTTGGAGGACTTGGATGACTTGCCTCCTAGGCCAAATCATCCACCACCATTGCCATCCTTTGGCACAATTGAGCCGATTGCTCATGAGTCACCTCGGTCATCTTTTGACCCAAACCCCCATTAGGGCCTAAACCTCTTCTCTTCCACCCCATTCACAAAGACATTCATGGTCCTTTGTATGGGGATCATTCACTACCCACATCAATGTCCCTCATCTGAGGACATTGAGAGTGCATGGGATGCCAATCCCACTAGAGAGGAGATTCAAGCGGAACTCCACAACCTCCACCAATTCAAAGGCATGGTGGATTCTCACTTGAGTGAGACAATGCAAATGCAAAATGCTTTGCTTGCATCCATCATGACCACCCCAAACATTTCCACCAACACCAACACATCTACCATTCCACCACCACAACCTCCCCAAACATACTACCCCCTAGGCATGGTTGCTTAACTTGTGAGCAAACGCCCAAACCGATGATAGGACACGGTTATGGTCCATGACTTTCAGAAGAAATGAGGTTCATCCTCAATCATATCCTTGAGCCTCAACGCTTTTTTCTCATCCACCATCTAATTAGGATGGTCATAGTTTAGCATTTCTAGTTCTTCTTTTCTTAGGATTATTTTTTTTTTCTTGTACTAAAACACATCATTGTGTTCCTATTTCATGATCTTTATTCATAAAAATTTTAACTAATGAATGGTGTTTTTATTATATTGTTGGTGCTTTTACATAGTGTTTGGAAATGCTTGTGAATGATCATTATTACTAACATTTTTTGTAGCTTTATTTTCACAATCCATGTATCTTCCCATTAAGCACCCAATTTAGGGGGAGCTTTGATCAAGGGGAGATAATGGCTCGTGCTCATTACATTCCGCATAGATCCTTCTACTTTTTTGTTGGAAAAAAGGGGAGAAAATATAGAACTTGTTTATATTTGACTTTTCTCGAAAAAATCAAGCTGCATACATTGACTTTCTGAAAAAGTCAAACATGATACATCATTAGTAATACTTGACTTTTCTAAAAAGTCAAGCATACTGACTTTCTGAAAAAGTCAACATCATGCATCAACTAGTGAATACTTTGACTTTCTAAAAAAGTCAAACATCATACACTTGCATTATCATTCTCTTTTCAAGTTCTAAAACTAATATTTTATAACTCTTGCACAAACTTTGTATCTTTTATAAAAATAAAATTTATATTTTGTCCTCAACAAAAAGGGGGAGATTGTTAATACAAATATCGCCATTAAACGCGTTATTTATATTTTTGATCTTTACCTAAGTTTTGTTAACGACAAAAGTAAATTTAATTTGTATAAAGCTTAAAGCTTGTCAAGTTTAATAGATATTAAAACAAGCTTTTTCAAACAATATATTCATCATTCAAGCATTTACATTTATGATTAGTGACATCTTGATATGACTCTAATCATTATGTATGATAGTAGTTTTTAGAATGTGTTAGGTTCTTAAAACCAAACACTACTTAAGTACTTGCATATTTCTAAAATAGAAATACAACATATGACATCATGTGTTGCATCATGGAAATCATTGGAAGATTTCATTAGATATTTTGTGTGGATTTGTACTCTTCATATCTTGCACAATCTCATTTAGATATAGTTGACTTTAGCAAAGATTTTGATATCTTGTCGTCGACCCGACGGTACCAAAATGGTAATACACCAAGGAACCCTTTAAGGGTTCCGTGGTCCGGACGCCTCGCCCATTTTGCTATAAATAGCAAAGCCAAACCAAGTAGTTTTTCATCCCTTTCTAACATACTCTCATACATATCTTCTCTCTAACCTTTCTAACTCAGTTCCATATCATATTAGTGATCTCTTTTGTAGCAAAGAAGATCAAGTCACATTCAAGCTTCAAACGCGAAGTTGGAAGTCTTGTTTGTTTAGTGTTGTATGATCTTGTGTTGATTCATACTTCATTGTTGTATTAAACCATCATAATCTTGTGAGTGTGAGTGGTTAGTATTTTAGTCCTCAAAATACATTGTGTGTGGGAGTGGTTGTACCCTTGGAAAGAACTCGACATCTAGCTTAGTGTCGGAAATAGTGTAATGTAAAGGTTTTCTCCGCCTGGTGAAAGGAGCTTGTTGACTAGTGAAGTTAAACTCTCGAGTGTGAGACTCGAGGAGTGGAGTAGGGCAAGGAAAAGAGTCCTTGTAGACCGAACCACTATAAACAACTTGTTGTGGTTTGATTATATCTTTCCTTATTTACTTTACATATTGCTTGCATATTTCATTAACATATCTAAGATCAATATCAATTGATCTTTCAATAAGTTTCAAAACAAAGTTTTAATTGGTAAACTATTCAACCCCCCTTCTAGTTTTCTACAAACAAAGAACAAAAGTTAAGAGTATCGACATCGAAACAACAAAATTGACTCCTCGACACTACCAATAACATAGACCTCGCTTAGATTATATCTCCATTCAATACTCCCTAATCCCGACTATATTCCAGCTTTTATTTCCAAAACTCTTTCTCATATCAGCTTTCTGTTTGGTATCCATGTGTGTGTTGTGTCGACTCAACAAGATTCATGTGGACACGCGCTTCTCAAGAACTCAACAAAGTAAAACCACAACAATCTATATGTGTCAAGTTTAGAAGTTTAATAAGTCACTTAAATAGATTGTAAAAGTTTATCAATTCGCCAACCGGATAAAGTTAACAATGTATTTTCCAAAAACCAGCGCTCACGCTTCCTGCGGCTGCCGTAGAGATACCGCGCCATTACTAAACCCTTCGACATAACTAACGAGGTCTTACTTGATTCGCCAACCAAATAAGTTCGCCATAGTTAAGTAAAGTTGCTAATATCGTATCCAAAGGACATGCAATTAAATGGCATCCATTGGGGTATTTATGACACTTCTAGTTTTGCGTGTCTCAAAACATCATTTAGTAACCCACCATTTTTCACTTTTCCTTTCTCTCTTTCCTTTTCTTTATTATTTGTTTATAAAGAAACTAAAACAAGTAAATATACTTGTCATTTATTTTTTATTATATGAAACCTTTTATTATTATTTATTGTTCACGTCTTAAGTTATCAGTATATTCAATTTGAGTTACCATTTGTTTGAGTCACAAGTCCGTAGTATTACTTCTCGACTTATTATGTCATTCCAAGTCCGATAATACCAATCATTGTTCATGTCATGGCCTTGTCGGAGTCAATGATGACTAGAAAGTAACCCATTTATTACACTTTCCCTTTCTTCCTTATTATTGTTTGCAAACGTCGTAAATATACTTGTCATTTATTTTTATTATATGAAAACCTTATATTTATTTATTGTTCACGCCTTAAGTTATTATGGATATTCAATTTGAGTTACCATTTGTTTTGAGTCACAAGTCCGAAGCCATTACTACTAACTTATTATGTCATTCCAAGTCCGGAGCACACACTCATTGTTCATAAACATGGCCTTGTCGGAGTCAATGATGACTAGAAAGTCAAAACGACAACCCACTTGGCACAAAGTTCACAAGTATAATCATCAAGTCATATAAAAATCAAGTCTCGTATTCACAACCACTTCATCCACTGCGGTCGCTTCAATTTACTTCACATCTAACCTAATCCGCCACTAGTAATCGCCACACAATCGACCCCACTATCAATTTAACCAACGCCACAAGCAATATTTTGCCGCGGACCGCATCGGCCCGCCCTCGCCATCACCCGTGTCGTTCAGGTAGTTTAATAAGTCATTAAATAGATTGTAAAAGTTTCGAATCACCGCCAACCGGATAAAGTTAACAATGTATTTTCCAAAACTACACTCCTTAGGCCCAGAGGATACGCCGCCACTAAACCCTTCCGACATAACCAACGAGGTCTTACTGGATTCGTCAACCAAATAAGTTCGCTAGTTAAGTAAGTTAAGTGTATTAATATCGAGTATCCGCGGAATTAAATGGCATACCTATTAGTATTTATGACACTTCTAGTTATGCGTCTCTAAAACATTTAGTAACCCATTTATTACACTTTCCCTTTCCTTTCCTTTCCTTTATTATTTGTTTATAAAGAAACTAAAACAAGTAAATATACTTGTCATTTATTTTTGGGAAAATTCTCTAAATGCCCCAGTTGCCCAACTTTATTACCCCAAATGCCCCACTTTTTTTTCACTTCTCAAAATGCCCCATGGGCAACTCTCCCATGGGCAACTCTATCAAATATTTGGGCCCACGTTGTACTTACAAAGTACAAATGTAAACAATTTTGTCTGTGGGCAACTTTGACCTAATATATTAAGTAACTGACACAATTTTGTCTTTTAGTGAAAAAGTAAAATTTATATTTTCCCATTTTTAAATACAAATAAGTTGGGCAACTTGGCCCCACACATATGTACTTTTGGGCAACTATCTATAAAAACCAATTTTTAAATACAAATAAGTTGGGCAACTTGGCCCCACACATATGTACTTTTGGGCAACTCTCTATAAATACCACTCTATACCAAAGAAATACACCTTTAATAAACCAAATTACATATCTTCAAAAATTATTTATTATCCTAATACACTTAAATACAAAACACAAAATACCCAAATCATCTCAAACACACACTACTGCTTTACCCCACACACACCTTCCCTCTCAAAGGAAAAATCATCCCAACTTGAAACATATATCCTTCCCTCTCAAACTCCCAATAACTAACCCTAATCCTACTCCCTCAATAGTTTTTCTTCATACTACGATATTGCATTCAAAACAACCGATGCATATTCGTACAATCAATCGTTGTTCTTCAACATCTCAAGAATCCAACCACGAACATGTTTGATGCAAAGCTAACGGTCAGATCTAGATTAGAACATATTGCTACTATTAAAGGTGCATTGAATGTGAATAGAACCAAATTGTTTAGAGAAACTGTCTTTGGCCCTTGGTTAGATTTTCCTAAGTATTCCCCTGACAACCACTTATACCATTATTTATATCAAAATGCAGTTCAGGTGTCAAAAGTTAGTGATTGTTGTCCACCTTTAACTTTTGTACTAGGTGATAATGTTTTTGATTTTGGCCGCGAACAATTTAGTCTTCTAACTGGGTTTCGTTTAGGACCAGTAGATAAAAGTGAAAGTGACCACGGCCATGTTGTTAAGGGTTTAACATATAGTCCTTTTTTGATCGGTTGTTTCCCGATAAAAATAAAACTAAGAACAAAAAAGTTAAGGGTGATGACCGCTTTGGTAAAGTCGGCGGAAAGGTGGGAATTGTTATCCGATGAAGATGTGTGAGGTTGCTTGTTGGTGATTGCAACATTTGTATTTATTGGTCGGAAGGAAGGTTTAATGTTCCTGATTTGCTTGGGAATGTTGAGGATTTTTGTATGAATGAGTATCCATGGGGTAAATACATGTGGGCTCATCTGTATAAAAGAACGGTGAATGTTGTTCCTAGGCATCTTGAGGCAGAATCAAAGAAGCCCCTTCCAAAAGATCCAAAAAAAGAACAAACATACACTCTGTATGGATTTACATGGGTGTTGAAGGTTAGATTTTACTTGTAACATACATTATTTGTGCTTGTATATATTCTGATGGTTAATCTAAACAATGTGTTGGCATTGTTCATTAGCCATTGGCTTGGTTCCCTAGGCATTGCTCTGAAGTTGTATGTGTTTGTGTAGATTTAAGGATGTTATGGTTGATGGTTTCGCACTAGATAAATACATAGAAACGATTTGTAAACAGTTGGTTGAAACCACTGACAATGTGTCTTCATCCACTGCTAGTTCAGAAGAACCTACTACTGCAACAACACGTTATGTAATTGTATCCCCTGTTACTACATATCACCACTGCTATCCTAACCACTGCAACCATAATCACAACCACTATAATCACAATCACTAACTCTTAATTCGATGTATTTGTTTTTTCAGATTTGGATTATGGAGACATTCCCAAACAAAGTTCTGGACCAAAGACCCAGAGAAGATCCCACGTTGTCTAGCTTGGTCAATAGTAAAAAACTTTGAAAAAAAACATTACACAATTTTATTTGATCCTGTAAGTAAAAACCCAAAATTAGTTAACCGTTGGTTGTTTTTATTGCATTTAGCATATCAGCTTATCTCCTTTTTTATTTAGGCTTTCACCACTACGAAGATTGTACCGACAAATGCCGAGCTGAGTTGTCCGTGGTACATTCGCAGTATGGAGTACATCCGTCAACTAGATTTCCAACTTGTTGAAAGAAGAGAAGAGTTGGCTGACCAACTGATGGTGGAAGATGAGGAAGCTATGGCTGGTCCTGGATGTATGCGTGGAATTCAAGCCGATTTAAATGTCCCTTTCTGTGACGCCGATGAAGTAGTTACAGAAGGTCAAACGTCTAGTGTCAATGACAAAGCTGTTGAAGAAGAGATTGTTGTTAGGTTTGGTGAAATGTTGAATATGAATGAGCCTGAGAAGGTTGAAGATGTTGTAGCCGGTAATGTTGAGGTTGCAGATGGGATCAAATGTGACAAAGCGGAATCGTCACATACCTTAGATAAAGATCACTTTCGCGAGTTTAAATCCCTAAGTCCGGGTTGGTAGTATAGAAGAACATGTAGAGTAGTTGGTGTATCACAGCTCTTATGTGAGTTACACGCAGCACAAAAGAGAATTGGTAATTGAGGAAGCTTTAGGAATAAAGTCACAAGATGATGTTGGTGAGATTAAGGTAAAAAGCTGTTATTTGAATTTTTGTTACTTCATTCCACCAAAATGGTCTCTTTGAGTGCCTAAGTAAGTTCACTTTTTACAGGTGGATAGTGTTGATGCCAAGAAACCGCTACTCCGATGAACACACCCAATCAGGACCAACGATCCGATGACAAGCGAAGCTGTTGTATACCGATTCCGATGAGTTTACCGGCCTATGACCCAAGTTATGAAATGCTTTATCGGAGGTCCTGACGATGCTCATCATTCCAACAATATATGCAGTGGATAACAAATTTGATTATGCTGCTTACCAAATTTGAATGATGATTTCGACATTGCTTATGATGGGTTTGATCCAACTCCTGTTGAGGTACGTATATATATATATATATATATATGTATATATATGGTATATATATATATATATATATATATATATATATATATATATATATATATATATATTGTTTTTTTCCTTCTTTTACTTTTTTCTATTTCAATATTAAACCCACATACCCTTTATCTAGGAATCGATGGATGTGAATGGTGCGGAAAATGAAAATGACAGGCGAAGGGTAAAGAAATTGTTGTGTGGCGCCACCCTTTTGGTGGAATGGTTTGTGCAGTTTACGCTTACATTGTTAGAACGAGCCGCAGCAGGGGGCTTTACCGGTAGACAACGTTTATGATCCCGCCGCAAGGTGCCTACAAGTACACATTGGATATGGAGGTTGAGGAAACGGTATGGAAGGGGCATACACAACCCTGAAGTGATATGCCTTGATGATGAGGATGGGCAGGATGTTGTCAAGGTACATTTAATTATCTTATCATTTGTTAACAACAAATGATGCATAATAGTAGTACAATCCCAGAGCAGACATGGCAAAAATAACTTGAGCAAAGAAATTATTAGCAACAAATAAGTCCCTGCTTTTCATTTGATTACTATATACATTAATACATTTGCATAGATAGCACATAAACACACATTAAAATAGTTTTCGACACCTAAAAAACAAATATGATACTAAAAACATAAATGACCATCATCATAATCTACATTTTAGTTCCAGAGCTCTCTCCCTTGCTTTTCTTATTTGCTTTGACTCGTTGAAACAGTATTTCAAGACTAGTAATCCTATTTTCCAAATTATAAATATTTTCAAATAATGTAGGATTATTCACATGTTGCTCCACTTCATTTTTATCATCTTCCTCATTTTTGTTGCACCACCCCCTTTGCTGCATCACCTCACTTTGAAACTCTTCCTCTACCTCATTTTGCTGCACTATATGACCTTGCTACACCACCTCCTCAAGTTTCCTCCTCATTCTCTAGATCTTCCTCATCTTCATCTTCTTCCTCCTCTTCCTCATCAAGTCCATAAATCTCATCCAAGTAGAAGTCTTGGCGACGCAGCCAAGTAAGGATATTTGTCCTCATCCACACACTCACTTGCCTATATGAACCATATTCTGACATTGGTTCTTCCCCAAAAGCATCTAACACTGCGTCAAAAAGCAAATCATTGTTTAACACAAACTCATACTCTTCTTCATCATTTTGAAAGTTTCCATTTGGCGTTGCCATTGTTCTTGAGCAAGAATAAGAGAGAATAAAGAGAGTTGTGATAATAAGAGAGCAAAACTAGGAAAATTTTATGTAGTAGGATATGTAAAGTAACAAGAATCTTATCTTTACATTGTGTTGTACTTGAGTTAGAATAAAATACTGTTTTACACTGTGTAAAGAATCTTATCTTATCTTTACAATGTGCTACAGTTGATATAATTATTAAAATATCAATTTTTCTTTTTCACTTATTTGTATTTAATACATTAATACATCACTTTTACAAACTAGGAAACATGCAAACTATTTCTTTTTCACTTATGGTTGACTTGACTGTTTGAGTGTCTTACGACAATTCATTTTCTTCCGAACATTAGTTTTACGGCTACTAGGACCAACATCTTGTGCATTGGGTCCCAACCTTTGTGATTGCTTAGAGTTACCACCGCCAGTTGGTTCTATAACTTGTTTTTTTCAATACCGTATATCTCTCTTCTTATGTCTTCTAGCACTTCAGTTGGTAATCGGTAAGTAGGTTCAGCATCTGGTCCATATAATTCATATATTTCAGGAAACATTACCTCTCTTGCTACCTTTATCGACCACTCTCTTTCATCGTGGTTTTCCTCAAACCTAACTCCTTTAGAACTCGACATAAATCAATTAATGTGATGGAAATATGGTTATGAAACTAAAATGAATAGAGCAAATATTTGATGGAAATATGGTGAACAATAAGATCATGGTTTCGCTATTAAATAGACACCACGTGCTAAGTCACATGTAAACAGTTAAACATACATAGTCAACTTTGTAGAGGATTTACTTTTGAAAATAATAAAGGGCCCTGAACAAACAGCCATGATTTGTTGTGCATGTCCTAAAAAATAGACACCACATGGTTAGTCATGACTAAAAAAATTTATGCCGTAGAATATCAGTTGAGTATTGAAGTTATTTAATTGTTGGATAGTCGAGCTGTTTGTTACAAGATGAATCGTATTTATTTGTCGCAAATATCAGATTAGTTTTCAACTCCCTTAAACGTAAGAGCGGGAGATATTGCACCTCACCATATACTACTCCACCAGCCACTACTCCAAAGAGAAGGCGTTCAACACGGATTAATTGTCAAACCCCATCCCCTCCTAACGCTCCGATTTTGATGATACATTGGAACCGTTTGTGGAGGTATTTGACTGTGTCAACTTATATGTCTCTTACTTTGTAATACAAACATTAACTAAAAGAGTTAATTGGTTCTAATTTAGAATCTGTTGGGAACTGGGACTGGGAAGAAAAAAACAAAAAAGGTAACTGTGCCATGTTTCGTTCAAATTTTTTTGAAAGAGAATAATGGTACTAGGTTTATTTTCCCATGGGGCAATGAAGACACTATTGCTGATCTCCGGTTTTGGGACTGTTTATTGGCAACGGGTGCTAACAAGGATGGATGGCTGAGGACGAGGTGCGATAAAATCAGTTGTTACTATTCTACCATAAATGTTTCTTTGTGATTCCCACTTGTTTTTAATAATGTGCCCAATTGTGTAAACAGCACCTTGACCTATGGGTAGATTTGCTGTGGCATTTTCGACCATCAGATGCCGACTGGTCTATGGGTCCTTTTTCACACCTCAAGTTAATGACTGGGTACAAACCTATTGGGCAAATGGTAAAGTACCCGTCTTGGGCTGATGTCGAAAAGGTATTTATTTCTTTCCATATTGCTGTACGTATAGATTGTTCAGCGGGTGCGTTATGCTGATGTCGTAAATGATGTAGGTACTATTTCCAATAAACGAACCTGACAAGCACTGGGTGGTAGGAGAGCTGCATATCATGATGGGTGTTTTGACATTGTATGATTCGTTTCCAGCCTTTACAAACAAACGAATTTGGTGGAAGGATACCATGCCTGCAAAATTTCAATATTGGCTGCCAAAATTACTAGACGAAACGGGAGTCTTTGCAGCAAAAGGCATAGATATCAACGCCTATCAGATTAGCTTTCAAAATGTGGTTGACGTCCCCAAACAAACAGGTCAATACGGTGACTGCGGGATATGGTCTTGCATTAACCTATATAGGCTGAGTCATAACATGCCATTAAAGTCTGAAGATCCTGTAAAATGTACCTCTTGCCTATCGCGAAAGAATGTTTGAGTACCTATGGAAATACAAGATTGAGTATGCTGGTCATTGACTATATTTATTACAAGTTGTGGTATCGTCAACTCTTATTGACTAAGTATGTATATATATTGGTACATGAAAGGTGTTAGCTCATAAGGAATTGTCATTCTTTGTGTATGTATAATCAATTGTAGTAACTATTGGAATGATAAATCTGTAAATATCCAAAATGTTTTGTGAATGTTTGTAAATATTATTATTTGATATTAGTATTGCTTGTTTAAATCATAAGAATCACTACTCAAAACTGATTACATATAAATTATGATATTACATTTAAACCAGCTTCCAATTTTCTAGTATTGCTTGTTTAAATCATAAGAATCACTACTGCAAAACTGATATACATATAATTATGATATTACATTTAAACCAGCTTCCAATCTTCTACTAGCCGTGGTTTATTCTAAACTAGCCGTCGTATCTTCTCAACTAGCCATGGTTTCAACAGTGCTTATGCGTGGTTTCTTCAACTAGCCGTGGTTTTGATCATACTAGCCGTGGTATCTTTTCAACTAGCCGTGGTTTCAACATTTATTCTAAACGTGGTTTCTTCATACTTGCCGTGGTTCCAACAATAATTCAATCCATGGTTTGACCCACCATCCTACTCAGCCTTCCTTATTAGATACACCACCCATTCTAATTAACCTTCCTTGGCAGTTTTATTGCCAAAGGACCTTGTACACCAGCAATGTTTTGAATCTTCAATAGCAATTGATCTATCATTGGATTTGTTGATATGGTTCCTTGTGGATCAAGCGTCGCTTCTAACATTTTCCCGGCAACAGTTTTGGACAATGGATAGTGTTTATCAATAAACATGAAAAACTTATCCTTAGTAGATTGTAAAGCATGTACTCTGGAATGCTCATAAAGCATCCATTCAACTACTTCAAATTTTTTCCATTTGTCCATGGATTAGGTTGACACATGTTTTTCACTGATCTCCACATGAACCTTGCTAATCCTCCAGTTGGCCCATGCTTTCCATATCTAAAATCAATGACTTTCCATAACTGTTCCAAATCCGCTTTTGATAGAAAGAACAACAAGCTTCCAAAATCTATGTATGTACTTCTGCATCCATCCCTCTTGTTATTTCAATCACTACCATTTCATGATTTTCAAATCATGAACTGGCTGACTTGCGCTTAGTGGTGTACGATTACTCGGCTCTTGTATATCACACCACCTTAAGATACACATCCATTCTTTCTTCCTCTTCATCCCTTCATCCACTGTTTAGAAACGCACATTCTCCGAATTTCGCTATTTTTGTTCGTTCTTGATCCAATCAGCTTCTTTATCAGATTCATAGGAATGAAATCATCTTCATTCTTATCCAACGTTCATACAGCTCTTCAATCTCTTCGTACGTGCATTTTTTGAAATCCTTGCCTTTGCAAAATTCCACGTGCTTGAGAATCGTGATCATGATATTTCTCCTTTGAGCCCTACTAGGAGGTTTGTTATTCTTACTATTATATGGTACGACACTTCTTTCGTTATGCATTTGTCTCGCCCTCAGCCTAGAACCTTTGACCTTGATGGAACATCTAATAGTGCCCATTCTTCATTACTCCATTCCAACTTTATCATTTCAGAAGCCTGAACAAATGCTTGTTCCTTGTTCCATCGTTCAATCACTCTCATACTAGCTTCATCTTGTTCTTTTTTTTTCAAAAGCAAGATATTCAGCCTTAAATTTTTCATCCATTTGTATTGATAATTCATGATCATGTGAAATCTGATCCTCCTTACTATCAAATTCAAGTTCATCTACTTCAGGTTCAGAAATAGCTTCACCCTTTCCTATGTCTCGTTGATCTACTACTTTATTCACTGGCTCCCCATTCTTCAAAGTATTAGCCAATTGTTTATTTCCAATAGGTTCAATTACAATGGGAACAGGTGCAATAATGAATCGGAATTGCTAAGGTTCTATAAGTTCAGCACGTACCTGCAACCTCCTTCTCAACTTCCTCCGATGGTGGTGTTACAGCAGTTGTGATAATCATACCATCATGGTTGGTAGCAATATGTGTATCTGAAGTAACTGTCGATGAAATAACCTCTGAGGTTACAGCAGTGCTGTCATTTGTAGCATCACTAGATACAGCATGCACAACTTCTTCCTCTTCGTCTTCAACTGCAACATTAAAAGGTTCTACCATTTGTTCTTTTCCTTCCTCTACCAATTCTGCTTTTCCAACCTTCAAACCTTTAGCCAAAGGTTTAGCCAAGGGTTTAGGACCACACTAAGTATAATAGGAAAATGTGCAGTACCCGATCCAGTCCGACTGGGTAAGCTTTTACATAAGTTCATCAAGGTACCGACAACCTCTTTTACAACTTCCTTAGAGTTGGGTGTTTGTGTGACCGTGGTTGTCATTAAGGTCGATCGTGATTTCATTGTAATACCAGGGATTCGCAACAATCGGAGTGGTTGTTTCTGCGCCCCACTTGAAGCACATGATATCCACTATCGAAATCCATCTCAACATCCATGTTTACATCCTCCCCTGAACCAATGCTTTTGCTCCTCCCCTTTGAGGACCTGCCTTTCTTAGTCATCTTCGTTACTCTATTAGATGCACCAAACCTTTGTCTTCTTACTCTCTCCAACATAAACCCCTGCTTCAACCTTCTTATTGTATTTTCCATTTGTGTACATTTAGCCTTCAATTCATTAACTACTTCTATAATATTCTCACCGTATGTGGTACCCGTGGGATCTGATACGGTGGCATTGGGTTGAGCGTCAGTGGTAGCAGTGGGAGCAACATCATTGGTTTGGGTGTTTTGTGATTCAGGTAAAGGTAATGGTTTAGCAGTGGATTCTGTTGGGTTAGCAGTATGTTCAGACGTTGTCGGAGTGGGTTGAGCATCATTGCTTTGGTGGGGGGGATTCAAGCACCTCCTCATTTTCAAGAATGTCTGGAAAGTTAAGCATATTAGGGAATAAAGGTGTAAGCTTTCCTGAGAACTTGTCATTCTTTTTTCTTAAGTGTGTAAACACCCTAGAGACATATATGATGTACCTCATACTCCCTTTATGATGAATGGGTGTCGTGGTTTCGACTATTAATTGAACAAACCTAGGATATAAGTAGTATTTACCCTTTTTTTAATGTTCTTTATTAACCCCTCAAAGATCAACCTAGACCAGTTAAACACCCTCTGATTATATGACGTTAGTTGCAATTTTGATGGAAACTCATTAAAGCCGTGGTCTTATTGCTTAGACACATAGCAAAGCAGTATTAAAAACTTCCATTGGGGGTGAGAACATACCTTTATGATACTTAATTCTTTCCACATTTTCTCATAACCCATCTTTTCAACCTCAAAAATATCATCATCGAAAGTTGACAACCCCATCAGCATCATCCGCTTCAAACATCCCTAATCACATCCTCTTTGACTATTATCTCGTTCTTATCAATAAGACTCCTAATAACCTCTCGCCCATCTCGTTTTGAATTTTGCCTTCAACCAAAATTGATGAATGTAGTCTTGAAGAATGATAGGTTGTACACTTATTGCATAGTGAATTGGTGTGTGTTTGAGAAAAGCAATCATCTCATGGAACCCTTTAGTATGATTGTTCTCGGTTAGGTATGCAACGACGTTGTCTCTGTGGTGGGATATTCTTTTGGCATTTGTGTTATTTGGATGTAAAAGACGTTTAATTATCAGTTTGGGAGTTGTTAGGGTTTGTGTAGAGCGCCAATTTCAAGTGTTTAAAGATCAATTATTTGATAGCGCAGTGATTTGGGGATTATATACTAATAGATGAACATGTTACATAACAGCCCCTTGAGTTTCCATTTTCATCAAAACTGCACTAGTAGTGGTTCGATTTATACAATCCGTGAGTTGCCCACAACACAGGGTGGTTAGAAACATACTACACGGGGTTGCCCACAAAATTGCACTAGCAGGGTTCGATTTATACTATCCGTGAGTTGCCCACAATACGTGGTTAGAAACATACTACCATCTGTGCTTATAGTAAGTGCTAAACACCAAGTCAAATAGTCAATGACTTCATTTACTACACAACAACTCACACCTTCTACCCATTTAACACATTGAATGCTTTTTAACTCTATTTAATAACATATCACCCATAAACTAACGCATATCTCTATTGTATCCCCAAAACATTTTAGGCAATATGAGTGGTCACAAAAACATCCCTGGAAATCTCCTCGATTCTTCTGATAGTTCATGCTCAAGCAATACTTGGGACAACTATTTTCCTCCAACAAAAACATCCCTCACGTTTATGAGGAGAAAGCATGTTCCCTGCTGACCCTCTTCCATCCAAACAGAACCACTCAGCTTCTCCACCTCTGAAGCACTTGCATCTCAACCACGCACCACCGGCCTTCCTCATCGCCACCTCCCCAAAAGGAGCTAGTGAGGGGACTTGCTTGCCCAAAACTGTGGGCGTTATTGGAGGACAAGGAGTTCACCGAAGATGAGATGGGCCATACCAAGAGGCCATAGATGGTTTAGGAGGTTATGTTGATGTAGTAGTCTTTTGATAGTAGTCCTTACTTGATAACTCTTTGATGTACTTATTAGATGATTGTATGAATGGGAAGCATCTAGCACTGCATCAGCTGATGCAGCTTTATAAATTAATGAATAATTTCCAAGTATAAGTGGAAATAAACATGCAAGTCCGAAAGTGAAATATATGAACTTTAAAGAACTGAATTACATGTTTTCTTAAACTAAGATTAAGTTTAGGAAACAAACATGCATCAGTCCAGGCCTGATAATCTAACTTTAACTAAATTCTACTAAATTTATCCTGACTGATCCAAGGTGACCTTATTCTATCTTAGAGAACAGATCCTCCCGTTCCCGGCCTAGCCGCATTTCTCTTCCATTTCTTTCAGCCCTATCTTGTTCGGATAGTTGTTCCATTATTGCTTCATCTTCATGCTGCTTGTTTATCTCACCATCAACATTTCCATTTATATTGTTGTGCTCATCTTTATTATTGTCACCTATTTCCTTGACTTCCAACCCACCTTTTTCAGACTACATCCTTCTTAGATCTTTTGTTAAGTTGTTTGCTATATATTTCATGAATCACGTCATCACATGGTCGTTTCACTTTCAAAGACAAACGCTTACGCACAATCCATGTTAATTATGAAAAACAAAAGTAAGGATCCTAAATATATTACTAAAACTAGTTATAGCATACTAACAATAGTAATGAATTTTTACCGTTAGACATTACTACAACTATGAAATTGGTATTACTTAAAGAATGTATATGTAGTTGGGATAAGTTACTAGTTTCATCCAGTGGGTAGTTGGCAAGTTTAGGAAAGTTAATAAATTTTTCACATAACACAAATAAATGTGTATCTTAGTAAATCTTAGGCAGTTGGCACAAGTACAACATTAATAATAAACAATCACAAATGGGTGGTTCATACTTAATACACTCATTAAAGTGTATCAATGTTGATACACTAATTTTGGGCAACCTTAGAAAGTTTACATTGTTGGGCAACCTAAGTAAATGCACAAGTACAAAGGGCTGGTAGTTTGCACTTGGCTTACTAAAAAGACTTTACTGTAATGTCCAACAATTTTTTCCACCTAAGTTTGTTCAAAACACAACCATGGATTACGATGACAATTCTACTTTTAAGGTTTATTTAGTGCATCCTTCATCTAAACATGCAGTGAAACTACCTAAAAATATCACTTTCAATAAACTAGTTACGTATGTGAAGAAAAAGGTTCACGCTGCGGAAAGAGACACCAAATGATAGAGTCAGGTTATCTTACAAAGATGGTTCCATGGAATTGGACATGGTTGATGATGAAGACGTCCAATACTTCATTCATGAACTATGTTGTAAGAATGAGCAAACTCAAGCTCTGTTAATTTCCACAAAAGAACCACCACCTTTGAGGGTAAATTCATCTTCGCTTCTAATCATTTATCATTAGACCTTTCCGCTTCACAATGATAGTTATCATGACACACCAAAGGTCGAGGATACCTTTTTTCACCAACCTGATCATTCACTTCCTCCATCGCAAAGAGACTCATTTAAAAATATGCCCACGCCACCAACTCGCACCACAACCGAATTAAAAACATCGATTCCCAAAAACCGACATTTTTTAAACATAAAGAATTTTATAATAAAGCAGAATGCATGTTTACTATTGGAAAGAAATCATTAATTGAGCGCTTTGAATAGTTAAAATCAACCCACGAGGTACAGCGTGAAATGTATAAATGAAGGCTGCTCATGGAATATACACCCGAAAAAAACTGGATAGCACATTCTTGTTTTCTAGCATCAACAATGTCCACACATGTTCAAGAACTGAATTACATCCTAATCATCGTAATGCGACAATGAAATTACTTAGTCAGTTGCTAATCGAAAAATTGAAAGATACTCGGAGGGTATATACTGGAAAGGACATACAACGAGATCTGAGTCTTGAAAGGAAAGTAAACGTTTTACAAACGAAGGGGGGGAGGGTAGGAATTTGGCTTTTGAAGGTAAACATGAAACAATCGCTGAGCAATTAGTTTATTTATATTGTCATAACCTAAAGCTAAAAACGAGGGACGAATAACACACTACGATACAGACAAGCTGGAAGATTTGGATTTTTGTAGCATTTGGTTTTGCGTAAGTCGGGCACATTTATATTAATTGTTAGTATTAGTATTTTACTATTATTATTCTTATACACACATCTTATTAAGCTTTATCGAATACTAATCACTAATATATACTTAACGATACTAGATTCGGAGTTTTATAGCCTTCATGCGGCCATTGATTATAATTGATGCCGCGCATTTGAAAGGGAAGTATCTAGGAACCAACTTGCTTGTTGGCGGACGGAAATAATCGATTATTCCAATCGCTACCGGGTCGCACAGGTGGTGAGACCGGGAAGCCTGACATTGGGGTGGTTGAAAGAATGCAGGTGAAGTGCCTATTCATGATTATTTTCATCATCATTCAATAAAGCGTGTGACAACGATTTCCAAATTGCTTTCATGGTTATTGTTGTCGTCACTTGATGATGAATTGCAATATCACTCGTAAAAAGCATAGGCTTTGTACTGAAGGTGTGCAAAAGCTATACGACTAAAGATTTTGATAATGCAATTTCAGAGCTTCGTGAAAAAAATCGAAGACATCAAAACTTGAAAACGCACGAAAAGTGGTCAAGCATATTGCCGGAAAAAGATAGATACAATTTGACGTCAAACAATGCGGAGTCAATAAATTCATTAACAAGGCACGTCCGAAAGGTACCAATAACTATGCTCTTGGAGTACTACTGACGCCTCTACAAGATTGGTATTTCGAATCGCGAAAAATACTACGGTATAACTATATTACGCGGCTCTCACATTTACTTGTTCGATAAATGTTACCTGATGTACGCGTATTTTGCAGACGCACCGGAATTCGAACTTACAAAATGGGCATCTAGGAAGGTTGAGCAGAGAATGTGGAAGAGTGCTAATTGGGAAGTAAGAGGCGTTATGTGTGTGTGTACCAAGTTATAGACAATCGTCATAGTCATATTGTTGATTTCGTAAAGAATGAATGCAATGTACAATATACAGTGTTGTCAATTACAGTAAATGTTGTTTATTCGTGTATGGTTTTGATTTAATAACGCGTGAAATGGCAACTTTCGGGACTACCATGTGGTCATGTGTGTGCCGTGTGTAGAGAAGAAAAATTGACTAACTGTAACAAATGGGCTGAAACATGGTTTACAAAAACTGCACTCAAAGGCACATATCATGAAATGGTGTATCCTTTGGAAAAGAGTCGAATGGCATGATCCGGTAACTTGCAAAAGGTTAAACCGCCGTTGATAGACAAGAGGCAGGCAGAAGACCTAAAACAAAGATCGCCCCATCAAAAAATGAGGAACCAAAAGTTAGAAAATGTGGGAGGTGTGGTACCGTAGGGCATACCCGTGCAGATTGCATGGAACCATTGCGGAAAAGGTAACCTAGATAGTTCATTCAAATGTATATCTAATATTGTTTTTTAGTATTCTGACAAGATAGGTTCTATTTGTTGTCAAAAACTAATAGCGGGATAGACAATGGTAAAGAAGTTATGCAAGAGATGGCACCCGAACAGGAACGCGTAAACGCACGCCGTACTCATTTTCAGTTGAAAGATGACCCACAATCGCAAGTGGACACGCAGTATTTTCAAAATGGAGAATTTACCAGATTGGGATGCCGTACATTGGGATGGTGAACCAAGTAACATGTTGGGAGAGGGTTAACGTAGATAATTCGCATTAACCTAAACTCACTCAATCATCAAATACATATCACTTGGATGATTTCAATAACATGGATAATTACTAGTTTAATGTTCTCTTTATTTAACTAATGTAATTGTTGCTAAATGGTTGTGTACGGCTACGTATGTGTATGCTTAAAGTTAAACACTACTGCATATGGTTGTGTGGTTTGATTGTGGTTCGAATATAATAAAAAAGTTAAACACCAATGATACGGTTGTGTAGTTTTAACCAAGTATTTGTATTTTGTCATGGTAAATAATTGTGAAAGGTTAGTCAATGCAAAAGGCCAGGGCAAAACCAGCTAGAATTTTCCTGTTTTGATGTTTGTTCAGAAATAGTAAATCTTGTGACCATGTGTAAGTGAAAAAAAAAACAAATATAGGGACAATATGTGGATGGGGTTTAAAGCATTTGAAAGGTCAGTACAAATTTTTTTGATGTTATTCAATAATATGGGAGCAACTGTGCATCATGTGACAAATGCTATATGAGGACATGAATTGGTTTCATGATAATACAAATACGTTAATAAGTAATGTATGTATTTGCTGCTTGCCTATTTAAAGACAGCAAGCCCACCTTGTTAGTTAACGAGTTTATTTTTATTTTTTTATTTGTGATAAAGTATTGGGATAAGGAAATGTCTAGATTTCCTAGGTGTGATAAGCTTAGAGCGGATGCAAATTCTAACAACTAGCCTGATATGTTAGTCTTCTATTGCTACCAAGCCTCTGGCGAAGATGTTCAGATGGCACAACAATTGAATGCTTTGGGAAGATTGCTTCAAATAACTAAGAAAGGCTTAGCTTCATTCAAGAATTGAGTGTTGGAAACAGTGCATGCTAAAAAAAACAGTAATATTTGAGGGGGTAAATGGTAAAGATGATCAAAAGATCATGCATGCGATCATTTCACGGAACTGGAGCTAAATGTCGAACCATGGCATCTTTATCGAGAAAATCAGGGCTTGATGGATCTCTAAGTGTGTGTCTTTTCAGTGTGTTCTATGTTGTTTGTTGTTTTTGCAGTAGTATGTGTCCGTTATCTTATTATGAGTGTTCTTGTAGTGGTTGTGTGTGACCCATGAAATGCGATTGTAAGATATTGAATTGAATAAAATGGGTTGTTAAATTTGTATGAATTCATGTTTTTTCATTCGCACTTTAATTTTAAATTGTGGTTTGATTGTGGTTACCATAACAGTGTGTGCATATTAAGTATTGTTGGATAGAATTACCTCACAAGTACCAGTTGCGCGGTTTGTGTTAAACTAGCCGTGGTTTCTTCGAATCCAGCCGTGGTTTCTTCTGAACTAGCCGTGGTTTCTTCTCTTCAACTAGCCGTGGTTTCTTCTCCACCGTCGCTGGAACCACGGATATAAGCATTGTTGAAACCACGGTAGAAGGATCAAAGCACTGATGAATATGTCATTAAAAAATATGTTAACAAGAAAATTAGTAAGTAGTTAACCTAAATTGGCCACCATGAAAAGGGCACTTATCTTGCAAAATGAGAAGCATTCCATCGAGTACATTCTTTAACTTTGCAATAGCTTGTTTCTTTCCAATCGGTAGGGGATACAGAACATACAAAGAAATGAAAAGCTTTTCATTATTTAAAGATAACTTAACAAGAAAATTAATAAGTTGTAATAAAAGGCCATGATTAGTGTCTAAATACTCATCATTTTTGTACCATCTAGACTGCAAAAACATCTGAAAACACTCAGAAATGTATCAAAATGATGAAAATATCACAAACAAGTGTTTTATGTGTTTCAAAATGCAAAATACCAAAATCAGTTGAAAAACGTATCAAGTTTGCATAATTGGCAGTTTTAGTCCCCCAAGTTTCAAAAGTTGTCAAAAATAGTCCCTGGTAAATCATAATAAAGAAAAATATCATTTTAAGTCCTTAGGGATTCATGAGTTGTAAAAATTGGTCCTTGAAGTTTAAAATTGCAAAATTACAACTTTAGTCCATCAAGTTTTGAAAATGTCAAATATAGTCCTTGGATTTATGAAAATGAAATTTTATGCAAATAGTAGTCCTTGTACTATTCACAATAGTCAAGTTTAGTCCTTTTGATAACTTTGGAAAAGTTTCATTTTCAGTCCTTCAACTTTTCAGAAATTGCAAAATTGGTCCTTGTGCTTAATTAATACCAAACGGACCCCTTTTTATTATTGAGCCCCCTACCAATTCAAAAAGAACCCTTGTCAAACCCAAAAGAACCCCTGCCAATATACCTGTGAACCCCCCCTATTTTGACCCCAGCCTTATTAAATATCAAAAAGTCAAAAATAGTCAAACCCGCCAAATACCATCACCACTGTTCACTCTCCTCTCCATCCAAGAACATTAAAACAGTGTGGTTTCACCACCTGCTTTCCCCACCTCTCCACCTCACCTTATCCCCCAAAGCTGATACCAACCCCCTCCACCTCTACATACACCAAAATGCATTAAATGCAAAAACCTGCTCAAGAGAAAATTGGTGCCAAAAATGCCACATGTATGATTTTGATGATCTGAGAGACTCAATAGTCAAGATAAGGTGGGAAATGCTCGAGATGTCTAAAAAGCTGAATAAGATCATTATAAAGAGAAGAGGAGGCAATGTGGAAGCTATCTAGAGTAATTTTATTTTATGTGTCTCGTTTTAATTATTCTAAGTTTTCCAAGAGTATGTCCAAGCTTTTAAGCTTTGTAATTCAAGTCACTAGTGTGTAATAAAGCTTTTGTTAATATCAATTTCAGTTTTAAGTCTCATTTCAAAGTTATGCAATTTTCAAGCTCGAATTCTCAAAATAATTAAAGGTTATTATTAGTTGTTGTTAAAGACTTGTAAGCTCATATAAGCTTTTAGAATCATTAAAATCAGTCTAGTACAAAAAGGCAAAAATCACCAAAAATACAAATAAATTAGTTAAAAATAAAAAATCCATGGAAATGAAGGTCAAAGCGGAGCAGTGGTGAATACGGATTGCCCTTTGGTTTAGTGCTTATTGGGAAGCTTTAGGTTGTGTTTGTATACCTCGCCTGGCTTCAGCTTGGAAACCACTTGTGAGCCCTTTTGATCCATTTTGGCATTTCACTATTTAAGTTGGTAATTAGCTTGAATCTCTGTGTTTACATGTTCATTAGTCATAATTAAGCATAATTAAACAATAAAATAGTAAGCTTGTTCTTTAAAATTCATAGTTGCTAAAAATCTTATTTTCACAGTTAAAATAGTATAAGTGTAATTTGTTAGTTTAATGTTGTTAGTATTGTTGTTCTATGCTTATTTAGTTTTAATAAATGATATTATAAGATCTTAAATCAATAGCATAGTCTAAATCAGTGTTTTGCTTTGTAAATCATCAAAACAAACCTCATTAAGTAATGTTTGGATTAGCTTGTTTAACTGTATTGAAGGTTGTTCTATCCATTGTTCTTGTTTGGTACATGTCTCAAGAGGTCTTAAGAACTCAAACAAACAAGAAAAAGTCAGTTTTATTTGGTAAAAGTCAAAATACTTTTTAATCAGCCACCATTTGATAATCGTAAGATTAAAAAGTAAAACTCATCAAAGTAGTTTAGAACTTGGTAATATAGCTTAATCTAGTCTTAGTATAACTTAATACATCATAATCACCCATAGAATTGATTTAAAGCTCATAAAAGTCAACATCGTTATTTTCTTAAATAGTCAAAACATGCCCTATGCACAGTTGAGTTTACTAACACTTTCATAAGCTCTCACAGAGCTTATTAATTAGCCTCAGTTTGTGATTCTTGCCTTTTTGAGAAGCTCACTGGCCGTCTCAAGGTCCCAGTTTTAGTTTTCAATTTGTAGCTTATTTGGTAGGGCTGCACTTAGCTTTTTGTTTTGTCCATTTGCCTCAACATACACTCAGTCATTCAGTGTTTTCAAACTTTGCATAAGCTCATTAGTGGATCCCATCTGAGAACTTTAGCTTTTTGGATAGCTTATCTGGTATACTTATTAGTTGCGTTGCTTATTTCCATTCTTAGCTTATTACAAAGTGCTTAAAAATAAGCCTTAAAGTGCCTAGTGATTCACACAAGACTGTAAACAAATAGATTTGTGCTTATTTGGCTTATTTAGTGCTTATTTCTAAGTCATTGAGCTTGTTTAGTTATCATTCTAGCTTATCATTAGTTTCTCAGCTTATTTCCAGTTTTCCTTTGCTTATTTTAGCTTATAAGCCATTTTGGCTTAAACCTTGTGCTTATTTCCAATATTTGCCCACTGTTGAGATAAATAAGCTTAAACTGAGCTTATTGTAGTTTTGTAAAAGTTGTAGTTTTAAAATTGCTTATTTTAAGTAGCTTAATAAGTTTGTAAAAAAAAATCCAAAAATAAAATAAAAAGCAAAAGTCAATGGCTGGGATTCGAACCCTCGCCACCCCTAAATTCCCACACAACACACTCACCAACTGCCCTTGGGACTTTGACTGGTTGTATATTGCAAAATTTAATATATACACCTTCTTGTCCATTTAAGCTTATACGAGCTTATTAGCTTATTTTCAGCTTATTTAATCTAGCTTTTTCAACTTTTGTATTTTTCTTAACTTTGTATTAGTATAAAGTAATTTATAAAAAGTTTCAGATTTTTCTAAATAGTTTTAGTATTTCTAATCATTTATTTAGTCTAAATTAGTATTTAATTCATAATAAAAATATAAAAGTCTAAAAAATATAAATCTTTTTTCTAAAATTTTCTTTTGTCATATAGTAGGTAAGAAAATTGTTTTTACACTCGTAGGACTTTTATTTTATAAATTTTATGTTTTTGCTTGTATTCAGTAATTTTATACATAACGACGTTTTCATTTTAAGTCACGTTTTTAGGTAATTTAAGTTTACGTTTTAGTTAAAATAGTTTATTTAAGTTATTTTGTTTTATAAATCATAGAAAAACATCATTTTTAAATATAGTGACATAGCTATTTAATATAATTTAGCTTTTTAATTTTCTTTAATTTGCATTTAAGCCCCTTTAATTTACAAAACTTTCTCTTTAGGTATAAATAACTCAAAATCCCATCGATCACTATCCTTAGTGATTATTCGACTCGAAAGTGTTGAACACCATTCATCCTCCGTGGGACTTAACGACCCAGGAATCCACTATATTCCTCTGATCCTAATTGTATTTGCTTTTCGAATGCTTTTAAGTTTATTACGGTTGACCATTCACAAGTGGTCAGCTTGTGTGATTAAACTGACTGTTCAGACCCAATCAAATTTTGGCGCCGTTGCCTGCTCGGAGGCTGAAGCGTGTTTTAAGCGGTTTCAGCCGTAGACTGCATTTGCACATATACCACTTTTTGTAAAAAGTTTTTGTAAAGTTATCGAGAATCAAAAGTTCATTAACACTTTTCCTAAAGTGTTAACAACACCAAAAATATATATAACAACAAAACAATCGAACGCTTAGCTTGTGTTTCTTTTAAGGTGATTCTTAAAGAGATACGATTTGGTTAAACGAGACGATACCAAAAATATTGTCCAAAAGTTTTTAAACCCTTAGCACAAATCTATACCTACGCCTTTTCGTGGTACTTAATATATACATAAAAATCAACCGCGAAATCAAGGCAGACACCTACTAACGGGTGTGACCATAATAAGTTCCCAAACCAAAGATTTAAAACTTGCCTTTGTGTCCTTGTGATTTGGTGTACCTTTTTCAAAGAAGCCATTTTATTTGTGATTATTGGTTTAAGTTCACTTGTCGTTTGCCTCGCATTTGTTTTGAAAATTGATTTTTAAACTTAGTGCATGCGACTGCTCTTCCACTCTACAAGTCCACTTTCTGAGCTTGCAAATATTCCTCGAGGCGAGGACGCTCTACCCTTCACCGTGATCGAGGAACGCCTACCACCACCACCCGTCGTAATGGCGTAAGATAAGCCGATGAATGAGCTTCTCCAAGCACCCATCGAGGGTTACGGAGGTGCCATTGTTGTTCCAAACCATCGTGGTCGATACCTTTGAGCTCAAAACCGGGTTGCTTAATCTTGTAACCCAAAGCCAATTTTATGGTTTTGAGCGGGATGATCCTCATGCACACATTTGATGGTTTAACAAGATTGCATCTACCATCAAATACAAGAATGTCCCACATGAAGCAATTAAGCTTCTTCTATTCCCATTCTCTTTAGAGGACAAGCCCGAATTGGCTTGAGAAACAACCCCCTCGTTCCATTGAGACATGGGAGGATCTAGTCACCAAGTTCGTTAACGAATTCTATCCTCCATCCCGAACTACAAGTCTTAAGAATGAGATAATGAAATTTTCTCAAAGATTTGATGAATCATTCGGGGAAGCATGGGATCGTTACAAAGAGTTGCTCCGGAAGTGTCCACATCATGGTTTTACCGAGTTAATGCAAATGGATACTTTCTACAATGGTCTGCACCAAGGTGACCAAGACTCTTTAAATGCCTCCGCGGAGGTAATTTCCTGAGCAAGACCACAAAAGAAGCCTTGCAAATCATTGAAAACAAGTCCTGTGTCCGCCTTTTCCCCAAAGACATATCAATCTCAGTCTAATGCTGGACCTTCTACTTCATCTTCCGTGAGTACATCTAGCACCGATGCTAAGATTGACAAACTCACGGATATTGTTCAGGCTTTGGTTCTTGCTAACCAAAAGAAAGTCACTTTCACACACACACCATCACATGGTAAAGTGAAGAAAGTTGAAGTTTGTGTTACTTGTGGTGGCCCTCATGCATACTACAACTGTATTGCCACCGATGGTAGTCCGTTTGAAGCCAATGCTATAGCCGGTATTTCAAATCAGGAGGTAATCAATACCGCCCTCAAAATGAACCAAACTACCGTGCTAACACTTATCGTGGACCACCCGGTTTTAGCCGTAATCCTAACATACAAAACCAGAATCAAAACCAACCTAGAATGAACCAAGGTTATCAAAACCAAGGTAATTTCTATCCTGGACCCAATCAAGGTTTCCAACATAAAGGAAACCTTAATCAAAACAATTTCAATCGAGGGAATCAATTTCATGGAAATGTGAATCCTAACCAAGGGAATTTTCAACAACAAGGTCATAATCAAAACATCCGACCTCAAAATTTCCCTCCACATCCTCCAGTACCATCATCTGATGAGTTATTGAAGCAATTCATGAAATCCCGAGATGAAATGAACAGTTGTTGGTCGATCGATCGCCGATCTTAAGAAGTCTTTAAATGATCGACCCTCGAGCTCGTGAAAACTCCAGGTTACCGAGCAACACGATCGCTAACCCGAGGGGCGATGCAAAGGCGATCACAACCCGAAGTGGTGTTTCATACAATGGACCCGCTATTCCTACTACCTCTTCTTCTTCTCTCCCGACGGTAGTGGAAAGTGAACCTGAGGCTACAAAGGACAAGGAACTTCCTACTAATAATGGAGGTACCAACAATGTCCATCCTCAAGTTGTTCCGAAACCCAAATCAAATCCAGAGTTGTTTTGAACCTCCAAGAGCTCCCGTTGAGAACCCCAAATCCAAATCTTCTATTCCTTACCCATCACGTTTGAATGAGCAGAAGCTCCGCGAAAAGCTACCATCAAATGGACAAATTTTTTCAAATTTTCCAAGAACTACATTTTGACATAAGCTTTGCGGATGCTATCATGCCGATGCCCAAGTTTGCATCAACTCTCAAACACATGTTGAGCAATAAGGAAAAACTTTTTGAAATGGCAAAACTCCTCGAACGAGAACTGCCTCAGCTATCTTGAAGAAGCTTCCAGAAAAGCTTGGAGATCCTGGAAAATTTCTCTTACCTTGTGTATTTCCAGAGATGGTTGAATGCTTTGCCTTAGCAGATCTTGGTGCAAGCATCAATCTTATGCCTCATTCAAGATGGAAGAAACTTTCTCTTCCGGACCTTATTCCTACATGCATGACTCTCGAGCTTGCAGATCGTACAATATTCCGTCCTCTTGGCATTGCCGAGGACGTATTTGTGAAAGTAGGAAAGTTCCATTTTCCAGTTGACTTTGTAGTTGTTGATTTCGATGCTGATCCACGGGTTCCTCTCATTGTTGGACGAGGATTTCTGAGAACGGGCCGTGCTCTCATTGATGTATTTGAGCAAGAAATCACACTACGCGTGGGTAATGAAGCTGTCACCTTTAACCTTGATCAAACTTCGAGTACTCCGAAACTATGATTCGAATCGGTTAACCGAATAGATATCATTGATGTTGCTTCTAAAGAGTACTCTCAAGAAGTTCTTGGTTATGATCATAATTCTTCGAGTGATAATCTCACTCATTCATCTCAACCCATCATCGCCAATTCTACTCCTTCTCTCACTCCATTTGAGGAAAGTGACTTCATCTTGGAAGAGATTGAAGCATAATTGTCCAGTGATTCAGTTCCTTGGGAAATTGATCACGCTCCCATCGACATCGAGGGGACATACTTCTCATTGAGAAGTTGCTTAATGATGATCCATCATCATCACTCCCTCCCGTCGAACTTCATAATAAGGAAGTCAAGTCAGCTTGAGAAAATCAAGAATTTCCAAGTCGAACTTAAGGACTTACCACCTCATCTCAAGTATGCATTTCTTGAAGGTGATGATAAATTACCCGTCATTATTGCTAGAGATTTGAGTAAAGATGAAAAGACCGCTCTCATAAAGGTCTTGAAGTCACACAAGCAAGCAATTGCTTGGAAACTCTCCGACATTAAGGGTATCAACCCTGAATTTTGTACTCACAAAATCTTGATGGTGGATGACTTCAAACCAAGCTTCAACATCGAGAAGAGTAAATCCAAAAATCCATGATGTTATCAAACAAGAGGTTATCAAACTTCTTGATGCATGATTGATTTACCCGATCTCAGATAGTCCTTGGGTTAGCCCAATTCATTGTGTTCCTAAAAAGGGTGGCATAACGGTTGTCACAAATGAAGATAACGAGTTAATTCCAACTCGATTGGTTACGGGATGGCGTGTGTATTGACTATCGTAAGTTGAATGACGCCACCCTAAAAGACCATTTTCCTCTACCCTTCATGGACCAAATGCTTGAGAGATTAGCAGGGAATGAGTACTATTGTTTCCTTGATGGTTTCTTGGGTTATTTTCAGATCCCCATTGATCCAAAGGATCAAGAAAAGACCACATTCACCTGCCCATACGGAACTTTTGCCTATAGACGTATGCCTTTTGTCTTATGTAATGCTCCCCGCACGCTCCAACGATGTATGATGGCCATTTTCCACGACATGATCGGGGAAACAATGGAGGTGTTTATGGATGACTTCTCGGTCATTGGGAACTCGTTTCAAACATGTCTCTCCCATTTAGAAAAATGCTCCAACGGTGTGAAGACACCAATCTTTGTCTAAATTGGGAGAAAAGCCACTTTATGGTCAAAGAAGGCATAGTCCTTGGCCATAAGATTTCGAAAAACGGGATTGAGGTTGATAGAGCAAAAGTCGATGTTATTGCTAAACTACCTCATCCTACTACCGTCAAAGGTATTAGGAGTTTTTAGGTCATGCCGGTTTTTATCGCAGATTCATACAAGATTTTTCTAAAATCGCCCTGCCTATGACCCATCTTCTTGAAAAAGATGCTCCTTTTATCTTCTCACCGAGTGCATCAAAGCTTTTGAAACATTAAAGAAAAAGCTTATCAAGCACCCATTCTCGCTGTTCCCGACCGATTTACCCTTTGAACTCATGTGCGTGCAAGTGATTTTGCTATCGGTGCTGGATCCTAGGCAACGTAGATCCAAGCATTTTCACCTATCCACTACGCAAGTAAGACTATGATCAAGCTCAAACTCATTACACCACCACATAAAAAGAGCTATTAGCCGTGGTGTATGCATTTGAGAAGTTTCGGCCGTACTTAATCTTGACCAAATGTGTGCTGTATACGGATCACTCGCTCTCAAATATCTCTTTGCAAAACAAGATGCAAAGCCGAGATTGCTCCGCTGGGTTCTCCTCCTGCAAGAATTTGATATCATTATACGTGATAAAAAGGAGCGAGAACCCGTCAGCGATCATCTCGTTCCGATTAGAGAACCCTCACCAATATGTTTTCGAGAAAAAGGAAATAAATGAAACATTTCCTCTCGAGACACTCAATGCGGTTTCTTTTCGTGGAAACTCTTCTACCCCATGGTTTGCCGACTTCGCGAAATTACCATGCGGTAACTTCATAGTGAAAGGGATGTCGACCCAACCGAAGAACAAATTCTTCAAGGATGTTAAACATTACTTCTGGGACGACCCCTACTTATTCAAAATCAGTGCGGATCAAGTCATCCGACGGTGTGTTTATGGACAGGAAGCTATTGACATTCTCAAAGCTTGCCATGCTGGACCCACCGGGGCCATCATAGTCCAAATTACACCGCCAAAAAGGTGTTTGATTCCGGGTTTTATTGGCCCACGATTTACAAGGATGCCCACGAATTTGTCAAAGCATGTGACGCTTGTCAACGTCACGGAAATATCTCGCAAAGAAATGAAATGCCGCAAAACGCCATTCAAGTTTGTGAGATCTTTGACATATGGGGTATTGATTTTATGGGGCCATTTCCATCTTCTCGAGGAAACAAATACATACTTGTGGCTGTTGACTATTTGTCAAAATGGGTTGAAGCGAAAGCTTTACCTACCAATGATGCCCGAGTTGTTGTGAAATTTTTGAAATCTCTTTTTGCTAGGTTTGGAACTCCACGAGCTATAATTAGTGATCGTGGTACACATTTCTGCAATGACCAATTTGATTGTGTCATGCAAAAGTATGGTGTTACCCACCGTCTTTCTATCGCATACCACCCCCAAACAAGTGGGAAAGTGGAAGTCTCCAACCGTGGTATTAAAAGAATTCTAGAAAGGACAAGAGGCGAAAACCGCATCCCGGTCGGATAAACTAGATGACGACTCTGGGCCTTTCGACATTTTACAAAACACCCATCGGGTGTACTCCATACAAGCTAGTGTACGGAAAGGCATGTCATCTTCCGATTGAGCTTGAGCACAAGGCATAATGGGCCTTGAAACATGCAAACTTCGATATTCAGACAGCCGGTGATGACAGAAAAGTTCAAATTAATGAACTAAATGAATTCCGTGATCAAGCATACGAGAACTCTTTGATCTACAAACAAAAGACAAAGAAGATTCATGACTCCAAAATCAAGAACCGCGTTTTCAACGCCGGTGATCGAGTCCTTCTTTTCAATTCAAGATTGAAGATTTTCTCGGGAAAGCTTAAGTCCCGCTACTGGTCCGTCCATTTACTATTGCTAAGGTTTATCCTTATGGCACCATTGAGTTATCTCAGCCTGATGGTCCAAATTTTAAAGTGAATGGTCATCCATTAAAGCATTACTTTGGAGAGGACATTCCACCTGTGATTGTCCCGGATCTACAAACTTTCCCCATGAACCAATGAATGCAGGGATCGAGTCAAGCTAGTGACTCGAATCAAAACAAGTAGCACACACCATATGGGTTTTCACCCATGTTTCTGTCTTCTTACCCCCTTTTTCTACCACCCTAGTGGGGAGTTGCCCCCACTGTTGTATATAAAGTCTAAAAAAAATGTGTATATATCAAAAATAAAATAAAATCGTAGTATTTCCTTTTATGTTCTATGTTTTCGCATAACCGCCGGTACTTTGAATATTGAGGGCAATATTCATTTCTAGTGTGGGGGGAATTCTCACGAATTTTATCATGTAATTATTCCACCTATTCCCGCTTTTGGCCAAAATGTTTTTGGAGTAAGTGTTTTTCACTTACTCGACAAGAAATGGTAATCATCCGCCATGTCTAACCCACATAAGGATTGGCTAATCCAAGAGCAAACGGCTCTTGGTAAAGATATCTCAAATCCGTTTATGGCTTGCAATTTTCCCAAAATTGTATGGTGTTCAGCTCACCATATCTTTAATTAGTGAAGAGTTGGCTAGCCCGCAAGTTTATGGCTTGTGGTAAAGGCAGTTGGAAATCCATAATTGGTAATCGGCTCACAAAAGATAATATTGATAATTTATCTAAGAGTTGGCTAGTCCGTATAAACGGCTTCTGGTAAAGACAAATCAAAACCGTTGAAAGTCGGTGATTTGCTCAAAATCATTTCTTTATCATTGTACCAAGGTTCTTACTTGAACTGAAACAATTGGCTAATCCAGAAGTAATGGCTTTTGGTAAAGAGATGAAATCCATTAATTTTTCTCAAAACATTGCTAGGGACTAGCAATATCTTAGTGTGGGGATTGATGAGTGTCTAAATACTCATCATTTTTGTACCAATTAAACTGCAAAAACATCCTGAAAACACTCAAATGTATCAAAATGATGAAAATATCACAAACAAGTGTTTTATGTGTTTCAAATGCAAAAATACCAAAATCATTGAAAACGTATCAAGTTTGCATAATTGGCGTTTAGTCCCCAAGTTTCAAAAGTTGTCAAAAAGTCCCCGTAAATCATAATAAAGAAAAATATCATTTTAAGTCCTTAGGGATTCATGAGTTGTAAAAATTGGTCCTTGAAGTTTAAAATTGCAAAATTACAACTTTAGTCCATCAAGTTTTGAAAATGTCAAATATAGTCCTTGGATTTATGAAAATGAAATTTTATGCAAATAGTAGTCCTTGTACTATTCACAATAGTCAAGTTTAGTCCTTTTGATAACTTTGGAAAAGTTGCATTTTCAGTCCTTCAACTTTTCAGAAATTGCAAAATTGGTCCTTGTGCTTAATTAATACCAAACGGACCCCTTTTTATTATTGAGCCCCCTGCCAATTCAAAAAGAACCCTTGTCAAACCCAAAAGAACCCCTGCCAATATACCTGTGAACCACCCCTATTTTGACCCCAGCCTTATTAAATATCAAAAAGTCAAAAATAGTCAAACCCGCCAAATACCATCACCACTGTTCACTCTCCTCTCCAATCTCTCAGAACCCGCATTTAAAACCAGGTGGTTTCACCACCTGTTTTCCCCACCTCTCCACCTCACCTTATCCCCCCAGATGTATACCAACCCCCCTCCACCTCTACATACACCAAAATGCATTAAATGCAAAAACCTGCTCAAGAGAAAATTGGCGCCAAAAATGCCACATGTACGATTTTGATGATTCAGAGAGACTCAATAGTCAAGATAAGGTGGGAAATGCTCAGAGATGTCGAAAAAGCTGAATAAGATCATTATAAAGAGAAGAGGAGGCAATGTGGAAGCTATTTAGAGTAATTTTATTTTATGTGTCTCGTTTTAATTATTCTAAGTTTTCCAGTGTATGTCCAAGCTTTTAAGCTTTGTAATTCAAGTCACTAGTGTGTAATAAAGCTTTTGTTAATATCAATTTCAGTTTTAAGTCTCATTTCAAAGTTATGCAATTTTCAAGCTCGAATTCTCAAAATAATTAAAGGTTATTATTAGTTGTTGTTAAAGACTTGTAAGCTCATATAAGCTTTTAGAATCATTAAAAATCAGTCTAGTACAAAAAAGCAAAAATCACCAAAAATACAAATAAATTAGTTAAAAATAAAAAATCCATGGAAATGAAGGTCAAAGCTGGAGCAGGGTGAATACAGGATTGCCCTTTGGTTTAGTGCTTATTGGGAAGCTTTAGGTTGTGTTTGTATACCTCAGTTCAGTTTGACTTGAAACCACTTGGAGCCCTTTTGATCCATTTTGGCATTTCACTATTTAAGTTGGTAATTAGCTTGAATCTCTGTGTTTACATGTTCATTAGTCATAATTAAGCATAATTAAACAATAAAATAGTAAGCTTGTTCTTTAAAATTCATAGTTGCTAAAAATCTTATTTTCACAGTTAAAATAGTATAAGTGTAATTTGTTAGTTTAATGTTGTTAGTATTGTTGTTCTATGCTTATTTAGTTTTAATAAATGATATTATAAGATCTTAAATCAATAGCATAGTCTAAATCAGTGTTTTGCTTTGTAAATCATCAAAACAGTCTCATTAAGTAATGTTTGGATTAGCTTGTTTAACTGTATTGAAGGTTGTTCTATCCATTGTTCTTGTTTGGTACATGTCTCAAAGAGGTCTTAAGAACTCAAACAAACAAGAAAAGTCACTTTATTTGGTAAAAGTCAAAATACTTTTTAATCACCACCATTTGATAACTGTTAAGATTAAAAAGGTAAAACTCATCAAAGTAGTTTAGAACTTGGTAATATAGCTTAATCTAGTCTTAATATAACTTAATACATCATAATCAGTCCATAGAATTGATTTAAAGCTCATAAAAGTCAACATAGTTATTTTCTTAAATAGTCAAAACATGCCCTGTGCACAGTTTGAGCCTACACTTTCATAAGCTCTCACAGAGCTTATTAATTAGCCTCAGTTTGTGATTCTTGCCTTTTTGAGAAGCTCACCTGGCTGTCTCAAGGTCCCAGTTTTTAGTTTTCAATTTGTAGCTTATTTGGTAGGGCTGCACTTAGCTTTTTGTTTTGTCCATTTGCCTCAACATACACTGAGTCATCATTCAGTGTTTTCAAACTTTTGCATAAGCTCATTAGTGGATCCCACTGTGAGAACTTTAGCTTTTTGGATAGCTTATCTGGTATACTTATTAGTTGCAGTGCTTATTTCCATTTCTTAGCTTATTACAGTGCTTAAAAATCAGCTTAAAAGTGCCTAGTGATTCACACAGTACCCTGTGTAAACAAATAGATTTGTGCTTATTTGGCTTATTTAGTGCTTATTTCTAAGTCATTGAGCTTGTTTAGTTATCATTCTAGCTTATCATTAGTTTCTCAGCTTATTTCCAGTTTTCCTTTGCTTATTTTTAGCTTATAAGCCATTTTGGCTTAAACCTTGTGCTTATTTCCAATATTTGCCCACTGTTGAGATAAATAAGCTCAAACTGAGCTTATTGGTAGTTTTTGTAAAAAGTTGTAGTTTTAAAAATTGCTTATTTTAAGTAGCTTAATAAGTTTGTAAAAGAAAAAGTCCAAAAATAAAATAAAAAGCAAAAATCGGGCTTGATCGAACCCCTGCCACCCACTCACCACACAACACACTCACCTTAACTCGCCCTTGGGACTTTGACTGGTTGTATATTGCAAAATTTAATATATACACCTTCTTGTCCATTTAAGCTTATACGAGCTTATTAGCTTATTTTCAGCTTATTTAATCTAGCTTTTTCAACTTTTGTATTTTTCTTAACTTTGTATTAGTATAAAGTAATTTATAAAAAAAGTTTCAGATTTTTCTAAATAGTTTTAGTATTTTTAATCATTTATTTAGTCTAAATTAGTATTTAATTCATAATAAAAAATATAAAAGTCAAAAAAATATAAATCTCTTTTCTAAAATTTTATTTTGTCATATAGTAGGTAAAAAAATTGTTTTTACACTCGTAGGACTTTTATTTCAAAATTTTTATGTTTTTGCTTGCGCACTCGCGTAATTTTTATACATAACGTACGTTTTCATTTTAAGTCACGTTTTTAGGTAATTTAAGTTTACGTTTTAGTTAAAATAGTTTATTTAAGTTATTTTGTTTTATAAATCATAGAAAAACATCA
Organism: Chrysanthemum makinoi; assembly: GCA_910596185.1. Classification (NCBI taxonomy): domain Eukaryota; kingdom Viridiplantae; phylum Streptophyta; class Magnoliopsida; order Asterales; family Asteraceae; genus Chrysanthemum; species Chrysanthemum makinoi. The sequence goes on from OU343222.1 coordinate 351,314,940, forward strand.
TTTTAAATATAGTGATAGCGTTTATTTAATATAATTTAGCTTTTTAATTTTCTTTAATTTGCATTTAAGCCCCTTTAATTTACAAAACTTTCTCTTTAGGTATAAATAACTCAAAATCCTTACTGATCACTATCCTTAGTGATTATTCGACTTCTGAAAGTGTTGAACACCATTCATCCTCCGTGGGACTTAACGACCCAGGAATCCACTATATTCCTCTGATCTTAATTGTATTTGCTTTCTGAGCTGTTTTAAGTTTATTACGGTTGACCATTCACAAGTGGTCAGCTTGTGTGATTAAACTTGACTGTTCAGGACCCAATCAGGCCACCATGAAAAGGGCACTTATCTGCCAAAATGAGAAGCATTCCCTCCGATACATTCTTTAAATAGAGCTCGATACAAAAAACGCAACCATGCGAACACTTTTAATGACAACGATATTAACAAAATAATACATCCCTGTTTGGGGTTCACATTAATTAAAGTAGTTGATACACCGCTTAGCTACTACATACCCTAATACAAAATTCATCCCTTGTTACAAACAGTTACAATTACAACCAAATATGACAACAACATGTCTACCAAACACATACTCTGTGTTTTAAAAAAAAGTTAGCCATATGCTCACGATATGCAAGGGAGGCGGCCTGACAGGGGTTATCGACGGCCAATGACTTCCCATGTGACATCAGTATAAGAATATGCATACCCGGATACCACAATCACCAAACAGAGTCCCCTGATCCGGAACGTTGGGTGCATTTTAGTTGTAATTGCATATGTTGTCGGATTTATACCTTTCTTCTGGAAGACACGGCTTTCTAAAACGATCGGTAGTCCAACCTGTATATACATCCAAACATATTTTGTTATTTTACATACCAACTTAACACAATACATAACAACTTAAATGTTTACATCTGACACTGGCTACAACATCCATCAAAACGTAAACTACACCAAACTACAATGAAACCAGACATCCTAATAAACCGCCATATCACGATGAGCAAGCAAAATAAGTGATTCACGTAACGGTTTTAACAAAAAGGACCCAACATCTCCCTCGATGCCCATGTGCTGAAGTTCCCAAGAGCAAGCTTGTATAGTACAATGGTTGCGTTAAATCCTTCCTGGTTTCCAAGTTCAAGTACAGGGTCGTTGTTGTCGTCAAAACCAATTAATTTGAGTCGTATTGGAGTGGTGATGCTAAGAAGCTGTGTAGCAGATGCTATCGTTCCACCAACAACCGTTATAACCCATATAGAGAAACATGAATCGACATCCCCCTGAATGTTTCCAGAAACCACAAGATCGTCTCTTAGGTTTGAAACATAGAACAGTAAAGGAAGTTTGCCTATTAATTCATCAAGTATGTCGAGGACTTGGAAACGGTGGGTGAGCAAGTCAAAAGAAACAATCGAATAGCTGTCGAATGTGGTACCATCGTTAGCATACAACCGTTGATAACCACACCAATAGATATAACCCCTAACATTTGCTTGACTTGCTTTTTTGATTCTGATTGTGTTAGGAAGCAAGCAATGCTTTCCTAACGCCGCCCATTGTTTTGAGGAGAATGTGAAAATTAAGACAGTGCATGGCCGTGTTGGATTGAACAGGTATGAAATTTTAGGAAGGTCGGATCTAAATTGTCGGGACGAATCCCAAATGCCAAAAAGCTTTTCATACTCCCTGTGGTGTGTTCAAATAGGGGACAAACGTGGCGACTGATCGGTTGATGGTTGGGTTCCAAACGACCGCCATGGTATCACGGACAATTGGTCCATAGGTAAAACCCCAAACTCCATGTGACCAACCAATTGGTTTGACGTCAGAAAAAGAAATGTTTGAGGAAAGAGGGTTCACATCAAAATTTTGATCTGCCAAACCAACGTAACCTTTATGACTCTGCCTGTACAGCAAAATGTATGAAACCGGTGGATTGATTCGAACACCATAACGGACGGTGAAATGCATGTTGTCTATGAAAGACTTCCAAGCCTTGCAGACACTGCGACATTGAGCCACACACCTCACTGAGAGCCTATTAACTATGTCCATTTGAACTTCAATTGGAATGGTGTCAGACATCGTGAAATTTTAATGGGCAACTTTGAAATCAATTAAGATGGGCAACTTTCACAAGAATTTTGTGGGCAACTATTAAACTGTAAGTATGTGTTTAGTGTTGTATGGGCAGTAAGAGTATTATAAATAGAACAATTAGAGCATTCATATCTAGGGACCAACCCATAAGATATGCATTTAAGAAATAGTACTTGTATTAAATGGTTAAACAGTTAAGTTGGAGTTTAAAGACTTGAGTTGTTGCTTAATACTACCATCAAATTAATGAACAAGTACAAGGGGCAGGTTCATATACACTTGAAAGTGTATGTTCCATAATTTATTATAGTTGGGAAACTATGACGCATGGGCAACTTAGTCAATAACTAGTTTGTTTGTAACTACAACTAACAAAACTGTTGTTCCTTTTCATTGATAGGCAACTTAGTGAATAACTAGTTTGACAAACATTTAACAATTAAGAACTTAAAGCAATGGTACCTGTAAACATGCCCTCATCTCCTTGTACCAAGGACGCCACTCACAGCTTATAGCCACTGTCATAAAATGTTACAACCCCCGTCCTAATATGGAATCGAGCCAGAAACCAATGTTTTTCCTTTTCATTGATAGGCATATAAACCTGCCGTATAATACCAAAGGCCAGGTTAACAAAGCACATACCAATATATGTATAAAGGAATGAACACAACTATTACCTGTTCAACATCAGCCCATTGGAGTTTGTACTTTTCCCCGTTAACATACCAAATTGGGATGGAGTGTTGTAAGAGCAACTGAACAAAGTATGCAGTAACCATAGCCCAATCAGCCCATGGGTCTGAAATACAACATGTATTCCACCCACAACTCTATGTGCTATAAAGCAACAATAAAAATGATTAGGGTATAAAAGCAACAATATAAAATGAATATACTATCGGAGTGAAAGATATGCATGACTGTTACCTCGTCCATAAGCCAAACTTTCTTAGGAGGGTCTAAACACACTAAGGATTCCCAAAACCTCTGATCCACACGAACTTCTTTCGACCAAGGAAACATACATCGAAGGGCCCCTGCTTCCAAGAAATTCGTCGTACTCATCAGTAAGATGTACTTTGTCGATAGCCTTGTTCCTTCGGGAAAGAACCTAAACACACGTTGTTACTAACACGTAAATTAAAACACTTTAAAAATTTATAAATGTTAAAAGTTGTTTTTCATACCTCAACCCAGTTTAACATTTTGTAACTGTTCGGTCATATCTGGATCCCGCACCCAGTGTTCGATTATTTTCAGATTCCACAAATCTTTTTGACCAGAATAACGACGACTCAGCACCATCTTTTTACTCCTCATGTCGTGTTATGTCTGCTTGGCTCTTTTCCAATGGTCTGAATTATAGAAAGCTATAGACCTCTTTTTCTTTTCCTTCTCAATCTTCAACAACTTTGCCTTTGCAACTGCGATTCTTCTCCTCTATCATCGCCATTAGAAAATCCTTTTCCATCATCTTTTGTTCTTCCAGCCTCCACCGTTCTTCCTCTTCTTTCCTCAACCTTAATTCCTCTTCCAACAGATACTCCTGAAAGGTGATGCATTTAAAATACATTTAATACTATACTATGGCAAAAGTGTACATTTGGAAATCACATTACCATAACTACATCATCCTCATCATCACAATCACCCTCTGAACGATGCTAGAAATAAGAGAGTCAACCAATTCGTAGAATTCACGATTTAGTTGGTCTCGAAACTCATAGCTGAGGTGGGAAAAGGAAGCAATAAAGTCCAATTTATCCTGTAAGGGAAATAAAGTTCATTGTTAACCAAACGGATAGTTTAAAGAAATAAAGATAATATATCGATGAACTGGCTCCCCGAAATCCGCAAGTTCTTTCACATGCAAGGACCTACAAAGTAATAAAGGGTATTATCCTTAACAATAATTATAATATAAACGTATAGTTATTATTTAACATTGACTAGTAAATAACCTGAATAATAGCCTCGAGTTTGAAAACACTAGAATTCAACTCTTGAATGACACAATCCTTGAGGCTGATTTCTGATAGAAGACTACTAGTCTGTACCCTAGACACAATCGGTAAAACTTTTTCTCGTCCTACCACGTTTCCGTGCAGCATCCAACTTTTGTAGATACACATCGTAATCATGCGGTAATTTTGTTGGAAGAGTCCTTGGTATGTAGTGCAGGTAAAATTCCCTAAATTGAATATACCACTCCGACCGGTGCTCGTCTAATGTTGGTTTCAGATCATAAATTATCTTCGAGTCCTAAATAACATCATCAACAACAAGGAAATTAAATTGTAAATACCAGTCCGACTGGTGCTCGTCTAATGCATTGAAACATTTGAATGTGTTTTACCTTGCCAAATAGCAATCCATAATCCGATCTTGTAAACATTAGTTTCCTTGACCACGATACTGCCCTTGGTATGACATCTGGGACTTTATTCCACCAACGACTGCTTCTTTCAAAGGACTCAAGAATCCATATCTACAATAATAAAGATGCATTACTCTCATACCTTGGGTTCAATAATAATACGAAGAATAGATAATATAAATAGGAATAACCTTGAATGCCCAAACAAATCCAGCAACCGTGTATGTTGGAACATACTTCCGGTCTCTTTCCAGACCCTTTAGGTGTTCCCACTTGTGGTTTGATACAACATATAGTATCTGGTCGTACAAGTGCCTCCAAATGTGCTCCCCCCATGGAAAGGAATTCCATGAATCTAGGTCTTCGACCAAACGAATGAGTGAATCATCCACCTCTTCTACCAATAAGCGACCCATAAAAATAACCTCTAACGATAATAATAGACACACCCGGGCTGCGTCTTCATCAGTTAATTTACCGAACAACTCTTCATCCTCAATAACACCAAGAAGATCTAAGTTGGAAAGTTTTACCCCTATTTTTTTTTTGAAATACCCTCAACTTAAATGTTAAATCCCCTGAACTATATAAATCAAAACTTGCTGTCCCAAAACGAAAGCCTGTTATAAGAGAAAACTCGGTTCGACCAAAATGTAGACTACGACCATCAATAGTATATATAAGGGGCATGTCATAGCTTGTTTTATCCATAAAACCCTGTTTTTGTAAAACATAATCTAACATGTGTGGTTCATGGTCAAAAAAGAACATATCCAGCCACCCTCCAAAACAGGTTGTCCTAAACAATTTCCTTCGAGTATGATTCAGCTTTTCTTTAATTATTGAAAAGTATTTCAATTTGCTCCTAACAATGACATTGGCTTCGTATTCCTTACAAGAAAAAAAAAACAAGTTAACAACAATTAACAAGTATCTTACCACAACTACAATCAATAAAAACGATACGACTTCCTAATATCTAATCATATTTAACAAATGAATTATTTGTATCATACTCACACCAAATAAACAATAGCCCAATTTTAGACAACTTTTTAAACTTTTGAATGAGGCTCAGATCTGTATAAATCAATAGTTTACAAAACATCAGGATATAACCGCCATGGCTGCAATAGTATAAAGTATAGAATTGCCACGCCAAGATACGGAATATCGCATCACTTGCATGATTTAATAAGATACATGTCGTCACAGCCTCATACACACACACACCTCGTATGTGTAATTTTGCTATGTTTTTAAAAAAGTTAAAGAACAATTTGATATACTTGCGGATTCAAAAAGAAGTTGAACAAATTAATGGCCGCGTACTTTGTACATGTGTATGGAATTTCAACTTAGTGAACCCTTCTGAATCCCTACAGACCTTTTGTCGTTTCAACTCCCTTTAGGCAAAGGCCTGCACCAGGTGGATTGCTAGATCGTTGAAAACAAAAGGCAATGTTGGGAATTTAGAATTGGTCACTATGCTGAAATTCCCTACGCATACACAAAGTAACGTGGCCACCTAGAAATGTTCTACTTCCCTTTCAATCCACAAGTATATCAAATTGATCCTTAACTTTTTTTTAAAACAGAGCAATAGTCTATAACAAGTATACCAGACTCATATAAACTTCCAACCTGAGTGTGCAGTGTAATATGCATTAGCAAGGCTCAGATCTCAAAAAAACGTTGGATAAACACCGGAACATCAGGATATAACCGCCATGGCTGCAATATAATGTAATTAAATTGCCATGCCAACATACGGTAAATCACATCATTTGCGTGTCAAATAAGATAATTTGTCATCACAGCCTCTTGCATATCACAAATACACACGTGTCCGAAAATAAACCAACTACTTCAAACAATTACCTATGTAAATGAGTTGGTTAACAAAGTTGCTTGTCAATATGTTATAAACAAGTGGATAAACTTTAGTACTTTGACCCTCCACTCGAAATCCCATTGGCATGTCAAAACCCATTGCTATGACAGTGACATAGGAATGGGTTTTCGAGGGGAAGCTCAAAGTACCAACGTCTTTTCTACAATTCGCGGATTCTAGAAAAGCATTTCAGTTGGATAATCATGGAGTGTGGCGTATCATGAACAATACACACTATCGTGATCATCGAGATATTCAAAGACAATTTGAATGTATGAAGTTGCGTATGGCCACATTCTTACTTTCAAATTGACTTTGAATCCACAAATATATCATATTGTTCCTTCTTCGTTAACTAACTCCTTTACATATATCAACAGTCTATAACAATTATATGACACTCATTTCTTGTTACGAATACTCTGATGATGAGGGTTGAATCTCGAAGGGTAGAAAGGTTGTGCAAAATGGTTTAGTTTGCTCTACGTTCATATTGTGTATGTGTTTTAGTGTGTAATTCTTGGTGTGAAATCTGAGGTAGAGAAAGAGAACAGAGATGATAAGAAAGAGATGAGGGTTTGTAATGATAGTGCTACAATAGTGCAAGTGAAGTGGGGTTAATGAGGCACCCTCACAAACCCTTCCATATCTCTCGCCACCATTCCACCACTATCCTTACCAATCTTTTCATCTCTTTTCGATCATCTCGACTCTCTTTCTCACACACACACAGAGTTTCACACCAAACATTACACACTAAAACACACACAGTTATGAACTCTCAAAGCAAGCTAAACCCTTTTGCACCACCTTTCTACCCTTCGAGATTCAACCCTCATCATGAAAGTATCTACTTAACCAAGTCATAATATAAAGTAACAAAATATCAAAATATGAAAAAATTAACTTCCCTAAATGCCCCATTGGAAACAATCGACTTTGACATTGGTGTAAAGCTCCTCCATATACTTGTTTGTTCACTGAATCCAGGTTTGGTGATTGAATAGCATGTCAGATCTAGGTTGATTTACGATTCACACAAATGATCCAGTGTCGACATGCCATTCAATCAGCAAACCTGAATTGTAAGTAAACAAACTATATGCATTTGGTCAACCTGGCTGCATCTAAGATATAACGTCATGGCTGCAAACAGTACATCCATCTTTGATCATTCATATTTTAGTTTCGTAACATAATACGGAGGCTCAGATCTGTATAAATCAATAGTTTACACAACATCAGGATACAACCGCCATGGCTGCAATACTATAGAATTGCCGCGCCATGAAACGGAATATCGCATCATTTGAATGATTTAATAAGATACTTGTCATCACAGCCTCTTACCAATTAACATCATATATACATAATCAATTGTTTGAAAAGTTACATGTCTAGTTTACTAACATACATGATACAAATCTTCGAGCCAATCATGGTTCATTGGGACGGGCGTCTGCTAGGGAGAAATGATTATATACTCTAACAGACAATATATATTCATGTGTTGCCATAGATGCCACCACAATGAAACATGATTGACCCGAAGATGTTAATCATCTATGTGAGTATTAAAAATGCCATGTGAGTATTAACTAAGGGTTGATAAACACAAAAACATCAGGATATATGCATTAGCAAGGCTCGATCTGAAAAGGGTTGATAAACACAAAAACATCAGGATATAACCGCCGTGGCTGCAAAATAATGTATTAAAATTGCCATGCCAACATACGGTAAATCACATCATTTGCTTATCAAATAAGATAATCATCATCACAGCCTCTTGCATGTACTAAATGCTTAATGAAATAACCAAAAGCTGCCCAATAAATCAACTATGTAACTACAGTGTGGGCCCATGTCAACTATATGGGAGAGGTTCCACCTGCACCACATTTATTGACATATTAAGGGTAATAAATTTTCAAACTTACCCACCTTATACGTGTGAATTTAAATTAAAGTGGTGTTGGTAAATAGGTTACAAATTGTTATAAAAAATGTCTACAAAAGACTTCAAACCAACAATCCGAACTGCTTCGAACAAAAGACTTCGGCCAACAGCTTCCCCAAAAAAAGACTTTGGCCAACAACTGATGAAGAACAACTTTTACTAGAAATGGAGGAGGGCTATTAAGGAAGAAGAAGAACGGAGAAAGCACATAGAGAAGCTGCTCTTAAGGAGGAAGCCGAAAGGGAGCGACTTATGCTCCAAGATGAAGAAGTGCTGTTAGAGATGGAGGAAGCTGCTCGTATGGATCAAGTTGAAAGCGAAGAACAGGAACGTCGGGACAGAGAATTCAATGCATTGTATGCAGAGTGGGATGAGAGCATATTGAAGGTTGCTCGAGTATCTTTACGACGATGGTTACGACTCTAACAACTCTCAAACTTGGGATCACCCGGATTATATTTAGTTGTGTCGCAGTTTATTTTTCAGTGTATTTTGTTTCGTTAACCCAACCAGTTTGCACCATCATCAACTCGCTTTATTCACTTAGTAGCACTTATCTTACAATGGTTTAGTGACTTACTCTACAACAACATCCATCATTTTGTTTGTCAAACTTAATAAGTACCAACAAATCACTAAAACCACAAGAACAATTAATCACCCAATACGTTAACCCTAAAATATCGAAACCCAAAATCAAACAAGAACAATTACGTAAAAGTTAACCCTAAATTAGCGAAACCATAAATTATCGAAACCCTAAACTAGCGAAACCATAAATTAACGAAACCTAAACTAGCCCAAAACGTTTTTATGATAGACATTAGATCGGACACTGTGGTGGCGATGTACAGGTCAGAGAAGTGTGTTAGCTCACTGGAAGTGTGTTGAGGAAGATTGTGTTGATAAGTGTGGTGGTTTCAAATAAGAAGTGTGTTGAGGAAGTTTCACTGTATAAATGTATAAATGTATAAAAGTATAAAGGTTAAAAAATTTCTTATACATTTTTTTAATTTATTTTATACATTCAATGCCATAAAATACTTTATACATCATAAGTTGCTAAAGTACAACCTTGTGACCCAGTTGCCTAATATTTATGTACTTTTAAGAATAAAAAAGACCATACTTTTGGCAAAAAACAAAAAATTGTCATTGCCTTACAACATTGAAAGTCAAAGCTTGCCTAACTATATTTCTAGTACACTTGACTAGATAAGTACAAGTTGCCCCACAAAATGGGACACATGTCATCTATTTAGGATAGTTGCCCAAATATTCAGTTGGGAGAGTTGCCCATGGGACATTTTGAGAAGTGTAAAAAAAGTAAAGCATTTAGGGTAATAAAGTTGGGCAACTGTGGCATTTAGAGAATTTTCCCTTTATTTTTTATTGTTCACGTTATCGTTATATTATTCAATTTGAGTTACTATTTCCTATTCACGTTTTTATTAACAAATCTTGTTTTTCCCATGTTTTCTAGTCTAACCCGAACCAAGAACGAGTCAAATCGTGACTCGGTCCCTACCTTTTCTCCTTCGTGGTACAAATAGATGGTGGTGTTAGGGTGGACAAAGAGTGGCGCGTGTGTTTGGGCACGTGTAGTAGTGACCGGCGATGTGGTGGTGGCGAGGGGTTTTCTCCGGTTGTATTTGAAAGGGATGTACTATTAATACCCAAACCTATCATGTGACCCATAAGTAGGGAGGGTTTTAATAGTACATCCCTTTCAAATACAACCACTTCAATACCATAAGCAACCCATTTCTTAACTCAACTCTTGTTCAACATCACACAATGTGGCAACTTCTACTAGCTGCAGCTGTTGCAGGATCTGGGTATGTTGCAAAAAACATTCTTTATAAAAATGAAAACAAACCCACAAGTGATTCACCCAAAAAAATTGATTTAGCCACTAAAGATTCATTCTTGGATCAAGAAACATCATCAGTTTTTAGGTTTTCTAGTACCTGTGATGAGTCGAAAAATAATCGAAAGAAACTGGGGCGTGGCGGGGTGAAAGGAAATGGTGCAAGGAGAAATGGGTCTGAGAAAAAGATTGGTGGTGAGTTAGTAGGCGATAAAGGGAAAAATGGGAAGAAATTTGTTGTTAGTTTAAAGAAGAGGCGAACCGGTAGAAATGCATTTGCGAAATGTGATTCTTTTGATGTTAAAGGTAGTTTCTACTTCTAAAGTAAATGTTTGTTTTTGTGGGCGTTTGAGTTAGCATAAGTAAAAGAGAACGCGCTTACTAGTTAGTAGCTTATCAGCTTTGAGTTAAATAAACATTCCTAGATAAGCACCTCCGCCAAGGCTTTTTTATAAAACACTTTAGTTGAGCTAAATAAGCTGTTTGTAAACTTTTGATAGCTTATTGTGTTATGATAAAACTGCATATATAAGCTTACCCAAACACCCCCTTTGTGTATACGAAAGCTCTTACTTATGCATCTTCTTAGAATATCCTACAAATTTGTTCCCTTTGGCCGAATTAGTTTTGGTTTATGAAAAGATGAACATTGTTGAATTAAGGAAGTAGTAAACAAAGGGGAGTGAAATGTAATTGTTAAGAGAGCAACACTAGATACGTACACTGATTAGAGAGAAACACATGCTTCAAGAAAAACATATTACGGAGTATATATATGGCTAAGCATAATGGGTCTTTTACCTTTTTTTGGATGCTCTTACAAATCGTTAGAATTCGAAAAAGATGGCCCAAACATTGGAACACCACCTAAGATAGCTTGTGATTAGTAGAAAATCCGAATATCATACTTTTTGTTGATTGATTATTGCCTGCATTACTAAGATTTACTGAGTGTTTGCTATAGAAGCTTATCATGAAGTTGTCTTTGTAGTTGTTTATTTGCTTTTTAGTGTCTATGTGTTTGCAAGTCATTCAACGTGATATTAAAACTGCGATTTTTATTACACTAGATTCAGAAAGTTAGTTTTTACGATCATATATAATGTATTCAGATAGATCATCTTTTGGGTATGGGGTTGGAGTTGGTATAATGTACATGATGTCAGCTGGAAAAGTAGAAATCAATAGGCTAAACACAGCAGTGGACGAGACTGCCAAGGTCGTTCAAGAATTAAAAGCTGAGATTTCCAAAAGAAAATCATCCGGCGATTTCATGGTTGAACCAACTGTATATCAGAAAGGGGTGGATATCAAACCAGATCAATCGTTTCTCAAGAAATCAAGCATGGAGAACGATGATATTGATGTTGGATATGCAAGTAGCATTCTTACAGAAGAACCGCAGCAGAATGTGCTGGAAATGGATCAACTTGAAGCCGAACTTGAGTGTGAGCTTCTAAAGCTTCATGTGTCCGCCACTGACACTTCATCTTCTTTTCAGGTGCTTCTTTCTTAGACACACAAACGAGTTCATTTGGCTTTCTCAAACCAAATTTCCACTTTAAGTCTAGGTGGTGTTTGGATGTGCGATTTGAAAGTGATATGTCATATTGGATAACAAAGATTAAATAATCGACTATAATAAAACATGTTGCAGACTATAGTGTTTGAATGTACTTATGCCATTTGAAGTTGTAACAATCAGATAATCAGAAGTACTAGTGTTTGTCCTAACTCCTAATACGCAGTAAGATAAGTTGAAAACTTGGCAGATAAAATGATCAAAAAGACCATTTTGTAAACTTGGGAAAGGGTTTTGTTTGGGAGTAAAAATCACTCGAACTAAAACAAAATTAGGTAGATTTTTTTTTTTGCCATGAGATAATCAGTTTTCCATGATATGTTTGTTCAAACATTACTTATCTAGTCGATTCCAAAACACACATCCAAGCAGCCCACCATTGCAGATAAATAATCAGCCGGTTTTTCGGCGTGCCACTAATGTGTAAGAGAGATGAAAATGTGATTGTGGGTCCATATGAAATCTGCTAAATGGAGGAATATAACTAAATGTCAATTATTTTTCTTATTACAAAAATTTGATACATGCAAAGTCTGCTTAAGCGGCTTCAAGAAAGCAACTTCGCAGGATTTCTTGAATGTTAACTCACACATGTGCTAATTTGCCTTTACTTTTAAGTTGGCTTGATAGCTTTGAATTAAGTCATAACTTACTTAACGATATCTTATCATGTATCTCAATTTGACGTATTCTACAGAACAAACCTTCCACTGAACATCGCTCCCAGCCACAAGATCTTGGTTTGGAGTTCAATCAATCTAATGGTGTAATGCCATCTGAACTTGATCAGAAGTTATGTCATCTGCTAATAGAACAGCAGGAAAGTCAAATAGTTGACTTAGAGTCGGAACTGCAACAGACAAATTCCAAGCTCATAGAGAAAGAATATGAGCTTCAAGCACTTAAGGATTGCGTTAAACGTCTCACTGAGTTTTCCCTAACATGTCCCTCAGGTAGAGTTTGACCTTTAAAGTCAAACATACCACTTCCATTAACTTAAATAAATTTTAGCAGTTGCAATGTTTAAAGGTTTACCAAATTCTATACTCTTTATTATAACTAAATTTTTGAATTTTCAGATGATGAAAAAGAAGGCCATGTTGATGAAGCTCATAAGAAGATGATAAATGGTCATGGAAGATCAATGGTTGGGATCAAACGGGCAATTGACTTTGATTGAAATGTTTATCTGGATATACTAAACTAGCTAAATTGCTATACAAATGTACATTTTTAAAATTTAAATCTTGATCTTAGGTATTTGAGTACTTGTTACGCTTTCGCAGTTTGTAACAGAATTCTTTTTAGGATTTACAATCTATGTGGAAGTTTAAACAACGATTTTGCAGTCGAGTGATATTGTCAAATACGCCCATCAGCCGTTGTTCGTTGTATGACGCCTACTGATAACATATCTAATGGATGATCCATCAGTAATTTGTATAATATGCGTTTTGTGTTGTATGCTAAATCTAGCAAGTTTATCATTATCGATCTGTTCTAATGTGTTCAGATGAATCATCTTTCTAGTAATGCGAGGCTAAGTCTGAACCGTTCAGCCTCTTAATCTGAACCGTTCAGATTCAGATTCAAACAAACACCACCTAAGTCACTAAATACAGCATAGGCGAGACATGATCAAGGCTTTATAATCAAGTGTAACTCGGAAGCAGGCTTAGCTGTTAGCATGTGGTATGTAATGCGAGGCTAAAGTCACTAAACACAGCATAGACGAGACGTATATGGCTGTTTAAGAATTGAAGGATTGTGTTATAAAACTCACTGATTTTTCTCTACAACATCACTCATGTACACTTTTAACCTTTTGAAGACCAACATACCAGTTTCATGTAACCATATTTTCCAAAAAAATACTGTAGTAATGTTCCATGTTTGATAAGTACATAGTTTCACAGATTTTGTTTTATCACTTTATGGAATGCATGTAACTAAAACAGTATACTGAAAGTAAAAACTTCACAAGTTTTTCAAGTACCATTGTTTGGTCAAACCAACAGGACAATTGACTTCTGATTGAAATGTATTTACTGCATTTACTAATCTATCTTTTTGTTGATAACAACAGATATTAGAGTGATGGGGCCGATGCCAATTTCCTTTTCATGCCAAAAATTGGCATACTCATCCACCAATAGGATTATGCCACATAACCACCACCATTTCCATGCCAAAATGAAGAGAATTAATGGGGGTGGATGCCAAATTTTGGCATTGGTTGCCAAATCCTTTTTTTTTTTTTTTTTTTTTAAAAACCAAAAACTAACATTTTAATAAATAAAAACCTACAAATTTAAAATAAACTTAGATTAAAATTAAACTAAACTTAGATAAAAATAAAAATACAATTAAACCAAAATTAAACTACGAGAGTGGTTCGGGCCAATCTGGTTGAAGTCGAAATACCCCGTGTGGCACTTGAATAGGCATAGAAGAGGATGCGTCGTAAGTCGGGTAAGTAGGGTAATATGGCTGATAACCCGCATCAAAACGTGCGTGAGGAGAGGGACGGGTTTGAGGAGGACGAAATGGTTGAACTTGGGGTCGGGTTTTCTTTTTTGCTACTCGTTTGTTTTTTGGATCCATTTTGCAAAAATAAAAGCTTTTGTTGATAAAAAAGTGTTGTGTGATGTTGAAAGTGTTAGATTTTATGTGTTTATATAGAAAAAAAAATAGTTTTTTTGAAATCCAAAAAAGAACGGTCCAAAAGCCCAACTGGTCACTTAAAATTTAAAGCCCAACTAGATATACATCTAAGATATGTATGCCGTAATTTTGTGCCGATGCCGATGCCAAATGCCAAAAGTTAGATGGGGTGGTAAATGCCGATGCCAAAATTCGGTACCGATGTCCCATGCCAATGACCCCCTCGTTTGGTTTGCATAATGTTTTTGACGGAATTGGAATCTGTTTAAGGAATTGGAATGTGAAGGAATGAAAAGTTAGAAATTGAAATCCTTAGGATTTAAAATCTGACGGAATTGAAATTTGCAAATACTAACGCATGTTTGGTTGGAAGAATGAAATGAGAAAAAACAATTATATTAAAATATTTAAAATTTAATTTTAGTTTAAGATTAATAAACTAAATATTATTTAATAAATAAATTACTTATCAAATTATAATAATAATTTTTTAAATAATATTATATAAACTAATATATTAAATAAATAATTTTTTTATATAAAATACAATTGTATTTTTTAAAGTATAAATTAAAAAAGTAACCTATAAATAATTTATATTTAATTTTAAATAAATAATAATTTTTAAATATAATAATAATAAAATTTTTTAAATAAATAATAATTTATATTAAATTTTAAATAAATAATAATTCTTAAATCTTAATAACGTGGTTGTTTATAAAAAATAATAATAATAACAATAATAATTAAATGATCGTTTATAATAAAAATAATAATAATAAAAACAAAATAATAATAATTAATAATAATAATAATAATAATAATAATAATAGAGTGATGATTGGGGTGACTAATTCATAGACCTAAAAACATGCCTAAACCGAGGTGGCATCCTCTTATTGGTGACATCAGAGGGACCCACTTCTTTACATTTTATCTTTCCTCATCTTCACCTTCCATTTTTCCACTTGTCTTCATCCTTTTGTTAGGCCTCTTTTTAGGCATACCAATTAGGTCCCTAAATCATTTTCCATAATAATAATAGGAAAATTATTCTCATGCCTAATATGCATGCCTAAAAGTATGCCTAACAATAAGATGATGCCAAGTGTAAAAATCAAAAGTGAAGATTTAGAGAGAGAAAATGCATGAATGATGTGTCATGTAATTAATGGATTAGGCATGACTTTAGGCATGCATGTTAGGCCTCTCTATCATTGCTCATAATAATAATAATAATAATAAAGATTGACAATGATAAAGATAATATGAATTCTATGAAATTGTAAACAATCCTTCTTATATTGCCATGGAATGTTGAATTCCATATATATGGGATTTTGAAGGAATTTCATTTCATTCCGATTGCCAACCAAACACAGTAAAGAATGGAATTCAGATTTCAAATTCTTAAAAATTTTCAACCAAACATGAAATTGGATTCCAATTCCATCAGAATCATTAGGATTCCGTCGAACCAAACGGGCCCAGAGAGCACAAAATAGTCTTAACACCTCTAAATGTCGAAGAAACGGATCACAAGCTCGTTTGATCTGGGATTGACCCTTTAATACCGGTTCTAATCTATTCATTATTCATAGTTTTCTAGTCTATCCAGCCGATCCGTTAACATGTTCCAGTTATAATCGGTCTGTTATTACAAAACTAATACCATTTGGCCTTAAAACACTCATGAACTTAAACCAATAATTATTACTTTCTTACCCGAATGTGTTCTCAAGCAATATTTTGCTGTGACCGTACGGTCCCGGCTTCTCCCCTCTCTCGGCCATCAACCCACAACGACAATATCACTCCAACAAAATTCAACAACATCCACAATCCCCTTGCCGAGACCATAAGTGTCTCGGCCTAGTCCTTCCCGTCGCCTACCCAAACCAAACGGACCTCGAGGGTTTGCCCCTCTCTACTACAACAACAATAAACCAAAACTCAACTTCCAACCAAACCATTCAATCTTGGTCTCAACCCATTCGGGTTCATCCGAAACCAAACAAGAGTAACAAACAACAACAACAACAACAACAAAACATCATAGGGGGTGGTGGTGTAGTAGTGACCGGCGATGTGGTGGTGGCGAGGGGTTTTCTCCGGTTGTATTTGAAAGGGATGTACTATTAATACCCAAACCTATAATGTGACCCCATAGGGAGGGTATTAATAGTATATCCCTTTCAAATACAACCACTTCAATACCATAAGCAACCCTTTTCTTAACTCTCTTGTTCAAGATCACACAATGTGGCAAGTTCTACTAGCTGCAGCTGTTGCAGGATCTGGGTATGTTGCAAAAAACATTCTTTATAAAAATGAAAACAAACCCACAAGTGATTCACCCAAAAAAGTTGATTTAGCCACTAAAGATTCATTCTTGGATCAAGAAACATCATCAGTTTTTAGGTTTTCTAGTACTTGTGACGAGTCGAAGAATAATCGAAAGAAACTGGGGCGTGGCGGGGTGAAAGCAAATGGTGCAAGGAAAAATGGGTCTGAGAAAAGATTGGTGTTGATTGATTAGGCGATAAAGGAAAATGGGAAGAAATTTGTTGTTTCTTTGAAGAAGAGGCGAACCGGTAGAAATGCTTTTGCGAAATGTGATTCTTTTGATGTTAAAGGTAGTTTCTAACTTTCTACGTTTAAAGTAAATGTTTGTTTTGTTGGGTGTGTTCTTATAGCAAAGTAAAAGGCTTGCAGTTAGTTAGCTTATCAGCTTTGAGTTAAATAAACGCTCCTAGATAAGCACCTCCGCCAAGGCTTTTTATAGAACACTTTATTTGAGCTAAATAAGCTCTTTGTAAACTTATAATAGCTTATTGTGTTTTGATAAACTGCGTATATAAGCTTACCCAAACACCCCTTTGTGTATGAAAGTTCTTACTATGCATCTTCTTAGAATATCCTACAAATTTGTTCCCTTTGGCCGAATTAGTTTTGGTTTATGAAAAGATGAACATTGTTGAATTAAGGAAGTAGTAAACAAAGGGGAGTGAAATGTAATTGTTAAGAGAGCAACACTAGATACGTACACTGATTAGAGAGAAACACATGCTTCAAGAAAAACATATTACGGAGTATATATATGGCTAAGCATAATGGGTCTTTTACCTTTTTTTGGATGCTCTTACAAATCGTTAGAATTCGAAAAAGATGGCCCAAACATTGGAACACCACCTAAGATAGCTTGTGATTAGTAGAAAATCCGAATATCATACTTTTTGTTGATTGATTATTGCCTGCATTACTAAGTTTACTGAGTGTTTGCTATAGAAGCTTATCATGAAGTTGTCTTTGTAGTTGTTTATTTGCTTTTTAGTGTCTATGTGTTTGCAAGTCATTCAACGTGATATTAAAACTGCGATTTTTATTACACTAGATTCAGAAAGTTAGTTTTTACAATCATATGTAATGTATTCAGATAAATCATCTTTTGGGTATGGGGTTGGAGTTGGTATAATGTACATGATGTCAGCTGGAAAAGCCGAAATCAGTAGGCTAAACACAGCAGTAGACGAGACTGCCAAGGTCGTTCAAGAATTAAAAGCTGAGATTTCCAAAAGAAAATCATCAGGCGATTTCATGGTTGAAGCAACTGTATATCAGAAAGGGGTGGATATCAAACCAGATCAATCATTTCTCAAGAAATCAAGCATGGAGAACGATGATTATGATGTTGGATATGCATGTAGCATTCTTACAGAAGAACCACAGCAGAATGTGCTGGAAATGGATCAACTTGAAGCCGAACTTGAGTGTGAGCTTCTAAAGCTTCATGTGTCCGCCACTGAAACTTCATCTTCTTTTCAGGTGCTTCTTTCTTAGACACACAAACGAGTTCATTTGGCTTTCTCAAACCAAATTTCCACTTTAAGTCTAGGTGGTGTTTGGATGTGCGATTTGAAAGTGATATGTCATTCTGGATAACAAAGATTAAATAATCAACTATAATAAAACATGTTGCTGACTATAGTGTTTGAATGTACTTATGCAATTTGAAGTTATGACAATCAGATAATCAGAAGTACTAGTGTTTGTCCTAATACGCAGTAAGATAAGTTGAAAACTTGACAGAAAAAATGATCAAAAAGACCATTTTGTAAAAATCACTCGAACTAAAACAAAATTAGGTAGATTTTTTTTTTGCCATGAGATAATCAGTTTTCCATGATATGTTTGTTCAAACATTACTTATCTAGTCGATTCCAAAACACACATCCAAGCAGCCCACCATTGCAGATAAATAATCAGCCGTTTTTCGGCGTGCCACTAATGTGTAAGATAATGTGATTGTGGGTCCATATGAGATCTGCTAAATGGAGGAATATAACTAAATGTCAATTATATTTCTTATTACAAAAATTTGATAGATGCAAAGTCTGCTTAAGCGCCATCAAGAAAGCAACTTTGCAGGATTTCTTGAATGTAAACTCACACATGTGCTAAATTGCCTTTACTTTTAAGTTGGCTTGATAGCTTTGAATTAAGTCATAACTCACAAAATCTTACCTAATGATATCTGATTATGTATCTCTATTTGACGTATTCTACAGTACAAACCTTCAACTGAACATCGCTCCCAGCCGCAAGATCTTGATTTGGAGTTCAATCAATCTAATGGTGTAATGCCATTTGAACTTGATTAGAAATTATGTCATCTGCTAATAGAACGGCAGGAAAGTCAAATAGTTGACTTAGAGTCGGAACTTCAACACACAAATTCCAAGCTCATGGAGAAAGAATATGAGCTTCAAGCACTTAAGGATTGCGTTAAACGTCTCACTGAGTTTTCCCTAACATGTCCCTCAGGTAGAGTTTGACCTTTAAAGTCAAACATACCACTTCCTTAACTTAATAAATTTTAACAGTTGCAATGTTTAAAGGTTTACAAAATTCTATACTCTTTATTATAACTAAATTTTTAAATTTTCAGATGATGAAAAAGAAGGCCAGGTTGATGAAGCTCATAAGAAGATGATAAATGGTCATGAAAGATCAATAGTTGGGATCAAACGGGCAATTGACTTCGATTGAAATGTTTATCTGGATATACTAACCTAGCTAAATTGTTATACAAATGTACATTTTTAAAATTTAAATCTTGATCTTAGGTACTTGAGTACTTGTTAAGATTTCGCTGTTTGTAACAGAATTCTTTTTGGGATTTACAATCTATGTGGATGTTTAAACAACGATTGTGCAGTTGAGTGATATTGTCAAATACGCCCATCAGCCGTCGTTTTTTTGTATGACGCCTAATGATAACATATCTAATGGATGATCCATCAGTAATTTGTTTAATATGCGTTTTGTGTTGTATGCTAAATCTAGCAAGTTTATCATTATCCATCTGTTCTAATGTGTTCAGATGAATCACCTTTCTAGTAGTACAGCCACCCTCGAAATGGCCAAGGCTTTATAGTTTATAATCAGGTGTAACTTGAAAGCTGGCTTAACTGTTAGCATGTGCTATGTAATGCAAGGCTAAAGTCACTAAACACAGCATAGACGAGACGTATATGGCTGTTTAAGAATTGAAGGAAGTGTTATAAAACTCACTGATTTTTCTCTACAACATCACTCATGTACACTTTTAACCTTTTGAAGACCAACATACCAGTTTCATGTAACCATATTTTCCAAAAAAATACTGTAGTAATGTTCCATGTTTGATTAGTACATAGTTGATTAGTTCACAGATTCTGTTTTATCACTTTATGGAATGCATGTAACTAAAACAGTATACTGAAAGTAAAACTTCACAAGTTTTTCAAGTACCATTGTTTGGTCAAACCAACAGGACAATTGACTTCTGATTGAAATGTATTTACTGCATTTACTAATCTAGTTACATTACATCTTTTTGTTGATAACAACACATATTATGTATTTGGACTATTCTACAACAACTACAACACATGATATACACTGAAAAGTATTGATGTTTTGATTGTCTAATATCTAGTCTAGGCTTAGATTATAAGTATGTTGGTTTGATGGGGCCTGTTCAAGTGGGGTCTAAAGACAAGTTCTTTGATTGAGTGCAAGAAAGGAAATAATTTCTGAAACCCATGTTGACATAAAGTTTTCTTGTTGATTGGAGTGTTGATTACCCTACTAGAATATGATCTGTCACCTCATTTCTTGAAACCCATGGGTTAGATTGTGTGTTTTTACCAGTGTTGCAAAACAAGGCCTACAAGGCCGATTAATCGCCGATTAGGTGCTGCAAGGCCACCAACCTTTCCGATTTATGTAAATCGGTCAAACAAATCGGTCAACCGTGGTAAATGGTGGTCAATGATGGTTAATGGTGGCCAAACTTGTCAAAAACCTTCATATCTTGCCGAAAATACTTAAAACTACCCATAAAATTGTTTGAATAACTTATTGTCGTTTTTTATATCTATTACAGATGTTTTTCGAAAATATGTCGAAAATACCTAAACTTGTCGAAAAATACCTAAAATTGCCAAAATACTAAAAATTGTCGAAAATGCCAATCCGATTAATCACCGATTAATCCCGCCTAGACCGATTACAAGCTACAGGGAGGTCAACCGCCCGACTACCGATTCGCGATTTTTGCAACATTGGTTTTTACCCTTTTTACATCTTTACTGTTATGATTTTATGGGATGATTTGTGGTTCTTTTCAAATAATTGGACTATGATAATGAACTAAACTTTGAGTAATAATAGAAGCAAAGATGATACGAGGCATAATCTAGGAGAGTTAAAAGTTGAGGAGAGTGCGGTCTCGAGTTTACAGGGACCTGTGCAGAATTCAGCTTAATGACAAAAACGAGGCCTAAAACAAGAAGTAAATAAGTTTCCTAAATGATAAATAACCATTTTCAAAGTGCCCCGGCCACCATTTTTCAATGCAACACTTTAAATCAGATACATGAAGTCACTTTTATAGAATATATATACATATCATATAGATATTTGAGCCCCTAGAATTTATAGGCCTTGAAGCGACACGCGACAACACACCTCGCACACTCCGTATACTACTGGTTGAGAACACATTTTATCATTTTGTGTGCTTGGAGAAAGGATTATAAAGCTAAGTTATGATTCGATGTTTTAAAGTTCGAGTTAACCCTACTGGTTCAACTAGTACCAGTTTTAAGATAATAACATATTTTATTAGTTGTTCAACAATTTGAACTAAAATTGGCCGATTAACTAGAAAACCGTTTTAGAACATCGGTTATGAAATTAGTTACGAGGATTATGAGTTTTCGTTAAACTTTCTATGTTACTTGTTGAAATATATATATTTGTCGAAGGGTTGTAGCCATATAGTGTTGAGGTATTCTAAATCATATGATGCGTATTAGACATAAATGGACGGGCTAGTTTCATGAATTTATTTAAAATGAAGTTAATATATTTAAATTTTATATTATACTCCGTATTAATTTTAACTTAGACAATTGGATACATGTAACATCACACAGTAATTAATAAAGTTTTAATCAGCGCTCTAAAGATATGATAGCATGAACTAGTCAAATAAATTATACCAAGATCAAGTTTAAACTATTTACATACAAATATAAAGTTTATAATACGTAACATATATTATCGAGTAACATATAAAAATATTCAAAGATAAAGTAATAACTGAATTAGAAAAACAAATTATACTATGATCAAGTTTAAACTATTTTTATACAGATATAAAGTTTGTAAACTTAACATATAAATATACAAAGATAAAATTTCATGCTTCCAAAATAAATTTCCAGTAAAATAAAATATTTTATCTAACAATTAGGTACGATAATTACATACATACATATAATATAAGTACAAAGTGATATAAAAATAATATTGATTATATATTTTAAACAAAACCACTATATAATATTTAAATATAGTCATAATGTTTATTTGGTTATTATAAAAATAAGTAAATGATTTCTCATATTGATTAATTCATACATTATATAATTAATCACATTATGAATATTCATATTAAGTAACAGTTCAAATTAATAGTTAAAATCTCTTCAAAAACTATTACACCTCCAACATGATTTTAGCTAAATAATGAATGATTTAGATATGTAAAAACTATATATTTATATTTGTATTAATCGTGACCGAAAACCAAACATAATGAATATAATTTTGTATATTGAAATAGAATTAGTATGTATTTTCGGCATATATATGTTGATTGTTATTATATTTTAAATATAAATAGCACTAAAAGTTTATATTAAAACATGAGTTAGTATGTGTTTTCGACATATATATGTTGATTGTTATTATATTTTAAATATAGATAGCACTAAAAATTTAATTAAATGGTGTTAAATAAATGTGCACCAAGTTAGGAAGGTAACTAAAATGGTTTTTCAAATTATGTTCACATTTAATGTATCCATCAATATCATGTCATTTTTTTTTTTTTTTTTTTTCAGTCATATCACATTACACGTCTTCATTTCATGCCATCAATAAACGTTTCCGTGAGAAAAATTCAGAACACCCTCCTGGACTTTGTAATGAGTTACAAAAATTATCTGGTACTTTTAGCTTTTTTATAGTTGTTTATATAACAAACCTTTTATTTATTCATCAATTCTCTAGCAATTTCTTTTTAAAAAAAATACCAATAAAAAGGTCTTTAACTTTGCGAACATAATAAGCTTAATATTACAATACTTTTGACTTACATATCATTTTATAGGAGATATGAGGTTCATTTTTAAAACTAAATGTTTATTGCCAAAAAAATAACTCGAAAGACACACTTAAACAACATAACAATTTTTAAAAACTACCTTAAAATTTTATTAATTTTTAACACACCCCCAAAGTATATAACAAGTTACAAAAATAACTAAAACTTTTACTTTTTTTCAATTTGTTTTTTATAACGAAAATTATTTATCAAATATCGAATAAATATTCAATAATTTTCTTACAAAAATATACCAATAAAAACGTATTTAAATTTCGAATAAAATTAAACCAATATTGAAATGTCTTTTACTTACGTACGATTTTATATAAAAAAAAAGATTAAAATTTTAAAATCAACTTCTTAATTTTCAAGGTAATAGGTCAAAATTTAGTAATTTTATTTAGGGCTGAGCGTCGGTCCAAAACCGAACCGAACCGACAAAACCGAAAACCATAAAAAACCTAAACCGAAACCGAACCGAATATGGTTGGTACGGTTCGGTTTAATGTCGGGTCCGTCGGTTCGGTCCGGTTTACGTGTGTTTGTTCATGTTTTTGTCGGTTTTGGGTCGGACCGAACCGAACCGAAACTGAAATTGTAAAAAACCGAAACCGAAACCGAACCGAAAGGTTATTGGGTCGGTTCAGTTTTTGTCGGTTCGGTCAGTTTTGTCGGTCCGGTTCGGTTTTGAACCTTCCATGCTCAGCCCTAATTTTATTATAAAAAAACATACCAATATAAAGTTCTTTAAATTTCAAATAAAATGAGCGCAATATTACAATGCCTTTAATTTACTTTTTATAAAACATTAGGATTATAATTCTAGATCAATTTCTTATTTTTCGGTAATAAATCAAAATGATTGCAAATATTTGAATGATATAGATGGTAGACGCATTACGATAATCAATATTAGTTTATAGAATAGTTTTTATATACATTTTATTTTTAGAGTGTAAACTATTTGGTTAAAAGAATTACTGGTAAGATAATTGAACTTTTGTGGTTTTATAATTATGTTAGGTTAATTAAAAAAGAATCTGAATTGCATTATATAAAATATTTTTTTTCGCAAAAAAAAAAGTAAGGTAATTAAATGATTTTAAGTTATTATATCATAAAAATTATATCAAATTATATACACTATCCTAATGCGTGGGCATTTTAACCGTTGTTACTCTAACAATTTTTTACTCTAATGTAGATATTTGTACAAGATTTTAATTAATCGTGGGTGTTGTCATATTCACAAGACTATACATAGTCATGTGAAAGCAACCAAGTGTCTGTTGTAGAGAGTGACTCCAAACATGTACTTACAATAACTTATCTCTTTTATGTTGCCTTTTCCTTACTATTTTACATAACTTGTTTGATAGAATTTATACTATTGATGTTTCCTTTATTGTTGTGTACATTTTGATTCTAAATGTATATATAAAAAAGGTTATTTGTAAAAGGAAGAGTAAATTACACCGTTCGTCTATAATATTGTGCCATTTTTACATGTGTTTTTTTAAAAATAAATACGTCAAGCATCATTAACAGCTCGATTACATAACTCCTGAAGTCATTTTAACAAACGCCCGTTAATGAGGTGATAATTGTTGTCAAATTTAGAATGCATATTTCTTTTTTAAGTATTTGTTATGTAATGGTAGTATTAATTTTAGTGTGTTTCCTTCATATTGTGTTGTTAATAAAATGAGAAAAAGAAAATACTAATATGAGGTTAAAGATGAAGACAAGTATATCGACAAAATTACTCTCGTGTGATATGCACGTGACATGAGCTAACATCATATGCTAACGGTTGTTTATAAAAAGGACTTCTGACGTTGTGAAATGGAGATGTTGATGACAATTGACGTATATATTTCAAGAAAAGGACTCCACGTATAAAAATGGTACAACATCAGGGACCAACGGTGTAATTTCTTCTAAAAGGAATATGATGCATCACTGGCGGTGCATGTCTCGCCATTACATATGGGTCTCTCGGGTCCATCCCCGACATAGGTGATGCTGGTCGAGAGACAGCGAAAAGGATGTCCTCGGTGATATCGAAGGAAGGCATAACTGTGACAATGGCGTTTTAACAAGGTCAGTGCATACACAAAACATACGAATTGCAAATCCCAAAAATATCAAAATTTTCCAAGTATAAACATATGAAAATTTTTCAACAAAAGTAATAGCACTTTAATACCACATAAATTTTAACTTATAAACCCTTAGGCTTCAGCTTGGCAGGCAGGCACGTGACGGTCTTTGGATCAATTTTTCAAAAACGGTTATAGTCTAGGTTTTGATAAGTACCCAGTTCTCTATAACCTTGAGCTCTGATACTAATCTGTAACACCCCCAAATTTGCTCAGCGGAAGACTTTACCAACTTTGGGGTGCTACGAAATTGGTACATAACACAAGTATAGCGAAACAGAATAAACTCATCCATAAGTTAAAAATATAGTCAACGATAGTAATTAAGTTTTACATTTATTGAAAAGTACGAAAGTAAGCCCATTAAAAATAGTTCATAAAAACGGTCCCAAATAACATCAGAGTGAAGTGAGTCCAAGACCATGCCATCACTGCCAAGCGCCTCCCAAATCAGTTACCAAAGCCATACTTATCAATTACCTGAGAAAAACATGCTAAAAAATAGCAAAAAGCTGGTGAGTTCTTACGTTTAATCAACTAACGAAGCATTTGGACCAAACAGTAAATCCACTCATTACGCGAGCTAAGCCATAGCATATAAGCAAACATCACGCTCTAATCACATACATATACCGACATGTTATACGTCATGGCAAATTGATGCATCCACAAATCCGGGTGAAACACTAGCAAATTGGGCAACCAAGTCCAGACGAGGTGGTCAGCCACAATAGATCTATCTATAACATTCATGCTTCCCGTAGGAACTAATGACCTAATAGTGGCCAGTTAAAGAAATACTAAACCTTAGCCTTGACTACGTAATAAGCGCAACAAAACACAATTTCATAACCGGTCCAATCAAAACGTTTTGCATGTTTTCTCACCCCAAGATTTAATAAAGCAAAAAGTATGAATAAAAGTGGGGCTATGAAACTCACCTCAATCCAGCAAATGCACAAGAATCAACAGGAACAAAGAAGAGTATCGATTATCAGGAAACAACAACTACTGACTCGACACTACCTAATAACATAGACCTGGCTTAGATTATATCTCCATTCAATAATTCCCAATCCCGACTATATTCCAGTTTTATTTCCAAAACTCTTTCTCATATCAGTTTCTAGTGTTTGGTATCCATGTGTGTGTTGTGTCGACTCAACAAGATTCATGTGGACACGCGCTTCTCAAGAACTCAACAAAGTAAAACCACAACAATCTATGTGTCAAGTTTGTAGTTTAATAAGTCATTTAAATAGATTGTAAAAGTTTATCGAATTCGTCAACCGGATAAAGTTAACAATGTATTTTCCAAAACCATACCACGCCCTAAGGCGTCGTAGGATACGTCGTCATTACTAAACCCTTCCGACATAACTAACGAGGTCTTACTTGATTCGTCAACCAAATAAGTTCGTTAGTTAAGTAAGTTAAGTGTATTAATATCGAGTATCCGTGACATGCAATTAAATGGCAATCGATTAGTATTTATGACACTTCTAGTTTTGCGTGCCCTCGAAACATTTAGTAACCCATTTATTACACTTTCCCTTTCCTTTCCTTTCCTTTATTATTTGTTTATAAAGAAACTAAAACAAGTAAATATACTTGTCATTTATTTTTTATTATATGAAAACCTTATTATTATTTATTGTTCACGTTATCCTTATATTCAATTTGAGTTACTATTTTCTATTCACGTTTTTATTAACAAATCTTGTTTTTCCCATGTTTTCTAGTCTAACCCGAACCAAGAACGAGTCAAATCGTGACTCGGTCCCTACCTTTTCTCCTTCGTGGTACAAATAGATGGTGGTGTTAGGGTGGACAAAGAGTGGCGCGTGTGTTTGGGCACGTGTAGTAGTGACCGGCGATGTGGTGGTGGCGAGGGGTTTTCTCCGGTTGTATTTGAAAGGGATGTACTATTAATACCCAAACCTATCATGTGACCCATAAGTAGAAGTAGGGAGGGTTTTAATAGTACATCCCTTTCAAATACAACCACTTCAATACCATAAGCAACCCATTTCTTAACTCAACTCTTGTTCAACATCACACAATGTGGCAACTTCTACTAGCTGCAGCTGTTGCAGGATCTGGGTATGTTGCAAAAAACATTCTTTATAAAAATGAAAACAAACCCACAAGTGATTCACCCAAAAAAGTTGATTTAGCCACTAATGATTCACTCTTGGATCAAGAAACATCATCAGTTTTTAGGTTTTCTAGTACTTGTGACGAGTCGAAGAATAATCGAAAGAAACTGGGGCGTGGCGGGGTGAAAGGAAATGGTGCAAGGAAAAATGGGTCTGAGAAAAAAATTGGTGGTGAGTTAGTAGGCGATAATGGGAAGAAATTTGTTGTTTCTTTGAAGAAGAGGCGAACCGGTAGAAATGCTTTTGCGAAATGTGATTCTATTGATGTTAAAGGTAGTTTCTACTTCTAAAGTATGTTTTTGTGGGCGTTTGAGTTAGCATAAGTAAAAGAGAACGCGCTTACTAGTTAGTAGCTTATCAGCTTTGAGTTAAATAAACGCTCCTAGATAAGCACCTCCGCCAAGGCTTTTTTATAAAACACTTTAGTTGAGCTAAATAAGCTGTTTGTAAACTTTTGATAGCTTATATAAGCTTAGCCAAACACCTTTACACCCCCTTTGTGTATACGAAAGCTCTTACTTAGAATATCCTACAAATTTGTTCCCTTTGGCCGAATTAGTTTTAGTTTATGAAAAGATGAACATTGTTGGATTAAGGAAGTAATAAACAAAGGGCGAGTGAAATGAAATTGTGAAGAGAGCATAGAGAAACATATTACCGAGTATATATATGGTTTAGCATAATGGGTCCTTTGATGTTTTTTGGCTAGTCTTACAAATCGATAGAATTCGAAAAAGATGGCCCAAACATTAGAACACCACCTAAGATAGCTTGTGATTAGTAGAAAATCCGAATATCATACTTTATGTCGATTGATTATTGCCTGCATTACTAAGATTTACTGATTGTTTGCTATAGAACTATAGAAGCTTATCATGAATTTGTCTATGTTGTTGTTTACTTGCTTTTTAGTGTCTATGCGTTTGCAAGTCATTCAACATGATACGAAAACTGCGATTTTTATCACACTAGATTCAGAAAGTTGGTTTTTACAATCATATGTAATGTATTCAGATAGATCATCTTTTGGGTATGGGGTTGGAGTTGGTATAATGTACATGATGTCAGCTGGAAAAGTAGAAATCAATAGGCTAAACACAGCAGTGGACGAGACTGCCAAGGTCGTTCAAGAATTAAAAGCTGAGATTTCCAAAAGAAAATCATCGGGCGATTTCATGGTTGAAGCAACTGAATATCAGAAAGGGGTGGATATCAAACCAGATCAATCGTTTCTCAAGAAATCAAGCATGGAGAACGATGATATTGATGTTGGATATGCAAGTAGCATTCTTACAGAAGAACCGCAGCTGAATGTGCTGGAACTGGATCAACTTGAAGCCGAACTTGAGTGTGAGCTTCTAAAGCTTCATGTGTCCGCCACTGAAACTTCATCTTCTTTTCAGGTGCTTCTTTCTTATCTAAAGTACTCAATATATCCATGCCTTCACTTTCTGTCTACTTTTACAAAACAGTACAGCGTTTAGACACACAAACCAGTTCATTTGGCTTTCTCAAACCAAACTTCCACTTTAAGTCTAGGCGGTGTTTGGATGTGCGATTTGAAAGTGATATGTCATATTGGATAACAAAGATTAGATAATCAACTACAATAAAACATGTTGCAGACTACAGTGTTTGAATGTTTATGCCATTTGAAGTTGTAACAATCAGATAATCAGAAGAAGTACCAGTGTTTGTCCTAATACGCAGTAATATAAGTTGAAAACTTGACAGATAAAATGATCAAAAAGACCATTTTGTAAACTTGGGAAAGGGTTTTGTTTGGGAGTAAAAATCACTCGAACTAAAACAAAATTAAGTAGATTCATTTTTTTTTTTTTTTTTTTTTGCCATGAGATAATCAGTTTTCCATGATATGTTTGTTCAAACATTACTTTTCTAGTCGATTCCAAAACACACATCCAAGCAGCCCACCATTGCAGATAAATAATCAGCCGGTTTTTCGGCGTGCCACTAATGTGTAAGATAATATGATTTTGGGTCCATATGAGACTGCTAAATGGAGGAATATGACTAAATGTCAATTATTTTTCTTATTACAAAAATTTGATACATGCAAAGTCTGCTTAAGCGGCTTCAAGAAAGCAACTTTGCAGGATTTCTTAAATGTAAACTCACATGTGCTAAATTGCCTTTACTTTTTAGCTGGCCTGAATGCTTGATAGCTTTGAATTAAGTCATAACTCACAAAATCTTACTTAACGATATCTGATTATGAATCGACGTATTCTACAGAACAAACCTTCCACTGAACATCGCTCCCAGCCACAAGATCTTGATTTGGAGTTCAATCAATCTAATGGTGTAATGCCATTTGAACTTGATCAGAAATTATGTCATCTGCTAATACAACAGCAGGAAAGTCAAATAGTTGACTTAGAGTCGGAACTGCAACACACAAATTACAAGCTAACGGAGAAAGAATATGAGCTTCAAGCACTTAAGGATTGCGTTAAACGTCTCACTGAGTTTTCCCTAACATGTCCCTCAGGTAGAGTTTGACCTTTAAAGTCAAACATACCACTTCCATTAACTTAAATAAATTTTAGCAGTTGCAATGTTTAAAGGTTTACCAAATTCTATACTCTTTATTATAACTAAATTTTTGAATTTTCAGATGATGAAAAAGAAGGCCATGTTGATGAAGCTCATAAGAAGATGATAAATGGTCATGAAAGATCAATAGTTGGGATCAAACGGGCAATTGACTTCGATTGAAATGTTTATCTGGATATACTAACCTAGCTAAATTGTTATACAAATGTACATTTTTAAAATTTAAATCTTGATCTTAGGTACTTGAGTACTTGTTAAGATTTCGCTGTTTGTAACAGAATTCTTTTTGGGATTTACAATCTATGTGGAGGTTTAAACAACGATTGCGCAGTTAAGTTTTATTGTCGAATAGGCCCATCAGCCGTCGTTCGTTGTATGACGCCTAATGATAACATATCTAATGGATGATCCATCAGTAATTTGTTTAATATGCGTTTTGTGTTGTATGCTAAATCTAGCAAGTTTATCATTATCGATCTGTTCTAATGTGTTCAGAGGAATCACCTTTCTAGTAATGCGAGGCTAAGTCACTAAATACAGCATAGACAAGACATGGTCAAGGCTTTATAATCAAGTGTAACTTGGAAGCAGGCTTAGCTGTTAGCATGTGCTATGTAATGCGAGGCTAAAGTCACTAAACACAGCATAGACGAGACGTATATGGCTGTTTAAGAATTGAAGGATTGTGTTATAAAACTAACTGATTTTTCTCTACAACATCCCTCATGTACACTTTTGAAGACCAACATACCAGCTTCATGTAACCATATTTTCCAAAAAATACTGTAGTAATGTTCCATGTTTGATTAGTACATAGTTCACAGATTCTGTTTTATCACTTTATGGAATGCATGTAACTAAAACAGTATACTGAAAGTAAAAACTTCACAAGTTTTTCAAGTACCATTGTTTGGTCAAACCAACAGGACAATTGACTTCTGATTGAAATGTATTTACTGCATTTACTAATCTAGTTACATTACATCTTTTTGTTGATAACAACACATATTATGTATTTGGACTATTCTACAACAACTACAACACATGATATACACTGAAAAGTATTGATGTTTTGATTGTCTAATATCTAGTCTAGGCTTAGATTATAAGTATGCTGGTTTGATGGGGGCCTGTTTTTAAGTGGGGTCTAAAGACAAGTTCTTTGATTGAGTGCAAGAAAGGAAATAATTTCTGAAACCCATGTTGACATTAAGTTTTCTTGTTGATTGGAGTGTTGATTACCCTACTAGGATATGATCTGTCACCTCATTTCTTGAAACCCATGGGTTAGATTGTGTGTTTTTACCCTTTTTACATCTTACTGTTATGATTTTATGGGATGATTTGTGGTTCTTTTCAAATGATTGGACTATGATAATGAACTAAACTTTGAGTAATAATAGAAGCAAACATGATACGAGGCATAATCTAAGGAGAGTTAAAAAGTTGAGGAGAGTGCGGTCTCTGAGTTTACAGAGGACCTGTGCAGAATTCAGCTTAATGACAAAAACGAGGCCTAAAACAAGAAGTAAATAAGTTTCTTAAATGATAAATAACCATTTTCAAAGTGCCCCGACCACCATTTTTCAATGCAACACTTTAAATCAGATACATGAAGTCACTTTTATAGAATATATATACATATCATATAGATATTTTGAGGCCCCTAGAATTTATAGGCCTTGAGCGACACGCGACAGCACACCTCGCACACTCTCGTATACGGCTCTTGTTGAGAACACATTTTATCATTTTGTGTGCTTGGAGAAAGGATTATAAAGCTAAGTTATGATTCGATGTTTTAAAGTTCGAGTTGACCCTATTGGTTCAACTAGTACCAGTTTTAAGATAATAACATATTTTATTGTTTCTTCAACCATTTGAACTAAAAACTCGGCCGGTTTAACTAGAAAACCAGTTTTTAGAACATCGGTTTTGAAATTAGTTACGAGGATTAGGAGTTTTCGTTAAACTTTATATGTTTATATATATTTGTCGAAGGGTTGTAGGCATATAGTATTGAGGTATTTTAAATCATATGATATAACGTATTAGAAATAAATGGACAAGATAGTTTCATCAATTTATTTAGAACGAAGTTGATATATTTAAATTTTATATTATACTAATTTTAACTTAGACAATTGGATACATGTAATATCACACAATAATTGAAAAAGTTTTAATTATGCATTCTAAAGATGTGATAGCATGAACTAGTCAAATAAATTATACCAAGATCAAGTTTAAACTATTTTCATACAAATACAAAGAGTTTATAATACGTAACATATATTATCAATTAATTGAAAAAGTTTTAATTACGCGTTTCAAAGATGTGAAAACATGGATTAGAAAAACAAATACTAATTTTAACTTAGACAATTGGATACATGTAATATCACACAATAATTGAAAAAGTTTTAATTATGCATTCTAAAGATGTGATAGCATGAACTAGTCAAATAAATTATACCAAAATCAAGTTTAAACTATTTTCATACAAATACAAAGTTTATAATACGTAACATATATTATCCATTAATTGAAAAAGTTTTAATTACGCGTTTCAAAGATGTGAAAACATGAATTAGAAAAACAAATTATACTATGATCAAGTTTAAACTATTTTTATATAAATATAGAGTTTATATACGTAACGTATAAATATAAAGATAAAATCTCATGCTGCCAAAATAATTTTTCAGTAAAATAAAATAGCTTATCTAACAATTAGGTACGATAATTGTATATGTACATATAATATAAGTACAAAGTGATATAAAAATAATATTTGATTATATTTTAAAACAAACACACTATATAATATTTAAATATAATCATAATGTTGATTTGGTTATTATAAAAATAGGTAAATGATTCTCAAATTGATTAATTCATACATTATATAATTAATCATATTATGAATATTCATATTAAGTAACGGTGCAAATAAAAGTTAAAATCTCTTCAAAAACTATTACACCTCCAATATGATTTTAGCTAAATAATGAATGTTTTAGATATGTAAAAACTATATATTTATATTTGTATTAATCGTGACGAAAAACAAACATAATGAATATAACTTTGTATATTAAAATACGAACTAGTATGTATACTCGACATATATATGTCGATTATTATTATATTTTAAATATAAATAGCATTGAAAGTATAATAGTTAAATGGTGTTAAATAAAACTTTTGTGAACTAAGCTAAAAAGATAACTAATATGGTTTTTCAAGTTATGTTCGCAATCCATCAATGTCATGTTACATTTTTTTTTATGTTAAATCACATTATACGTCATCATTTCATGCCATCATTATAACCCTTCTATTATATACTTTTGGGTTAGACGTCCAAACGTCGGCGTTTCAGTGAAAAAAAAATTCAAAACACCCTCCTGGACTTTTTATTAAGTTACAAAAATTATCCGGTACTTTTAGCTTTTTACAGTTGCTTATATAACAATTTTTTTTTTGTATAAAATATCGAGCAACTTCTTTTTAAAAAAAATACCAATAAAAAGTTCTTTAACTTGCGAACATAATAAGCCAAATATTACATTACTTTTGACTTACGTACCATTTCATAAAAAGATTTGAGGTTAATTTTTTAAACTAAATGTTTATTGCCAAAAAAATAACTCAAAACACAAACTTAAAACTATATAATAATTTAAAAAAAACACACCCCTAAAGTATATAACAAGTTTCAAAAACTAACTTAAACTTTTATTTTTTTCAATTTATTTTTTGTAATGAACTTTATTTATCAAATGTCAAATAAATATTCAATAATTTCCTTACAAAAATATACGAATAAAAATGTCTTTAAATTTTGAATAAAACTAAACCAATATTGCAATGTTTTTTTTTTTTACTTACGTACGATTTTATCTAAAGAAAAGGATCTAAATTTTACAATCAACTTCTTAATTTTCTGGTAATAGATCAAAATTTAGTAATTTCATAAACATATATCTATATATATATATATATATATATATATATATATATATATATATATATATATACACACACCGATATAAAGGTCTTTAAATTACAAATAAAATGGGCGCAATATTACAATGCTTTTAACTTACCTTTTATAAAACATTAGGATTATAATTCTAAACCAACTTCTTATTTTTCTGTTAATAAATCAAAATGATTGCAAATATTTGAATGATATAGATGGTAGACGAATTTCGATAATCGTTATTAGTTTATGGGATAGTTTTATATACATTTTACTTTTAGAATGTAAACTATTTTGTTAAAAAAAATTATTGGTAAGATGATTGTAATATTTTTTAAAAACGCATGAATAACAAATAATATAAACATATGTAATATTTTTTGCACAAAAAAATAAAGTAATTAAATAATTTTAAGTTAATTACAGCAAATAATACACTATCCTAATGCGTGGGCATTTTAACCGCTGTTAATCTAACAATTTTTTTACTTTAATGTAGATATTGATTTAACATCATTTGAGGACAAAAGATTATTTACATATCAAGGGATCAATCTCCACCTTTCATTTTTATTTGATCTAATGGATGAGATTAATCCCAACAATTTAAAAAACCCACTTTCATCATTTTTTTTCAAATATTAATATCTTTCAAACCGTTAATCGTTAAGCCAAAAAAATATATCATTTAACATTTAATTATCTTTCTATAGATAGGCACTTTGATATACTTTCGACAAAATTTTTTTTTTCGTATTTTCACTTTTTTAAAGTTTTTCGTTTTTACGCTATGAAATTTACATTGAAAAATCATATATGATAAAACACTAATTTGAATATCACATGTGATATTAGTGTAATATCATATATGATATGTAATATCACATGTGATATTAGTGTAATATCACATGATATTACATATAATATCACATGTGATATTACATATCATATATGATTTAACACTAATATCACATGTGATATTCAATTTAGTGTTTTATCATATATGATTTTTTTTCATGAAAATTTCAAGAACGTAAAAAGGAAAAAATAACGAAAAAACGTGAAAAAACGAGTTTTTTCTTTTTCGAAAGGTTATCAAAGTGCCCGTCTATAGAAAGATAATTAAATGCTCGTCGCGATGGTATAAATATTTTTTCACTTAACGATTAACGGTTTAAGAGATATTTAAATTATAAAAAATATGTGAAATAATAAAATGTTTTTAATCTCAGCCATTGATTTATTTTTAGATGGATGGTGAAGATGAGTCCCTTAAGATGTGAAAAAAGTTTGATATGTAAAATAACTCTCCTCGTAGATATTTGTACAAGATTTTAATTAATCGTGGGTGTTGTCATACTCACAAGACTATACATAGTCCTGTGAAAGCAACCAAGTGTCCGTTGTAGAGACTGACTCCAAACATGTACTTACAATAACTTATCTCTTTTATGTTGCCTTTTCCTTTCTATTTTACATAACTTGTTCGATAGAATTTATACTATTAATGTTTCCTTTATTGTTGTGTACATTTTGATTCTTATAATGTATATATAAAAAAGTTGTTATATAAGGAAGAGTAAATTACACCGTCCGTCTATAATATTGTACCATTTTTACATGTGTTTTTTTTTTTAAATAAATACGTCAATTATCCTTAACAACTCTATTTCATAACTTCTGAAGTTCTTTCAAAGAAACGCCCGTTAATGAGGTGAATTAATTGTTGTCAAATCTAGAATGCGTATTTCTTTTTTAAGTATTTGTTATGTAATACTAGTATGTTGGCGGTTATGGCTTAGCTCCCAGCAACAGGGTTAAGATAATCAACTTCGCAAAATGCCAACTGCTCGCCAGAAAACAAACAGATGGTCAAGAAGAACAAATACCACTAGGTGGTTACCGGATATCACTTGGAATCGTGTGATCACTTTCCAAAGTAAACTATTCGACCCTAATGCCTGGGTATCACGAATATCTACTTGGGATAAGACCAAATGCAGTTAGAGAATTAGGCACAATTCTATAACCCTTTCGCTAATAAGTGTTTACGTTTTCTGTGTGTCTATCATGCATAAACAGATCTCCTATATATAGGAAAATACTCTCAGCTAGTCAATGGAATTATGAGTATTAATCGGCCCATTAATAGCCTCATAATTATCCCCATTATAGCCGTTAGTGGTTACATGACCAATTAAACGTGGTCATAATGCAGTTTAAACTGCCACTTGAATAGGTCAAAGCCGTTACAAGTAGTACTATCATCAGTACTTTCATAGTGCTATCGCTGGTTACACCGCCCGCTGGAAACACCACCGATTCTGTAAACACTACTTCAGTGAAACACCATTTCTGGAAACGCCACTTCGTGGAAACACGATCTTGTGGAAGTACCGCCTGGAAACACCGATAATCAGTGGTAACCACAACAGTACTTTCACCAAGCACTACTAACACAAACCACTATTAGAGTCAAGGTGTTCATGGACCTTATGGGTGTACACTCCGTACCTCCTAACCCATTACAAGGTGTGAACTAATCCCACAAGTGTACTAAATTTTCCAACATAGTATTAATTTTAGTGTGTTTCCTTCATATTGTATTATTCATAAAATGAGAAAAAAAAAATACTATAAAGATAATATGAGGTTAAAGATGAAGACAAGTACATCGACAAAACTACCCTCTTGTGATATGCACGTGACATGAGCTAACATCATATGCTAACGGTTGTTTATAAAAAGGACTTCTGACGTTGTGAAATGGAGATGTTGATGACAATTGACGTATATATTTCAAGAAAAGGATTCCACGTGTAAAAATGGTACAATATCAGGGACGAACAATGTAATTTCTTCTAAAAGGAATATGATTGTACTTCTAAGTTACTCCTTTTTTTTTTCGAAGTGTCCACATTGATATTTTAGAATATCGTTCAATTTGTATTTCAACAAAGAAGAAGTGATTTTTGTGGGTAAAAATGATATTTGATTGATGAAAAATGTAGTTAGTGAGTTTTTTTCAAATTTGTGTATTTTGTAAATAAATACTGTTAATTATGAGCCGAAGGGAGTAACCATTAGGCTAGGCACAATAAGGGTGACAACCTACTGGGTTGTCAAGGTTGTCGAGGGTCGCCTTTGTTGTGGCTTCAAGGTTGTCAGTCATGATTTTGGGTATGAGAGTCGTTCAGACAACCCTGGTTGTGTGGTTGTTTTTGTGTGTGTTTTAATGTATGTTTTTTATAGTGTAGGTCGACTTATTATGCCTAAAAGTTTGTTTGTAAGTTGTAGGAAAGAGAAAGTTGATGTGTCAAAAAAGATGATGGTTGATGAAAGTTGTTATTGGAGGTAGCCTTAAAGATCGCTATTTTCACTATCTATTTAAAAATGAGTTGATCTAAGTTTATTGCTAGCATGTTAAACGAATGATCTATTTGTTTTGATTTATTTATTTTCACACAAAATCTATTTGTTTTGGTTTAAACTCGTTTGACTCATTTTCCAACAAGTAAACAAGTTTATTTGAGCTTGTTTAGAACCTCTATGAAAGTATATGAATATCCAGACATAAACAAATTTTGATGCCAAAATTTCAAATAAAGTGAAAATAATTTTAAACTTAATGGATGCAAATTTCAATGGAAAAAGTAGTGAAACAATAACTTATCCTTGACATCAAATCTTTTGCCTTTTTCAAGTAAAAAGTTGTCTCATTAGACCCACCCGTGCAAATTCACAAAAATAATAAAAAAAATAGTAAAGACATTTAACTTTATTAATAATAAATTCCATTTAGATGGAGTAATAAAATTTGCAACACTTTACAGTCTTTTACTCGACTTTAAGTTCCAAACAATCCCGTTCCAAAAAAAAAAAAAGTTCTAAACAATATTTATATTTATATGAACTAAAAGAAAACAACAATGAATTTTGTACCTCTCCAAATACTAGTCTCGACATTAGTTTTGAAAAGCTCTCTGTATATATATTTAAAAAAAAAAAAAAAAAAATCTAAAGTCTATAGTGATAACAATGACAAACAACATCCCCATCAACTCAATGTCTCGTCACCTTCTCTATATAACCAAGATTACCCAACAAAGTATAACAATACAGCCAACATCACCGCCAAGGCCCATTGGTCGAACTTCCTGAACCTCTTCCTCTTTTGAATAATTCTCTTTGTCGTTAAGATTAAAATCGCCATGTGATGAGTCTGATGTGTTGAAATGAGGTGGTATCTGATGTCTTTAATTTTTTGTTTGCATCGGCTTTGGTTTAGTAAAAGTTTGGCATTTCTATACCTTGCCAATTTTTATGTCCTCAAAAGTTTCAGTGATTCAACAAGTGTGAAGTTTTGGCCATACCTCATAAGATATTCAGATATTGCGTTATTGAACACCCCTTAGTCATGTAACCCACTCTGGTTCCTCCTAGCAAAATTATCGTAAGTTGCACAAAATTGACCAACTTTAGGACGAATACGCGATTTCCATTTACAATAGTTGAGGGCATCGTACCCTTTGTTGATTCCTTCATTTTCCTTTCAAAGTATGCTAGTACGTCCGTCCAAATGCCACAACTTTTTTTTAGCATTCCTGTTCGCACTATATTCAGCTATGTTGATCTAAACTTTACACAACGTTATATCTTTCGCCTGGGTCCATGGAACTCTGTTGTCTTCTTTTGTAATTATCTTTTTTTGGCGTCCTTTTTATGGCTTCTTTTTTACGATAGAGTCCTCTTCGATGGTAGAGTCGTCCTTACGGGTTCGAATGGACCACCCTAAGCTTGAGTCGGTGAATAATGTGGACCACCAAAAACGGACCCAATTCTTCTACGTCATCAACATTAAAGGGTGAACCGGATAATAACTTTGAGATTGGTATGTTGGTGGTGACGATGAATCGCGGAACAAAGGTGGTGAATGAATTATGCATTTCTGGACAATACAAATTTTATTGCTGTTAGTATATTTGTTGGTTAAACGGATGTACAAATGAATTGTTTAGGTAAATAGGTGGTTGTTGTTATTGTTGTTGTGGTGGTGGTGGTGGTTCGTATACAAAATTTGTGTGTTGAAAATTAACGGCTGGTGAGTGACACAAACGAAAATTGAAATTTAGTGTTGGAACGTTTTGTTGGCGACTTGTTTTTGGTGTTTTGGTTTTGGGATTTTTTTTGAGACATTGCTTTTATTGAGAAGTGTAGAGTGTATAAACGCGTTTGAAATTGTGAATAAAAATAAAAGAGTATTGGGGTACTTATAGAGATATAATTATATATATATTTAAAGTTTTTTTTTTTTTTTTACCCAACGAACACTTTTTTAACCGTTGGCTATCAAAGACGCTTCCCATAACTCAGTCTTGGGAATGACCGAGTTCTCCATTTTCAACACCCACGAAGCGTTTTAACGAGGTGACCCTAATAGCCTCGAGGTGTCCTAATGGCCTCGAAAACACATGCTCGAGTGCTTATTACCACCGGTCTTTTCATATAACTTTATGTGCTTTCACAACTAAAATTTTTGTGAAAGGTAAAAGTCGCGTACAAAACTTTTTGGTGTTTTTTAGAAAGTAGTAAGATAATCATCTGTAAATTTATTTAAGGCATATAAGCTAAATAAATATATCCAGATAAATTAATGTATCTAATGCATACGCGGATTATTTCTCTTAGGTAAAGGCTAAAAAAATGTATTACTTACTTACAAAAAAATAATCGGTTTGAATAACGAACTTGTAAAAAAACCATTATACATAATATACAAGATTTTTGATTCATTATGCATAACTTTACGTAATGAATCATAGAAAAAAATTATGTTATGCATAATATATCATAGAAAAAGTATGTTATGCTTAATAAGTCATACAAAAAAATATATTGTGCATAATACTTTCTTTACAAGTTCGTTATTCAAAATTTCAAATTGATTATTCTATGTAAATATATAGTTCATCTTTAGCCTTTCTCCTTTTTCAGTTTTTCTTATGAAAAAGAAAACTACAAGATGGAGTTATGTTGCAGTCAAATATAACCAAGATAACTATAGAAATGAGGTTTGACATAGAAAGTTTTTACTGTTTACTTTACATTAACACAACTTAAAAAACTGTGTGAAAAAGTTATGTCATGTTTTATCAATAAAATATCCCAAGATAAGTATAACTTATCATACTTATTGTTTTTTTTGGCGAACACATCATTGTTGATGTTAGATTGCAAACTAAAAATAGACAAACAAAGAAGCAATTGCAATTGTCAGGCTTCAGCTTTCATTAAACTTAGACTAAAATACACCGTTGGTCCCTGAACTTGACAGGACGGATCGCGATTGGACAAAAGTCGGCCTTTTCATGGCCACAGGTCCAAACCTTGGCCATTAAATGCCAGATTCGTCCCTTGACCACTAACGGGGTTGTCAACGTTCCGTTATACGCAAAAAAAACCCGTAATCATGTTACTGTTGAGGGTACAATAGTCATTTTGTTTTATATACTGTAGCACATGTCTTGTCCAATTTCCCGCCATTATGTACAATATAACAAAACTGTGTACTCATTGCTCATCCCCAAACTTGTTTTGGAAGCCTACCCAGAAAACCCTAATGCAATGTCTATCATCAAATCAAATAATATGAGTAAGAAAACAACAAACAACCACCTTGGATTTACTCTGTGGCGAGTAAGGGAATATCCTTTATATGATGATCGTGAAACGGAGGAAAGAGTTGCAATCAGGAGATATTGTAAGTCTTTTTTGGTTAGAGCCTATTACAATCATATGTTAGTACGATTGATTAAGTTATTCCCCTTTTAGGTAACTTTAGCTTAACAATGTTTTTGTACATTTTTATACAAATGGGTGAACCTAGATCGTTTAGCATGATGTTCCATTATGAAGGTACATTCAAATACTTTCCAGGTAGGATATATCAAGGAGGCAAGAAATGCCTTGTTGATCTTGTGAAAATAAAAGAGGTATCTATTGATGAAATGGATGCTCTCATGACCCAAATCGGTTATGGGGTTATGAGTCTGGACAAACCAATTATTTCTACTTTCTTAGGCCTGTTTGTACATTAGACGACGGTTTATTTTATTTGCGTGAACCTGCTAATGTAGACTTGTTGAAAGATGTTGTCATACAGCATAAGTTGATAGACGTGTATGTTGAAATAGGGAAGACTTGATTAGAACTTTCTGAAATGTCCCCACAATCAATTAAGACTGTGTTTTGGGAGATGGATGAAGATAGGAGAAAAGTTGCTACTGCGGCTATTCAATCCTGTTGTAGACGGTTGGTGTTAGATGATATAGATAATGAACCTGCCCTAGATCCGTTTATCCAACTTACACAATTACCTGTGGACGTCATTGATATTGGTGAATCTAGCAATTTGCCAAACATTGAGCCACTCTTTTCCACCTTAGACTGCTCATTTGCTAGCCAACCTGTTCAAAACAGTGAGCGTGCTTTAGTAGTTATTGATGAGGACAATGCTATAAAGGAGCCTGATAATGTTGAGGTTAATCTGTTTAGAGTGAGTCAGGGGAAGCACTTTGACAAAGGTGGAACATCACTAGTTGATGTCAATAACACCTTTGAGGATCCTGAAAATTTTGAGGTTAATCTGTTTCAATTGAATCAGGAGAAGCATTTACACAAAGCAGGCAGAGCACTAGTTGATGTGAATAACAGTGTTTGAGGAGCCCGATGTGGATGTAAATCGCTTCAATTGACTCAAGATAACATGGAAGAGGATCCTGTTGTTGATGTTACTCTGTTACAACCGAGTGACACTAGTGACTTTGGCAATGCAGTTGAACCAAATGAAGAGAACAATTGTCAAGAGAATGATGCACAGCTTGGTATGGTACAAGTAGGTCAGAGTAATGATTTAGGTGAAGAAGGAACAACCAGTAATATAAGTGATGACAGGCAATTGGTAAATGATTTACCTGTGATGGTTGATGATGTATTTTGTAGTGACCATGTTAGTTTCCAACACGCACACTTTGCTAATGGCGTCTATTCCACTTTTTTCTATGCCGGTCGAGTTTGGTACTGCAGGGAAGTAAAAACCTAGTAAGAGAGCATTCAATAGAAACTAGGAAGGAGTTGTTTTTTGTGAAGAATGACAAAACAAAAATAAGGGTCGTGGTGTAGGGATGTGTTCCACTTTCGTGCCCAACTGAAGGTCCCGATCGGATATTGGCCCCTCTAGAAGTCCATTAAGCATAAGGGGTATAAATGCATTGCTTTCTGGCAAAAGGACCCTTCACAAATACTCTGCCCATGGCTATCGTTTGTCGGCAGGAATGGTGAGACAGTATCTCGGTCACCAGAACATATAATGAGCAACACACTTGTTTGCAATCAAGGGAAGTCAGAGCTTTTGAACTTCGCTATATCTCACGAAAATTACAAAGACAAGTTGAAACAAATCCAGAGCTTCATGTCGTCCGTGCATAATCAACTTACCAACCAATACGACCTTCAAGTGTCCCTGCAGAAGGTTTTAAGGGCAAAAAACCTAGCAATAACAGCCATCAGGGGTCAATTCAAGCTACAATTTACCATGTTGAGAGATTATGTTCAAGATTGTAGAAGACAAACCCTAATACAACAGTGGTGATGAATGTGGAACGACCTCCTGATGAGTCTCTTCCAACCAGAGAATTCAAGAGATTGTATGTTTGTTTAGGTGCACTGAAGCAAGGATTTAAAGATTGT
The DNA here is from genome assembly GCA_910596185.1 of Chrysanthemum makinoi. Taxonomy (NCBI): domain Eukaryota; kingdom Viridiplantae; phylum Streptophyta; class Magnoliopsida; order Asterales; family Asteraceae; genus Chrysanthemum; species Chrysanthemum makinoi. The sequence goes on from OU343222.1 coordinate 351,357,764, forward strand.
GGGAGATCGTTGTTGGGGCTGGCTGCTTTTCCAATTCGTGGTCCTTTCAATGGTCAACTGATGACAGCTGTGGGAATTGATAGCAACAATGGTATCTACCCTTTCGCTTATGCTTTTGTTGATTCAAATAACATAGGATCATGGACTTGGTTTCTTCATTGTTTATCCGATGATATAGCACTTGGGCCAATTTCAAGCATCACTTTTATTGATGACATGAATAAGGTACTCTCTTGCTCTGTTCATGAATTTAAGTCTCACTGTTTTGAAACAGACAGTAAACATATTTGATTTTGTGCAGGATATAAGTAGAGCTTTAGCCGAAGTATTTAAAAGTGCAGAACACATATTCTGTATTAAAAGCATTCATGAGAAAATGAAACTGCAATGGAAAGGTAGGGCCTACAAAGACCATCTGGAAATGTGCAATGTACCTCAATCTGTTGTACAGCTTCAAAGCTATGGCTGATCTCAAGAAACTTAATCAACCAGACCATGATTGGTTAAGTAAGATACTACCGATTCATTGGTCAAGGTCACATTTTTCATGTAAGTGATCTATCTGTTTCACTTACTTTGTATCCGTAAATGCAGTTTAAACAGTTATAATTAATACATGTTTATTACTTGTCTTCTTTAGGGAGAGCTACTTCTGATGTGTTACTTAATAACATGTGTCAAGTGTTTCATGAGAAAATAAAAGAGGGGTTAAGCAAACCAATTATTACAGCCTTAGAATACATCAGGGAATACTATATGAAGAGGATAATGCATGTTCTTATGGTGATTGAGAAGAGTGATGGGCCACTAACACCAACTGCACAACATATGCTAGAGGCTATTTAGAAAGAGGTCAGTAAGTATAATGTTTTATGGAATGGGGATCTAAGTTTCGTGTTAGTGGACCATGGGGTGACCAATGTGTAGTTAATGTTGTACACAAGACTTGCACTTGCAGAAGGTGGGAGATAACAGGTTTGCCATGTAAACATGTTGTTGCTACCAATTGGAATATGGCTTTAAATGGCCAACAAGTAGGAGCTGTAGAAACATGGGCTCATCCTTGTTACTATCTTCTCACTTGGGAGGCTACCTACAAACACCATGTCCAGCCTATAACTAGCAGTGTACATTGGGAAAAATCAACTATGCCAACAACAATTGTTCCACCGAAATCCGAAACAAACCCGCCTACCGCAAGAGGTAGGAAAAGAGTTAGGATAGCTCCTGAAACTGAAGAGATTGTGAAGGATGGTAAGATGTCAAGGGCTTGAAAGAGTGTTAGGTGTAGTATTTGTGGCATTGCCGACACAACAAGGTAACATGCCTCGTATGCTGGAGCCGCAAGTAGTGGAACCGCCAATAAGGGAAATGTCAAACAGGTGCCTACTAAAGCTGCAGGAAAAAAAAACATCCTAAAGGTAAAAAGGTAGCAGCAGATAAAGAAGCCGAGGGTACAGTGTTGTTGTTGAAAGCCAAATTAGTGCAGTTCAAGGAAGTGGTGTTCAATCTAAAAATCAAGAGCCAAAGAATCAAGATCCCATCATACATGATGCATCCCTCGTCACAATCTCAAAGAACATCAAGTTGAAGCAATTTCCGATCCCAAAGCATGCATGAGCAAGCCTAGTGTTAATCCCAAAGAACATGATCAATCCCGCCGATTCTCGATGCAAATCAATCGATGTTCAAGCACTTTCGCTTCAACCCACCGCTACACTAAGAATGACTAGCAACAGTCAGACCGAAAGAATGATGGCCTCACCATAGGTCAAATATGTTATGCTAATTATCTAGACGATGTTTCATCTAGGTTATTTCCGATGGACAAGTTATGTACTCTAAAAACATATGTGTGTGTGTGTCTAACTGTAGCTCTCATTCTTTGAAAAGTATGCAATTTTATGTAGTTGGAATTATATCCGTTTGCATTAACTATGGAACCATGTCATTATTGTGTATTTTTTTTAGATTGACTAAGCTTGATGTGTGAATAATTTGCATCAAAAGTAACCAAAGCTAAATAGAACCTCATAGAATGTTGACATTTAAAAGTCAACCCTAAACAAATTGCTAACCATCTGCATACCCATAAGGCATTGAAAATCATAAACAAAAAAAACTGAATACTTCATAACAAGGTTACTACAATTCAAGATACAGAACATTAACCAACTAGCCTCATTACATATAAGGTTAAAAAGTTATCCCAATGCATAAACAATCAAGAACAACATCCAACTTAGCACCAGGTAAATCTTCCACTTCCACACATCACCTTGAGCAGCTACTAATCTTGCCTCAAGCTCATTTCTCCCCCTCAAAAGTCCTGGTATGATCATTTTTGAACGAGCACGATTTCGTGTTCATACCATCTTATCCACCGACAAGAAGACCCCTATTGATGATTATGACAAGTCATTAAACAACCACCATTGTTACAAACTTACACAAGAAATATTAAGACGCACTTACTTGAACAGGACAACCAACGAATAGACGCCTGGTTGTGAGGCCCAATGGCGCGAATAATAGCTTGCTTACCACACCAAAGAACGCACCATCTTGAAACAATTATCGTTTTGAAGAAGACCGGTTTTGAAGGATAGTTTATGGATGGGTGATAAATGTAGACCAAACCTTGTTACACACATATACTAGCTGCATACACTGTACAACGGTTTTATTTAATACACTACATTGAAAGACGGTTTTGCCCTCACCAACATAACGTTGACAACGACATTATTGGTCAAGGGACTAATCTGGCATTTAATGGCCAAAGTTTGGACATGTGGCGATGAAAAGACCGAGTTTTGTCCCATCGCGATCCGTCCTGCCAAGTTCAGGGACCAACGGTGTATTTTAGTCTTAAACTTATTATTTATTTAGTGTACTCAAAGTGGGTTGAAAAACATTTTTATGATAACATGCTGTTTTTAACTATTTATAGGTATTTGTTCTTTAAAAAATTTCATACAATGCAACATCAATTATATGACTGTAGTAGAAGACCATAAATAAACATGCGTTCAATGTAACGCTTTAAGACTTTTGCATGACACATAAACATAAAAAGAAAATATACTGAAATAAAACATAAATATTACTTTATTCGTCTTATATTAAATGTCCAGTTTGAATTTTCTAAGTCTTTTTTTCTTAACTTTGACCATAAATATTTTTTGTTGTGTTATATAATATTTGATGCAAAATATACGAATATATTGAGTTTTAAATGTATTTCCACTACGTATTATTTTTATCTAATATTATATAACACAAGCAAAAATATTTAAGGTTAAAGTTGTAAAATAAAGACTTAAAAAATCAAACGTGAACATTTAATATGGGACGAAGTAAATATTAAGTATTTTAAAACTACTTTTATACTTCAGGAAGTGAATGCTTTTAACTTTTCATAATAAATTATTGTCTACTAAAAGGAATACACCCTTAGACAAAAACATTTATTTGATATTACTCCGTATTTTGATTTTTATAAAAGCCACAAAAACTAGTTCTACCATTAACACTTAATAATTAAGCAATTCATTTAATCTAATAAATAAAACTTTGATCAAAGTTCGCATTATAAATTTAAACAACATCAACTACTATTTTTCATAGTAAATAATTATTTTGTGATGTTTTAAAATGCTAATCTGAACATTAATATTAAAAAGGAGAAATTAGTATATTAACATTATACTAACTTTAATATGGCGTAAAAAACGACGTAGTTTTAAAGGTATTAAAGACGACGTAGTTTTGAGAGGGTTTCATGAGATGTAAACGGTGTAGTTTTAGTAAACAAAACTAACAGTTCCTTTTCAATATTTTCCACACACGTGGCTTCTGCTCCTCCCACAAACCAAACGATAGATCACATTTATCCTCTCCTACCCACATAAACCATTCTCAAAACATAAATAAAAATCAATTATGGATTTTAGGCTTCTTATTTTCATAATCCTTTTTGCCTTAATTTTAAATGCGCCGATTGATGTGGTATTCATTTACTAAATATTAATCACAATAGATCGATGAACAGTGACTTAGCATTTGTTAAATGGCAAAAGCCCCCCTCAAACTTTGCTTATGTTGCTGAATATATCATATATTAACTCTCATAATTGCATTTTTGGTCTCTGTGGTATGGCCAAATTGCAGATTTGGTCCCTAAAACTTTGAAAGTGCACCAGAGGTCCTCATTTTCAAGTTTTCGTTGCATTTTAGTCCCTGATCAACATCAAATGACTAAAATACCCTTGTCTTCTTCTTTTCCTATTTTCTTTTCAGTCCATCTTTTGAGTTTCTTACATAAATGGTCCTTGTGTCTTGCCATGTTCTATAGATTTAGTCCGATTTTTTTTTATTATTTATTTAACTATTAATATGTATTTAACTATTAATATTACATAAATGGACCAACAGTGTAAATTTCAAAAAAATTTCAAAAAAAATTCGAAAATTTTCAAAAAAAATTTTAAAAACAATTTTTGAAAAATTTATTCGGAAAATTTTTTGAATATATTTTTTTTTTACGAAAAAAAATTTTTGAAAATTTTTTTCAACAAAACTATTTTGAAAATTTTTTTTGACATTTTTTTCGACAAAACTTTTTTGAAATTTTTTATTATTTATTTAACTATTATCAAAAATTTGATTTTTTTTTTTCGAAATTTTTTTTTTGACATTTTTTTCGACAAAACTTTTTTGAAATTTCTTTTCGAAAAATAAAAATTTCAAAAAAAATTATTCGAAAATTTTTTTTTCAAAAAAAATGTTCAATAATCTTTTTTTCAAAAAAAATTTTGGAAATTTTTTGGAACTTTTTAGGAAAAATTGGTTAACTTATATTAGCCATTAGATCAAAACCGGATGAAAACATATAAAAATAGACAAAAACATATAAAAACGTTATTAAAACGGAAGAAAACGGTCGAAAACGCATAAAAACGTATAAAGACGGATGAAAACGGACTAAAATGTATAAAAACCGACAAAAACGTATAAAACCGGTTGAAAAAGTAAAAAAACGGACGAAGACGTATAAAAACATAGAAAAACATACGAAAACGTAAAAAAACGGACAAAAGTGTATAAAAACGGACAAAAACGTATAAAAACGGACGAAAACGGATGAAAACATAAAAAAATAGACGAAAACGTAAAAAAACGGACGAAACGTATAAAAACGTAAAAAAACAGACGAAAACGTATAAAAGTTTAATTTAAAACGTAAAAAATGAATGAAAACGTAAAAAACACGAAAACGTATAACAACGATCTAAGACGTTAAAAACAGACAAAAACATTCACTTGACGGTCAAACTAACAGAAATAGTGGTTAAGGGACCAAACCCGTAACGGGTCAAAACCATAGGAAGAAGATTTGCAAATTAAAAAAAAAAATGTGTATGGACTAAATATGTAAAACCCCTTCCAACATAGGGACTATTTATGTAAGAAAACTAAAAAGAAAATAGAAAAAGAAAAAGACAACATCAATGACTAAAATACCCTTAGTCTGTGTAGACCCAGGGACCAAACATGCAACGAAAACTTGAAAATGGGGACCTCTGGTGCAGTTTTAAAGTTTTAGGGACCAAATCTGCAATTTGACCATACCACAGGGACCAAAAATGCAATTAACTCTAATACAAAATAGCCTTTATCTCACTTTCACAAAATGAAAAGTATCGTCCCTCCGTTTTAGTTACATTTTAGAGAAAGTCCTTAGCTAATTGCAAAATGTATCCTTGCCATTATATGCGATTACATAAATAGTCTTTATGTTAGATATATGATTGTTTGTGTAACAAAAATTTACATAAGTAGTCACTTTAGTCACCTATCGATTTTAGAAATAGTCACTGAGTTAAATTTTTGGATTGTTTGTGGTATAAAGTATTACATAAATAGTATATGCAAGTTATCTTACTTAACAAAAAAAAAATGGCATTAGTTATAAGATTTTCATTTATTTTGACTAACCATGATTTTTAATATTTTGGCCGACTAATCTAAAGGGTTTGAACCCACCGTCACACAAACGAAAACCGAGTAAAACCCTCCATTTTCAGGAGGTTAGCGTAGCTACTTCAGGGTTGTTTGCAATATAATAAAATTGTGTCTGAAAAAGAGTTAACAAGTAATTATATATAGATTAACTGGAAATTAAAAATTCGAATACTTATTGTTGATTAATCTTTTATCCAGTTGCCGCGCGCGGCTAAGTCTCACTCGTTATTAAACAATTACTTTGGCTTTTTATGTAATGTTGGGTGCAATGGGTGTCCACACCCTTCACATTTCATCCTCACCTTTCATACCATTGCACCCTTCCCATGTCACGAGTGAGGCAAGCCAAAAAGAGAGACGAAAAGTGATGGCAGTCACCACTCGGGTACCGTGTAGAGTGAGTGTTTTTATTATTGTTTATTTGATTTGTGAGTGTGAGTGGGGTATCTTGTGAGGTATGTTTGAAATGTGAAGGGAGTGGTGATCTTTGCACAAGAAAAGTGAGGGGAGTTGTAATTTTGTGAATGATGATGTGCCGATGAGATAGAAGGTGATGGAGTGAAAGGGAAGGGTGAACATTGCACCTAGTTATAGTAGAAATTACACTTGTGTCTATAATATTGATTTGGGGGAATTGCATATATACCCACTAAAACTTAAAAACTTGCATATTTTTTCATAATACAAGTTTTTATTGCATGATGTACAATGCATTTTAAGCATGTTTTTGGTATATATGCAAATATGCAAATTTTATTGGGTATATATGCAATTGCCCCTATTGATTTAAACTAAAAGTATCATTTCAAGTTGATTCTCAACATGATATGTCATGATGTGTTTATGTGAAATGATATAGCCATATAATATTCACAAAAGAATTTTCACAAAATAAGATGTAACAAAATAACAAGTGATTTAAATGGCATGACACCTTATTTTATGGATGTTCTTTGTAAATATTTTGTGATTCTAGCAAAACTATGTATTTATTGCGAGAAGTAAAAAGGATAAGTATTATGAACCTTTATTTTCATTAGAAAGACATTTATCAATTTAACTCCGTGTATGATACATAACGTATAAGGCTAATCACAGTGGATATGAAATAATTGGTTGGAAGCTTAGGTCAACCGACTTTGAAATCGGTCACATCCAATGTAGGATCTTGGTCAAATATCGGTCGAAGACTGAAAACAAAAAAAATGGGTCTAAAATTCGACCGACTATTACACACACATTTTTTATTTATTTATTTATTATTATTATTATTTTTTAACTTGGTCACCGACTATGCTAACTTGATCGTGTCTAGTTGTCAGAGAAAAAAAACTGATGTGGCAAAAGATGACCCAAATTACGACTGTGTGCAGCCTAATGTTGAAACCAACTTTAATTTTAATTTAAACGGGTCATCATACCAATCAATAAACCATGTTAAGGAAAAGCTTGTAAATTAACTTTTTATCTTTTATTCACTATATTGAAAAACACTAGCCTATATTAACCACCATCATAACCATTATCCCATCTTTCTCATTCTCTCTCAATACCTCCATTGATGTTTCTAGAGAGAGAACCAACCAAAAACACATACTTTGATCATCATTTTTACATATAAACACCAAAAATGATGAAACTAACAAAACCAATATCAAGTCCAGGAAGAACAACATCAACAAATCCACCACCATTAATGAAGTTCCTAAGAAACAAAAGCTCTAGTACTAGAAGAAGACCATCATCATCATCAAAACGTGCAAGAAGTCCTATGTTCTTTAGAAAAAAACACACTCAAATCTCACACATACAACAAGAACCATCTTCACCTAAAGTCACCTGCATTGGTCAAATCAAACACAAACACCCCAACAACAAAAACCAAACCCTCAAACCATCTTTTTTATGCAATGTTTTAACCAAATGGGTAGCTTTTTTTCGGTGTGGTTATTGTGAAAACTCACCCGAGGATAATAAACAACAACATACCCAATCCCGCCAGAGCGTGGAGAATAATAGTTCTCCTAAAAAAGTTATTTTAAAGGAGACGCGGTCTTTAGAAAAAGACCGCGACTCAAGCAATGTTGTTAATAAAAATGAGGGTGGGGTAATAAAGTCACCTCCTAAAAATGCTTTTTTATTAACTAGATGTAGATCTGCCCCGTATAGGTCGACTTCACTAGCAAGTAAATTATGTGAAACAAGTGTTGAGGAAGAGGTAAAAAATTTGGAGGTTAAAAAAGATGGTTATGAAGATGTTAATGAGGAGTTAATGGTGATTAAAGGGATTGAAGGAATTAAGGAAAGGGAAATGCCGTTATTTTTGACAAGGTGTAAGTCAGAATCAGGAAGGAAATGGGATAAATTTCTTGTGTAAAGTGTTGTCATTTTGACTTTTTTTAACTAGTCAATTGTGATTAATCTATGGATTTTAGTTTTGCTTTTTTTGTTTTAGTAATGTTTTTATGCGAGTTTTACTTACACTGCATGTTGCGACGGTGGATATTCGTGTAATTGAATCTTTTGATGAGTATATATTTTTATGTTATACTATGTTATGAGTGAGAATAGTGATGATTTGCACATTTTATAAATTTATTGGCACACTTCAATGTATTGTGTTTTAATATTTATAACCTTACATCATTTTTATTCATTTTCACTTTGTAAAGGTAAATACGTTAAACCATCATAAATTAAAGTGTGCCAATAAATTTATAGAGTTTAATAATTACTCTGACTTTATAGATAGTGTTGCTAAAGAAGTTCATGATGATAAATAAGAGAACTTTGTATTTGTAATTGTATTATGTGTAATATGATTTTGTAATATTGGTCGCAAATACTTCGATGTTGTATAAATCTTCAAATTGGTTGTGTAATACTTATAACTTTCGATACGCCATACATATTATGTTAGTTTGAAATGGTTTGTGTGGATGTGATTATACGTTTTTAATAATCAATATTGATAGTTATGAGACTTATTGTAAGAAGTATTTTTGGGTAAAGGGATTGTACCCGGTGAAAAAAACTTATTGTAAGAAGTAATATATCATTGATCATGGTTTATTAGTTTTGGCTGTTTTATTAGAGGGCAAATGATTGAAAAAAGTATCATACTTGTCATAATTTGCTTTTGTGGGTAGCGAACAAATTTTTTTGCTTTTGTAGGTACTTTTCTTTTAAATTCTTCCCTTTTAGGGTATTTTGCGAATTTTTTGGGCATTTCCCCTCTTAGCTAATAGAAAATTTTTTTTCCCCGAAGGGCAAAAATGTCACATAGTACCCTAAAAAGGATGAATTTGAAAGAAAAATACCCACAAAAGCAAAAAAATTTGTTCGCTATCCACAAAAGCAAATGGTGACAAGTATGATACTTTTTTCAATCATTTGCCCTTTATTAGATAGCAAAAGTATACTTTTTCACATTAAGTGAGTGTGGTGTTTTAAAAAATTAAGCCGTCTTAAATATATTATAAAGTAGTATAGATTTAAAAAAATTAATATACAATGTGGTTTTGTAAAGAGTTTTAATATACAAGACAAATATTTGTGCAAAGTGACGATGTACAATGTTAAAAAAATATGCTTGCAAAATCGATTCTGATTTAACATTTGATGCAAAAGTCCGAAGATCAATTTATAATAAATATTGTTACTGCACTATTTTTAACGAAAAATATAATACACAGACTTAAGTCACTTAAGGCTGCCTCCAATAGAGGCAAAATAGAGTCGATCGAGTGACTAGAAGATCGATTGGGTAATCGATCTCCCTTGTGTGGGGAATCGGTCGTTGGTCCTTTACATCCTAAGTTGGTCGTGTAGGCGATCGAATAAAAATGTTATTACTGGGGCATCCAATCACCTGATGATCACTGGAAAGAGAAAGTTGACGTGATATTAAAAATGAAAAGGATTGAAGCCCCTTATTGGGGGCAGCCTAACCGGTAAGGCATGTAACCGCCTTAAAAACAGAATAGACACCCGAAGCTAATAATAGCCTTGGCATTTGTTACCTGCAGTTTTGAAATTTATTTGTTTTTTTTTTTTTTTTTTTTTTTTTTTTTTTTTTTTTTTTTTCCTAGGAAATGTTTTGCAACGTCAGTACTAATTTTTCTTTACCATTTATTTGGTTTATCTAATTGTCAAGTGGGACAGTAAATACATAGGAGAAGTTGTTGACGTGAGATTCGAACACGTGGGATCAAGAAAATTGACTAAATATACGAGTTAGTGGGAAATTAAAACCCAGAGTCGTACCAGAGAATCTTGTGAGTTTATATTTTGTTTAATTAAATTTGCTACTATTTAAAAAGTGAGTATTTTTGTAGAAAGAGACCACGATATGCACAATTTAGGGGTGTTCATCGGTTCGGTTCTCGGGTTAATCGGTTTATTCGGTTCGATTTGTTCGGTTAATATTTTTTTTGGGTCATAACCGAAAACCAAACCGAACCGAACCGAGAACCGAACCGAAGTCCGAACCGAGAACCGAACCGAAGTTCGGTTCGGTTATGAGTCAAAACCGAAAACCGAACTTATATTTTTTTTTAATTTAATTAAATAGATTTATAAAGAAAAATTTTATTTCAAGTATAAAAAGTAATTTTTTATATTAAGATAAAATTTTAATGGTCTTTTTGTGTATATAAGTATATAAAAAAAAATATATATTAAATATATAAAGTTTTTTTATATATAAATATATAAAATATATATATATATATATTTATATAAATTCGTTTTGGTTCAGAAGCTAAAACCATATCCAAACCGAAAACCGAATTTTTAGTTCGGTTCGGTTCGGTTTTGACAAATTCGGTTCGGTTACAAGTTCGGTTCGGTTTTTTTCGGTTCGGTTTTCGGTTATTACCCGACCCATGAACACCCCTAATGCACATAATCTTACATTCTCACGTTTCTGACCGTGAAAGAACTGCCATGAGCCCAATACCAATGAGCCATCTACCGACTCACCAAGTCCACCATCATTTTTGTAAGAGAATGTTTAACTGCCCTAAGGCTGGTTCCGGTAAAGGGACTCAACCCCCCTTATTTTCCCCTCAACGCCGCCTTTCTCTAAAGCGACCTTCGCGCGATTGAGTCCAAGAAAGACGACCTTTAATAAAATTAATTAAAAAGGGTGAGTGTTCTTTTTATGTATGTGTTTGTTTCGATCTTACATACGATCGAGTTAAACAAAAAAGCTTGTGATCGAGTAGTCCCACAATAACGTGATCGAGTGGGAATCAATCCTCCCAATCGATCGTCCACTTCTATTGGAGCCAGCCTAAGGGCATTGGTTAAGATTTGTCTTTTTATGGTTTTTAATAACTATTTATGTGGGTCCCCGTCCAAATATGCAATTTTATGTCAACTACAAGGACCATTTATGTAATAAAAAACTACAAGAAGACAAATTTTAACCAATGCCCTTAGGGCATTGGTTAGAAATTCCCTTTTTGTAATATGATAAGTACATATGCACCTGATATATTTGAATACTGAACTAAATTTATGGAAATGTCTCGAATTCAATCCACTTTGTGCAAATGGTCTTGATGTGGTCACGTAAACTTTCTCAGAGAGGCGATTGTTTTATCTTGTTTGAGTTTGTGCGCTCAAACATCGTGAATTAGTTGGCGAAAAATATAAGATGGTTGCCTAAATAAAAAGGAGTCTATGACAAAACAGTATTAGACTCATGGGCGGAGATAGAAAGGTGAGGGTGGTAGGGTGGGCATGGGCCTTTTAGCCAAAAAAAATTAGTGTAAATTTTCTAAAATATATGTTTATTTTTTATAATTTTCCCCCAAACGAAACAATTTGTAGTTTTGTTTATAAAAATTATCAAAGTTTGCCTTTCAAGTATAACTTTCTGAGTCCGTCCTGATAAGACTGTATGAAAACGAACAACTTTAGACTAAAGAGTAGTATTACTTTGTCCAAAATTACCATTTTGTATTGTATTAGATAACTGACAAATAGTCTAGTAATATTCATACTTACATGTCAAGTTTTTTTTTTTTTTTTTTCTTTTTTGAGAAAGGCAACATATTATAAAGAACCTCAAAAACGTCAAGTTAATATTAATGATTTACACAATATTGAGAAAATTATACAGAAGAATCGGATGCAATAATCATTCACTAAGTGGTTCTCAATGGCTAAAATTTTAATGATGCAATGATGGTATTATGTTTTTCTTAAAAAAAAATACATTGATATTAATAACACTTTACTTATTAATTTAATTCTGTATCGATCTCATCAAACTTAACACTAATGTTGGTGACTAAATAAAAACAACATGGAATAAAAAATTTGTGTGGTGTAGACTTTGACCACTCACAGTTCATAACTTTCACTTGCTTAAAAATAAATCTTGTTTTACAGGTTAAATAACGGCCACATTTCGCCTCTTATTTGTTTAGCGAAGTTTGACAGCACATTCGGTTCAGAGTTGCACAAATTTATTTTATTATTATGTGAAAAAAATATTAAAGTAAACATAATCAATATTAGAATAGAAAAGGTAAATAATAAGTCGAATGATAGTTTTGTTTTGTTTTTTTTTTTTGTTTTTTTTTGTTTTTTTTTTTTTTTTTTTTTTTTCAACAGTAAAGAAAGAAAGTCCATACTTGTTAATTGTTATGTAGTATTCAAAAGTCAAAAGCCCAACCCTCACTACTCATCAGAGATGGAACCGGAGAGTTTCTGCGGGTGCACAGGATCCTTATGAATTTTTACGATTTAGTATTAATTTAAAAATTAAAAAAAAAAAAAAAAAACATATTAATTTTTTCTAAACGCATCTTAAATGCACCCGGTCAATCGAAATGTGTTTCTATATTATGGTTTAAATTTTTTTGTACACAGGTCATATTTGATACTGGTTCCGTCCCTGCTACTCGTGTGATTTTTTAGTACTTCAAAAGTTCAAAGTACTAAGTTGCATGTATGTCGATCGGCGATTAATTTGACTTTAATCATATTCTTATCAACTAAACATATGTTGTGACATTCAAATGTGTTAAAGACTATATATATATATATCATAAAAACCAAAATGCCTAGGTGTTAAGCGTTATGCTTCGGTATGATAAACAAGCTTAGCGGTATGTAAGCAATCCATCAATCAAACAAGATTTTGTGAAATCTGGTTTCAGTTGATACATATATCGATATGTTGGTTTTATGGATATAAATTAGTAGACGTGAGTTAGGATCGAACTCGAGACCACGGGATTGCACACTTTATGTATGAGAGTTAAAGTTAAATAATTAAATATAAACGTTGTACTGTATTTATTTATTAATTAAACGAAATAACATAACGGACGTTAAGTAATTAATGTAATGGACTAACGGGCGTTAAATGTAATTGGAAAATGACTAAGTTGTAAATAACGGAATGTTCCGAATCCCTTGTGGGATACCCATCCGATCGGCCACAAGGAAAAAGGAAACAAATCCTTTTACAACTCAAACTTGTTCAACAAGTTTGCTTGAGTATATATACAAAACCAAAGGTGTTTGTAAATTATCTCTTGTATTTATTAGCTAAACCTAAAAGTGTTTTGTGTGTGTTTTTGCTCTCAAAACCGGTCGACACCCTTACAAAGGGATCGATCCTCAACCTTTTCCACAACAAGTTATTTGGTTTAATAAAACTAGCATTACTTTAATTCGGTTTAGTACGTGTGTACAAGAAAGTGATACTAACACAATATTGTTAGTATTCTTGGATTGAATTACAAAACGGTAAGGGGTAATTCACATAATCCTAATTAAATCAAATTAGGGTTCTTCCATTGCTAGTTTGTGGATTTGATTCTTATTCGGCTAGAATCAAGTAAGGTACGCATATTCTTCTTATGTTAATTAATTATTCGTTATTAAATCCTATACGCTTCCGCATGTATACTTTGATGTTTTATGATTATTTATTGAATGTCATGTTATATAATTCAACACGATATACGAATACATGAGGTGTATTAGAAGTTTTTTCGCAAACAAATTTAGCTGGAAAATTTATAGCATTATGGGCTTATGAATTTATATCAGTGGGCCTTGGACATCGTAAATGATATTGGTTGCAGACTTGCAGGAATGTCCTAATATATGCAGGTCTTTCATGGGCATACAGCACCTGTGTCTTTATTTTATTATTGCATTAAGTATTTTGGAACACGATGATGGTGTTACGTTTTCACAATTTTCGGTTTTCAATTGGTGATTCATATACAGGGTATATCGTACATCCACGACCTCAACGTGTATAAAGTTCTTCAAAAGATTTAATTTGGCGGAGAAACTTCAATTTTGCACACCCGTAGGTGCTACTAACTTTCCTCAAGGACTAACATCAAGCAATGCTCAATATGCTTCTACGAACGCAAGAAGCTGAGATTAAAACAATCACATAATTCTCCAAAAGTCCTCCATTTCCCGGCCCATAAAAGTGTTTGCACTAAAGGAATAAGCGCTCCAAAGCTAGCCGTGGTGTTTTAACTTAAGACCTTCACTAGAGAATTCAAAACCGAGATTTAATGTCTTCTTTTCAGACCTTTGATAAACTTGAACACAGTCTATAGTGAGCTACTGAGATTTATAATATCGTGATTTCACCAATAGGATATCATATATGGAGTATAAAATTTCGTTAACATCGACAATATATGCAGTACTAGATGTTGTTTCTAACATGAATGCTGTAAATGACAGCTCTTAAAATCAAAGCATAATGACTTCCACTTATCAGTTTCACAACTGATATGAAAAATGTAAATCACATTTCATAATAATTAAACAGACATGAGAAACATGATTTAAACTAATAGAAAGCATATTTTTGGAGCATCAGATATGATACTCAATATCTCAAAACTTAAACATCAAAACATTATATTTATCTAAAACATACTTTGACTATACTAGCAGGGCACCCGCACGTTGCGGGCGGCGAGTACCTTATGATTGAAATTTTTTGACGAAAAATATTTTAGCTACTATATATTTACTGTGACAATAACTTTATAAAAAAAGATTTTTTTGCTGTAATATCTTTAAAAGTAAATTACGTAAATAATCTATTTCAATACCTATTTTACAAATCCAAACCTTTTTTCAACATTTTACAAAAATGAACAAAAAAATGTCCCTATCATGCATAGGGGACCAATTTTTTCTTTTCATGTATAGGGGATCATTATTCACAACCATACAAAATATCCATATTCACTCGAACTCCTGAATGTATTAAAAGAATTCCATAAACTCATCTTTCACCTCATACAATATAAGCTAGTTCGATATGAATAAACAAATATAAGCTAATGTGATTCTAGATCGAATAATGTAAACTGTTATACATCCAAAAATAACACTTATGTGATTTTAAAACTCCTAATAAACATTCCAACAATTAAATATACTACCCGAAATTAAAACCCATCATTTGACATCCTTTTATATTGTATGGTGGATATGTAACATGGGACATGCACAGTTACTTTTTTGTCCCCTTTATCTCTTTATTTCCTTTGTCTTCTACATTTCTTCTTCATCTAAAAAACCTGCAAATTTCTTCTTCTTCTTTTACATTGTAGATTTTACATTTATTTGTTTTGTTAACTTTGAGAAATCTTAGGCCAACCTCTCGGCTAGGCCTTCCTTCCTCTAACGCCCACTCCACCCCCGCCACCAAGCTCCACCCTTCTTCGCCCAAGCACCCTGCCACGCCCAGCTCCACGCCTAGCCCAAGCTCCACGCCTCCACGCCAGCCCACGCCCCCAGCCGCCACGCCTGAGCCAACCTCTCGCCTGTGGCACCCCTAACACGCCTCACTTCTTACTCGTTTGTATCACGCCCAGGAAATTGGTTATACACGTGTACGGTTTAAAACATATTTCGGTAGAAATCTAACGTATAACATTCAAAAGTTCATTTTCGAAAAATATATAGGCGAGGTTCATTTTCGAAATCTAACGCAGGAAAGTGTTCGTTTAAGAAATTTTCTCTATCTTTAAGCAATAGGATAATATTTCATATAAAAATATTAATACACTCACTGATACCCGAACCATGTGAGTTTTGAGTTAGTTTCTGTTTTGTTTTGATACAAAAAGGTCAATGATGACCAAACCCGATATCTTTAATTTTGTATTTCGAGTCAGGGTCAACATATAATGAAGTCCAAATCAACCCGGCCAGACCATAATCTCAAAATGATATCCGGCCCTTTCGTTTCTTTTTATAGCTACTCGGTCCAAACAAACTTTATAACAAAACACAAAGTACGACCTAGCTAACCAAGCCAATAATACCATTACTATATATACTATTTAGCGGGGAAGAAAACAGTAACCCCCAAGGCATTAAATGCAAAGTTTCCTAAGTTGGCAGAAACAGTCCTTGAGATTCAATTGGCGCTGCAAAGTAAGTCCAAACATTAAATGCAAAGTTTCACAACTTGGCAAAATTAGTCCCTAAGGTTTAAGGGCTGCAAGATAAGTCCTGCAGAATTAATTGCTATCTATAAAAACTTGGCAAAATTAGTCCCTAAGGTTTAAGTGTCGCTACAAAGTAGGTCCTTTGAAGCCAATCCCGCTGCATCGCGCGGGTTTCCACACTCGTTATAACCTAAAATATATTAACCCCTTAACCCTACACACAATTACAAGCCACCACTTAATCTTATTTTTCTCTTCAAAAAAGTATGCAGACACAATAACAACTTCTTACGTACCGATTAGCACATAATTACGAACCCTTTTTGGTTGTCTTGATTTTGAATCACTAACCTTTTTCAAGATCGCATTGTTTCGTCTATGTGTTTAATATCTTTAGAAAGGTCTTCGCGTAAGGTTAGTTATCGTCGGTTCTTTTTCTTTCTTGTTAACCCAACCACACAAATCAATGACACAAGCCTTAAACCGTGGCTTTGTTTTTATGGTTTTGTTGGTTCTTGTTTTCAACAGATCGATGATGGGTTGTCTTGTATCTTTAAATATATTTGATTAATTCGAAAACCAAACCCGAGATCTTTTTATTTGAAACTCTTTTTTTTTTTTTATTATTATTTTTTCGTTTAAAATCTTGAGAAGGATGGGGGGTTTTGTTGTGGTTTGTTGTATCTGAGGACATGACCGTGATATTATTGTAGTTGTTTTCTATCGACTGATTTTTTGTTGTGGATATGAGTTAAGACAATAACATTTAACTGTTATGAGTCGAGAATTAAATTTTTTAGAGTATTTAGTGTTAGGAAATGTGTTTAAATTAGTTGTTCATTTAGTAAAAATATTTGTAATACTGAATTTTAAGATATTAAATGCTAAATTGTGTTTAAACTAGATGTACTTAATAATACTTGTAATGCTAAATTTTAAGGCATTAAATGCTCGAATAGGTCTTCATGCTTTAAAAGATAGTATGATATACATCACTGATTTTAAAACTTTTATTTTAAATATATATATAATTTTAATGTTTAGCTTGATAAGTAAAGGCTATTAGACAAAACCTTAGTAATACTAATTCATTTTTAATTTTTTTTTCTTGGTAAATGGTTTTATCCCGTAAATGTATTATTTCAAAAAATAGTTAAATACATAGGATATGGGCGTGTCTCAAATCTTATCCATTACATAGACACAAATACATCACAATAAAATCCAATAAACTACATCTGACTAAAGATCATCAATCAAAAAGGCCAACATAGACAATGATATCTAAATCAACCATTTTCACTCTAGTCCTCATCACCCTGTCCTCATCCGCGTTAGTATGTTTACTCTCGTCCTCATCATCCGTGTCATCCTCCACATCAACAGTAGTACTCGGACTCACAATCGATCATATTGTTCATCCACATCATACACATAAGTAGTAGCAAGCAAAATCTCTTCACAATTGCCCTCGTTATCCACTATTTTAGTAGAAGTAAACCACACAGTTTTTTTCCTTACTTTTCCCATATCTAACTATATTTTCCACTTGTTTGTCATTTGAAGTGCTCATTTTACCAACCTCTTATTTGTTCTTCATTTCAGCTCTTAATCTTCCTTTTCGTTTACCACTCTTTCTGTTGGAGGAACATTTATTCATGCCAACATCATTGTCCAAATTACTACTCAAGATGTCAAAAGCATTAGAAACCTTAGTACTAGTATCAATTATTTTACCATTAGTTTCCTTCTTAGATTTATTCTCCTTTTTTAGCATTTTCAACATCTTTTTTAGGCTTATAAGTGAACAACGGCTTTGGTTTTTGGCCAACTTGAACACCACGCAAACATGTCTTAGATCTTTCTTTAATATACCTAAGGTGATCTTCTTTGGGAATTGTTCATTACAATGACCAAAATTCATACATGTAGCACACCGCGGAGGGTTCCACTCATATTCAATATGAATTGTACTAAGAGTAGTACCACCCAATCTAGGGACAACCACAACCATGCTTTCTTTCAAATCAACATCAACCCTTAAATCAATCAAAGTTCTAGCAAAACTAGATCTACCCCTTGAATCCTTGCACATTGAGTTGGTGTAAGCATCATTGGGATTCCACGTTTAGTTACAATCATACTTAAACCATCAGCCGTGAAGATTGGAATAGGAACGTCATTGATTTCACCCACACTGAGATCGAAGTCAAGTCACCTTTACACCATTTTGTTCATTCTCGATTTCCTTCATTGTTTTCCTAGATTGATCAACCAAATTCTCTTTTTTTACACATCTCCCGTTCAACAAAACCTTCTCCATGGTTACCACATATAAATCTAGACTAGCACTATCAATCCATCCACCAAATCTTTCAACCTCAAACACCACTGAACTAATACAGTAATACCAAGTAAACCCCCAAACCGACCTAATGGTCGATTTAAGAGTCACTGGAATCACATTAAGGCCAACAAAAACTCCACAAACCGATTAAATAAAAACGGATGTCACAAACCTTAAAATCGATTAGATGAATTTGAACAAATTTTTTTATCAAACGATTACCATTGAGAAAGAATGAATTCCTAACTGATATAGGAGAAGAACAAACGATTAGCAATAAGCATAACCCAACACGATCCAACAAATTAGAATTTAAACCCTAAGAAAAACTGAAACCCTAGGTATAATAAATAACCCTAAACCGATAAGAACCCACTAGATCAGCCAATGAATAACCCTAAGATAAATCAATGACCAATCTAACTGCATCTAACGATTAGAAGTTAATTAAACGAATTCGAATACCGTGAATCAAAGAATATTAAGGTTTTTAGTTTTTCACTGAATTTGCCAAAAAGAGAGAGAAAATGTGGGCTTTTATGTTATAAATAAATAAAATCAAGACTATTTCATTTTGACATATTCATACTTGCTACTCCTTTCATCCCAAAATTATGATCTTGACAAAAAACACACATTTTAAGAAAAACATTATCATTATAACTTTTTCTTTTTTACTTTATGCAAAGTGACCATTTTATCATTTAATATATAATTTATATTAAAGTTTGTAATACTAATATCAAGTGAGTGTAATATTGTAAACTCACTTTAATTCCCTATATTGAAAGTGAAAAGTTAATTTGAGACAAGCTAAATTGTAATGTGTGAAATAAATTTGGGACAGGGGCAGGGTCTAATATAGGTGAGTTATTTTCTATACTTTTATTTTGGTGTAAATCCTACAATCCATCTAGTTTGATCTAATAGTTGGATTAACCTAAAATATGTCAACATAAGTCCATGTCTTTTTCTTGTCTTTTTGTTTTTCTTATTTATTCACATTTTTTTTTCTTTTTTTTAACTCATTTTTTTTAATTCACGTATTTTTTTCCAAATTTTCATACTTGCTTTTATATGCGCTCTGCTTTTTATATGTTTTGTCTGTTTTGCTTTTCTTACGCTCGCTTTCATATGTTTTCGTCCATTTTCATACTTTTTTCGTCCGTTTTCTTACGTTTTCGTCCATTTTTCATATGTTTTCATCCATTTCATATGTTTTCATCCGTTTTCATATGTGTTTTTACGCTTTCATACGTTTTTGTCCGTTTTTCATACACATTCATCCATTTTCTTACGTTTTCGTCTGTTTTTAAATGTTTTCGGCCGTTTTCAAACGTTTCTGAATATCACAAGTGATATTCAACTATTGTTTTGTAACATGAAAGTCAAAAGTGATATTCAGAATATCACAAGTGATATTCCAAAAACGACATGAACTTAGGTTGACATATTAAATATTAATCTTGCCATTAGATCAAACTAGATGAATTGTATGAATTTGTCTCTTGGTAAGAACCAAAATAAAAATAATCCAAAAACAAAATTTCTCATGTCTTAATAAGACATATTTTCTCTAAAATATATAATCATTTGTTACATCAAAACTTAGTTGCTAAGTTGATAAAGTCCATTTAAATGCCTCCTAAAAAAAAAAAAAAAAAAAAACTTAGTACTAAATACACGTTTTGACCCAATCAATCATCATCACCTTCTTCATTTCACCAGATCTAACAACATGGCAGAAAACACCAACTCAGAATCAAGCCCACTTTTATCAAACCAATCACCCACTTCTGTCGAGTAAGCACGACCTTCCTTAAATCTCTCAACGATCGCTCTCCAACCTCAACTTGCATATGAATGCAAATGTGCTGCCGTACCAATTGGTTCATTGCCTTGAACTCCTTCCCAATAAACATCGCTTAAAATGAGTTCGTGTCTCAAAATGCGCAGCGGTCTTCAAGTGTTGTGCCTTCTCCAGTAAAGTATTGCTTCTTCTCCGCCTACACGTCGATTGATTTGATTTCCTTCGGCCAAAAAATGAGGAGAATACAAAACCCACTCATGAGTTTCAGGAAGAGCATACTCGAGATTTCCCTCGATAAGATCCCATGGTGGTGCTTCGTACAAGTTACGCGAGATGCATTTCCTTATGACAAATGCATCTCGCGTAACTTGTACAAAGCACCACCACGGGATCTTATCGAGGGAAATCTCGAGTATGCTCTTCCTGAGTCATGAGTGGGTTTTGTATTCTCCTCGTTTTTTAGCTGAAGGAAATCAAATCAATCGACGCAGCAATACTTTAGGAGAAGCACAACACTTTGAAGATCGTGCATTTTGAGACCGAAGAAGTTTGGGTACAAGAACTCATTTTAAGCTGATGTTTATTGAGAAGGAGTTCGAAGCAATAAGAACCAATTGGTACTTAACTGAGTACGTCGGTGAGGGCAACATGTTGCATTCAATATGCAAGTTGAGGTTGGAGAGTGATCCGTTGAGAGATTTAAAAGGCCGTGCTTACTTGACAGAAGTAGCAGAAAACCATGACTTTTTTTTAATTCACATATTTTTTTCTAGCTTTCATACGCTGTCTGCTTTTATCGCTGTCCGCTTTCATCTGCTTTTGTCCGCTTTGTTCGCTACCGCTTTGGCCCATTTTCATACTTTTCGTCCGCTTACGCTGGCCCATTTTTCATACGTTTTCTGGCCCATTTCATATGTTTTCATCCGCTTTCATATGTGTTTTACGTTTTCATATGTTTTCGTCCATTTTCATACTTTTTCGTCTGTTTCTTACGTTTTCGTCCATTTTTCATACGTTTTCGTCCATTTCATATGTTTTCATCCGTTTTCATATGTGTTTTTACACTTTCATACGTTTTCGTCCGTTTTCATACATATTCATCTATTTTCTTACGTTTTCGTCCGTTTTTAAATGTTTTCCCGCTTTTCAACGCTTTCGAATATCACAAGTGATATTCAACTCTTGTTTTGTAACATGAAAATCAAAAGTGATATTCAGAATATCACAAGTGATATTCAAAAAACGACATGAACTTAGGTTGACATATTAAATCTTAGGTTAATCCCGCCATTAGATCAAACTAGATAAATTGTGTGAATATGTCTCTTAGTAAGCACCAAAATAAAAATAATCCAAAAACAAAATTTCTCGTGTCGGGCTTGTTTGGCAGGGGCTTTTTGGAGTAGCTATTAGTTTTTTGTTACAAAATAATCTTCTATAAACTAAGTAGCTTCATTTGGTTGCATTACATACAAGCTTTTATTTCAAACTAATAGCTCCAAAATGAAAAGCTGATTCATGAAGCTTTTTAAATGTCTATGAGCTGTTAAAACTTTAAATTACTAATATACCTTCCAAACATTTATTTACAATTATAGATTTGTCTTTTTATGTCATTTTACATCTTATAATTACATTTAACAGCTAATTTACCAAACACTATTATTAAAAAAAATATATAGCTTATAGCTGATATTAATAGCTTTACACTTTACAACTTACAGGTTTACAGCTAGTTTTTTCAAAACAATCATTTTTTACATCAAAACTTAGTTGATAAGTTGATAAAGTCCATTTAAATACACCTCCTTAAACAACACAAACAAAAAAACATAGTACTAAAAAACACGTTTTGATTCACCCAATCAATCATCATCATCATCATCTTCATTTCACCACCAGATCTAAAACAACATGGCAGAAAACACCAACTCAGAATCAAGCCCACTTTTATCAAACCAATCACCCACTGCTGACGTGTCACCACCTGAGAACACCAAGAAACAGTCACCACCACCGGTACATGAGGGTGGAGGAGTTGTGTACGGATGGAGAGCTGACGGGTTGCCTCTAAGTAATGGGAGTGTGATGGGTGAGCCTTTAGCTAGGGGTCAATGGGATTCTGGCCTGTTTGCTTGTTTGGGCAGGAATGATGAGTTTTGTAGCAGTGATCTTGAAGTTTGTAAGTACTTTTTTTTGGAATTTTATGGGTTTATTTATATTGTAGTTTGGATCTGTTTTGTTAGATATTGATAGTTAGGATTTTGATGATGATGTTATGGTTAGGGAGGAGTTGATTTGGTAGAATTATGTGAATCTGAAAGTGTGGGGGTGTTTGTTTAAGCTTATTTGTGGGCTTATGAGCTTATGTGATTTTGGCTTATTTTTCTAGCTTAAATTGAGACCTATTAAGCTTATAGAAGCTTGTTATGATTTAGTAAGCTTATATAAGCCCACAACTCCACAAGTCTCAACATAAACCACAAATAAGCTTAAAAAAATACCCGTGTATAAAAGAAGTAGTATTATTTTATACTCTGAGTTTATATTGTTAGGATGAAGAATTTTGCGGTTCTAAATGATGCTAATTTTGTAGCAGTGATCTTGAAGTTTGTAAGTACCTTTTTTTTTTTTTTTTTTTTTTTGGGTTTATCTATATTGTAGTTTTGGATCTGTTTTGTTAGTTATTTATAGTTAGGATTTTGATGATGATGTTATGATTAGGGAGATTGGAGTTGATTTGGTAGAATTATGTGAATCTGAAAGTGTGGGGGTGTTTGTTTAAGCGTATTTGTGGGCTTATGAGCTTATGTGATTTTGGCTTATTTTTCATAAGGTTAAATTGAGACCTATAAGCTTACATAAACCGCAAATAAGCTTAAAAAGATACCCATTGTGTATAAAAGAATTATTATTTTTTATTGAGCTTTTATGTTGTTAGGATGAAGGATTTTGCGTTTCTAAATGATTATGCTAAATTTGTTACAATTATGAGAATTCTCAGCTTTTATTTGTTGTTAGTGATTTTGGTATAGTGTTTGATCATTGGGGGATTTCCCCAGGTGGTATCACTCCCCTATGTAACCGTAAATGTCCAGTTGACCCGTCAAAGATTGATTTGAGGAAATAGGTCGTGGGTTACAATCCACTAAAGGTCACTAGAATAGGTGCTCATTGCCTATTGCCTGTTGCCTGGGGCTAGTTCATTGTAGTGTGGATATGTTTTGTTAGTTACTGTTAGTTAGGATTTTAATGATGGTGTTATGTTTAGGGAGATTAGAGTTGAATTCATAGAATTATGTGAATCTTGATTGTGTGTAATAGAATTTAAGTTTAAAAGGCAAATAAAATTGTGACGAGGGATTTTGATTTTGGGCTTAGTGATTATTGCGTTGAGCTTGCTTATCATAAGGATGAAGGGTTTTGCGGTACTAACAACAACAACAATACCCGGTGGGGTAAGGGGGAGGTAGGAAGTAAGATGTGACTGGCAGACCCCAAACCCCTATATGAGGGTAGAGGGACTAGGAGACAGTGCTTTCAGAAAGACCTTTAGCAAGACTCTGTGTAGGTGAATATGTAGGCAAAATCTGAAGCATAAATGTGCGAGTGTGTGTGTATGTAAGGGTAAAATCATAGAGACATAAAAGCATATAAATGATGGTAAATTTGTTGCGGTTATGTATTATGATTTATGAACTTTTGGTTGTTGTTAGTGATTTGGGTATAGTGTTTGAATGATGAATGCTAGATGAAGTTGGGGTAATAGTGTTTGTATATAATACTAGGATGTTCAAATGAGTAATTGAGAATATGCATTATCAATCATTAGTCGGATATTCACTTCACTCACATTGTTGATATTGTTACTTGTTTGGAAGATTAATTGAACCTATCGTTAGAGATGTGGTTAGCTTATTATGCTCACATATGTTCCATTTAAAACCTGCATTTTTTGTGATTTTGTATAAGTATCTAGATTAGCTTTATATGTTTTGATTGTATTTGATGTTTAGCTACGGTCAAGCTGTCTATTGTTTTCGGTTCTATTGGTTATGACCACTTATGTACTGTTGGTCAATTGAGCTGGTGGTAGAAAACTATTTCTATAAATATAGATTTTTCATTCGCGTCACAAGTTCAATTCTCTTGCATTAAGTAAGTGTAAAATTACCGATAGATTTGACTACACTGGTAAATAGCTTGAGCTTGTTGAATGTTTGATACAGTTGAGATTAACTATTTGACCTGTTATATACTTGTACTTTGCTTTTACAGTTATACTGTTTAAACTTTTTGATAAAGGAGTTGAACCTATTTTTTGGATGTGTTAGCTTTTTATGCTCATCTTTGTGCCGTTTAGGCTCTTATAATGTTGCAAAACCACTCTAATTTAGCCTTATAAGCTGGTCTAAATGATATTTGTTATTAAGCTATGCTCAAATTGTCTCTATTTTTTTGGCTCCACCGCTTCACTTGTTACTATCGACGTATCATATTTCGGACAAAAGGGTAGTGAAACTTTTTGCTATAGCTCTTATGCTTTAGGAAGTTTTTCAGTACCTTTTTGTTTGGGAAAATGATGCACGTGATGTAGCCTGTGGAACCTGACGGAAATGGAAATAGTTTTGCAAGTTTATGGATTAAATACAATTTCAATTAACCTTAGTCCGTGGCTAACCAAACTGAAAATCAATCTGAAGGAGCTTCTCCTGTCTCAGGACATGACCTCGGAGGCTCGGACAGGAATACCTGAACCAGAATTAGGTTATATGAGTATAGTGTCTAGGTGGTCATTTTATTGCGGTGTAGTTTTCTCTAGGCTTTCTAGGCGACTTAGTGTCTTCATGTGTAGATACTTACCTCCGCTTTTAGATTTAGAGATTCAAATATACACTTACCTACAAGTTTTGTTGCAGTCCTTGTACATATAGTTATATTGGCTCCTACATTCTTATATGTTTGTAAGCTTTTTTATGCTTTTAACCTTCTATGTTTTTATTCTTATTGTCATAAGAGTCTACTTATCCTTTCACTCCTAGACATACACACATACATAAATATATTATATATTTGTACACATATACACTTACTCACACTCTTGGCGGAGATCGTTCTAGAAGCAGTCTCTCTATCCTCGGGTAGGGGTATGGCTGTCTACATCCAACCTCCCCCGTACCCCACTCCCGACGGGTTGTTGTATAAATGAAAGAGTCTGGTGATAGTGTGTGCACAAGATAGAATCTGTATACGAATGAAAATGAGATTTTGAGCTGCGTGGTAAAATGGCTGGGTGTTTTAGTTAGTTAGCTCAAGATTGTAATGAGATCCTATGATTTTTAAGTGAGTATCCATGGTGAGAACTAGAAAAGGGGATGAGAGGAAGTATAAGACAGCATGAAGATGAGTGGAAAGGGAAAAAAATAACAAAATATATTTGCTAATATTTTGCCATTTTGTCGAGACTACTATCCTGTATATTGTATAACCACTTGTTACACCTCCACTTGCAATTTACGCCCTCTTTTTCTATCATCACTGAAACAAATAACAGAGATTCAAAGTGCTATAATACCAAGCACCTCTAACTCCCAAAACTGCGTTTTTGTGTTTTGTTCTCTTCCCTGTTGAATCTTCCATGTTATGAAAGATTGATTATAAAGCTTAAACCCCTTCAGTTTACACTCTGGAACGTTGAAATGAGCGTATACATTTCAAAATGGTAAGTAAAGCAAGACATATGTTGGTCCAAAGAGGTGGCTCATAATAAAATGAAGGGGTAAGACATATGTTAGTCACATCCTTCACCTATGATTCCCTCTTTTGCTATTACGATTAGATTGTTGAACAAAAGTACAACAGAAATATGAGGTACAGCTACAGAAGTACCCCTAAGTCTGAAGTCCATTTTCTAAGTTTCGTTCTCTTCATTGTTAGAACTTCACTATTATATGAACTGATTATAACTATTAACTCTTCGTTTACGTGTTGGATCTCTGAAATTAACGTAGAGTCGTAGATATACCAAAATGTTAAGTAAGAGCCAGAAATACGTTAGTCCCTTTCGGTGTAGATCAACTGCGCTACGAACCAAATCACGAGCTCTTGTTACTTTTCCCTTGCACCACCAAACATTGATATAAAGCCGTGATGCGACTGGAAAAGAAATAGGCTATGAAACTTTTACTGGTACAAAGGGGTTTATCCCTTTTGTATGCTAGTGTCCTTGAGATCACCTGGTCATATCTTTGTGGTTTTTAAGGAACAATAATGATTCTAGTTCCAGACTGTTGATAGATAAAGTATCAGTCTTGACTATCTATAAATCTATAATCATCATAGCGCTCTAGCAGATAAAGCACGGGTAATTTTACGGACTAGGTGTGTTGACTCTTCCGTATGGTTGTGGCAAAGCATATGTCAGCTGGGTGGAGTGGGACAATCTGTCTATGGTTGCCCAATAATGAGATTTGTGTTTTATAAGTTTGAATGCTGAAATTACAGAATGGCAAAGCATATGTCAACTGGGTGGAGTGGGACAATCTGTCTATGGTTGCCCAATACCCAAGGCCTTTGGTCTAGTGGTATGTGTGTTGCCCACCAACCTAGGGGTTGTGGGTTCAAGCCTCACTAGAGACATTTGTGAGATATATTGTGAGATAGATGGTATAAGTGTGAAAAAAATTTGCAAAAGGGACCCTAGAGGGAATTAAACTGAAGACCTATAAGAAGCAGTAGCCATACTTAATGATTTAGGGTTACAGATGTATTAAACTATTACTCATAGATTTCCATCTGGATTAAACCTTGGAAATAATTAGAAGTGTTGCTTACTTTTAGCCGTTCTGTAAAAATGCTAGCTGGATGCTAAATGGCACATATCTAATGAAGTACAAATACAATTACTTTAGCCTATATTATCTGCACCATAACGTAGCGCGTTAGTGTGTACATGACAAAAGAGATGCACTAATATATCTGTTCCATCTATCTCCTGATCAAATTTCATTAGCTGCATGTTGGACAGTTTTAATTAACATATCATAGGCATTAACCAGTATTTGATCTGCACAATTCTTCACCCAAAGATGTTACTTTGATAATAGTTCTGAAATTCAACAGGTCTTCTTGGGAGTGTTGCCCCCTGTGTGGTTTACGGAAGCAATGTTGAGAGACTTGGATCTGCTCCTGGGACTTTTGCAAATCACTGCTTGCCTTACACTGGTTTATATCTGATTGGAAACTCCTTTTTTGGTTGGAACTGCATGGCCCCCTGGTTTTCCTATCCTACCCGTACAGCGATCCAAGAGGAAGTTCAACCTCGAGGCAAGTCTTTCTCAATGCTTTATGCATTAATAATTCAAAATCAAAGCATACTTATGTCCTAAGTTTGATCCTGTTTTAACTTCAGTTAGCCACTTAGCCCCTCGTACGTCCAAATTATTAGGAAAAGTGTTTGCGGCGTCATCTTTTCTTCTTTCTATCTTGCATCCATAAGTCTCGAGAGTTTACTTCATAGTTGCAAACTTTTTCTTCTCGGGATGTTTCATACATGTCATTATATTTATTCAGTAAGAAGTATAAAAGTTTAAAGATACCATGTGGCCTGTTTTCATCATTATTAAAAATAAGCTGTTCATGCTATCTTAAGTTCACAGTATTACCTATTTGTTTTATCAATAGGTATACTAAGGGTGTGTTTGTTTCATTAAAATGTTTTAGGTCTGAATCTAAGTACCACATCTTACTGGTAAGAGGTGGCTAGAAAGTCTAAATCTGAACAAAATAATGTTGTTTGTTTTTGTATAATTGTCCGAATGATTTTAAATGCTCATTTCTACAATTTATTTATTAAACTAACCCAATGCGATAATAAGTAAACTTATGTAAATATGAAACAAGACTTTTTATCATAAATATAACACAGTTAATTAACACAAGTCTTCAATCTCTTATAGAGTAAGAGGCAGTAAGACAAGTCTCCCACCTCTTACTGAGTAAGATGTTATATGTCTAACTGGGTCTGACTCAAAAGAAAAAAACAAACAAGCAAAATGTCTGCCGTCCTCTTACTGGTAAGAGTAAGAGGACTAGTAAGACTTTTTTTTAAAAAACAAACACACCCTAAGTAATAATTATTGTGAATTGCTTTTTCGACAGGGTAACTGGGAGTCGATGAGCAAATCATGTGGTGGATGCTGCAACGTGGATGAGGAACAACTGGAACAAGCGGAAATAGCTTGCGATTTTGCAACTCATGTGTGCTGCCACCCTTGTGCTCTATGCCAAGAAGGGCGTGAGCTTCGTCGTAGACTTCCTCATCCTGGCCATGGGGTTCAACCTATGATGGTTATGATTGCTCCTGGGGAGCAGACCATGGGTCGTCATTGAACTTACTGAATGTTGCTTGGTTTGTACCGGAAAGGAAATTGAAAATGTGTTCTTATATGTTTTAGAAACATACTTGAGTAATATGTGTAAATAAGTCGACCAAGGGATCGTAACTTGTTTGATTGTGTTGTATTGTGGAAATATTGTTCTGTATGAATTTATACTTCGTTAGTGTCAATAAAAGTTTACAGTTCCGTGAAGGTCTAGTTCATGATTGCGTGTGTTTGATCGAGACTGAAATCCTTTTACTAAAATGGGAAGGTACTTGGTGAGATGCGGTATGTAGCGCTTCTGTTTTCCAAATACGAGTTTTCAGTTTATATATACCCCGTTTGTGGCTACTAGTACAGTGCCAGCGTGTTGCGGTGATGACAAAGATGTAGGCGAGCAATGTTTTTCGATTATACATTTTTCGTGCAAATATACTTTGCGGATATAGATTCGAATTATCTGATTACGTCAAGCAACAGAAAAGCAAACTATTTCACGAAAAAATAAAGGTGAGGTAACAAAATAAAGATTATAAATACATACTCCGTAAGATCTTATAAACATTATCAAAATATAAACCGTCATTGCCAAATGAAATGACACACATAAGGAGTAGGATCCTCTCAAGTTCAAAAATGAATTTGATAGGTAAAGTTGTGATTTGTGTGAGTAAAAATAGAAGTGGGCCATCATCACAAAACATTTATTTTATTGTAATTCAAATCTACACTCACACAAAACACAACTTTACCTATCAAGTTCATTTTTGAACTTGAGAGAATCCTACTCCAATAAATATGCCAACTATTGTTAGTTTGGTTGTAATTAATTAAGCATTATTTATTAATGACTAAACAAAATAAATTATTAAAAGTGAT
This sequence comes from Chrysanthemum makinoi, assembly GCA_910596185.1. Taxonomy (NCBI): domain Eukaryota; kingdom Viridiplantae; phylum Streptophyta; class Magnoliopsida; order Asterales; family Asteraceae; genus Chrysanthemum; species Chrysanthemum makinoi. Next base: position 351,387,671 of record OU343222.1, read on the forward strand.
TTGTAATTCAAAAGGTTTAATTTAAGAGTTTTTGGTTTTCCAACATTATAAGTAGTTAATACAAGATAAATTATTTTATCTCGATTTTAGCATAAATAAGTAAAAGAGTTCTTAGATTATATAAACAAGGATGAGGCGCCCGCTGCGTTGCAGCGGGCATTTTTTTTTTCTTTTCTTTTTTACGTTTTTTTGCTTGTTAACTAATATTTTCGTGAAAGAAAAGGGGTTTTTAAAAACGGATTTGATGGTTACAACTTTCGTGTTTTAAGTGGTGTCGTAAATTTTCCCTTTTTGGAAAAACGTCTCTAAATTTGAACTTACGTGAAAAAGTATTTAATGGTTACAACTTTTGTGTTTTAAGTAGTCACAAATTTTTCCATTTTATTTAGAAGACGGGTTTGTCCCAATGGTTGAATTATTTTATGTAGCAAATTTTTTTTTTAAAACCGTGTTGACCGCTTGGTTTAATGATTGTATCGATAATTTGGTTATTTAAAACATTTATTTTAAGGTTAGACCCCTATTTATGGTTTCATTTTTAAAGTTTTAAGACACATTTTTTTGGTTTTGTTTTTCGGTTTGTTTTATTTATCTGTTTGATAAAACAGCTTTGAGTGGGGAAAAAGGACCCAAAAAGAAAGAAAGAATTGCTTAAAACCGCAAGCAACTTAAGATATGGTAAACGGGCCTCGAAGATGGGCTCCCAAACCCTTAAGAATCAGCCAATGAGAAGCCTCCGTTTTGCCGTCAAATTATATATATTATAATTTGCAATTTTAGTTTGTGGAATTTTCAAGAAATTGTCGAGCAACGAAGAATTATCAAAAGATAGAAACTACTAAAAAGCCGGCTAGAAAATGCAGCTTAAATCCCAAGAAACGGTCCAAACAAACAGCCCAAGTGAATCTAGCCGGCCTAGTTCAAATAAACCCGACCACATGATAATACCCGGTTCAAATATTAACAGCTGGCCGGTCAAGGGTCAAAAACCCGGCTCAAATTATAAAGACGTCGGGGCGTATTGTTTTATTTTTTATGTTTTCTTAATCTAAGCTTTTTTTCTCAACATTTTAACCAATTACATTCATTCTTTCAATTAAGGTTATCAAGATTGAGATTCTATTTAGTATCGTTTTCGTTTTTACAAAATTGTGATCGTAAAATCAGATCGGGATCTTAAGATCATACTCTAATTTTATTTTCTTAATACTTTTTGTAATATTATACAAATTCACAAATTATTATATATTATGAACACAAAATGCTATGAATGTTTCATAAAAATGTTGTCCTAAATTATCATTATAAAATGTTTAAAAAGATTTAACATGCTCTTTTTGAATTCTATAAAAAAAAAAGAACACATAAATTTGTAATTTTTTAGTTTGTAATACGAGAAAAGTAAGATCGGATCGGATTAGATCTTAAGATCGTATGGTCAAGATCTGGATCTTATAAGATCTTAAGCTTGCAAAGATCTATGTAGGATCTGGATCGTTTTTTCTTTGCAGTACGTAAAATCGTAAGATCTTAAAATCAGGATCGAGATCCTGACAACTATGCTTTCAATATCTAATACAGTAGAAGATTACCGGTGGATAAAAGATGTATAGTTTTTGACAAAATCTGATCGCCGCAATATATGTGTTATTGTAAGGGTAACAATTGTTTGTGTATGTGTGAGTTTTTTAAATAAACTACTATAACGACAGTCAAGATTATCGTTGATTTGGCTTGGTCTAGTTAGTGGCAATAGTTTAGATGCAAATGAAAGGGTTGTTTTTCATACATAGGCCTAAAAGGGGTTTGTTTATTTTCGAAGGGAACACCATTCATGGAAATTTCATTTTCTAATAGGGATTGTCTAAAATGTTATGGTTGCGTTTAGTTGAGGGAAAACACTCTTGTTTTTCACAAAATGTTTTGTGGAAAACAAGGAAAACGGATATCGCGTTCAAATCAACGTTTTCCAACAAAATGTTTTGCAAAACACAAATCCCCTATTTCCTAACTTAACAAGGAAAATTACAAAACAAATTTTAGTTGTTTTCCTTGTTTTCCTTTGAAACCCCCAACCCTCCCTTTCTTTCTTTAAAACAGAAAATAGAAATATCAACTAAACGCGTTTTCTATATTTTCAAGTGTTTTGTGGAGATTAATTCTCCTTCCAAATTTTTAAAAAACTAGAGATAAAAAATAAGAGAATTTGTTCTCCAACTAAACGCACCATATCCTTTTGCTTTTCTCCTTTAAAAAGCTGAAAGATAACTATCCATACTTCAAGTTATTTCTCTTTTGCCAGATGATGAGTACTAATTTTTGATATGGACACACCCAAGTATCAGACTTAGGCTTTGGACTTGAACATACATATGACATTTTTATTGCATCTCAACAAACACTTTGGACCCTTTCATTTTGTTAATCAGCTAAATTAAAGACGTGTGATTGTAATCATGAATCGCTCAGGGTGAAGCCGAAGCAGAGTTGTGTGACATTTCTACTGCTCTATGCCTATGTAACAGCGTGCATAATCTCAAAGCCTCCAAACCACAAAATACTCGTAAACAATTCCTTTCAACATTTTTATCAAATACTTCTAGCTGATAAGGTTCAGTCGACTTCATTTGCTTCATCATGTACTTCCCTAGATTGCTAGGAATTTAATCAGATCGAACATTCATGTTACAGAAACTTAGCTCAAGAACCTGCTCAAGATAATACCAATGATAAAATAAAATATCAAAAAGCAAAGCGGACTCTAAGGCAGATGCAACACAAACTAAGGTAATTATTACCATAGGTTTACGGACCTTGAATGTGGATAGTGCTAGTCTACCAGAACACAAAGATGGGTAATGTCAACTAACCAAGCTAAATCACTCACGATTAGATAAAAACAAAAACAACTAAAAAAACTGCAAACATCCTCACAACACGGTAATAGGTACTCAACACTGACACATATTTAAGCCTGATTTTTTGATGCTCTATTCTCCGGGTGCTGCAACACCTTGCTTCAGCTTCTCCCTCTTCAACTTCTTCTTGGAGACTGGCTTCTTTTTTCTTGGCGGCAGAGTCTTCTGGGCATACATGTACAGTACATAGTTGCCAACAAGAAACGTTATCAGTAGCCCACCCACAACTAGCAAAACGATCAATCCTGGGTTAAATCCAGTGGCTTCAACATTCTTGTTCGCGAATTGCTGCTGAAATTGATAAAACAACAGAACATCAGTTTATGTGACATTTCAGCAAATAAACCATAGCACAACGAAATGGTTAACACATAGGACAGAATGTAGCAGTAGCAGGTGCATTTTAAGAATTAGGATTAACAGAATGTGTAAAATCTGACGTTACATAGTTTTAGAGGCAGAGGGAGTAACAAACTATTTTATTTTGTCGTTCCAAACAATTAACCAAAGATTTCCGCTACCCAAGACTTGCTAGTACTTCAACAAGGCATATCGCATGGTAGCATTTCCAAAATCCACAGGTAATATATTATTGACTAATGAGGCTCGTTGAATATAATCACGCTTTCTACTTTGTGCCCCTAAAGGGTGTTTAATCGATAAAGATGATGCCCTTCGAATAGTGCTACGGGGACCAAATAATCACACTTCAAAAGGGCCAACTGATCATAAATTAGTAAAAGCATAGATCTTATTTTAAAGCACTTTGATTACTACACTCAACACACTTTATATACACTCGTTCAATTTGCGTCGTCACACTCACACCTTTTTTACCCAAAGTAAGTATCAAACGCATACAATGTAAATACTCTCAAGTAAGGAATCTCTATGACTAAAAAAACAAACATCTTGACAACAATTTAAAACCAATCTAAGGCTGGACGCAGTAATGTGAAGGGATCGATTATCTCGATCGATTCTTAATCAATCTCCTTACTGTGGGAATTCAATCATCCACCCAAATTTACACAACATGGTCGTCCAAGCGATCGAATAGAAATGTGGTTTTGTGTGTTGTTTAATAAATATAAAAGGTATATTTGTGGGGTATGTTTTTTGTAGTGTAGGTGCCTTTACTTTTGGGACAATCGCTTGCAGAAGGTCGAGAGAAAAGGCGCGGGGAAAATAGGAGGACAATCCTCCTCACTCAAGCGCTAAGCGACATGTGAGGTTGGTTTCCTCTTATGTAGAAAGTTTGTTGTTGTAAACAAAAAAAGCGTGCACATGACTTTTTTCCGTAAATAATAAACCCACTTTCTCTTGTACATTTTCCCACCTAACTACAGAAACGAACGTATACGAAAACTCGCTCTCACACACACATATCGACCACCAAGAACAACTTATATCTAGCGCATCAAATAGCTAGTTTGAAACCTATAATACGACTTAGGGGATGTTTGGATTAGCTTATTTTATGGGCTTATCAGCTTATTGAAATTTGGAAAAGCCGATAAGCCCACTTTTATGGGCTTATGATAGGTTAAGCCCATGGCTTAAGCCATGAGCTTATATTTATCTGCTCATAAGCTCAAAAAAGTGAGCTTATTAGCTTTTCCAAATTTCAATAAGCTGATAAGCCCATAAAATAAGCTAATCCAAACACCCCCTTAGGGGGTGTTTGTTACGGCTTATTTGGTTTTGGGCTTATGTTTCATAAGCTCACTTTTTGTGGCTTATTTTCGAAATGATCTGAGTTTAATAAAACATACAGTAATTTTTACAAGACCTAATTTGAACCTAGATACCAAACTGAGCATACATAATAACACAGATCTTAATAAAGTAATTAAAAGATGGGTAATAAAAAAAAGAGACTTACGGATCGATCGGAATCTTGATCCATGAGATAGATGTGAGATTTCTTCTTGAGATCGTAACGGACTCACCTATGCTTCTATGTCTATGTGAATGTGATCTACTATATTACTTTTCTTACTTTGCTACTTGGTCCTTTTGTTTTTCTCTATTTGTCTATCAAAACTTATATAACAGAGCCGAGCTGAACCTGAGCCTGATTGCGCTCGAGCTTGACTTGTTTATAACAGTGAAGCTCGAGCCTTTTTATTTACGGATCGATTTGGGCCCGAATAAAATTTATGATAGAGTTAAAACAAAAAAAAAAAAGAAATGATAGGGATGCCTAAAAAACATGACTAATTATATGACTAACACTATGTGGCAAAAATTTATTGGTTTGTGAAAAAGTGGGTCCGGCTTCTACAACCAAAAAACTTTTGCCACATAGTGTTAATCATACAATTAGTCATGTTTTTTAGGCATCTCTATCATTTCTCCAAAAAAAATATCTCGGATAAAACTAGGTGTGTTGCAACAGGTTCGAACTCAGCTCATCTATAAAATAGTTATACGTAATATATATTTTAAAGGTCGTTTATACTCGCAAACCTAGTTGATATGTAGATATAAAGTTTGGGCTTGAGCTCAATTATTAAAGGAGTCTTAATTTAGGCTCGAGCTTATTTAGGCTCAGCTCGTTTCGAGATTTTAACGATTTGATATCAAGCTTTATACAAAAGGCTTGGCTTGTTTTCATCTTTAAATACCAATACTCAGTCTTACCAGGGTAGAGTGTGAATCGACACGCACATATACTTTTGTTATTTTTTCACTTTGTGTGCCCAAAAAAGCGTAGCATTTTTATAAAAAAGTGTATAAATATAGAAAAGAGAACATATTTACCCAAATAATTTAAAAAACGGTGAAACAAATGCGTTTATATATACGGTAAAACCTCTATAAATTAATATTCGATAAATTAATAACCTTTATAAAATTAATAATTTGTCCAATTCCAACTTGGGATCAGTATAAATTTAGACCCCTTAAAATGGTTTTACTGTAAGACTGTAGGTTTAACTTTAGAGGAAATTTCTTAAATGAACACTTTCTGTGTTAGATTTCGAGAATGAACCTCGTCTATATATTTTTCGAAAATGAACTTTTCAATGTTATACGTTAGATTTCTACCGAAATATGTTTTAAACCGCATACGTGTATAACCAATTTCACGGCAGTGAGTTTGGGCGGATACAAACCAAAGTAAGTTAGTGGCGTGTTTGGCGCATTCGGCGAGAGGTGCAGCCGTGGCGTTGCAGGTACTGGCGCGGCCCCGGCTGAAGCGTGGCTTGTAGGCATGGCTGGCTGGCTGCGTTATAGAACATCGTGTTTTGTTATAGAACAACATCGTTTTGTGGCTATCTCGCCTTAGATGGACTTAAGCTCTTTGATAGAGAAGTTTCCTATAATTTAATGCATGATGTTACTAAGAAATTTAATGCAGGATCGTGTTTTGTGGCAAACATATGGTGTAGGGATAAGTAAGTGAACGAAAACAATCTGATATGTTTGAAACGGGTAAGTGCGCCACTGACCCTTACATCCCTAATATCATAATAAATTCAAGTAGGCACCCGCGACCTCCAAGCCTAAATGATGTCTTATTATGATGAAATTGGTCAAACAAGTTAATACAATTACACTAAATATATCCAACATATGGTCAGGTAGATCCCTTAAACGAATTCCTTCCATATGTTTGAGATTGACATTATTTTGTTGAGGCAGTGTGACATGTTTATAAAAGATATGTTGTGGGCATGAAAAGATATGATTGTGACACAAAATGGAAAAGCTATGATAGTGACATAAAATGAATCTCTGGAAAGTGTAGTGCTCACTTTAGATAATCACTATGTATATGGTTTATTTTGGTAATTGGCTTTTAACTTTATATTAGGCCAATGCTAATAGTAAGGTTGTCTCTCACCTAACCGAGGAGATGATCGCATTATCCCTATTAGCCCAACTGAACAATGATAAGTCACCACCCTACTTTTTCAAAGTTATGATAGGTCTGCCAACTGCAAGTTTCAATTGTTTTGTCTGTACTTTTATTTATTTATTTTTGTGAGGTCTTTTAATTGTGGTTGTGCTTGCTTTATTATCAAATTGTAGTTAGAGAGAGAAAGTTGATGTGACACTGATGTAACGGAGAATGACTACAATATATATAGTTACTATTAGCATTGGCTTTACGTTAATTAAGGTTATTTGCACCAACTTAATTTTTGATTTGCTCCAACTGCAGATGACATTATTTGGTACAGTAGAAACAGTTGTACTGTGTACTACTTACTGCTTATTGTGCTTGCATCAGTAGTACTGCTTATGTATGGATAAAAAATACAGTAAATGTTAACAAATCAACTTTTATGATATAGGCCGCTTTGAATATAAGAATCCCCTAAAATTCATGCATGTCAACAATTAGATGAAGTAAAATACAAACACAAATAAGACCATTTACAAATATTGCAACAAGTATAAGAAATAGAAATATCAAGATTAGCCAAATGATGCATATTGCATCAAAAATTAGAAATAAAACTGCCAACAAGAGCCAGATTATGTACTCCATCTTGCAACGATGGATAAATACCAAACCTGCATAAATAGATGCCATAATGGACTAAAGTTTAGCCCAATGGATCACTTTCCAGAACCCTTTCTTTTCATGTTTCTTTCATTTTTTGAGTTAACTTTGAGGGTTCATCTCCATCGGGGGATATGTAAGCAAGGTTATAAATAGCGGCGTGATGCTACATGACGTCAATACACTGCGGCTAAGCGAAGTTTTTGGTTTATTAAGGCATAGCGCACAAAATAGAAAAATATTTATATATTCATATCATATTTCATATATATCGAGTTTACAAAAAGATGTGGCATAAGGCGACGTGACCGCGTGGCGGCATGACCAAGCCTCACACCTTTGCGAGGCCTTTGTGGGACCTTTGCGAGTCTTTTAGAACCATGTATGTAAGTAATCAACGCGATTTAATAATCCTCCAATTTGGTAAGGAAAAGATGAACCATGATAAATTCGTTTAATCAAAGTTACCTCGGGGTGGAACTAGGGTGTCTTGCGGTGTCACCTCAAACTTTGATAAGTAAAAAACTGAAAATTAACCTCAAAATCTGATGTAAACCTTATATTATAGACCCGTAGGAGTGACCAGAAAAACCAAAAAAAATCGAAACAAAACCTAAAACCGAATCAAAATAACCAATCGAAATAAAAAAATTGATGGTTCGGTTGTTACCTTTTCAAAAAATAAAAAATCGGCTAGGTTTCGGTTTTCGTCGAAAACCAAACCGGCTTTATTATATAATAATACTTAAACTAAATAAATCAAATTTATAATTTCATAATCATTTTGAGGGTGGATTTATAATATATTTATCTTAATGTTTATATGCGTGTTTTTCGTTTGCGTGTACTTACTTGACAATATATCAATACATATGTGACAATGAACTTGCATGTGTGTGTGTCTCATCTATATGTGTGTAATTGTAGAAATATAAGATAAACATTATTAGGCATAAATTGACAAAAAAGTAAAGAAAAATAACCAAATTTTTACGAAAAACAAGTTTGTTGGTATAAATTGGTCACACCCAAAAATAAACGGTTAAAAGTTTAAATAATCAACCGAACCTAAAACCGATAATAGCGGCGTCCAAGTTCAAAACCGATTTCGGTTTTGAATTTTATAAAACCGACATTTAGCGGTTTACCAAAATGCCGACTAACCAAACCAAGCCGCGACATTAATCTGTATGCACCCGTTCACTTCTAGCTTTAGTTTTGCTACTGGACATTGACCTACTTTGGTAAGTGTTAGTATCCCCAAGGTGGTCCAACAATATGAGTTTTCCAAATTGACTAAAAACTTTATTACTTCGACAAATTAATAAGTATTGATGTCGTATGACCTAATTTGAATGCCATCGATTAAGACATAACACCTATTCTTTTATAGAACCTAACCTATTTCCAACCATACCAATTCCCCACAAGTAAAACTTTGATACAGATATGTGCATTATTAATGTGAATGAGAAAGTTGTACTAATACATAAAGTCATAAAGAAGGTTGGTGCCCAAAATAATGTAAGATGAAATGTTATTATGTGTTCTTGTTTGCCAAATTAAGTCTAAGATGAACAAAAGACAATGTATAAAAAATATAATTACGAAAACTTGTTGTGTGAACTATGTGCTATCAAACTTGTATTTGTAGTGCGAAGTTTGATTATAGTTGGGTCATAGATTTAAATTTTATAAGATAGATAGCAAAACGAGTGGGCGGATTGGAGGAGGTCGAACACCCCCTGGCTCCGTCCTGATAATATCTACTTTGTTAATCATCTCCGGTAAGAAACAAAATAGGAATTTACAACTTCATAAAAATCCTTATAAATTGGCAAACGTACAAATTTATCCATGTTCAAGTTACTCGGTGTAAAAAATAAAATAGAAATTTACAGCTTCACAAAAATCCTTATAAAGGGCAAACGTACAAGATTTATCCATGTTCAAGTTCTCGGTGAGTGCGATTGTTTAACTCTTATTTACGCGGCCTAATTGGAGGCTTTCTTGGGGGTTTTTTCATTTTTTTTTCTTTTTCTTTTTTGCTGTTGTTTTCGACTATTTTTCTAGTCATCCTCAAATGTGTACCTAGTGAGAGTGAGGTCTGATTTGCAGTTTATGAAAGAGCATATGTTTTAAAACTTTATAACCATATGTTAGAACTATAAACACTTTACAACCACATCATATTTACTGAATATCGACAATTGATTTGCGGTTCATTTGTTTTGTATGTTTTTCTAAACATGTGTTTTAATTTGTCTTTTTGGTCATGAGAGACAAAAGGAATATGTATTTGTGGGACTTGTGTGAACATTTGTGTGTCATTCCTCGATCCAACTCCGTTTGCAATCTAATCTAATGATAAACATTATATGTGGTACATATTTTAATAGTAAATTACTTTTGTTTCTATTAACCAAACTCGAAAAGTATTCGTCAGATAAAAACAAATTGGTACCATGACATTTCACCGACCCTGACTTGATGTGATAATATAAAATTATGAGTTGTTTTAATAAACATAACTAAACTCGTTATCTTACTATATTTTGATATGTCATGTACAAGTTTCCCACTTGTTTTGGCTTGATTTTCTTGTATATCTTTATAGGAAGACCTTGACCAGTCTCATAAAAGAAAATAATGCCTTGACACTATAGAATAAATCTATAATACAATAAACTTGAGCCCCTTAATTTAATGTGCAAGAGTGAATGTGCACAACAATTTGTACGGTACAATCCGTGTAAAGCCATATGATTTAATACCAAGTAGTGAAATATGTAAAATTCAATGAAGTCGTCATTAATCGGAGGTATACGAAGAGACATGAAGTTACATTATGATCATTACTTGGAGGTATACAAAGAAACAATGCATTTAGTTGTTGCAACACTTCATATTCATCTTAAGGAGCCTATAAATAACACATGCATTTCTTAAAATTTCCACACCATGGAGAAGAAGTTTGTGCCCGTGAATTAAGTTTGTGCCCGTGAATTACGTGTTATCAGTCAAGGTATGTTTGTTGTCATTTGCTTTGTTTACTTTCCTCTTCTTGCAATACTTGCTGATATGTGTGATATATTGTACATGATGTGGCTTATGTATGTGTAATTTTCGTTCATTAATGTTGAATATTTAGACTTGATTTCATAATTAGAATGTTACTGTCGCGTAAAAATGTTAAGGGCAAAAGAACTAAACCTTTACATATAGTGCATGCATATGGGTTGTTTAGAAAAGAACTTTATGCTTTCATCTCTTCTCATTTTTTCCATCACGTATCAATTCTTCATGCTGCCCTTTTCGAATTCGAAAACGATCATTAAAAGCCTTCCTGGATATGATGGTGATCTTCCTTTTGATCAGTTTCGAAACCGGGTACGTATATTCTACACTTCATCAATTTTATTCTAACCTTCCTTTGCTTTTGGTACGTTCATCTGCTTATTACTACGTATTATTTTTTTTTCTTCATCAATTTATTAGTTTCATGTTCATTATCATTATTTATCTGATGAAACCCCAAGTGTTTTATGGAGTATTTGTTTACTAAACTGATTCAAGTGTCCGTAAAGAAAGGGTACCGTGATTTCTTGCAGAGGTAAGAACGTAAACAAAATCTTCACATTTTTCTGTTATGTTAGATTACATATTAGTTGAGTTTCTGTATTTTACTAATAGGTAACATCCAAAAAAGATCAAGAGCAATATTGGGCAGATGGTGTGGTCTTTCCAAGCATTTTTAATAGAAAAATTGACAAGATGTCCATTCTTTGTTCTCCATTTTACAAAGATCTGCTTTGTCACCGACCATGTTTCACCGTTAGTGTGAATGTTGCTTAGAGAAAGTGCCAGGGGGCATATATAATTGGTGTATAGTTGTTACTTTAATAAAGAATTGAACAACAATTGGAGCTTACGTAAAATGGGACAATTATTTACTTATGTGATGTCCAAGATAATGAAAGTTTGTGCAAGTGCCACTCAGATAACAATGGCAATATTCACGTTTTACGTTAAACTATTTCATTTTGTCACATTCTTAATTATTGTAATAAGTCGATGTTATCATATTTGTCAAGATATATCGATCACATTGAGATACTGTCACACCCTCGCCGGAGGCGGAAACACGAGGTGTAACGGAAGGGAACATAAGCACAAGATAATAGAACATACCAACGTTAATATTTAAAAGAAAAAGTACACCATTACAATACCAGTTTAGCCGTCATCGGCAAATATATTACAAGTTTAGTTCCCAAAATATTGCGTTCTATTACATAATGATTTGTAGTGACAATTGAAAACTTCATTATGCAAGACTTGGTAGAAAAAGCTTACTAACGATCACCTGAAATGCATGAGAGAAAACGGGTCAACTATGAAAATAGTTGGTGAGTAAACACGTTTCGTAAAATAAGAAAAACTCATAAAAAAATATTCAAAGCTTTCGGTCATCGAAAATAATCCACAAAGCAAAGGCATTGTAAATCCACTCGGCCCAAGTTCCGCCCATACAAAACTTGCAACCTGTGTGTTCACAACCCATTGCACAAAATATAGCGTCTAGTTTATGCTCATGCACACGTTGCCAAATGAGGTCACAAAGCAAAGTCATTGTAAATCCACTCACCCAAGTTCGCCCATACAAAACTTGCAACCTGTGTGTTCACAACCCATTGCCAAAAGTAGTATGTATAATGGTCAAGTATAAGCGGTCATAATAGTTCACAATATAGAACCACGTATATAATAATTCGTGGATGCTCGAACATGGGAGACTTTCCTTTGCTCCAACAAGGGAGACTCCTTTGTCACTCGACCACCTAGGCGAGAATTATTGAGAACGCTCCACCAATAAGGCGAGACTTTGCACGCTCCACCCATAAGGCGAGACTTAGAACGCTCCACCGATACTCTGTGAGACTTTGGGTCAAGAACGCTCCACCAAAACGGCGAGACTTTTAGGTCATAACACGTACGGTTCAATATATTCAAACAAGTCATAAGTTCATAATTAAGTTCAAGGATTGATTCGAGTTCACAAGTTCTAGTCAAAAGAGTTCACAAAGTAAGAATCAATTTAATTCAAGTATAGTTCATGCATTCAGCCCCCAAAATATAGTAAAACGGTAAAAAAAAAAGGGGATGTGATTACTCACTTGATGAATCGGTATGATGACAAGAGTGAGTACACCGAGATATAGAGAAACTTTAATCTTGACCTATGATGAATGTTATGATACGTAATGAGTTATGATGTAATGATATGCATGCCCTTCGTATGTTATTTATACCATTTGCGAGTTTTGAAAATAATACTTTTCGTCGAAATAATACTCTTTTGACGTCTTGACCATTCTTAAATTACTTTACAAGTATTTACGTCAAAATGTCATCCTACAATGGTTTTATAATGACTTATAGTGAAATTTTCACTTTTCGTCAGTAAAACAATGTCGCCGAATTTTCATGAAAGTGACAAAAATAGCTCCGAAAAACTAGTCGTAAAATGGTGTACGTCGAACGTTAGAGAACGAACTCGACGGTTTTGGAAAGTTTGTATCGAAATCTAGAAGTTTCAGTTCAGGAGTTTTCGTCCCAAAGGTCTCGAACATAAAGATAATAAGGGTTAAAGATGGTGGTTTTGGCTAAAATGTTGTGTAAAAATGAGTTTCGGCCAAGTTTGAACATCCATAAATAATTTATTACAACTCCGCTTTACAAACGGTTGATTGTTTTGAAAAATATGCTCGGTGAACTTGATTTTATTAGAAGACAATTCGTTCCAATAAGTTTCACAACCTCGTTAAAAACAGCCCTCAACAGGGGGACGCATAGCTACCGTAACACTTGTCTCGTAAAAATAATATAGTTTTTCTGAAAATAATAGTTACGGCAACTTTATGAAAACGTGCATATCTTTGTTGTTTCAAATCCGTTTTCACGATAATACGTCCTTAGCTTCGTATCAAAGTATACTAATATATTTTTGACAAGTCGAAATAATTTGTGAAGCTTAAGGCTCGTTTTTGTCCCGAACAATGTAAAACAAAGATGCTGAAATTTCAGAAAACTATAATTTTCATCGTCAAACTTGTAAAATCCATAACTTTCGTTATAACTCCGTTTTATTCCGTTCAAGCGGCCACGGATTCGTTTTAAAGTATATTTTCTAAATATCAAGGCCAAAATGTCGTGCCTACTGTCGGTTTTTCCAGAAAATCAAAATAAGGACAGAACGTAATTTATACTTATCGAAAATAGTTTTTCTCGGACAAAACCTATTCTAATCCCTTCAAATCAACTCCAAAGCTAATATAATCCTACCATACACCTTCTTAGGGTGTCATGGGTTCCTAAACATCATCAAGACCAATATATACCAAGGGAATAATTATAGGATGACTTTATATATATCAAACACTTAAAATCAATGTAAAATGGTATAAATCAACATAAGTCTTGCATGTTGTTGCTCAAAATGATGAGATGAGTATGAAATGAATATGTAAGATGAAAAATAAACATGAGATGCTTACTAGTGATATGATGAGGTGATTAAAACAAGGATTAACCTATTCACCCTAGGTTTTTATTTCAAAACCTTAAATAAGAGTGTAATCTAGAGTGTTTTAACTTGAGCGTTGGAAAAACTTGATGATCTTATGCACTCCTTAATGGTGATCGGTTTGGAAGGAAGAAACAAAGAGAGAACAAACTTTGGTAGCTTTGAAAAAATGAGATGAATGATTGAAGTGAAATTATTACATGGAGTATAGATATATACTATCACAAGAAAATCTTTACCAACCCATAAATGCTACCCCTCCCCTCATGAACCGGTTTTGGGGGAAGGATGTCTCTCAAATACATTTTTTTTTTATTGTGTATATATATAAAATGTGTAAGTCAAAATGTAAGTGTATTGAGATAAATGGTAACTTGTATACATTTGTGAAACTATAGTAGTTTTAGTTAAAATAAATTTTAATGGACCAAAGTAAATTATATTAAGATCATAAAAATTGTAAAAATATTTTTCTTGCATAATTTGAGTGATAATATAATTATCGTGTAGTTTTTAAGAAAACCGTCGTAATAATATCAATTTAACAATTTGTATATGAAATAAATTTAAAACACCTGGTAAACTCAAAATATAGTTTTTATAAACTAAATGTAAGTATAAAAATATGTCGGGATAATTTTTAGAAGTATCGGATTAAATGTTCAAAATAATAACTTACGCGATAACGTTTATTTAATATGAAAATTACGCGTTTAATGTGAAATGCAAAACCCATGCATGACTAGTATGATGAATGTAGAGTTTGAGAAATGACCGAAAATTGAGAATTGTGACATTCTTCCCATGTCACGGAATCACGTCCCTCGTGATTCGATTAACGATACTATGGTCCGAACCTCGACAAGAGTTCTAAAAGTTCATGCTCGTATGAACAGTCTAAATGATCATATCAATGCCCATGTATAGGTTCCCATTCAACTAAGTACGTGCCCGTGATTAGATTGGATAGGGTAAACTTGCCCAATATCGAACGTAGCTCTCAAAAGACCTTTAGGTAGTCGATTCTAATTTAATCTCACAACTCATCAAACAAGAACTGTCATGAGATTAAACTAAACCGACTTGAGTAAACTTGTCTCTTAGCTTGATTTTCGCAACTCATCAAACAAGAACTGTCACTAGATCAAGCTAGGAAACAAGTTGTTAGAAAGATAGGATTCAACATCCTTGAATGAAGTCTTTTGAAAGATTCGTTCGATCTTGGATTTGCTTACACAATTCAAATCAAACCAACAAAATATATATAACAACTAAGGTCGATATCAATAGGTCTCAAATTAATCAATGTCGTGAACGTGGTAAAGATTGGAAGGAAGTTATTTACTCAAAATTATGTCGCATGCAAATAAGGTAGTTGTTCGAAAGAATGTACCCGTTAAGCGTTGCGGGCTTCCTGTACTCCGGATAATGCTCGACCACGCGTGGGGAACTTCAATGTTCGATCTTGTGGGCCTTCTATTGCCAATGCCGGTTTGGACGATTACCTCGGCGTGTGTTTCTTGCGACCATGATCTTACAAATGGACCAAAACATCGGGTTGAGTAAACGCGACATTCTAACGGTCGGATGAGGTGCGAAGCTGGTAATGTGTTATAGTGATCGAAACATGACAGGAACAGAGACATGCTATGTCTAACAAGTCGAAAGATGGAAAAGATAAGATATGAACAAGGTACGGTAATGTAGACGTGAACATAAAAACATGCTATGCATACCCACCGACCAATGCAACTTCAGTGACCGGACTCCAAAGACTCGACTAAACATGATTTAAAATTATTCTTATCATTGCATGGTTCTTCATAAATTAGACATAGTTGATCAGGCTATGTATAATTTATGATTAACGATGCAACGATAGGACTAGATGACTCGGATGATGTTCAATGTTTAATAATTTTTTTTTTTTTTTTATAGTTGTGATTTTTATTTTTGAAAATCGGCATTCTCTATAACCTTTGGCTCGATACCAATGTCACACCTCACGGAGATGAAACACGAGGTGTACTAGGAACATAAGCACAAGATAATAGAACATACCAACGTTAATATTTAAAAGAAAAAGTACACCATTACAATACCAGTTTAGGCCCATCGGCAAATATATTACAAGTTTAGTTCCCAAAATATTGCGTTCTATTATATAATGATTTGTAGTGACAATTGAAAACTTCATTATGCAAGACTTGGTAGAAAAAGCTTACTAACGATCACCTGAAATGCATGAGAGAAAACGGGTCAACTATGAAAATAGTTGGTGAGTAAACACGTTTCGTAAAATAAGAAAAACTCATAAAAAAATATTCAAAGCTTTCGGTCATCGAAAATAATCCACAAAGCAAAGGCATTGTAAATCCACTCAGCTCCAAGTTCCGCCCATACAAAACTTGCAACCTTTGTGTTCACAACCCATTGCACAAAATATAGCGTCTAGTTTATGCTCATGCACACGTTGCCAAATGAGGTCACAAAGCAAAGTCATTGTAAATCCACTCGCCAAGTTCGCCCATACAAAACTTGCAACCTGTGTGTTCACAACCCATTGCCAAAAGTAGTATGTATAATGGTCAAGTATAAGCGGTCATAATAGTTCACAATATAGCACCACGTATATAATAATTCAGTGGATGCTCCAACATGGGAGACTTTGCCACTCGCTCCAACAAGGGAGACTCCTTTGTCACTCGACCACCTAGGCGAGAATTATTGAGAACGCTCCACCAATAAGGCGAGACTTTGCACGCTCCACCCATAAGGCGAGACTTAGAACGCTCCACCGATACGGCGAGACTTTGGGTCAAGAACGCTCCACCAAAACGGCGAGACTTTTAGGTCATAACACGTACGGTTCAATATATTCAAACAAGTCATAAGTTCATAATTAAGTTCAAGGATTGATTCGAGTTCACAAGTTCTAGTCAAAAGAGTTCACAAAGTAAGAATCAATTTAATTCAAGTATAGTTCATGCATTCAGCCCCAAAAATATAGTAAAACGGTAAAAAGGGGATGTGATTACTCACTTGATGAATCGGTATGATGACAAGAGTGAGTACACCGAGATATAGAGAAACTTTAATCTTGACCTATGATGAATGTTATGATACGTAATGAGTTATGATGTAATGATATGCATGCCCTTCGTATGTTATTTATACCATTTGCGAGTTTTGAAAATAATACTTTTCGTCGAAATAATACTCTTTTGACGTCTTGACCATTCTTAAATTACTTTACAAGTATTTACGTCAAAATGTCATCCTACAATGGTTTTATAATGACTTATAGTGAAATTTTCACTTTTCGTCGTAAAACAATGTCGTCGGAATTTTCATGAAAGTGACAAAAATAGCTCCGAAAAACTAGTCGTAAAATGGTGTACGTCGAACGTTAGAGAACGAACTCGACGGTTTTGGAATGTTTGTATCGAAATCTAGAAGTTTCAGTTCAGGAGTTTTCGTCCAAAAGGTCTCGAACATAAAGATAATAAGGGTTAAAGATGGTGGTTTTGGCTAATTGTTGCGCAGAAAAATGAGTTTCGGCCAAGTTTGAACATCCATAAATAATTTATTACAACTCCGATTTACAAACGGTTGATTGTTTTGAAAAATATGCTCGGTGAACTTGATTTTATTAGAAGACAATTGCTCCAAAAAGTTTCACAACCTCGTTAAAAACAGCCCTCAACAGGGACGTTACAGCTACCGTAACACTTGTATCGTAAAAATAATATAGTTTTTCCGAAAATAATAGTTACGGCAAGTTTATGAAAACGTGTATATCTTTGTCGTTTCAAATCCGCTTTCTAACGTATAATACGTCCTTAGCTTCGTATCAAAGTATACTAATATATTTTTGACAAGTCGAAATAATTTGTGAAGCTTAAGGCTCGTTTTTGTCCCGAACAATGTAAAACAAAGATGCTGAAATTTCTGAAAATAATATATTTCGTCGTCAAACTTGTAAAATCCATAACTTTCTCGTTATAACTCCGTTTTATTCCGTTCAAGCCGCCACGGATTCGTTTTAAAGTATATTTTCTAAATATCAAGGCCAAAATGTCGTGCCTACTGTCGGTTTTTCCAGAAAATCAAAATAAGGACAGAACGTAATTTATACTTATCGAAAATAGTTTTTCTCGGACAAAACCTATTCTAATCCCTTCAAATCAACTCCAAAGCTAATCTAATCCTACCATACACCTTCTTAGGGTGTCATGGGTTCCTAAACATCATCAAGACCAATATATACCAAGGGAATAATTATAGGATGACTTTATATATATCAAACACTTAAAATCAATGTAAAATGGTATAAATCAACATAAGTCTTGCATGTTATTGCTCAAAATGATGAGATGAGTATGAAATGAATATGTAAGATGAAAAATAAACATGAGATGCTTACTAGTGATATGATGAGGTGATTAAAACAAGGATTAACCTATTCACCC
The DNA here is from genome assembly GCA_910596185.1 of Chrysanthemum makinoi. Taxonomy (NCBI): domain Eukaryota; kingdom Viridiplantae; phylum Streptophyta; class Magnoliopsida; order Asterales; family Asteraceae; genus Chrysanthemum; species Chrysanthemum makinoi. The sequence goes on from OU343222.1 coordinate 351,406,166, forward strand.
TAGGTTTTTATTTCAAAACCTTAAATAAGAGTGTAATCTAGAGTGTTTTAACTTGAGATTTGGAAAAACTTGATGATCTTATGCACTCCTTAATGGTGATCGGTTTGGAAGGAAGAAACAAAGAGAGAACAAACTTTGGTAGCTTTGAAAAAATGAGATGAATGATTGAAGTGAAATTATTACATGGAGTATAGATATATACTATCACAAGAAAATCTTTACCAACCCATAAATGCTACCCCTCCCCTCATGAACCGGTTTTGGGGGAAGGATGTCTCTCAAATACATTTTTTTTTTTTATTGTGTATATATATAAAATGTGTAAGTCAAAATGTAAGTGTATTGAGATAAATGGTAACTTGTATACATTTGTGAAACTATAGTAGTTTTAGTTAAAATAAATTTTAATGGACCAAAGTAAATTATATTAAGATCATAAAAATTGTAAAATATTTTTCTTGCATAATTTGAGTGATAATATAATTATCGTGTAGTTTTTAAGAAAACCGTCGTAATAATATCAATTTAACAATTTGTATACGAAATAAATTTAAAACACTGGGTAAACTCAAAATATAGTTTTTATAAACTAAATGTAAGTATAAAAATATGTCGGGATAATTTTTAGAAGTATCGGATTAAATGTTCAAAATAATAACTTACGCGATAACGTTTATTTAATATGAAAATTACGCGTTTAATGTGAAATGCAAAACCCATGCATGACTAGTATGATGAATGTAGAGTTTGAGAAATGACCGGAAAATGAGAATTGTGACATTCTTCCCATGTCAGCGGAATCACGTCCTCGTGATTCGATTAACGATACTATGGTCCGAACCTCGACAAGAGTTCTAAAAGTTCATGCTCGTACGAACAGTCTAAATGATCATATCAATGCCCATGCGTATAGGTTCCCCATTCAACTAAGTACGTGCCCGTGATTAGATTGGATAGGGTAAACTTGCCCAATATCGAACGTAGCTCTCAAAAGACCTTTAGGTAGTCGATTCTAATTTAATCTCACAACTCATCAAACAAGAACTGTCATGAGATTAAACTAAACCGACTTGAGTAAACTTGTCTCTTAGCTTGATTTTCGCAACTCATCAAACAAGAACTGCCACTAGATCAAGCTAGGAAACAAGTTGTTAGAAAGATAGGATTCAACATCCTTGAATGAAGTCTTTTGAAAGATTCGTTCGATCTTGGATTTGCTTACACAATTCAAATCAAACCAACAAAATATATATAACAACTAAGGTCGATATCAATAGGTCTCAAATTAATCAATGTCGTGAACGTGGTAAAGATTGGAAGGAAGTTATTTACTCAAAATTATGTCGCATGAAATAAGGTAGTTGTTCGAAAGAATGTACCCGTTAAGCGTTGCGGGCTTCCTCACCTGATAGAATGCTCGACCACGTGCGGGGGGAACTTCAATGTTCTGATCTTGTGGGCCTTCTATTGCCAATGCCAAGTTTGGACGATTACCTCCTGAGCGTGTGTTTCTTGCAGCCATGATCTTACAGTGGACCAAAACATCGGGTTGAGTAAACAACATTCTAACGAAGTCGATGAGGTGCGAATCGGTGGTAATGTGTTATAGTGATCGAAACATGACAGGAACAGAGACATGCTATGTCTAACAAGTCGAAAGATGGAAAAGATAAGATATGAACAAGGTACGGTAATGTAGACGTGAACATAAAAACATGCTATGCATACCCACCCGACCAATGCAACTTCAGGTGACCAGACTCCAAAGACTCGACTAAACATGATTTAAAATTACCCTTCTTATCATTGCATGGTTCTTCATAAATTAGACATAGTTGATCAGGCTATGTATAATTTATGATTAACGATGCAACGATAGGACTAGATGACTCGGATGATGTTCAATGTTTAATAATTTTTTTTTTCTGTTATAGCTGTGATTTTTATTTTTGAAAAATCGGCATTCTCTATAACCTTTGGCTCTGATACCAATCTGTCACACCCTCGCCGGAGGCGGAAACACGAGGTGTAACGGAAGGGAACATAAGCACAAGATAATAGAACATACCAACGTTAATATTTAAAAGAAAAAGTACACCATTACAATACCAGTTTAGCCGTCATCGGCAAATATATTACAAGTTTAGTTCCCAAAATATTGCGTTCTATTACATAATGATTTGTAGTGACAATTGAAAACTTCATTATGCAAGACTTGGTAGAAAAAGCTTACTAACGATCACCTGAAATGCATGAGAGAAAAACGGGTCAACTATGAAAATAGTTGGTGAGTAAACACGTTTCGTAAAATAAGAAAAACTCATAAAAAAATATTCAAAGCTTTCGGTCATCGAAAATAATCCACAAAGCAAAGGCATTGTAAATCCACTCAGTTCCAAGTTCCGCCCATACAAAACTTGCAACCTGTGTGTTCACAACCCATTGCACAAAATATAGCGTCTAGTTTATGCTCATGCACACGTTGCCAAATGAGGTCACAAAGCAAAGGCATTGTAAATCCACTCAGTTCCAAGTTCCGCCCATACAAAACTTGCAACCTGTGTGTTCACAACCCATTGCCAAAAGTAGTATGTATAATGGTCAAGTATAAGCGGTCATAATAGTTCACAATATAGCACCACGTATATAATAATTCAGTGGATGCTCGAACATGGGAGACTTTGCATTGCTCCAACAAGGGAGACTCCTTTGTCACTCGACCACCTAGGCGAGAATTATTGAGAACGCTCCACCAATAAGGCGAGACTTTGCACGCTCCACCCATAAGGCGAGACTTAGAACGCTCCACCGATACGGCGAGACTTTGGGTCAAGAACGCTCCACCAAAACGGCGAGACTTTTAGGTCATAACACGTACGGTTCAATATATTCAAACAAGTCATAAGTTCATAATTAAGTTCAAGGATTGATTCGAGTTCACAAGTTCTAGTCAAAAGAGTTCACAAAGTAAGAATCAATTTAATTCAAGTATAGTTCATGCATTCAGCCCCAAAAATATAGTAAAACGGTAAAAAGGGGATGTGATTACTCACTTGATGAATCGGTATGATGACAAGAGTGAGTACACCGAGATATAGAGAAACTTTAATCTTGACCTATGATGAATGTTATGATACGTAATGAGTTATGATGTAATGATATGCATGCCCTTCGTATGTTATTTATACCATTTGCGAGTTTTGAAAATAATACTTTTCGTCGAAATAATACTCTTTTGACGTCTTGACCATTCTTAAATTACTTTACAAGTATTTACGTCAAAATGTCATCCTACAATGGTTTTATAATGACTTATAGTGAAATTTTCACTTTTCGTCGTAAAACAATGTCGTCGGAATTTTCATGAAAGTGACAAAAATAGCTCCGAAAAACTAGTCGTAAAATGGTGTACGTCGAACGTTAGAGAACGAACTCGACGGTTTTGGAAAGTTTGTATCGAAATCTAGAAGTTTCAGTTCAGGAGTTTTCGTCCAAAAGGTCTCGAACATAAAGATAATAAGGGTTAAAGATGGTGGTTTTGGCTAATTGTTGTGCAGAAAAATGAGTTTCGGCCAAGTTTGAACATCCATAAATAATTTATTACAACTCCGCTTTACAAACGGTTGATTGTTTTGAAAAATATGCTCGGTGAACTTGATTTTATTAGAAGACAATTCGTTCCAAAAAGTTTCACAACCTCGTTAAAAAACAGCCCTCAACGGGACGTTACACTACCGTAACACTTGTATCGTAAAAATAATATAGTTTTTCAGAAAATAATAGTTACGGCAACTTTATGAAAACGTGTATATCTTTGTCGTTTCAAATCCGTTTTCTACGTATAATACGTCCTTAGCTTCGGATCAAAGTATACTAATATATTTTTGACAAGTCGAAATAATTTGTGAAGCTTAAGGCTCTTTTGACCGAACAATGTAAAACAGCATGCTGAAATTTCAGAAAACTATAATTTTCGTCGTCAAACTTGTAAAATCCATAACTTTCTCGTTATAACTCCGTTTTATTCCGTTCAAGCGGCCACGGATTCGTTTTAAAGTATATTTTCTAAATATTAAGGCCAAAATGTCGTGCCTACTGTCGGTTTTTCCAGAAAATCAAAATAAGGACAGAACGTAATTTATACTTATCGAAAATAGTTTTTCTCGGACAAAACCTATTCTAATCCCTTCAAATCAACTCCAAAGCTAATATAATCCTACCATACACCTTCTTAGGGTGTCATGGGTTCCTAAACATCATCAAGACCAATATATACCAAGGGAATAATTATAGGATGACTTTATATATATCAAACACTTAAAATCAATGTAAAATGGTATAAATCAACATAAGTCTTGCATGTTGTTGCTCAAAATGATGAGATGAGTATGAAATGAATATGTAAGATGAAAAATAAACATGAGATGCTTACTAGTGATATGATGAGGTGATTAAAACAAGGATTAACCTATTCACCCTAGGTTTTTATTTCAAAACCTTAAATAAGAGTGTAATCTAGAGTGTTTTAACTTGAGCTTTGGAAAAACTTGATGATCTTATGCACTCCTTAATGGTGATCGGTTTGGAAGGAAGAAACAAAGAGAGAACAAACTTTGGTAGCTTTGAAAAAATGAGATGAATGATTGAAGTGAAATTATTACATGGAGTATAGATATATACTATCACAAGAAAATCTTTACCAACCCATAAATGCTACCCCTCCCCTCATGAACCGGTTTTGGGGGAAGGATGTCTCTCAAATACATTTTTTTTTTTTTTTATTGTGTATATATATAAAATGTGTAAGTCAAAATGTAAGTGTATTGAGATAAATGGTAACTTGTATACATTTGTGAAACTATAGTAGTTTTAGTTAAAATAAATTTTAATGGACCAAAGTAAATTATATTAAGATCATAAAAATTGTAAAAATATTTTTCTTGCATAATTTGAGTGATAATATAATTATCGTGTAGTTTTTAAGAAAACCGTCGTAATAATATCAATTTAACAATTTGTATACGAAATAAATTTAAAACACTGGGTAAACTCAAAATATAGTTTTTATAAACTAAATGTAAGTATAAAAATATGTCGGGATAATTTTTAGAAGTATCGGATTAAATGTTCAAAATAATAACTTACGCGATAACGTTTATTTAATATGAAAATTACGCGTTTAATGTGAAATGCAAAACCCATGCATGACTAGTATGATGAATGTAGAGTTTGAGAAATGACCGGAAAATGAGAATTGTGACAGATACCTGTAATGATTTAAGTTTAATTAAGACATGTAACAATCTTGAAATAAGGCGGTATATTATTATTCTATGCAGTATAATTTGAATTTTATTTTAGATTGGAATATTTCAAGTTAATCAGTAAAAGAATACATTGATGAGATTAGTGATTCATAGTAATCGGTGTACTATATGGTTATTCAATTTTTTTGTCGAATTTTTGTTAGATAAAATTCATAAAAAGATTTGTGATATATCATCTATCTATAATACTATAAACTTGAGCCCCTTAATTTAATGTGCAAGAGTGAATGTGCACAACAAATTTTACGGTACAATCCGTGTAAAACCATCTTCTATAATACTATAAACTTGAGTCCCTTAATTTAATGTGCAAGAGTGAATGTGCACAACAATTTGTACGGTACAATCCGTGTAAAGCCATATGATTTAATATCAAGTATTGAAATATGTAAAATTCAATGAAGTCGTCATTAATCGGATGTATACGAAGAGACATGAAGTTACTTGGAGGTATACAAAGAAACAATGCATTTAGTTGTTGCAACACTTCATATTCATCTTAAGGAGCCTATAAATAACACATGCATTTCTTAAACTTTCCACACCATGGAGAAGAAAAAGTAGTTGGCATTCATATCTGCTAAAGCTGGTACTTATTTAACCTTCTGTATCCATGCATGCATATAAATTTTGATTTCCTTTTGCATGGCAACCACATGCATGCATGCACATTTGAATTCTTATCGTAATATAAACCAATTAAGACCATATTGAAGGCATATTGTAGTGGTATTAAATAATGCTATTATCATGCAGTTGAGAGGTTTTGAGTTAATAAGATCTATCACTTTAGTAACCGAACCATTCACCATGGAGAATGGTTTACTCACTCCAACGTTTAAGGTAAGTACCAGTTTATGCTATTTTACCCATTTGAGATAAAATACAATCCAAATGGACCTAATAACAACCAAATAAGCAGGCCAAGTGACATTTCTCATTTTCTTCAAAAGTTTATTTTTGACATTTCGTCTATTTTAGCATGGATCATAATTGGTTGTTTTATAAAGTTGATACTGAATGTTAATATCATATAATAGAAATGATTTTACATTTGATGTGTTCTCTGTATTTTGCATAATAGGTTCATGCAAGAATTCAACAAAGAAGAAAGTGACCGGCTTTGATGAATCGTCAAAGTAGATGAATCGTCAAAGTAGATGATACGTATCGATGTTTAAGTTTTATATAATAATAATGATAAATTATTGTAACATGCTAGGGATGCATATCATTAAACTTAGTTTTTGATATAATATTAACAAAACCAAGGTTAGAGGATAATAATACGATATGGATTCATTCATTTTATGGAAAATGTTCCTTTTTCTGGTAGAGCACTAATGTGCCCATTTTCAAATTCTGCTCCTACTATTGAAAAACGGATTGAATTTAATCTCGCAAAAGATTGCCTTCTGGTAAAAGAATAGCTAAAAGTTGGCCCCATCGACACTAATGGTGTTTGAACAACGTGGGTGTTGCATGTGTCATGTTGTGAAGCATTTGCTATTAGGGTTAGGTGTTAACCCTACTATTTCAGCTGTTAATGATAGTGACGCGGCGGAGCTAAGGCGAATGTCCGGTAAGGAGATGACGGAGTTGCCGGTGGTGTATATTGGTGGGAAGCTGTTTGGTGGAATGGAAAGGTTAATAGCGACACATGTTACTGGTGAATTAGTGACGGTTTTGAAAGAAGCAAAAGCTCTTTGGCTTTGATTTTTAGTTTGACTTTGACTTTGACCTCTATAATGAAATGTTTGTAGCTTTTTAATAATGATGCTGGATTAAATTTTTAGTATACTCTGCCGGGGTTTAATCTTTAGTAAGTGAACATTGATTCAGAAATAGACTATATAATATTTTTTTTGAATGGCGGAAATATATAATATGTGTAAATATTTTCGGTGCACATGATATCGATGAAAGAAGTATGATGTAGAGAATTCATAAACACATGAAGTGATTTCAAAGGTTCTTATGTATAATACATAATATAATTCATGGTTTGTGCACAAAATCATGTACGGTACAAACATGCTAATGCTTCACAAAATCTCTCAATTGAATGTAATGAAATGAAGGTGAAGCCCTTCCACACGGGCGTACCTTTGATGGATTTTAGTCATTTATGTTCAATGGATCTTTATCATTTATGTTACTTTGATCTTACTATTATACCATTAACAATGTTTTAAAATGTGTAGTTACACTAGAAATCGAGTTTTTGCACCAAACATTGATTGGAAATATCATATCTTTGTAATTGAAATTTATATAATTTGCCATCACCACCGACCGAAAAGTTTAATTTATTTACTTATTTTATTTAATTTCGTATTTTTTATTTTGTAATTTTTTGATGTCGTTTTATTTTTTATTTTTTTTAATGTTTAATTCTATTAATGAAGTATTAGATTGTTTAATGAATGTAATTGTTGAGGGCAAAAATTTTAAATTATAATTATAAAAAAAGTGAGTCCCAACAAATGGTGTTATTTGGTGTTAAATAACTATCTTGAAAAATTAGTTAATTATTCGTATAAAATACCATGAATATAACACAAAAAAAACAAACCAAAAAAAAAAAAAAAGCAATTTTTGAGAATACATCATCTTCACGTGCCTATTGCACAAACCATAAACGCATAAAATCGTGTAATTTATAAGAGCAAAAAATATAACAAAAGTGACAAATAAATATGGAAAATAACGAATATATGCATAATTCATATTAAAATATTAAATAAACTACTTTAAATACAAAACTTATGATAACATCAATTGCAATACTTTACATGTAACCACTTGCATATAATATTACGTAAAAAACACGTATATATTCAACCCTAATTGGTGCAACGCACGGGTGTTTGTAGCCTCGTAAAATAAAAAAGACGGTTGAGTGTGGTTGCATATATACCATGTTTCTAAACTCAGAAGGTTTAACCGGTTAAATCAGTTAGAAGAAAACTTGGCTTAACTGGTTGAACCGGAATCTGATAACTCGTTTGGGTCGAGTATTTTCTTATGCTAGCTTTCTTTTGTCGAGTCAATGATGTGAATATGCAACGTTTAACTGAAGTTATGCATCCAAATATATGTCACCTATTCTTTTGGTTATGATTATCATAGACGCTATATATAAAGTACGAATTTTTTTTATTAAAACTTAAAACTTAAAAATAAGTATTGCGTTATACCCAATGTACATTTGATTAAAAAGGTTAAAACATCTACCACTAAATTAATAATTTAAATATTGTTTCATCCTTATTTTAATTCATAATTTTTTTTTCGTAATGGCTACAAATCTAATTCGTAAGTGTTGTAGCAAAGATCACACAAGAACCACAAATTCACAAATATAATTATTTATCGTTATATATTGTCGCTTTGTGTTGGCGTATGTGTCTGGACGTCCTGATGTCCGGAGGAATTAGCGTCCGGACGGCATGCTCTGTCATCCCGAATGATTTTTGCCCAGCGGATAAAAGACTCGACCATGTCAGCAGATTTCACGGGATTTTCTTACCACGTGGCCTGACACCTACTAGGTAGGGTGGCTATAGGCCTGCGAATAAGTAACGTAGGTCTGCTGAACAGTAATTCGGGTACAAGGTTAGGGTAGTATAAATACCCAACACATTTAATGTTTTGCATTGACTTTTCACCTACATATACTTTCACATTTATTATCACATTCATTACTATTCGCTTATTCTCACGCCGGAGCTTGGTCCCGGGACAACACCCCGGGCGAGGCTAACGCGTGTTTGTATTGTGCAGGAAGGATCTAATCTTTTTACTTTGGATCGATTGCTTGAAGCTCAAACCTCCGATAAAGACCGGGTAGCAGGAATTTGCTTCTACACTTTGCATGTTATTCGTCTAGTATTATGTGATTTTTCTTCTAATGGAGTATTGTTTTAAACAACCCCATAAAGGGTTCAAATCTTTGCATCAAAGTTTTCATAGTCTGCGAAATCTAAATAAAATATTCCGAAGAAAAAAGAACTGAACGAGGTAGCGTAAAGTTGCAAAACACAAAAAACGACAATGAGATAACTAATCTCTATTTTATATAGTACTAATTTAATATTTGTATTATTATCTGATACCACGAATTTCAAGTTTATGGTGTTTCTGACTTTGAGATCTATGAAGTTGATCATGTGCCGCATTATCAGATAAGAGTTGATTTGTCTCTAAATTAAATTAAAAAGCCCCCAATACAAATATATGTGCATATGGCAGAAAAATATATATATAGCAGGTTGAAAATAATGATAATAGTATTATTAGCTTAAAAGTTACTATTATTGTAAAGATTTTCTATTATGTTAATGATAATTTTGAGACATATGAGCTTGATCACGTGGCTTCATCATGAGAAAGTAGAATTGTCTTTAAAGTAAAGCGCCCAATAAACAAATTATATGTATTTATACTACATATAACAAAGGAATGAATCTCTCTTCTCATAGTCTTAAAATTAATACTTACAAAATACAATGCCTATTGTACAATACACAATGCACTATTAATGATCATTCTCATCAATTTTAATTTTAAAACTTACAAGTCTTAAAGCTTAATGTACAAAATACAAAGCACTAGTAATGTGGTCAAGATAATTAATATAGTCAATTAACTAATCAATAAATACAATTAATGCAATTATTAAAACACTCTTTACATAAAAAATGCAAATTATTAAACATATTGTACAACCAACTTAACACAATTCTTGCATTAAATGTCACTAATACAAATAATAGAACACGTTATAAAAATATTCAAGCCCGAACGGGCAACGGGCCAAATAGGCTCGAGCCCGAACTGGCGCGGGCCAAATGGGTTCGAGCCCGAACATGCACGGGCTAAACGAAATTCTTGATATCCATAAATTTATTGTCAAAAAGAACATAGTAAACTACAATACAATTCACCGGAAAGTTTTATTTTAGGGTATCCGCCGCTGCAACGCGCGAGTACAGTGCTAGTAAATACAATAGATAATCTATATGCGATGAATGATTATTTAAACAAGGGTTTTTCTAACTTTTTTTTAACTTGTGCCCTAAGGGCACAAGTTAAGCACACCATAAGTACACCGGGGCACACGAAAAAGTACACAAGATTCACATAAAAGTACATACAAGTGTACTTTTATATGGGTCTCGATGTACTTTTTGTGTACTTTTAGTGTGCTTAACTTGTGCCCCTAAGACACAAGTTAGAAAAACCCTTCAAATAATATGGTTTCTATCTTTTAGGGATCAATATCGTCTAAAGTTTATTTTGAACATGATATATCATGTTAGTGTATTTGTGAGTGAGATTTTGATTTTTGTCAAATAAAAGTGTAATTTTAAAAGACTCACTTTTCTTTTTCCTCACAATAACCTCAACATGATTTATCATGTTTTAAATGAATTTGAGAGGATCTGTATCTTTTCTAAACATGTAAATTCATTAGTTAAACATATGACATTTTGCTGTCCAGATTCTTTAAGGACTTTTTAAACTCAGATTTATACGATTTTAACAGGTTAATCTCGAGACCGTTTATGATCCTTCACTAACCACTCATAAATGTACAAACCTATCAAGATTTAAATTCTTAACCTCTTATAAATTCATTTGTCACTTCATATTTTTGTAAATGATAAAATGGAGCAATAACTTGTATGAAGGAAAATAAATAAGTCTATAACTTTTCATGATAAAGAAAGTGTAGCTATACCTAACAAAACGATACAAAAGTTTAGGAGTTGAAAATATGGTTGTGCAACGAGATAACTTATAAAGAGGCACCACACTTTTTGGAGATGGAGTATCAATAATTCATCATCACATTGAGAATTTTATTTTTTTAGAGTGGGCACGAAGAATCACTTTTGGATTATTTACTTTTTCTTTGTTTTAAAAGGTATCTTATATTTCAAAAGGAAACTTTCTTTCTAATCAATCATAATCAGCTAACTAATGTTACTTTTAAGGTAATTCATGCACTTAGTTTTGAAGATTATACATCCCCTATATAGGCTTCACATCGCCATCGCTATCCTTGATGTTATGGTTTTGATCGATCTTGACTAACGTTATCCATGAATGTGGTCGTAACTAATCATCACGATAACATAGACTTATTACATCAAAATCACGTACATATCATGTCACGCCTAACGTTTAACAAAAATTTGACCATTACCTAATGGTTAACTAAATGTTGGCCATGACAAAAACATGCATACTTGCAACTTTATAACATTAATAATAGAGTTTTTTTAACTTGTAACCTAAGGACACATGTTAAAGAGGATCCCACAGCCTGGATGTCACTTTCTGAATTGTTAGGGTATGATGTTTGGAAGATAATGGGAACCAATCAATGGTTGCTGACCATTCAGAGGGTGACACTTATGCTCGTAAGTATGGTTCTCAATTATGATCATCCTAAAATAGTTAAGTCTATCTTGGCCTACGATTCATGTTTCCGACTCTAACCATAACCATAACTTTAGCTTCTAGTTTCGACCATGCGGCTAAACTCATTCAGCTCGGTCCATATCATGTCCACTTCCAAAGTACATCAACAAAGTTAAACATGAAAAAGAACAAAACATAAAGGGTTAATGATGAATAGATTTCCTATTTTTGTGACAGTATACCTTACCAAACATCTACTCAAACTAATGCTATTGCCTTTATTGACCTTTATGTTTTTCTTCACAAATCATATCTTCCTACATATTTTTCATGAATATGATGACCTCCACATTTTGCATCAATCACAAGTGCAAGTTGTTATGATGAGACCCCACCAATGACACACTGGCATCTGTTTTTCTTATGTGCATGTTGATATCATTATTATGTATTGCACCACATCATAAATCAATAAATCAAGTAAATACAGTTTGTAAGCTAATAATACAAAACTTATAGGCCCTGGACCTGACTAGGATCACAAGGGTTGGGTTGAGTTGGGTCAAACAAGTTCCAACCCATGACCATTGAAACTATGCTCTGATGATGAACTTGAGAGTGTAACCATTTCGTTCAAATCCGATACGCTATCTTGCAAGTTCAGTAGCAAATCTGAAGTGCTAAAGCTCAATGAGGGTTTAGTCCTGGGGACCAAAGGCACCTCAGCTTCACCCGCAAGCATTTGAACCACGTTTCGCATAGTGGGTCGAATATTGGCGTCTGGATGTGAGCATAACAACCCGACTAACAGCACTTTCATCATTTCCCTTTCCTCAAACTCCCCACCCAACCGTGGATCTGCAGCCTCAAGCAACCGCCCTTCCCGATGCAAACCCCAAGCCCAATCAACTAAACTACTCCTCGGTTTATTAGCCCCAACCCCAATTGCCTCCCTCTCAATAGGCCTTCGACCACTAGCCACCTCTAACACAACTGCACCAAAGCTATAAACATCCGTTTTCTCACTAGCCCGACCCGTTAACAAATACTCAGGTGCCAAGTACCCCATTGTCCCAGCTGCCACAGTCGGGTCAGGAGACCTATTTTGATTAATCACACGGGCTAATCCAAAATCACCTAATTTAGCATTAAACCCTTCATCCAACATAATGTTACTAGCTTTTACATCTCTATGAATAACTTGATTCTCACACTCATGATGCAAATAAGCTAAAGCCGACGCAACGCCCATTAATATCTTCCTTCTATGACTCCACAACAATGTGAGCCTTGATTCGAACAATGCTTTATCTAAGGACCCATTTGGCATCAAGTCATACACAAGCATAATTTCACCTTTTTGATGACACCAACCTAACAACCTCAACAAATTTCTATGTCTAAGCGTCCCAATAATCGATAACTCCGACATGAACTCAGCTTTTCCTTGATCATCACTATGACTACACCTCTTAACAGCCACAACATCATTTGTATCCAACAACACCCCTCTATAAACAGTCCCAAATGCTCCATGCCCAATCACTCGGGTCGAGTCAAAACATTTAGTAGCTAACTTCAACTCCTTATACGAAAATTCCCTAGGGGTCTTAAATATATCACTAACTAAAATCTCCGGTTTTTTCGATACTTTAAATCTCTTCGAATAAACCCACACAAACAAAACAACACATAATGCTAAGAAAAACGCGCTAGCGGTGACTACTCCAGCCACCGCTCCAGGCCCCTCCTTACACAACTTATTATGACATTTACTTTGCTTTTGTGTACTATGAGCCGCCAGTGTGTTCGACACTGGCGGCGCAGCCGCCGGTGGCGAACCGGCGGCTGGGTTCATAAAAACGGCGGCTGGCGGCGCCGGCGGCGGCTGTGAAACTAGACCCGGGTCATCAAAAAATGAAGCGAAACTCCACCATTCAACCGAGTGGACCTCAGTACTTCCCTGAGTTGACCCGGAAAAGCCAACATACATAATATCATTCACATATTGACTTAAATTTAAACTACATGATAAAACTGGCAACTTTGGTTTTACATTAAAATAAGATACCGAGACATTAAGCTGCTGAGTCAACCCGGAGAACTCGACCCACGAGTTAACCGAGTCACCACTTTTTAAGTCAATATCAACTGAGTCCAAATCAGTAGCTTTACTTGACACCATTGAGTCAAGATCCAATCCAACATGATTCCCATTAATATCTCTGAACTCATTATCCATCAAACTATCAAACTCAACCGCAACAGCACCTGCCGGAACACCCAAAAACCCGCCGGAATCCCCAACAGCACCATCCTCCGGCGAGATAACAAAAGCCAACCCACCACCAGCAGAGTCAACATTCAAGTCCACAATCCTGAAACTGAAATGGGTCTTGAAGCTCGCCGGAGAAAGACTCTCCGGTTGCCGGAATTTGATCGGTTTGTTATATAAAACCCTGCCGGCGCCGGAGTTTGGTACCGGGAGGTCACCGGTGAGCCTGACTGTGTTGTTGAACATATGGGCATCGCCTAAAAACTTTAAGCTAGTTAAAGTTAATGTTTGTAAGTCAAATGTGGTGCCTCCGGTGAGAGTTCCGGCTACATTGCTAAAAATAGAAAGAATGGTGATCAAGTGTGGAAATAGTGTAAGGAGTGTGTTATTTTTAGAAATTTTTGGATGCATGATATGGGTTTTTGATTTAAAGAATACCCATTAAATATCTTGGATTGGTTTTGATTTATTTGTAAGATATGAATGAATTAAGAGATTATGGTTCCGATGACATTGCTATAATTAGAAAGAATGGTGATTGTGTATGAAAGTAGTGTGTTTTTTTTGGAAAATTTTGGATAAATGATATGGGTTTTTTATTTAGTGAATACCCATTAAAAATCTTGGATTGAATGTAAGTTATTTGTGTGATATGAATGAATAAAGAGGCTTTTGATTGGATGTGAGAATATTTTTTAGTGAGAGAAAATGAAGTGCATGGGAAAAAAGAAGAGAATACTTGTGCCTGTGTTTTTGTGTTGTGATGATAGATAGGATCCAAAGAGTAGACAAGTGGGTGGTTAAAATGACACGTGTCAAACAAACGGTAATGTTGTCATGTAAAGATACTTTTTCCGTCTCAAAATTATTGTCATGACACAAAAATGATCAAGTTTAATAAAAGTGAGGTCACAACAATTTTTAATCACTCATATAGAATATTCCCTTACTAAAGTTTCTATTTATTACTAAATATGGTAAGTGGACAACTTTTTTGAAACAACTCAAAAAGGAAATATAGACAATTAATTTAAGATGGAGGGAGTAACTTTCATTCACATATATTTAGTTTTTGTTTTTTTCCATCTAGCTTGGAATAATGTGTGTTGTTTCATGGAAATTATTGTGGTCGACATAATCTTGTATTAGTTACTCCCTCCGTCTCAAAATTATTGTCAGGGGACAAGAATCACAAAGTTTAATAAAAGTGGGACCCCTATAAATCTTAACCACTCAAACTAATATTCTTCAATTATATTCTCTTTTTCTTACTAAATACTGGAAAGTGGACAATTAATTTGAGACATCCATAAAAGGAAATATGGACAATAAATATGAGACGGAGGGAGTATATGTTAATGGACTCATAAGTCTCACTCTATAAACAAATATGGTCGATGATTAGAGGTTGCAATTTGTGTCTAAAATTAAAAACATAAATTAAATGAGCAATTTTTTAAAAGATTTAGTTATATTTAACTTTCATTTTTTTTTTTGAAATGAGCATGTATTGACCATTTAAAAGTTAAATAGAAATAATGAGCACATGTTTTTTCTTAAAAACTAAATTGTTTTAAATGAAAAACTTATATATATATAATATATTTAGTTACTCAAATATAAATGAGTGTTACGTTTGAGGATTTTTTTTTTAATTGTTTTAGATCTTTTCTAAGCGATTCGTATAACATGAGGCTATTTGGTCCGTGCTCGTTTAAGCCCGTGTCCGTTCCCGTTAGGCTAATGCCCGTTTAGCCTGTTACCCATGCCCGCCCGGCTCACCCGTTTTGCCGCCTTTAGTCGACGTGATTAAACTTTTGCAAAGAATAATACTATAGTTAAAGTCAACAATGCATGTAAAGTAGTGAAAAATACAAGAAGATGTAAAGACTTTCTTCAAGGTAATCATGCTATGCTTTTAATCTTTTATATACCTTTTTGTTTTATACATAAAACAAGTTTTTCTTTTAACAGTTGTAAAAAACATGTTGAAACATGTGAAATGATGTTCTATGAAGAATGAGAAATGAGGAAACAAGACTGAATTTAGGTTAAATTGACCAATCAAATCATGACAAAATTATTTTGCTTCTTTCGTTTGTTTATTCATGTACTTTTGTTGTTTAGGCCAATGCTAACGGAAGCAAAACGTACTCCAAAGTGTACAAGTGTATTAGTCATATAGAAAGATATTGTATAGTTGTATTTTCATAAACAATTCAAGTTCAAAAGAAATGAGGGTAAACATTAAAGATGTTTTTATGTATTATTTCACATAACTTATTATGCTTTTACTACTATTTTTATTCTTGTTCAACTCAAACTTGTTTACCGTTAACGGTTGTTATACATAACTAGTTTATCTTCTTTAATGTTAAAAGACTTAAATACTTTTTTGTCTTCTTCACCATCACCACCATCTTAAGCAGTCAACATGCACCACCATTGCAACCGGCCATAAAAACCACCACCAGTCCTCCACTACCACCACTTTCAAATTTAATATATAAATCTTTTTAAAATTTAGAACTAGCACATAACAAAAAGTACATCCGGTTATATATGAAAATTATAAAATCCACATGAAAGTAAACTCGTAATTAATTTCATATAGCCCATGTATATGCTAATATGCTATAATGTTTTTGACTATCTTGCAATTCCTCGTACATAAACATAACAACTAGCTTTATTATTTTTATGAAACCATTAGCTTAATTTGGATTTTTACTAGCCTTGAAGTCAATGTCTTACCAAAGATGTGGTGCATGTGGGCCAAAGATGTTTTAGTGCACATATTTATAAATATTAATCTGCAAAACACGTTTGGCGGGGCTTATGACCGGTGAAATGAATTAGTGTAAGCATAGCCGTTTCGTAGTTTCAGTTGCCCTAGGCGATAATAACAAATACGCTTTATTATATTTGTAAATTAAAAATAAATTGCATATAAATTTAAATTATATGACTCATATATGTTTAATATTATATGTACTTATTGTTGGAACATCACTAACAAAATTTCTTGTATTTTACAGTGACCTACGAATTGATTAGTGACAGTTTTCTGTCACAAAGTCGTCCCTAATGAACCATCATTTTGGTAAAGACACACCTATTCGCAATTTTGGCGGTTATATCTATTAAAAAGGCTTCTATGGGTGAACCATCGCGACTGTTTGCATCCGTCTCAATTAGCGACGGTTATTCTGTCGCTGGGTCGTCGCTAAAGCGTCGCTAACTGCAATTTTTGTGAACCATCGTGACTATTACGAATAGAAGTGTCTCTAAGGCCATTTGAAGGGGTATTGTGACTGTTTTGAAGGGGCACCATGTACCTATAAATAGAGGACGAATTTGCCACTTTGGAATCATCAAAAACACATAAACCTCACCAATCTCCATCACAATAACGTTTCAGATTCGCTAGATTCAAGTTTATATACTTGGATTGATTGTTGTATCCTCTAAACAGTTAGTACTAGATAGGACGAATTTCTTTTAAGGACACTGCTTTTGCAGGCCTCAATCACGTTGTTGTAATATTTCATATTTGTTTATATTATTCCTAACAATCTTAAACAGAAATTTCAAAGAAGGATCAAGCGATGCAAAAGCCGCACGTTGAAAAACCTGAAAAGTTCAAAGGGTCTGATTTTCGTCGTTGGCAACAAAAGATGTTGTTTTATTTGACAACACTGCATGTGTCAAATGTTCTCACGGATCCTGAATCAACAAATCTGTATGTGGAAGGACAAAATGTTCCTACTGAGGCACAAGTGGCAGAATATGAAAGGGCCGCCTCGCTTTGGAATCATAATGAATATAATTGCAGAAATTATCTTCTGAATGCTTTAGATGATTCATGGTATAATATTTATTCTACCTTTGCAAGTGCAAGGGACATCTGGTTATCATTGGAAAAGAAGTACATGACTGAAGTTGCATGTTCCAAGAAGTTCGTTATTGGCAAATTTTTTAACTTCAAGATGACTGATGCAAAACCTGTTGTGAAACAAGTGGAAGAACTCCAAATCATTGTCCATGAATTGGAAGTAGAAGGCATGGGTATTAACTCTAACTTTCTTGTTGGTTCTATTATTGAAAAATTACCTCCATCTTGGAAAAATTTTAAGTTATATCTTAAACACTTGACTGACAATATGAGTTTTGAGCAACTTGTTCTTAAAATTCGTGTTGAATAAGATAACAGGATGCAGGAAAAGGCTGATGCAAATTCAATAGAACCAAATGCGAACATATTTTTAGTTTTTGTTTTTTTCCTTCTATGCTTGGAATGTGATTGCGTTTTGTTTCATGGAAATTATTGTGGTCGACATAATCTTTGTAGTAATATGTTAATGGACTCATAAGTCTCACTCCATGACAGGGGTGGCAATTCTCGACACGACACGATAAACGATATAAATTCGACACAAAGTTAAACAGGTTTGGGTTGAGGATAAACAGGTTTGGGTAAAAAACAAGTCAACTCTTCTAACCCGTTTAATAAACGGGTCGTGTTTGGGTTGAGTAAGTATTAAACAGGTCAACCCGTGAACCCATTTAAGTATATAAGATCTTAAAAATAAAATATATAACCTGTTTTTATGTTGGATGTGGATTATATATATTTTGTTATTTACTTAGTACGAGTGAATTATAATTTTATACCTTAGATATCATAAAAATTGACGCTTATAATTCAAAAAATTATCGTATAGTTATTTGTTTGTTATTTTTATCATATTTTAGATCCTTATATATTATTTTTAGCATTTAAACTAGCTAAATCGACAAACCACCAGCTTTATTAAGTGTTTGACCTATTTACTTAAATGGGTTAAACGGGTCACAAATGGGTTACTGTTAAGGTAAAAAGTTGTACTTACCCTAACAAGCCAATCATTCGGTAAATCCTTCGGTCAAGCCCTCCGGATTAGGTACCTTCGGATCTGTAAACACAAAGATAACACGCGTTAGCCCCGTCCAGGGTTTTATCCCTAGACCCAGCTCCGGCGTGAGAATGAGTATAATGATATGTCAAAATAGAGCAGTAATGAAATGGGGTTAGAAATCAGTTACCCTTGTGTGTTGTAGCTTGGTTCCTTTTATAGGCGTGGAGTTTTTGTCCTTACCCGAGGGTCATGTGGGCGATAGTGACTCTTTCGGGCGGAAGTTGACTTTACTCTGTTTGGGTTCTGTCGGTAAGGATCGATGGTTCGACTTGAGATTCCTTTCCTCATATATGTGGTGACGTCAGGAATCCGTTATGTCGAGGGTTATGTTTAACCCTCCGGTGGGTTTATTTGTTTTTGTCCTTAAATGACTATGATGCTTTATCCGGAAGATTGCGTGTTGTGTCGGGCGGTTTTGTGTCCGTACCGGAGAGTTAGGTTCCTCGGCATTTTACTAATATGTCGGGGGGTTTGTATGTTGGGACATACGCCAACATAATCCCTCCCAGTATCATGTTAATGGATGCATTTATATGATATTGGGAGTAAGTGGCCGGAAAGTATTTCCTCGATCGTTTTTTCTTTTTCTCTAGAGAATTTTTTTTTGTGTAGGTTGTGACACGCCGGCAGATTACGTGGCCGTGTTATTACTCAATGCTAGAGCACGCGGGCGGGTGTGTGTTGTGCGGTGAAGATTTTGCCACGTCATCTCTGACACAACGGGACGCCTCAGCTACCCCCGTCTTTCGCTTATAAATATTCTTGTTTCTCTTCATTTTTACCACCGTAAATTTTTCATTCACACGTCTCCTCTGCGTTATTTGGCCGAACGATTTTATTTGCTCTCCGTCTTCTCGCTCGGTACTATTCTAGTTTTTCCTCTCTAGCTTTTAAGGTGTGATCATTCCCTTTCGGTTAAAATGTCAGAACCGTCCGGCTCATCGTCGCTCGGGATCCGGGCCCGTTTCCGGGGTCCCTCGCACCCAAAACCTAAATTTGATTTGGACAAATATACTTCCATTCTGACCGATAAATCATTACAATGGGTCGTGAAGGAATTTGGGATACCTTCCGACCTTCATCCAAGGCTTCCACCGGATGGTTTTACCATGGGAGAACTAGGAGATGATGCCATAGGATTGTACTTAGAATTTTTTATTGAAGGTGGAATTTCCGTCCGCTTTCTAGTTTTCTTTTGGACGTTCTTCATTACTATAAAGTTCATATATCCCAGTTAGTGCCGATAGGTTTACATAGGGTTACACTTTTTGAGGTATATAGCCATAGCCTTCATATTAATCCCACGACTTCGTTGTTTCGAGCTTTTTATAAGTTACATAAACAAGGCCATTGGTTCACTTTTGCTAAGCGGGACGGTAAGCGCAAGATCTGCTTTCGGAGATCTTGTCGGGGCTGAAGGGTTGGAAAAGGCAATTCTTTTTAATTGATCGCCGGGCAATACCTTTTGCTATGCCGTGGAGGCACCGGATTCGATGTTTCCGATCCTTTTCCAACCGGGGAATTTTCCATGCCTCAAGCGGATCTACTGTCTGCTAATGTTATAGATTTGATAAAAATTCCGCCGGTTTTTTTGTATGCCGTGGGGTTGTCTGCCAAATGGAAATATCCAGGTTACGGGCGGCTCAAGGATGCCAGGGAATGGTACTTTGGCCTGCATTTTTCTTTATTAGTTTAAGATTTTGTGTTTTCTTGTGACTAACATTTTCGTATGTCTTGCAGCTTTAACTATGTCCGACTATCTCATCAAGCCAACCTTCTCGTAAGGGGCATCTATGACCCGAGGAGATAAGTATCGGGGAGGGACAGGCTCATTTGATGCATGTTACCATTCCTAGTCCGGCGATCGCGTTCCGCCAAGACGGAGGCTATGAAAAGGGTCGAGGTGGTGACCGAAGGTTTTGGAGGCTAAAGATAAGAAGAGAAAGGCTGCGGAGGCGAAAGCTCAAGGCTATAAGCCGCGCAAACGTCAAGTTGGGGAAGGAGGCTCTAGGCAAACAAGCGTAGGAAGAAAAGCCCCACCCAGTGGTCCTTCGGATTCCCTCACGAATCCTACGCCGGTGAATACCCTTCACCGAGGTTCAAAACCTGGATGATCCGCCCGCCGTTGATAAAGAGCGTTTGGAGGGTCATTCAAGCAACAAGTTAGAGAATGTGGATGCTGGAAATGATTTATCGGCCGGAGAGGATCTCCAAGATCGTAATCCGATCCGAAGGATCATAATGTCGGCGTCTCGCTTTGTTGACCATCCTACTCTCAACAAATACGGTGAGTTGGCTTCTTACTCTTTCGAATAGCATTTTCTTGTTGCCATTTATCCATGTGTACTTATCATTTTTCGTAATGTTTGTAGCGGCTTCTCCTCCTTTGCGCCGCGAGGGTAAGGGTGTCGACGAGGAGGAGGACGCCGTCAGCCGCTACTTATGTTCCGTGTTGGTCGATAAAGAAGGACGAGCGGTTAAGGGGTCACGAAGTATAGGGATCTGATGGTTCATTTGCCTCCCCTGCGAGGAGGAGTATATGCACCCTATCGGATATGGAGTCGGCCCGCAGGTCATGGGCTATTTTGGCCCGGGGCTCTCTTGCTTTTGTGGACTTGCTTGTCCGTTTTGAGAACTTGGATTTGGAGCATCGGGAGTTGGTCGGGGAGCATAGTGGTTGTGAGAAGGCTGCCAAGGATAACTTTGCCTTTTTGGATAAGACTTTGGGGGAGTTGAAAACGCGAGGATGAGCTTGGAGAGGTTTCCCGGGAAGTGGCTTTGAAGAGACAGGCACCTTGGAGGCCGAAAGCCGAATGAACTAAGTTATCCCGAGCTCGGGGAAAAGATATCCGTTTAGAGAAGGAGCGATGGAAACAAAAGGGACTTTAAAGAATGAGGAAGAAGAGAATGCCGCTCTGTTGAAGCAACGTCGGGAGTTGGCCGTGGCGGCGGGGAGTTTGGAGATCGAGAAGTCACATCTTATTAGGGATTTCCTCCCCACTTTTGTCGCTCGTCTTCATGGGAGTCATGAGTATAAGGCTTCCTTGGCTGCTCCTTTTAGTTTGAGTGGGATGGCGGGTGGTTTGACGGTGTATCGATTGGTCGTTCGGAGGAGGAAGTGGGGAAGATATTGGCCGATACCGAGAATTTGGATGTGGACGCTCCTAACAAGTATTTGGCCATGTACGATGAACTTTTTACGAAGGAGTATCCCTATGTAGCCAAGGTTCGAAATGCTTGCCACCGTCCTCTTGATTTTGTTTCGTCCTGATGCCCGATCCTGCGCCGGAGCGCTTGATGAAAGGGTTGGGGGAGAAGACAACGGCGGGGAGGCCAGTGTTCCTCCTGAGTGAAGCTTAGCTAATTTTTCGTTTTGGACACTTTTTTTTTTGTAATGGCGAAGCTGCCGAACGATTTTATTTGAGGGATATTTGTAATGTTTTGGGAATTTTTATTCGTTTAATGAAATCGTTAGACGTTCTTATATTTCTGTGCGTATTTTTTTTTTGCCCTACTGTTATTAAGGCATGAATCGTTCGGTGTATCCATTCGGTAAGTGGCCATCCCTTTTGTGTGTGAATTGTTTAATATCTCGCTTGGGCAACCCTTTTCGGGTGTAAACCGTCCGGCATTTTTATGGCAATCCTTTAAGGATATGAACCATTTATTATGCTGCCTGGGCAACCCTTTTCGGGCATAAACCGTTCGGCATTTGGCAATCCTTTTTGGATATGAACCATTTAGTATGCTTCCGGCAACCCTTTTGGGTATAAACCGTTCGGCATTTGGCAATCCTTTTTGGATATGAGCCATTTAGTATGCTGCCTGGGCAACCCTTTTTGGGTATAAACCGTTCGGCATTTGGCAATCCTTTTGGATATGAACCATTTAGTACGCTGCCTGGCAACCCTTTTGGGTATAAACCGCTCGGCATTTGGCAATCCTTTTGGATATGAACCATTTAGTATGCCGCCTGGGTAACCCTTTTTGGGTATAAACCGCTCGGCATTTTTATGGCAATCCTTTTGGATGTAAACCATCTTTGAACACCGATCATTATTCCCAGGTCGCGAGCCTATCGGGGAGATCACTTTACTAATTATGTTCAGAAAACAAGGTGTGCGGAAAATTGCCCCTCCGATATCCGAGGGGCTAATCATTTCATTAGTAATATCCGTCTACAATTGCCTCGTGGGCTTTACGGTTACAAAGATTTTCCTACAAGAAGCGTTTTCTTAGGTTCACTGCTCCAAGTGCGGGGACTTCTTTTCCTTCGGTACTGCAGTAACTTGTATGAACCGTTATCGTATGCTTCTATTACTTGGTATGGGCCTTCCCAGTTGGGTCCCAACTTTCCTAGGTCTTCTTGCTGCTGCTTCATTCTTCCCTGAGACGAAGTCTCCTACTCTGAGTTTTTCACCTCTAACTCTTCGGTTGTAATATTGCTCCACCTTCTTTTTGTATCTGGCTTCTTCAACAGCTGCTGAGTCCCTTCTTTCTTCCAATAAATCTAGGTTTAAACGCCTTTCCTCTTCGCTTCCTTCTTCTGTCATCATCATAGTTCGGAAGGTGGGCATGCCAATTTCTGCGGGGATCACGGCCGCTCCGTATGTCAAACTGAACGGTGTTTCGCCGTTGCTTGTCTTCAAGGATGTCCGGTGAGCCCACAAAACATTTGGTAGCTCATCAACCCATCCGACCTACTTCGCATCTTGTTTTGAAACCGTGCATCAAACTTTTGTTTGCCCGTTCTACTAGACCGTTGGCTTGAGGATGTGCCACAGCAGTATTTATCTGTTGGATGTTGAGCTTTTCGCACCATCGTTTGAAGGGATCATGGATGAAATTGCTACCGCTGTCAGTTACAATTATGCGGCAAGTCGGGCTACACACAATATTATCCCATACAAATTTTATGACTTCTTTTCCTGTGGTCTTTGCCAGGGGTTTGGCCTCCATCCATTTTGTGAAGTAGTCGATGGCTACGATGACGTATTTCACCTTCCCGGCGCCAGGGAGGGGACCCAGCACATCCATTCCCCATTGGAAAAAGGGCCAGGGAGACATGATAGAAGTCATAAGAGTCTTTGGTAACTTGGGAACTAGGGAGTGTATTTGGCAGGACTCGCATTTCTGAATGATTTCTCTGGCGTCCCTGTGCATGGTTGGCCAGTAATATCCTTGCCTGATCAGTTTGGCCACCACAGATCTTGGGACGGAGTGCATGTCGCAAGCACCCTCGTGTATTTCCCTTATTACATAATTGGCTTGTAGTGGACCCACACACCTCAACATTGGACCTAAATACGACTTCTTGAACAACACCCCGTCCTCCATTGTATAATGGGGTATTTTCATCCGCAGGGTTCTTGCCTTGTTTTCATCATTCGGCCATTTTCCTTCGGTAATGCACCGGATGATTGGAGACATCCAGTTTTCCTCCTCTTCTTCCACTATAGCTCCGATGACCTTCTCTTCCGTCGATGGTGCCTCCAATACTTCTACGAGTATCTCCTTGGTCAAATGATCAAATGCTACGGATGCCAACTTGCTTAACACATCGGCCTTCGATTCGTGTTCGGGGATATTTTGTATTCTGAATCGTTTGAAACAACCAATGTATTCTTTTGCCTTAGCCAAATATCTCGCCATGCTTTCCTTGTAGGTAGTGAACTCTCCTTTGATTTGGCTTGACACCGGGTTGGAGTCAACTTTAGCACTTAGCACTTGGATCTTCATGTCCTTTGCTATTCTTAGTCCGGCTAGCAATGCTTCAGACTCCGCTCGTTATTTGTGCTTGGGGAAATTGAGTCGGAGAGCATAAGTGTATTCTGTTTGGTTGGGGCTTATCAACACTAACCCTGCTCCGGATCCTTTCTTGTTGGATGCTCCGTCTGTGAATAGCGTCCATTCTTCCTCTTCCGCTATGAGATGTTGCATACTTCTTTGCTTTTCCCCTCTTTCCCTACCTTGGCGACCGGTATCTCATTTATGAAATCTGCCAGGATCTGTCCCTTGACTGCGTTTCTGGGGACGTAAGTAATTTTGTATGCTCCCAATTCTACCGCATACTTCATCGCTTTCCGAAGATTCGGCTTGTTTAGGACGCCGCGGATGGGTTGGTCCGTGATTACCTTGACGTGGTGGGCTTCGAAATACCTTCGGAGTCTCCTAGAGCAGTGCCGTAGGGCCAAAGCTAGTTTTTCCGAGGAGCGTAGTTTCGCCGGCATCGTGGAGTGTTCTCACGACATAGTGCACCGACATCTGCTTACCCTTCCTTTCTACCATTAATACGGCGCTTATAGCCTCTTTCTGCCGCCAGTACACGAAGAGATCTTCCCCTGCTATCGGGGCCGTTAGGTTAGGTAATTCTAGGATCACACTCTTCATCTTCTGGAATGCATTTTCGGCCTCCTTGCTCCACCGGTACTCCTTTTGGTTTTCTTTCGTGACATTCTTTAAAGTGTTGAAGAAGGGCAAAGCTTTTTCCGCCGATCGGGATAAGAATCGTTCATAGCGCCCTTCCTACCGAGGCTCTGCATTTCCTTGAGTGTTCGGGGCGGTTGCATGTCGGCAATGGCTTTTGTTTTCTTCGGATTGACTCTTATTCCTTCGGATGTTACCACATAACCGAGGAACTTTCCTTCTTCCACTCCAAAAGAGCATTTTTTAGGGTTGAGCTTCATGTTGATCCTTCGGAGATTATCGAATGTTTCCGCCATGTCCGCCAACAATTCTACTTCGCTTCGGCTTTTGATTACCATATCGTCGACGTACACTTCCAAGTTCCTGCCAATTTGCCCTTTAAAACTTGAATCTACCAGCCTTTGATAAGTCGCCCCGGCATTCCTTAGACCGAAGGGCATTTTGGTGTAGCAAAAGGTTCCATGTTCCGTGTAGAAGGCCGTTTTCTCTTCGTCTTCTTTGGCCATCTGGACTTGGTGGTACCCCTTGTATGCATCGAGAAAACACTTGTACTTGTAACCCATTACAGATTCTATTTTCCGGTCGATTTCTGGGAGTGGGTAGTAATCCTTTGGGCACGAAGCATTGATGCTTTTGAAATCCATGCACATTCTCCATGATCCGTCCGGTTTCTTTACCAAAACCGGATTGGAAATCCATGTAGGATATTTCATCGCTGACTATTCTCGCTTTCACCATTCCTCTACTTCGGTGTTGATTGCCCGATTCTTTTCAGAAGGTTCTCTTTTCTCGAGCTATTGGTCCTGTCATTCACATTGACATTCAGCCGCTCTATGACTCGGCGGGGACTCTGTCATGTCGTAGGTTGCCACGCGAATACATCCTTGTTGTTTTTTAGCAGTTCTACCAATTGCCTTTTGCATTCTTTGGAAAAACTTCCCCGATGGTAATCATCTGCTCGAAATTGGGGGTTTATCGCTACTTCTTCCGCTTTCTTCTGGATTTCTTCTTCGAGTCCGGAGGGTATTCTTTGTTCTTACTTTCCGCCCCTCTTTCCATGCAGTGCTTTTCTAGTCTTCTGCATTCCGAGATGATGATTGACCCGGTAACCAAGGTTGCCACTCCCCCGGCGTTGGGAACTTTATCATGGAGTGTATGGTTGAGGGATTGCCCTCAATTCTCTCGATGCCCGACCGTCCCGGATGATGTTATACGGGAAGGGGATCTTATCACCGCAAACGCCATTATTGCTCAGCGATATAGACCATCATTTCCGGCAGACGCTCAAGTCTATCTTTCCTAGGGGTTTTATTGCTTCGCCTGAGAATCCCACCAAGGGTGTGTTCGTCTCTCTTAGCTTTGCTTTAATTTTCGGGCATAAGTTCGAAAACGTGCTCGTACATTACTTCTACGGCTGCTCCGGGGTCTACATACACTCTCCTTACGGTGTATCCTTCAACATCTGCTTCGATTATCAGTGGCTCTTCGGAAACATCCCCCGGTAGAATGGAGGGGAAAGCTATTGGGACGTTCATCCAATCCTCTTCTCGACCGTGGGTCTTTCGTTTTCTGTCTATCCCTCCTCCGTACACCATATTTATCACCCTCCCTTTTCCCATCTGATTTTCTCTGGGGGGGTTTCTTCCTCTTTGCCTTACTTCTTTTAACAAATGATCCAATTTACCTGTATCCAAGGCTCTTCTTAGATGTTCCTTGAGTTGGTAGCAGTCATTGGTGAGGTGACCCTTCTCGCCGTGATAGTCACAGAATTTGTCTAAATTTTCTCTCCTTGGGGCTCCTTTTAGGGGTGGGGGTGGTGGCAGGTTTAGTTGAAGCTCCGTTGCTAGAATTTCTTTGGGGGCTTTTGAGAGAAGGTTCAAATCTATGGGGCGGGTATCGTTTCGGTAATGGTTCCTCCGGTAATCACTTCGTGGTCGCCTGTAGTTATTAGTCCTCGTCGGGTAGTAGGGGTAATATTGGTTTCGGGATTTTGGTTCCGCTCTTCGGTCTCCCTTTCGCTTGTCGGGGGGGTTCATCGCTCGGGGTTCGATCCGGCGGCTTCCTCGTATAACCTGCGGTTCCATTCCCCTTTAGGGAGTTCAGTGGTGTTATAGGCATTTTCTCGATCTTACTGAAATCTTCTACCCTCTTCATCATTTCGGATCTGTTTTGGGAACTCTGTCTGAGAAGCGCTTTACCAATTCCGGGCATTTACTTCCGTTAATGAATGAGGATATCTGCATTATTTCGGCACACCGGGATGTAACTAGCCTCATCGGTCCACCTTTCCTTATACTCCAGCAAGGTTTCGTGAGCCTTTCGCACGATCTTGGTTAGTTCCATCGGGTCTTTGTGGCATTTTCTCTGAGCGCCGAATCTTTCTAAGAACTTCTCCCGAGTTCTTCCTACCGCTGTCTAAGCTGCCGTTGGGCAATCGCTCAAACCAGGCACTTGCTGGACCATCCAAGGTTTCTTGAAACATCCAACACCATACCGGCATTGGCCACCGCCATGATTGGCTGCGCCGTGAAACGATTCACATGATCGTCCGGTCCGAAGACCCATCGTAGAGCTTTATGTTCTTTGGTAGTTCATGTCTTGGTCCGGTGAATTCAACAATACGCTTCGTGAACGGGCATCTAGGAGCGTCCTTGTATGGTTTGTGTAGATCCTCCATGATCTGCTTTCCTTTCGGATCTTTTCTTTTTCTTCGGTCGAGCCCTTCGGTTTCTTCGCCGAAATCGATCCGTATGGGCCGCAGCGGGCTTTTCCTTGGGAGTTATGTTGCTGTATTAAGGCTTTTAGTGATGATATGTGATTAAGTATTTGCTCTTCCGTGTTAGGGGTTGTTTATCGGTGGTGTTTCGGTCGAGGGACCTGGGGTGTTTCGGTGGTAGGACCGGCCATTTCCTAGCTTTGGTAGTTAGAATGACGGTCCCACGGATGGCGCCAATTTGTTAAGGTAAAAAGTTGTACTTACCCTAACAAGCCAATCCTTTGGTAAATCCTTCGGTCAAGCCCTCCGGATTAGGTACCTTCGGATCTGTAAACACAAAGATAACACGCGTTAGCCTCGTCCAGGGTTTTATCCCTAGACCCAGCTCCGGCGTGAGAATGAGTATAATGATATGTCAAAATAGAGCAGTAATGAAATGGGGTTAGAAATCAGTTACCCTTGTATGTTGTAGCTTGGTTCCTTTTATAGGCGTGAAGTTTTTGTCCTTACCCGAGGGTCATGTGGGCGATAGTGACTCTTTCGGGTGGGAGTTGACTTTACTCTGTTTGGGTTCTGTCTGGTAAGGATCAGTGGTTCTGACTTGAGATTCCTTTCCTCATATGTGGTGACGCCAGGAATCCGTTATGTCGAGGGTTATGTTTAACCCTCCGGTGGGTTTATTTGTTTTGTCCTTAAATGACTATGATGCTTTATCCGGAAGATTGCGTGTGTGTCTGGCCGGTTTTGTGTCCGTACCGGAGAGTTAGGTTCCTCGGCATTTTACTAATATGCCGGGGGGTTTGTATGTTGGGACATACGCCAACAGTTACACGTATTATGCAGGTGTGGGTTAGGGTTGGGTTTTTTGACATGATTAATAAATGAGTCGTGTTTAGATAAAAGCTATACTAACCCGCTAACACGTAAACCCGAATAGGTTAACACGAACACGGCTACCTTACTCAATAGACAAATGTGGTCGACGTGATTAAACTTTTGCAAAGAATAGTACTGTAGTTAAAGTCAACAATGCATGTAAAGTAGTGAAAAATACAAGAAGATGTGAAGACTTTCTTTCAAGGTAATCATGCTATGCTTTTAATCTTTTATACCTTTTTGTTTTATACATAAAACAAGTTGTAAAAAACATGTTGAAACATGTGAAATGATGTTCTATAAAGAATGAGAAATGAGAGAAACAAGACTGAATTTAGGTTAAATTGACCAATCAAATCATGACAAAATTATTTTGCTTCTTTCGTTTGTTTATTCATGTACTTTTGTTGTTTAGGCCAATGCTAACGGAAGCAAAACGTACTCCAGAGTGTACAAGTGTGTTAGTCATGTAGAAAGATATTGTATAGTTGTATTTTCATAAACAATTCAAGTTCAAAAGAAATTATGGTAAACATTAAAATAATTTTTATGTATTAGATAACTCAATATGCTTTTACTGCAATTTTTATCTTTATTTAACTGAGCACTCCTAACGGTAACGGTATAACGCCGTTATAGGCGTTTTAACGCCATAACGCGCGTTATACTCGTTGGAGGGCTTGATCTTCAACGGCGTTATTTTGCAACCGTTGGGTTGCTAACGCTGCGGCGGGCGAAAAAAAAAAAAAATTTTGAAAAACTTACACAATTAGTCCCTCAACGTCTAGAAATTCAAAAAAATTTACAAAAAACCCCCTTAACGGCTAGTTTTTTAAAAAAAAAAAAAAAAAAAACATTTTTTTACCACTATAAATACCCAACTAAAACTCTATTTTTTTCACACTTCCATTCAAACTTTATATACTTCCTCTTTACACTTTCATATTTCAAAAATCAAATTCGTTCACAATGGATCCAAATCATGAAGGTGATATTCCCCTGTCTTGGTCAGACGTTGATGACCAAGAGGACTTTCAATTTATGGCGGCAGTACGAGTATCACCTTCAGTTGGAACAACAAGAGGGTATTGAATCTCAACATCCTAGTCGTTCTCGTACCCATGTATATCGTGAACGTGAGCTTGCGAAGAACGTCTGCAAGAACGATTATTTCGTACAAGGTTGTAAGTATTCAAACGCGAATTTTCGTAGAAGATTTCGTATGAGCCGGAAACTATTCCTGCAAATAGTTGAAGGTAATTGAATCTTATACTTAGATAATATTCCGGATCATTTTACCTATTTTAGGCAAACACCCGATTGTACGGGTCGAATGAGTATAAGTGCTCTAATGAAGTGTACGTCTGCCATACGCCAATTGGCGTGACGGCACCACACCGATGCATTTGATGAATACTTGCAAATGGGTAAGAGTACTTCAAAGGTCTGCCTTGATAATTTTAACAAATGCATTATTGATTTGTTTATGCCAGAGTATTTAAGAAAACCAACATGGGCCGACATTCAAAAATTTATCAACAACATGAAGAAAAACATGGTTTTCCGGGAATGCTTGGTAGCATTGATTTATGCAGGAATGGAAAAATTGTCCGTGGCTTGGCAAGGCCATTTTGCTAGGGGTGATAAAAATACCCAACAATTATGCTTGAAGTTTGCTTCTCAAGATTTATGGATCCGCATGTATTTTTGGGATGGCGGGCAAATAACGATATCAATGTTTTAGATAACTCTCCGTTATTCGACGACCTTCTTGCTGACAATGCCCCAAAAGCACCTTATATGGTTAACGGAACTAGGTATGAACAGGGGTATTACTTGGTTGATGGAATTTATCCACAGTGGGCAACTTTCGTCAAATCCTTCACGGCAACAATTGATGAAAAACATACGCATTACTATAAAGGAGACAAGAAAGTGCCCGAAAAGATATTGAACGTGCTTTTGGTGTTCTTCAAGGCCGTTGGGGTATACTACAACAACCGGCACGTGGATTTGAAATTGCCACGATACGTAGAATCATGTATTGTTGCATTATTATGCATAACATGATTATAAAAGATCAAAAATTTGCTTTACGTGACTATAACGAACTGTGGGTGGATCCGTCAGCAAATTTGAGGCAACGAAGATGGGTTGAAAGATGTGATACGACAAAGTCGTAAGGCAAAAGAAATACACGACCGACAAACGCATACCCAACTCCAACAGGACCTTATGGAGCATGTTTGGCAGAAGAATCTTGAACGACATGGACAACAACAAGAGAGCGACGAGGATGAATAAGTATTTGCTATGTGTGTTTTTTTAATTGCAGTGTGTGTGTGTGTGTGTGTGTTTTTTTTTTTTTTTTTATCTCGTTGTATTTTTTTTTTTTCCTTGTATTTTTTTTAGTCTCGTATTGTAATATGTTTTAAGTTTTAATGAAATGTTTGTTTTAGTTTAAAAAATAAAGTGTATGATTTAGTTTAGGGGTTGAAATTGAAAATACGAAATATTAGTGGTGTTATGTTGTTATTGGGATGTTATTGTTGTGGGTGTTTTTTGGGGATGTTAATGTTAAATGTTAAAGCTGATGTGGCGCTGACGTGGACGGTGTTATTGATGTTATGGTGTTATTGTTGGGAGTGCTCTAACTAGTTACCTTCTTTTATATTAAAAGACTTAATTATCTATTTGTCTTCTTTCACCATCACCACCATCTTAAGCCGTCAACATGCACCACCATTGCAACCACCATTGCAACCGGCCATAAAAACCACCACCTGTCCACTACCACCATTTTCAAATTTAATATAGAGTTAATTGCGAAAATCGTCCCTATGGTTTGTTGAAATTGCAGGTTTCTTCCTAAAAAGTTTAAAAGTGCATGAATCGTCCTTAAAGCAAACTATTTTGCAAATTTTGGTCCCTGAAACCTGACTCCGTTATCTCTCTTATTTTAATATATAAAAGGAAGGGCATAATCGTCTTTTCACGTGTGGTCCCCCCTTTAATACTTCTACTCACCCTGTTTAATATTTCACTCTCCCTCACCCACCCATATTCCACTTAATTAAAATTCCCCCAAATCAATCCCAAACCCTAATTTATTCATAACTCCAAGAACAATTGAAATGGTCAATTGCCATTGTCAACCTCCTAGGCAAGCTGTCATTTCAAGCTTTTAACTACATATGCTTTTTGCGGCTTATTAACCGAGTCGAAACCGGCTTTTTATAAATTTATTAACAATAATCTGACCCTTTGGAATTCAATACTTATTGGGTATTTTAAAGGTGGTGAATTTAGTCAAGTTTTAAGGGTTTTAGAAGATTTAAAGGAAAAAAAGGATTGGGATTAATTAGTAGTGCATTTATGTTTAGTTTAAAGAGTCGTGGAGCTCTGTAGGGTGGAATATGGGAAATGTGTTCATGTTGATGTTGTGAAATATGGGTTGAATTCGGATCGGTGTGTGGAGGTATGGTGGATGCGCGTAAGGTGTTTAAGGAAATTAATGAGAGGGATGTTGTTGCTTATACGTCTTTGATTAGTAGATATGCGGCAGGGGGTGATTGTCGTGGTGGTTATGATGCGTTTGATGTTGTTAAGGTGATGGTGAGTAATGGCATGGAGCCGAACCGTGTAACTTTGGTGAGTTTGTTGCAGGTGGTAAGGAAGTTGAGGGTGTTGGATTATGGTGAGGTGATCCATGCGTATGCGATTAGAAGAGGGATTGGTTGTTGTGATGAGGTTTTTGAAACTAGTCTTATAGATATGTATGTTAAGTGTGGGGTACCAAATAGGGCGAACATGGTTTTTGGTCAAATGAGCACTAAGACGAATGCTTGTTGGAATGTATTGACTGCTCGTCATTTAAAACCATCGCAACCTTTGAAGCCTTGAATCTTTTATCCTACATGGCAAAAGAGGGTCACAGATTTGATTTGATTGCTTTAGCAAACGGGATTTTAAGCTGCGGGTTAAATGGGGCCAACACGTGAAAAGACGATTTTGCCCTTCAGTTTTATATATTAAAATAAGAGAGATAATGGAGTCAGATTCCAGGGACCAAAATTTGCAAAATAGTTTGATTTAAGGACGATCCATGCACTTTTAAACTTTTTAGGACGAAACATGCAATTTCAACCAACCTTAGGGACGATTTTTGCAATTAACTCTTTAATTTATAAATCTTTTTAAAATTTAGAACTAGCACATAACAAAAAGTACATCCGGTTATATATGAAAATTATAAAATCCACATGAAAGTAAACTCGTAATTAATTTCATATAGCCCATGTATGCTAATATCCTATAATGGGTTGTACTATTAGAACCCCCTATGATGTCACATCATAGAGGAATATTCCCTTTGTCCCCCACTTTTTTCAGTACAACACAGTTTTTTGTCAGTTTCTGTTCCGTATTTCTGACAATTTTAAGCGTTTGACTTATTAAACTTTATATTTACTGTTCCGCATTTTCAGGTTTATCGTTTTTTGATAAAAAAAAAAAAAAAAAAAAAAGGGTCAATCTAAAATTATAAGGGGGTCAAAATAACCCAACCCCGCTATAATGTTTTTGACTATCTTGCAATTTGTCGTACATAAACATAAGAGCACTTTCAATGGTAACGCCATAACGGCTTTAAACCACAAATAACGGCGTTATGGCCGTTATACCCTTTGTGAGCTCGACGTTAACGTGAGGAAAAGAGGCCCGCGTTGCTTTGGCACGTTACGCGCAGGGAGAAAAAGAAAAAATCAAAAATTTACATTTTACTACCCTCAAACGGCTACTATCCGTTATTTTTCAAAAAAAATTTCAAAACTACCCTAAACGGCTACTAGCCGTTATTTTTCAAAAACTTTTTTTTACCACTATAAATACTCAATTAAAACACCATTTCTTTTCACACTTCCACTACCAAATCATCTCCATACTCTCAATCTTTCAACTTCAATTAACTGCAAAAAACAATGTCGGGAGGCAACGACGATACTTTCTACAATCTTCTCGCTAGTGGGTGGAATCCCTCAAACCCGGGTTCATCATCTAACCCGAACGCGGGTTCATCTTCAAACCCCAATCCACTAGGCTTATCGAGCCAAGAAATGTATCAACAACATCAAGCATTTACGTATTGGTAACAACAAAACCAACAAAACACCTTAAACTCCAACTTTCAAAACCTACAATTCACACAACAATCACAACAATCACAAACTGAAACACATGATGTTGCTGACACACCCACGTCTCCTCCAAAAAAGGAAAAGGTCGCATTAAGCGAAAATCAAAGAAATCCAAAGACCCCGAGCCGCTTGATTCGATGAAGAGGAAGTTGTTGTTAGCGTTGGACTCGAGGAGAGGAAGCATTACTTGCAACATGTTACATAGCTGTTTGAGGAGGATCCGAAAGTTGGAAAGTGCCAACCTAGAGATACGTTTTGGTATCGCGTGCGAAATGAGTTCAATAAAAACAACTTTCAACGGCGCAACAAGGACATCTTTGTCAAGCAAGTGGAAAACTTTGAACGGCATATGCACAAAGTTCAACTCTCATTACAAACGTGCGAAACGGGATCAACGGAGCGGGGAAAGTGAGTGGATGTGATGCACGGGCAAAGCAATGGTATCGTGAGGAAACCAAGGGATCAGCTTTTGGTCTCGAAGACGCTTGAGAGGTTTTGCGTCATTATAAGAAATGGAACACGCCGGAACCGGTTGATTTAATCGGCGATATGCCAAGCCAAACAAACGAGGATTTGTTTGGTCAAGATGAACAACCTCGCCCCATGGGAAAGAAACGTGCTACCAAGAAAGCAAGATCCGAGACTACAACAAGTACTTGGGGAACAAGCACTGGAGGAACGAGCTCGTCAACTTATTTCACCGAAACTATGGCAAACGAGTTTCAGTATGTAACGAAGTCTGAAGCGTATGTCGGGAGCAGAAAAAAGATCTCACAATAACAAGGTTGGAAGAGATAAAGTTTTTGATGGCCATCTTGAGGGGCAAGATCCAATGGTTGTGCAGTGGATCAATGACGAAAAAGATCGAATCCTCGCAAAATATAACTTGAAACCTCGTCAGTAGATCGTATTTTTTTCGTTGTATTTTTTTTTATTTCGTTGTTTTTTTTTTGTTTATTTCGTTGTATCTTTTTTTAATCTCGTATTGTAATATGTTTTTAGTTTTAATGAAATGTTTGTTTTAGTTTAATAAATGAAGTGTTTGTTTTAGTTTAGGGATTGAAATTGAAAATATGAAATGTTATTGGTGTTATTGATGTTATTGGGATGTTATTGTTGTGGGGCTTATAACCGACGAAATGAATTAGTGTAAAGAGAGACAAGATTAGTAAATGAGTTCTCCCAAAACTCAGAAGTGAGCATAAGCACGAATTAATTGAGTGTAAACTTGAAAATAAAACCAGATTAAGTAACGTTTTCAGTCGAAAAATGAGTCTTTAACCGAAATTAATGGTGAGTGATCGGAGTTATGAGATGTTAAAGATAGAGACGAAGGAAATGATCAAATTACCTTTAAATATAATGTATAATGAGCATTGTTTTAAAAGGCTCGCAAAGGCCTCGCAAAGTCGTGAGGCTTGGTCATGCCGTCACGCCATGTCGTCACGTCGTCTTATGACACATGTTTTTGTAAACTCGATATATATGAGTTATGATATAAATCAAGGTTGTAAAAATTGCTAGGCGCTAGTGAGGCGGCCGGTAGGGCCTAGCGATTAATCGGTTAGGCGGGGATTAATCAGGGATTAATCGGATTGGAATTTTTATGCACAAAATTAGATTTTAGATATTATATTATATTATATGTATGAGATAAGCATAGTGCATCAAAGTTTAAATATTTCAAGTGTTCAAATATAAACATAATACATAATTCTTCAAAGTTTAAAGAAAAATA
Source organism: Chrysanthemum makinoi (assembly GCA_910596185.1). NCBI lineage: Eukaryota > Viridiplantae > Streptophyta > Magnoliopsida > Asterales > Asteraceae > Chrysanthemum > Chrysanthemum makinoi. The sequence continues at coordinate 351,442,109 of OU343222.1, forward strand.
TAGATATTACTTGGTTTGTTGACCATTTTAAGCGATCTTTGACCGATTTTGTCCAATTAATCGATTTGTTGACATATTTTTAAGCGATTTTGTTGACCTATTTTTACGCGATTTGGTCCGAGATTTTGTCCGATTAATCGGTTTGTTGACCGATTTTTAATCGATCTTTGACTAAACCTATTAAATAGGGCGATTATGATAAATCCGGGCTCTTAGTGACCGATCAGCGATTATGCGGGGATTAATCGGCTGCCTAGGCCGATTTTTACAACAGAGATATAAATATATAAATATTTTCATACTTTGTGCCGCCTTATGCTACGCCTTATAAACGCAAAAGCTTCGCCATAGTCGCAAAGGCGTGAGGCTTGGCAATACCGCCACGCCACGCCTCACGCTATTTGTAACCTTGATAATGAGTTTTTCTTTTGACTAAATGAAGCATAATGAGTTTTTTTGAGATAGTACATAGAGCATCTTTATTGTTTACTTAAAGAAAATTATATAAAAAAAAAAAGTAAATTGCATATATATTCTTCCAAAGCCTTGTAATTGTATATATATATTCAATCAAAACTCATAATTGTATATGCATCATTGTAAAGCCTTAAAATTCTCAAATATATCCAAATGATTATTTTATATATACTTAATAGAAAAAGTGTCTAATAATTATAACTGGTCTATAATATGACGATTGTACCCTTATTCTTATTATTTACTTTTTTTTTATTACAAAATATCCTTTAACCATTTTTTAAGAAAAGAAAGAGCAACCATGTTCGGCGACTCAACCGAGTTTGGTATCGACGAATCTTGAATAAGAATATCAACAGCACAATCTATCGTTCCATATAAACGTAAACTCCTATATATAAAGATCAAATGACATAATAAAATTCAAACCAATAAAAAGATATTTTATAATTGTAAAAAAAATTAATAAGAATAAAGGTATAATTGTCATTTTATATATCAATTATAATTATTAGAAAAAAAATTTATTAAATATATTTAAAATAATCATTTTAATATATTTGTCAATTTTAAAGCTTTGCAAAGATATATATGCAATTATGAGTTTTGGTTGAATATATATTCAATTATGAGGCTTTGGAAGGATATATATGCAATTATAAGACTTTGAAAGAATACATATGCAATTCTCCCAAAAATGTATTCGTAGTTTTCATGAACAATCTTAGACACCAAAAAACCAAAAATAAGAGCATTTCACTTGTTACTCATTTCATCCGGAGTGAGTTTTTGATTCATACTTGGGTGTGTTTGGAAAAATAGCAGTAGCAATAAGTTGTAGGAGTGAGCAGTAGTTGTGAGTAGTAGCTGCATTTTTCTTTAAAAATGTTTAGTAATGTAGTTGTAGTTTAATTTAATGTGTAAAACGGCTCTTAAATGCTCAAAGCTTCTAAATGTTATTTCATAAAGCGTTGGAAAAGAAGCATTTTGAAAAACTAGATTAACTCCGCTGCTTGCCAAACGAACAAAAAAAAAATCACAATGCTCAACGCTCGTCACTCCTAAATGCTTATAAAAGCTATGTGTCAAACACACCAAAGTGGAATAAAAAAGTTTCTAAATGATAAACCTCTTCATATTAAATGCTTATAAGTTATATGAGATGGTTGTAAAGTTTTAAGAAATTCATGTGTATGTGAAAATTGATTTTAAAAACATTAAGCTTTATGATTTAATGATCTATCATAACATGACACATATATAAACTTCTAAACGAGTTTATCATTGTGGATGTCGTAAAACGATCCTTTAATTTTTAGGATTAATTTCATATATCACCTTACTTTCAAGATAAATATCATATATACCCAAAATGCAAGTATTTAATGCATAATGTACAATGATTTTTATGCATGTTTGGGTATATATGAAATTTTCAACAAAAATGAGGGGAGATATGAAATTGCCCCTAATTTTTATTACGCTTTCTTCTAGTTAGTTGTATGATTCAGTTGGTCTTAATTTAATTCTAAGCAACATCTTATTAAACCTTAATCATTTCCATTTCTTAATGTAACTCTAAGCAAAATCTTATTAAACCTTAATCATTTACATTGTCTCCTTTATAAATGCACTCATCATCAAAAGTGTATTATTAAGCAAGTTATAGTACAAGATTATTCTTAAACAGAACCTATTTAGATAAAATCTACCAGAAAAATAAGAGATAAGTGTTGATAGAGGACAATTAACACAAATTGAGTAGGTAGACACTACAAATGGTAAACAAATTTGATGAGAATCTGTATTCATGTGACTTTGTATTTGAGGCTTAGGGTATGTTTGGCAAAACTAGCTGTAAGTTGTAAACTGTAAGCTGTAAGCTGTAAACTGCAAATCTGTTAACATGAGCTTCAAGTTGCATATTAATTTTTTTAATAACAATGTTTGATAAATTAGCTGTTAAATGTAATTATAAGATGTAAAATGACATAAAAGGAAAAATCTATAATTGTAAATAAATGTTTGGAAGTATATTAGTAATTTAAAGTTTTAGCAGCTTATAAACATTTAAAAAGCTTCATGAAATAACTTTTCATTTTGGAGCTATTTGTTTGAGATAAAAGCTTAAAGGTAATGCATTCAAACGAAACTACTTAGTTTACAGAAGATTATTTTATAATAAAAAAACTAATAGCTTCTTCAAAAAGCCCCTGCCAAACAGGATTTTAATTTCAATAACAAATCAAAATAAATATGATTGGATTTTATTAACAACTCTCAGGACTCTTAAGTAAGTGACTAATATTACGTTATCACTCGCGAATTAATATGATTGGATTTTATTTTATAAGGACTGTTACATAAGTGACTTTTGTTACATTATTACTGGCGAATGAATCTGATTGGATTTTATTTTGTTTTATCGTTTGAATTTCTTTTTAATGACATAAAACCAATGTTTTGAAACCGGGTCGACCCGGCCGGGTTAACCGGTTGGACCGGTTTCAGGCATAAAAACGGGTCAAAATAACCCGGGTTTCTAAAACCGGGTTAACCGGTTAGCCCGCCAGGTTTTGAATGACCCAGGTCAACCCGGTTCTCGAAATCCGGTCGGGTTTGGTTTTTTTCAAATTTTTTTAATAAAAACCGGGTTGATTCGGATTGACCCGGGTTGACCCGGCGGTTGAACCAGTTGACCCAGTTATTTATTTTTTTATATTTTTTAATGGAAAAACGGGTTGACCCGACGGTCGAACCGGTGACTCGACCGGGACCAAATGGTTCGGTCGGTCTATCCGAATCCGAACCAAACGCGTCCCCTTACTACTGCCTACTACTCTTTAACTATTGGTAGTTTGGTACATATTCCCTACCTCTTCCTCAGGGAAAATTTGAAAAGCCTTCCCAGTTGGGGTTTGGGTCAAATTTGGGCCATCTAGAGCATGTGGGCTGGTTAAAAGTAGTAGTCCAGCTGTGTTGGGGAAAAAAATATTTCTACATAGTATATGTGTATGGGATACCCTATTCATACGGGGTCTATCCCATAGACCTGCAGGGAATATTCCCTTTGTCCCCCAACTTTTTCCAGTACAACACAGTTTTTTGTCAGTTTCTGTTCCGTATTTCTGACAGTTTTAAGCGTTTGGCTTATTAAACTTTATATTTACAGTTCCGCATTTTCAGGTTTATAGGTTTTTGATATAAACAAAATTATAAAAATAAAAAAATAAAAAAAAAAAAAAAAAAAACAAAAAAACAAAAAAGTAGGGGGGTACATCTAAAAACATAGCCACCGTATGAATAACTCATGCCATGTGTATATAGATTTAGCCGAATGGTTAATTCATATATTCTGTTGAAACACTTCATGTAAATTTGTATGCACTCTTTGCTGTCTTGCTATTCTTGCCAAAGAAAATAGTAAGTGTGAGTATATATTTGGATACATGCAAAAAGTTGGTCCCTATATTACAGTATTTGTGTACTATAACATCACATGTGTGTTTATCAAAAAGCAACCATGTGCTTATTGTAAGAAATTACTTTTTGTGTATATTTGTATGAATATGTTCACATTCTCAAAAAGGTTACATTGTTTTGTAACAAAATAAATCTAGTGTGTGACATTTTTTATGAAACTTTATACAAATATACTGTATCCATTTGTTTTGTTCTACATCTTTGTCTACTTAGGCTGGTCGACATTATGAATGTCCAAAAAAATATCATACTATACAATCAGTGTTTGTGGACCTAGGAAAGAGATTGCACAAAAATAATGTAGTCTCAATATCTTAAGATAATCATATGTATATATGTAATGCATTTGCTTTAGATCTGCCGTAGATCAGAGGATATTAACTTTCTTTCCTTTAGGGCTTTCTTAGGTTTGCCTGCTTTTCTTGCCCTTTGGTGCCTGTTTCTATGCTCTACCTTTTCCTTTAGTTTTTGGCGCCTTTTTTGTGTTCTATCGCCCTTTTGCTTGCTTTCTTAGGGTTTTGTTCCTTTGCCTTTGTTTGTTCTTGTTTGTGTGCCTTTGCATGTGCTCTCCTCTGTGCCCCATCCCTTTTTTGTTTTAGTTTTTACTTGTGCTAGTTACTTTTTGTCTTATGCTTTCTTCTCTTCTCTTATCTCGCACCTGCACTTTGCGGAGGTCTACCGTTGCTGCGTCTCTCTACTTAGGGACTTATCCTGGGCGGGGTAGGATCTGTCTACATTTCACCTCCCGACCCGCGGATTTTGGGTATGTTGTTGTTGTTGTTGATATATGTAATGCATTATTGGTTATCAGATATACGGATGATTTAATTAAATGAATATCCAGTTTTCTGTCTAGTCATGATTCACATCATATTGGGCCATATGGGAAGTATGGAACCAAATTTGATATTTTGTTAGAACTAATTAACCGAAAACCGAAACCGAACCGAACTGAAAATAACTGAACCGAACTAATAATCGAACCGAATTTGCTAAAACCGAACCAAACCGAACTATTAATTCGGTTCTTGGTTTGGATATAGGTTTGACAGTTTGAACCGAAAACCGAACTCATATAAATATTAAAATATATATATATATTTTTTTATATATTTATATATATATATTTATATACTTTTATGTATATTTATATATAAATAATACTATTAAAAGATTATCATAATATAATAAAACACTTTTTATGCTTGAAATATATTTTTTTGCTAAATATATATGTAATTATTAACTTTTTTAAAAAACATAGTGAAATTCGGGTTATTTGGGTCAACCCAAGAATCGAACTGAATTAGAATTCAATCGAATCGAACCGAAAACCGAATTTGAATTTGGTTTGGTTCGATTTTTGGGTTGACCTAAAAAAAATTTAACCAAATTAACCGAACCGAACTAACCGAACCGATCAAAGATTTAAGTAGAGAAGATTGATTGATGAATAGTTTAATTTCATATCAAGAAAACTAGGTCAAGCAACATAAAACCATACTAATAAATTACTAGACACGAATGATATAATCATGAAGAAAGAGCCGACCAAAATAGCACAAAACTTATACCCTGTACAATGTCACCGCTTGCATTCTTCTAAAGACGGCACTGTACGTAATTCTTAGATTATAACGTATCTTAAGATATACGGATGATTTAATTAAATGAATATCCAGTTTTCTGTCTAGTCATGATTCACATCATATTGGGCCATATGGGAAGTATGGAACCAAATTTGATACTTTGTTAGAAGTAATTAATCTTTACTACATATAATAGAAGAATGAATCTCTTTTCTCATGGTATTAAAATTAAGACTTACAAAATACAATGGCTACTGTACAATACACAATGCACTATTATTGAGCTTTCTCATCAATCTTAATTTTAAGACTTACAAGTCTTAAAGCTTAATGTACAAAATACAAAACATTATTAATGTGGTCAAAATAATTAACATAGTCAATTAATTAACTGGCCAATAAATACAATTAATGCAGTTATTAAAACACTTACATAATAAATACAAATTATCAAGTATATTGTACAACCAACTTAAACACAATTCTTGCATTAAATATCACTAATACAAATAATAAAACACATTATACAAATATTCAAGCCCGAACGGGCAACGAGCCAAACGGGCTCGAGCCCCAACAGGCACAGGCTAAATGAAATTCTTGATATCCGTAAATTTACTGTCAAAAAGAACATAGTAAACTAAAATACATAATTTATCGAAAATTTTTATTTCAAGATATCCGTCGTCGCAACGCGCGGGTACCCTGCTAGTAAGATTTAAGTAGAGAAGATTGATTGATGAATAGTTTAATTTCATATCAAGAAAACTGAGTCAAGCAACATAAAACCATCTATCTATACTACTTTATAATGCATTTATGCCTTCTAAATTTAGAAGGCTTAAAAATTCAGACTTTTTTAAACTTACTTAGAATAGATAAAGCATTTAAGTTGTGGGCTCCACAAAAAATTAAGATAAGGAGCTCAAATAATTGAGTGACATGTGTCACTTCTCTAACTAAAAAATAACAAAAAGGAATGAGCTCTAACAAACTAAAATAAAGAGCAAATCCAATAATGGGTGACACGTGTCACTTCTTAACTAATTAATCATTTTTATTTTTAAATTTAAATATATTTTTATTCGTTTAATTTTTTATGATCTAATTTCACCATATTTTCTAAAATTTTGTGCTCTTTAATTCAACATCCATTTTTATATATTTTTATGACTTTTAGTTTTACATTTTTAGTATGTTTATTTTATTTTGATTCAAATTTTTATAACTTTAACCTTTTTTCAATCAATACAAACTTGATGTATCAAAATCATTTACTTTTGGAAGAGTGTTTGACGGGTAAGAGATTATGAAAGTATTTTTATATCTTGGGAATAATGATGTCACGGGAAAGATACGACCAAAACAAACACATACAACTAACAAATATACATTTGGAGTGTTGTGAAATGAATTCACTAAGCGCGTAGGGAATTGCGGAGAGAGTTAGGTTAGCAATTCAATTAATATATTTATTATGTAACTATATTTATCGCCGCTGCTGTGTGCGGGTATCCAACTAGTACTAATAAATTACTAGACACGAATGATATAATCATGAAGAAAGAGCCGACCAAAATAGCACAAAACTTATACCCTGTACAATGTTATCGCTTGCATTCTCCTAATGACTTGTACCTTGTACAATGTCACCGCTTGCATTCTTCTAAAGACGGCACTGTACGTAATTCTTAGATTATAACGTATCTTTTATGTAGAATGCATTTTGCATGGTGAAGCAACATATGATCTTATCAAAATAAAATTAAAAAAAAGAAAAAAAGAAAAAAAAAAATGATTTTAGTGAACACACTAAAGAGTGTTACCATGCACCAATTATTTCTTAATGTTACAAAGTTTATTCATGTTTTGAGTGATCTACTCACTGTTTACAAATCGACAATCTTTTCTAACCTCACCAACATCCTCATTTATCGGGTTGTTCTCAGACAAGATGAGAAGAGCCTTTGCAAATTGCTCGTGAAAATAATCGTTATCGTCAGCCATTTTCTTAACATATGGAGATGTAATTGGGTTCGATAAAAGTTGTTGGTCGACAATAAGCAGTCCCCTATTGTTAATAAGGTTCTTGTAGTACATGTTGTCTAAGGTCATCGGTGTTATTAGGTCAGTTCTTGAATATTCAACATCACGCGGGTTTGGTTCGGGATGGGGACAACGACGCTTGAGATACTCGGCGTAGTCTGGGTCCAGAGTCGGGTCAACTTCTGGATAGAGGCGGTCAACAAGGTTGACACAATGGACCCTGCCTACGGAGTGTGCACCTGCCACAAATCAAAATGAACATCAAATAAGGTTATGCTAGTGAAAGCTACCACAATTATAAAATTCGCATTCAATTAACTCATAATTTACACATTGTTATCATGAAGATAACTATACTATAATAGCAGAAAATTTTATGCTTATGGGTGTGCTCATAATAATAGGTAGGAGGGTATTAAAGGCTGCATTTTAGAAGTGTTTAATGAAGACAAATGTTTTTTTTAAAAACTTAATTTCCATGTAAAATATGGGTAATTTTGATGGACATCACAAATTTAGAAAAATTTTTAATATCAACAAATGAAAATATGGTAATTTGAGTTCATTTAATGACTTTTAACCTCTACCACTGAGGCACAAGTTAAAAATTCCCTTTTAAAAAATCAAATAAATGATAAAAATCCGGATATAGTTACTTAACTAGTTTATAACTCGGTGTATGTATGAGGTTTTATACAATCAATACAATTTAATAATAATAACAATATGAGTTTTTAGTAAAGTGATGTTAAAAAAAACTTAATAATAATAATAATAATAATAATAATAATAATAATAATAATAATAATAATAATAATAATGTTTTAAGTTAAAATTCTATATAGTATTTGCTAAATCTAGAAATATATAAAAAGTTATGTAACCTAAAAAGCGGGAGTTGTGAAATTCAACATGGTTTATAAATCTTACCCAAGAGAGCGACTGTTCCTTCAGCATCAATTCCAACAGACTGAAAACGAGAAAGAACAAACATCATTGAATCGTTATGGTTAGGAAGCAACGCGTCGATTTCAAAGAAGATGGCTTTCCTTGCTATCTTTCCGGCCAGTTTTCATCTCCATATGAGGTCCTCCCAACTATATAACACAAAAGTGAATAAGCGCCCAAAAAATGCTTCAAATTTTCGTTCGTGTTGAATGAGAAGCACGACATACCATAACAACACCGTCTCTAGCGGAAAGAGCAACAATATCGGCACAAGAAACAGTCATAGGGCATGCCTCTTCCAAAGCATCTTTGATTGTGTTGATGTACTTGAAATTTCTCATTCCCATATTCTTTGTTGAGGTCTTTTCGGATTGTATACCATTTATGCTCTCCAATAATATTGATGCATCACATGACTATATACATTATGGAAAACTATATTTAGTAAGAAAACCAATAGCTTCATAGATATGATGTTATGTTAATGCTATGGTTAAGATACTAAGGCTCTACAAGGATAAGGGATGTCATGTAAAGCTTGCATTTTTACCATGCAAGAAATGACAAATAATATTTAAATCCGTAATATTGGTATTATAATGACTTGTATTGGTTGGAGAAGAAATAAATATAAGTTAGGAAAATAAGAATCGTTTTGGTGAAGATGCAAATTATCTTAGTTATAACAAAATAAAGAAAAGAGTTGTTAAACCACCTTAAAATTTATAAAGTTAATGCTCTTTTTATTTCTTTGGCCTGACTAAATTATTTATTTATTTAATTCACTATTATTATTTTCTTTGTAGGATGGAGGGGGATTTAAAGAATTAAAAAAACCTGAACCTTGACTGAAATTTTAGACAATAACATTAGTATATAATTTTTCATGGAGATATAATTTTGAATCTTTACAATGCAGTTAAAGCATGTTTTAGATGAATATGCATTATTATATTTAAGCTGGTTAAATATGGAATTAACTCTAATTAAATTGTACCTTAACCATACAATCATGGAATAAAGTTCTAATCCAAGAAACTGCGGTGTTTCCATGCTTATGATACAAAGCTATAACTTGTTGCTTCACGATTTCTTCGGCATTTGGACAACTCTTCGAGTAGTAATTCAGTTGAACTTCGCACTTACCTTCACAAACAATAAAAAGAACATACAAAAGTTAATCATATATATTTGTAACCGTCAAGGTGTGTTTTCCACGTGTTGCTAACATCGTTTCAAGAAAACCAACTTGACGCTAAGTAAAGCAACACGCAGATACACACACGTTGTAAAATAGAAGTAAAGATAGGTGCTAGGCGGAATCAAATACCGGTATAAAAATGGAAGAATAAGATAAATGCTAAGCATATGTTGGAAATTTGCTTGTGGGTAGCCATTAATTGTATGTTTTATAAGTTTGTACTTATAATGAGCATGTATTAAAACTAACTAAACTTCTTTATATAGAGGAGTCTTTGCAATGTGCAAATGAATATTAGAGGCATGCAAAGCTTGTCCACTTGGCCTATTTATTTGACTTAATTGCCATCTCTCTTCCACTAATGGGCAAACTAGTATTTGTTATATATGGTCATCTCTTCTCCACTAATGGCATATACCATTTATAGCCGACTGTGATGTGCTAGTTAAGCAAAGGCCAAAGTTTATAGAGTACTGTTGATGTCTAGCATAACATTTACCAAGGTCGTAAAAATCGCTAGACGCTAGTGAGGCGATCGGGTAGGGCTTAACGATTAAATGGTTAGGCGAGGATTAATCGGGGATTAATCAGATTAAAATTTTTATGCGCAAAATTGTAATTTTAGATGTTGTATTATATTATATGTATGAGATAAGCATAGTGCATCAAAGATCAAATATTTCAAGTGTTCAAATATAAACATAATACGTAATTATTCAAAGTTCAAAGTCAAACATAGATCTTACTCTGTTTGTTGACCATTTTAAGTGAGCTTTGACCGATTTTGTTCGATTAATCGGTTTGTTGACAATTTTTAAGCGGTTTTGTCTGATTTTTAGGCGATTTTATTGACTGATTTTTAAGCGACTTTCTCTGATTAGACCGATTTTGTTTGATTTTGTCCGATTAATTGGTTTGTTGACCCATTTTTAAGTGATCTTTGACCAAACCGATTAAATAGGCTGATTATGATAAATCAAGACGCTTACTGAGTGATCAGCGATTATACGAAAATTAATCGGCCGCCTGAGCCGATTTTTACAACAGAGAAATTTACATATATATACGAGCGAAACGTAAATTTACATATATATACTAGCAAAACGTGTGCCACATATCGTTGTTACCGGTATAAATCATGAGTTCTAGTTACTCTAGTTAGATACTTAGATAAACATATTCCTAAGATATTCAAAATTGATTATTTTTGGAAGTTTAGTACATGAATTTGCAGTAAACATATACCTAAGGAACAAACTTTTTTTTACAACGTACACGACAAACTCACGTACGAGTCACAACTCTCTAAACTTACAAGATTTGAACCATGAACCTTTTTGGAGGGAGAAAAACCCTAACATTACAACTAGACAAAAGGTCATTGTATTTCAAATTTGATTTACAAGTGTTTGAGTCAAAATGTATTTAGAGCATCCGGTGTGGTCGTTGTTGTGCCTCGCCGTGGCTTACGTGGAGCCTCGTCGTGGGCCGCCGCCACACCGGCGTTGCTCGTTGTGGCTCGCCGTGAGAATTGAAATCGTGGGGACGACGAAGGTAAACTTCTGACATAGCAGCGAAGTTTTTGTTGTTGTTTTTTTTTCTCTCTTTTTTTTTTTTTTTTAAGATTTGTAAAGTTTTATATAATAAGGTGAAGTTGAAGTGTTATTGATTTCGAAAGTTTCGTAGAGTGCTGAGCTTCGTGGTTAAACAAAAAACTGAAACTTGAAAGATTAGCTGAAAACATGAAATACATAATAAGCTTAAAGATTAAAACTACAGAGGGATCCCTAAAAACAACATAAAAACATGAAATACATAATAAAACTACTAAACACTTAAAAAAACGAGTCATCCGAGTCCAAACCATCATCACTTGTTGGCGGAGAATAAAACTCCCCATTAATGTATCGACTCTCCATTATGTCGAAATAGTTGTCTTGGAGGTACTGAGCTTCTCGTGCTTCTTGCTCACCGGCGAGCGCCTCTTTCACGTGCTTGCTCTTGCAGTATCTCCCCGACGTTTTCTTCATCTTGTTCAAGCTGCGGAGGAAGCCTCACTTAACCCGCTAGGGTGGTTTTGAAAATCCACATGTGGACTGCTCACAGTGGACTTGGAACAATTGGGAGGTACCGGATGTTTTCAAACCCCACCGGAAGACATTTTCGGTGGTGTTGAGTAAACTTCAAACTCTGGCGAGTTGGAAAGTTGGTTTCCGGCAAGTGATCCGGTGCGGAAAGCGGTTTCCGTTCAACAACTTCTCTGGTGGGAATTGTGAGAAAAGTCTTTCATGAGACATTTTTTATGTGTGTGAATTGTGTTATTTGTGTGTGAAACTAATGCTGGTATGATACTATATATAGAAAACTTAACCGTTTGAATTTGAATTTGAATTTTGAATTTAAAATTTGAATTTGAATTACCCCGCCCAACAGTACCAGTTTTTTTAATTTGAATTTAAAATTTAAAATTTGAATTTGAATTTTGAATTTAAAATTTGAATTTCAAGTACCCGGTTTTTGAATTTGAATTTGAAATTGAAAACCACCTTTATAAATAACATCTATAAAACCACCATTTTATTTCACATCTACATCAATTCAAAAAAAACACACACAAATGTCTCAAAATTTGAAGTGGAACAAGTCTGAAGAAATCTTGCTTGCGCAAGTTTGGATAGAAATTTCGCAAGCTATGGATATGCAAAATAACCGTTCCGAAAATATTTTTTGGAACGACGTTATGAATATGTTCAATAATCAGACAACCGATGACCATCGTACAAAAAATTCAATCACGGGTAAATGGACGAGGATTAACGTTGATTGCAAAAGGTTCAACGCAATTTACAAACATTCAGCGTCGAAGTGCTCAAAATGACCAAACTCATCTCAAAATGCGAAACTAAGCTTCCAGCAACAATTTGGTAGAAAGGAGTTCAAATATGTTCACGTTTGGGAGATTTTGAAAAATTGCCCAAATTGGGATGTCGAAGATTAAATCCAATAGTATGTGTTGTTTTTTTTTTTAATCGTGTTGTTTTTTTTTCCGTATCGTGTTGTTTTTTTTCCGTATCGTGTTGTTTTTTATTATTGTGTTATGTATTGTATTTTTAATTTGAATGAAATGAATTTATTTAGTTTTTATTTGGAAGTGAAAATTGAATAAAAAAAATAAATTGGTAGTGGTGGGGCCCAAATGAAGAGGTTGAGGTTTGTTATGAGTGAGGAGGGGGTTTGTTGTGGTTAGTTGTGAAAAAATGGGATGCTGATGTGGCGCTGAGGTGGCGCGACGACGAAGTTGAGCCTTGTTATGACACCTTGTGCTCTTAGACATTCACATTCATACCGTAAATATATTTGAAGTTTAAGTAGAAGGACGTGACTAAAAACTATTAGAAATTTTTTGTATTTGCGAGGAGAATACGAAGGCTTTATGTTCATCACACATCTAGCTAGGGAGCAACATCGTCAGATGACCAAAAGCTTGATATAAGCTATTCTCTGCATTTCCAAATTTTGTACTATTAGACTTTATTTGTATTAATTTCACATGGTTTTCACAATTTTCCGAATTACGCAAGAAGAGAACAAGCTAGCTAAGGAAGAAATCAAAGCTGGGTCGTAGACCAACTGCACAATGATACAGATAGATCTCAAAAACATTAAGGTGGTGTTTGTTTTTTAAGAGTTTCTGAATCTGAATCTGAACCGCGCATCTGAATCTGAATCTAAGGCGTAAATGTCTGAATCTGACCGCATCTGAACGGGAAAAAAAACTCATGTATGAACCGCACATTTGCTTGCTCGTACTATTTTTTTTTGGTTATTTTTGTGTCAATAAGAGGCATTAAGATACCCCACTCAAGTCTAGACCATTAAGATCTTACTGCCTCTGACCGCGTCTGAACGGAAAAAAAAACAAACGGTCTAAACGGCCAATATGTCTGACCGTGTCTGAACTATTCAGATTCAAAAGCTGTTAAAATGCAATTTAAAAAAAACCAACACCACCTAAGTAGGAGGTATTGCAAAAACTATTAGAAAATAGGTTATAGTTTAGTCAATAAGTTGGCTCAAGTCCAAATTTTCCTTCTTTTTTTTATATAGTCAAGTTGGCTCAAGTCCAACTATATACATGTTATGATGTTATCTAATCTCAGGCAACATAAACCCACACAATACATTCACATTGACATTTATTTTAGTCGTGGCAAGCTAGGTCAACATGACAGATTTGCGTAAATTTGATCATGTCCCATCCCAGGGGCGGAGCCAGTACCAAATATTACCGGGTGCACAAATTTTTTTGAACCGTAATATAGAAACACATTTCGATGGATAGGGGTCATTTAAGATGCATTTGGGAAAAATCGATGTTTTCTTATAAAATTAACACTACATCGAAAAAATCCATAGGTGTCCCGGGCACCCGCGGGACCCCTAGCTCCGTCCCTGTGACCCATCCCGGTATCACTATGTATATATCTTAACCGAAGGGCTTCTTTCGTTCGTATTTACGAGTTCCTATCTAGTTTGAATGTTCAAATACCTTTCATGCCAGATACAGATGCATTGGCGATATGTATTTAGCCAGCGTATGACATCGATCCATAAGCTAGATCACATTATTTTAAATATCAAAAGATCATATCTATACCTTTCATTCGACTTTCGTCGAGTGACTAAATTAAATCTGAATTTTACAATGGAATGGAGGGGTAATTTCGTCACATATAAAAGCTAACATTTCTTAGTCTATTCATTCTCCTTCAAAAAAATTAGGGTTTTGATTTGACAAACACATAATCAAAATTAATCATCAAATCGACTTCAAAAATGTTCAATAATTGTTGATTTCATCATAAATTTTCGTCATTGTATTTATCATAACTTCTCAAATTAGGGATCAATTTTGATTTTTTTGCTAGAATTTAGGTTCGAAATTATCAATTAACAAACGACTAATTAGATATGGATGATACTCTGATTATAAAGGACGAAAATCAGGAGGTTATTGATGACAAAAATCATGTTGTTGCTAAATAAAATCAGGTTATGATGAAGAAGATTAGGTTATCATAGAAACATATAAAAATCTAGATCTTGAAGGAGATGTAATTCTACTTGGATGGTAAAATCATATGTAAATACAATTAAATTCACATGTGCTTATGTTAAAATTTTGCGTGATTGTAACCAAAAATATTGTAGATTACTTCGATGTATAATGAGATGTTAAGTGAGTCACGTAAAAAGACAATATTATCTTTCTGTTAATAATTAATTTAATGTTTTGATACAATCAATTTTTAATTCAAAATCAGTTTTAATCTATACTTTTGAATTAATTATTCTGATACAATAAATTAAAATTACTTTTCTAATTAAAAATCGTTAACAACTATTTAATACAATTAATTAAGTTTGTTTATTTTAATGTTCTGATACAATCATGTTTTAATTCAAAATCAGTTTTAATCTATACTTTTGAATTAAATATTTTGATACAATAAATTAAAATTAGTTTTCTAATTAAAAATCGTTAACAACTATTTAATACAATTAATTAAGTTTGGTTTGTCTAACGGATGCCCTCAGATCAAAGTTTAACGTGATTATAAAAGAAAATTTTGAGTTTATTAAATAAAAAATCAGATTTAACTATGGTAATTTATGAGTTTAATTAACATATATTCAATGCAATTTTTAGCATAAAAACTAAAAATAAGGTTTTGTTAAATGAATATTTAACCGGTGCCATCAAAGCACTTGTTAAACAAACCCTTGTTCAAAATAACATAACTTGAAAATTTGGCTCAAATGTACGTAACTACGTAATATCGTATTGTGTTTCTTCTTTCGTTTGAAGAAACGACGTCATGTTCACCATAACCTCCGTTGCATGTAAAGCAAAAACGTAAATTTCTGATAGTTCTTGTACGGAAAAAAGCTATAAATTCATAACGTACTTTATAAAAAAAACTCATTATGCTCTATCTACTTCACTTATTGTCAAAATATATAACCGTTTTCATTTTATTCGGTTATTTTCTGTCCGTTTTTGTAAATCGTCCATTTTTATCCGTTTTCATTTTAATCTATCCGGATAAAAACGGATAAAACCGTTGTATTATCCACGTCAAAATGGATAAAAACGGACAGGAAATATTATGGATAAAAACGGATAAAACCGCTTATTATCCACGCCAAAATAGATAAAAACGACGTAGAAAACCGAATAAAATAAAAAGCTTATGTATTATGACATAAGTGAAGTAGATAGAGTATATTGAGTTTTTAAGAAAGTACGTTATGAATTTATAGCTTTTTTTCCTTCGTGTATCTGAAAGACTGAAACTATGATTGAGACTAAAAAAAAGACAAAAACCGGTATCATTATGATGTATAACAACAAATGAACGTCATTTGTATACGACCTTGATTGCTTGTAGTTATCTTTTTAGATTATTATGTTATAGTACTTGTTTAATGGAAATATAAAGATTGATAATTGAAGTGAGTGGATAAATTATTTGGTAATTGAAAGTTAGAAATAAGAAGTTGATTTGGGAGGTTCTTGAAATGATTAGAAAGACTCCAAGACAGCCGCCCCACCAACCATTCTTAGCTTTAAAAAAAAAATAAAAAAATAAAAATAAAAAGAAAGTAAAAAATAAAATTGCACTAAAATGTTTTTAGAAACATTTCGTAAAAAAAATGTTTAGTTTGATTTTGTGTAAAGATTTGAAACCAAATTATAAAATTTCAAGCGTGATTCTTTTTTCTTTCTTTTATTTATTGTTATTATTATTTTTATCTATTGATACATTTATATTAGTTTATCCGATGATAGATTCAAACTTTATGCATCTAGTTTACTCTAGCTTCTTATTTCAATAATCCGTCTAGCAAAATCACTAGTTCATGAGTACAACAGCGAATCACTTAAAAAGGTCATGACCGTTACCAAAACTAGCAGAATGTTCGCGTTATGCAGCAGTATTGAAAAAGAGAAAAGAAACAGTAGTTAAAGGTATTGAAAAAGAGAAAAGAAACAGTAGTTAAAGGTAATAAACGATAAGAACGTTGTTAGATGTGGTAGCATGGTACATTCATTTTTTCCTCACTATCTAAACAAGCTCTACCATTAACATCACAAAAGAAATTGATCACTGTACATTATCATTATTATACTCAAGAAAAACATAACCTAACATTTTAATATGCATTTACATGTTGCGTAACATAAAGTTTTTTATAATTAAAGTAATTTAATTTTCTTTTAATAGTCATAGGTTACAACAATAGTTTTAAATAACTTAATTGTTTACATTTATTATTACAAATTGTTGAGATTTACGTGTATTATATGCTTCAAAAATAGTTTCTCTTATTTTTCTAAGACAAAGTCATGTACTATTTATAAAGAAGTGAGATTTAAAACTTTTTTTTTTCTTTTCGCAAATGGTTATACTATTCATCAAACACTAGTACAACAATTTAGAGTTTTTTAATTGACCATTGTGTTTTTAAAACTTAATTAACAAAATGAGTACTCTAACAAATATTTAAAATAATATGTTATATTTGATTCTTCTCACTTAGGACCATAAATTTGTTGGGATTTTAGAACAAGTTAACCAGTAACCTCTACGAGTACGCAGCGGATAATGGATCTAGTTGATGCAATTATGTTAACACGTAATTAATAAACACATAATTAATACATTATTAATTAATTAAAAGGGATATAGAAAAGCTAACCTTGCGGCAATTGATCTAGTAACGAACAAGAAAACCAAAACTAAAACCTTAAGTATCTAAAATAGATACCCAAGAGTATCACACACAAACACTTAAACCAAGATGCGTTCGACAGACGCTGGTGAGACGTTTACCAATCAACCCTTTGAATTACTTGAATACCTCGAACTAGAAAAACCCAAGAATCACTTCTTATTTTCTGCCCGAGATCACTAACTGTCCAAGAACAGTTTTAACATTACACCCGATATCGGACAAAAAGTGTCCGATATTTATACTCCCTTTTGTCTGAGATATATTACGACAAAAATACTCAAACTTGTAGCCTATCTAGTTTGACCAGAAACCATATAACAAGTATACTAAACCAACTAATCATTAATTACTCTTGGATCTATGCATGATGCAAGTATAATGATTTGTACAAACCAAATAAAAAAACTAATCGAATCTTACTGAAATCCGATTGGTTAAACACCATTAATGGTGGAAACGATTTGGCAGTATCTTAGGTGTAGTGTGATATATATTTATGAGATTTAGGGATAGAACAATCGTTAGGCATGCAAGGGTATTAGTTTGTATATATATACTCTTGAACCAACTCAAGCTATGGGCTTGATGCTTGCGCATCAAGCAACAAACCAAACACCCCGATCGGTTTATGGACAAGGCCCAAGGCTCCATCTAAACCGACCCACTTTATTATCGGATCAAGTCCATGGGTCATTTATATGATCGGGTATACATGCGTGCATAAAACGGGTCTAATATATTCAAGTATTAAACGTTCGTCACGTACTCTCGTGTTTAACGTGTGTGCCCCCATCGGCTCACACACTTCTAGTCGTTTACGTGTGTTTATAACTCCCACAAACCAACAAAATTTGCACCCACGTTTTTAAGTATAAAAAGTTTACAATTCTCATTTGTTACCACCCAAAGATATCACAAGTATAGTCATTTGTTATAAACTCTGTAAGGCATATGAAAGTATGAAAAAGTATAGTTGTTGATAATGTAGTTCGTCAATCGTTATCAGATGCTGATCACCTACTTAGTTAAGTTTCTACAAACGTTAATCTTTAGGAGTATTGTAGTCATGCTGTTAGTATAATATGGTCCGTATGATTAAAGATTGAAGAGCTCATAAAAGTGGTTTTGATGATGCTTAGGTAGCACATTGTTAGTTTTCTCACGACTATCATTAGATGAACTATCAAATTATTAGAAATGTTAAGAATACATTAGTAGGTTACACATCCGATATTTTTTAGTTACAAATGTTATTTTGAATAAGATACAAGAAAAGATACATTGATTTACTCATAATCAAAGAAGTTATATAAACAATGAACCTTCAGTTTACAATTCTCATTTGTTACCACTCAAAGATATAACAATCGAAGAAGTTATATGAACAATGAACCTCCAATTTACTCATATGCTTTTTCTATTGTTTTATTTAATGAAGAAATTTTTAAATACTATTATAAATTAAATATTTTTAAAAGTACTCATTTTGTTAATTTATTTTTGAAAATACAATGGTCTATTAAAAAACTCCAACAATTTAAGAGAACTCAAACTGATTTTGGACAAGAGAAAAACATACAATCAATACTATTCAAACATGTCCCATATAGGGTATAATGAAGCATATCTCTGATACAAAACAATTACACAACTGTACAAACTGTATGCGACTGCACAACAACACATAACTAATATTCACACATTAATCATCAAGATCATATTCCATAACTAAATTTCCTAACCAACCTTAACTAAAAATCATTCATTCATCATCCACAATGATTTAGGCAATAGAAGGCAGGAATCATTATGAGAACTATAGCCACCACTCCTCTCCATATAGGGGCTATACCAAAATCCTACATTTCCAGATTAAAGGACTAAGTGCTATCAAATTTTGGGAACACACTCCCTACATGAGAACCAACCTCTCCTCCTTTGATAAAACATTGTTTGGATCAAATAAGTTCATCTTTCACTCCTCACTATTTTAAACATCATGTTCTACCCTGCCAGTCCACTTACCCTTCTCACCAGGGAACTTTCGTTATGATTTACTTCCAACTTTGATACCAGGCAAGACCAACAAGTTGTCCATTATCCTACCAAGACCTATAGAGAGACTGAATGGACATTACCAAAGTGCTCAAAACTATATGAACCAAAGTACAAAGCCTTCTAGTGAAGTGGACTCAAAAACTCAGGCTTCAAACCATTATGAAACACTAAGGCTTAGGTTAAAATCCATATATTTTTTGCAAAACTAACTTGAACCTCATCTTCTACATTTTCAAAAAGAAAGCATGTTTGATTATCTCCTTTAACTGAATGACCATATTCCATCAAACAATGCTACTTTTCTATTGCATTATAACAATTAAAGAGGAAATAGTCAAAGTCAACTACCAGCAGGAAACTACCTTATGGTTATACGAGGTAAGATCAAATGAGAAATATAATTAAGATGAGAAGAATGATAAACAATCACAACCACAAATATTAAATGCATCTATAAAAATAGATGCATCTCCTTATTATTTCTTTTTTCTTATTTGAAATATGTGGCTATAATTCTTTCTCACTCTTCTCATTTAAATGATTCTTCTCACTAGATCCATACTCATGGTTATACTCTTCTCATTTAAATGATTCTTCCCACAAAAAAAAAACTCACAGAAATCAAAGCCTATAATACAGAATAACCAAGATATTAGCCATCTGCTTTTCAAAATACACACCAATAGCTACATACAACCTTCTGAATTCATAATTCTAAACACTCCCATATCTTGAATCAGACTTTTCAAACATACCCGATATGAAGAGTTTGCATAGCATGAACATACTTGAATTGAATACCCCCACTATTTTTCCACTTTCAAAGTAAATTCAGACTTAAGAACTCTAATGCTCATTAACCTCATCTTAACACTTCCCAAAATAGTTTTTAGCAGAACATCAACACGTCTATTCTCATTAGTAAATAGTCTCTTGCTCCTTTCCTACCAAATGAAGTATACACCAGCACCCAGAACCAGTCTGCTAACAATACTTTTTAGGGACTTATTATGACACTGATTAGCCATAGCACTGATTACATAACCCCACTCTAATGGTAGATTATGAGTATTAATTTTCCTTTTAAGAGCACTCCAAACTTTCTCGGCATAAGCACATTTGAAGAAAAGGTGACTATGAGAATCCATACTTGAACTCCATAAGGAACACTTCATAGTGTTGTCTTTATTCCATACAATCAATCTTCCATGAATAGCCATCCAAAGAACAAACATATAACTGGGGATACACTGAGTAAACCAGACCAATTTATGCCATATGACTGTTGGGTGACTTACATTATAATCCTTCAAACTTGAATGGTAAAAAAATCTTTAATAAGTACATTATTGCTTCTCCACATAACCTTGTATGTACTATCCATCAAATTAGGAACCCCATATTAACAATCTCAGGGAACTTAGAAGACCATTCCCCTGACCACTTCCATTGACCACCAACAATCATAGTTGCTACAATAGCATTACTAGAAAATCTGCCATCATACATGTCTTTTCTACTAACAAAGTTGCTTAAAGGACCAAAACCATTCCACTTATCATACCATACTGATACTGATTGACCATTACCAATCATAAACTCTATATGTGGTTTAGCTCTTCTTCTGAGATCAAGAAAAACCTTCCACATCCAACTGTTAAAATACTCATGATCAACTTCCCAAAAGCTTTTGCCTCTCAATTTTATCATATAAACCCACTTGACCCATAGACTCTCTTTCTTAGCAGAAATGTTCCATATATGTTTGGTTAATAAAGTCTTATTCACTCATATGTTCCATATATGAGTGATTTGAGTAAAAGATTTTCAATGTTTGTGTTGTAACAAATATTAGGAATAATATTACAACAACATTGAGAATTACATTAAAAGGTTCACTATGACTATTCTGCTTTCAAATTTTAACTAATATGACTAACCACTTGACATCGTAATTAACCATTCGTCCCCAATAAATTAAACAATTGCACTGTTGGTCCCGAATACATAATTCATTTCGTCTATTGCGTTTTTCGATCATTTTTACGTTTTCATCCTGATTTGTTTATGTTTTACCGTTTCGTTGGTTTTCACGTTTTTCGTTTATTTTCACGTTTTAGTCCCGTTTCGTGGTTTCGTTCCGTTTATTCCATTTTCATTTTATCCATTTCATTTTCCGTTCCATTCCATTCCATTTGATCCATTGATTCCATTTCATTCCATTCGTCCATTCCATTTCCATTTTGATCTTTCATTCCATTTCATTCTTTTCATTATCCGTCCATTTCATCCGTTTTATGTTTTGTGCTTTTTTCTTGATTAAAATAATATAAAACCTAATATCTTTCCTCCATCCACTCACTATTCGTATTTCATCACGCAGTCTTGTCATGTAAAAGCTTGCTGGCGTGGCGAGGTTATATATTGAGGCCGGCAGTTTAGTGTTAATAATAAGGGACTGCGGTAATTATCATAATCAAATGGCTAGTCATATTGGTTAAAGCTTAAAAGTAGAATAGTCATAGTAAACATTTACAAAGTATGTTAGTCATATTAGCACAAACTGAAAAGTACATTAATCATTTTTACTTTTACCCGAGATTAAACGTCCATTATAATGCCGGAACAAGCCTAAAACCAACCGCTAAGCCCACTACTAAGGACATGACCCATTTGTTAGTCATGTGTCATGTGTGAAAAGACATTAAAAAAGATAAAGGTTTTATTGTTCTAGCACTCTGAGATAAGTCTTTACAAGTTTACATTATCTCTTTACATTTTCCAACTACAAAAAAGTTTATGTTTCTACACTAAATACTAAATATAAGAGACCATTATTTAAATAAGGGAATATATTAGCTATTCTGATTAATTGTAGCAGGGTCAATTTGTACTAAAAATGTGGGTCGTTGATTATTTTTTGGGTCATGATTCTTTTCTGTGGGTCTCTGAATCATTGCTAGTGTATTTTTTTCTAAAGTATTGTAGCCAATTGGCTACAAAAATTGTAGTCAAGCTATCCCCTTTAAATAAACATAAAACCATAAGTAGAACTCCATAAAAGAACACTCGAGGCATTTGACTTTGTGTTGTACGTGTGTGTTCATGGATCAAGAGGTTATGGTTCAATGAGATAGTTGTTATATATATGTGAGGTTTTCTGTTAAAAACACATTAACATTGAGTTGGATTAGAACAAACTTCGACCTTTGAATGTGGAAATCCTAATTAGGCAACAATGCCTAGTTGTTTTCAGTTGTGGTATTCATCATTGACTACACGAAGTCAAGAATGCAATTAATCAGTGAAAATTACGTTATTATAATGGGATAACATAGTTATAACAAAAGATAATCATGGTATGTCTTTAAGTCAAGGGCAAATTGTCTGAAAAGGCATCGAACTTGTCACCTTTTCCTTTTCTGGGCATGGAATTTTTTTTTTTACTTTATTAGTAGTAAAATTCTTTCCTAATTTTCTTTTTGTGACACAAAATCACACTTAAAGTGTAATTAACATTCTTAAACCCGTTTTAAGTGTGATTTTGTGTCACAAAAGGAAAATTAGGCGTTTAAATACTTTAGGAAAAAGTAAAGCAGTTAAATGCTTTCCGTTTTAATTGTGATCCGTTTCATTTTACCA
The DNA here is from genome assembly GCA_910596185.1 of Chrysanthemum makinoi. Classification (NCBI taxonomy): domain Eukaryota; kingdom Viridiplantae; phylum Streptophyta; class Magnoliopsida; order Asterales; family Asteraceae; genus Chrysanthemum; species Chrysanthemum makinoi. The sequence goes on from OU343222.1 coordinate 351,465,353, forward strand.
TTCATTATTCCTTTGTTCCCGTTCCATTCCAGTTTTATCCGTTCCTTAATTCCCGTTCCATTCCGTCCATTGCATCCGTTTCATTACTTTTCATTCGTTTCCGTTCCATCGATTTTTTCATTCCATTTTATCCTTGCATTTTATCCATTCCCTTTTTTCCCCTATTTTTCCGCAGTTCCGCTTTTGCCACGGTTCGTCCGTTTTTTCTGCGTTTTTCGTCCGCTTTACCTGCGTTTTCGTCTGATTTTTTGCCGCGTTTTAGTCGGTTTTACACGCAGTTTGCGTCCGTTTTTCGGCGTTTTAGTCCATTTTGCATAGTTTCGTCCGTTTTACGTTTCGTCCATTTTGCCTGATTTGTCAGGTTTGCATGTTTCGTCAGCTTTTTGCCGTTTTTGTCGTCCGCTTTCGCCGTTTTCGTCTGTTTTGCATGTTTTACCGCGTTTTCAACCATTTTAATTATGAATGGCGATGCAAAAGCGAGCGAAAACCTGTAAAACAAATGAAAACGATGTAAAACGGATGAAAAAACATCAAACTAAATGAAAACATGTAATGGTAACGACGTGCGCAGGCACGATAAAAACCGGCGTCGCGTCAAAGGAAAGTAGCGTCGCAAAAGTTCAATCCGCCGGGCAAATTGTGCGCTGAAAACAGCGATAAAAGTCAAAACTAAAACGCGAACAAACCATGACGGCAACGTGTAAAAGCGGATGAAAGCGAACAAAAACGGAAAACGATAATAAAACGGATTAACGCCAACAACAACGAAATGTAAACGTGAAAAACGTATAACTTTTTACACCTAAATATCGTTTTCTGGAAATTTCAAATTGATGAGTATAAAGAACAAGTTGGGTTATTTTTACATAGAAAGATGGAAGACTTTACGTAAAATATATTCATGTTGTTCCATAAAATGGTTCTTGAAAACATTGGATTTATGAACAGTGAAAGTGTTAGTCATGATACCGTTAGTTTAGTCCTGAGGCACGAGACCTTATGGAGTGATCATGGCGGTTTCAGCCATATTGAAATGTGTGCATGTATCTTTTTACACCTTCTCTTGAATCACTTATGTAGTAGTTAGCGACATCTCTGAACTTACAAGGAAAAAGAACCTTTTACTAACACTCTGTTCCCTAGTATAAAATGGAAAGAAGAGAGATGGAGAGAAAAAAGATGAGTAAATTAGAGAGAGGAATAAAATTATTTTTATCTTTGTGTTCGATGAGTTGGAAAAGGAGAAGTGAACCAAAAAAAAAAACTTTAAAATCAACTTCACTCCATTTCATCCCAATTTGGGAAGTAATGGGAGAGTAATTTTGATGGTAAATTACTATCCTTACTTTCCTCTCACCTCCTAAAAAATCTCAGGAACACAATTCTTTTTTATTACCATCCCAAACCTTTCCCTTTCACTCCAGAAAATGTATGTTTGGCAAAAATAGATTGTGTTGATACTGGTGCTGTTGCTGAAAAAGATTATAAAAAGATATTATTTTTATAAGCTATATGAAGTAATCTTTTATTTTCAGAGATTATGGAAGATTATTTTTTTAATAATCTCTTATAAGTTGTGTCTGCCAAACGAAGATTATTTTTTAGGTAGCTTATTTTTTGAAAAAATAAGCATAATCTCTCCATAATCTCATGTGCCAAACATAGCCAAAATAAACTCGGGACCAGAGTGTAAATCACCTAATATGATGGCATAACAGTTGTCAATGTGGATCGAATTTTTTTATGTTGAGTTGAATATTCAACAGGAGACTTCAATTGTAGTTATACAAATTCAAGGTGAGAAGAAAAATATGAACAAGCTCATGAATATGATCCATTCAATGTAATACTTGGGAGGTCAATGGTTGAGGATAGTGAGTTATGAAAGATGAGATTACTCACCCTCAACTATTGATCTCTTAAGTAACACAAGATACAAGGAGGCTGATATATGAGAATATTAAAGGGGCGTTTGGAGACAAGTTTAATAGCAGATGTCTAGAGATGCAAAATGTTGTTTTTATAAGTGAATATTTGTTTCTTGGTGTTTAGATGTATGCATAGAGAAATATCAATGGTACTAATCATCAAATTTGAGCAGGATACTTCATGAGTTCTTTAATTTTCAGTACATGTAATATAATTTTAGTTGGTGACATTTGGGATAAAAGTGAGAATGTCCTATGATTAAGATGTACATCCTTTGTGAAGTGATACTATGATTTGTGATTGATATACACTTAACAATTTCAAAATTTTGTTTTTTTTACAAACAACGTTGGCACTACACTATTATGTTTTAATGTTTTTAATACTACACGATTATTTATATGACATCATTTATCTTTCAGCATTATACATTTTTACAACATGTTTTGTACTACAATTTTATGTTTAATAATAAACCTTTAAGCTAAGGCCAGCCGGCGGGCCATTTATATATATATATATATATATATATATATATATATATATATATATATATATATATATATATATATATATATTGAAAGTCCCTTTATTTTGAGCCCATCTTATCTCTGGAGAACTCTGAGAGCAAACTTTATTTACTCTAATAATGCATAGTGTACAACATATCAATGCAAAATGACATTTTTAAAATATTTATATTTTTTAAAATTTAAAACTTTTTATTTAATCTAAAAGGGTAAAATTGTAAAAGACAATTTTTTTGAATGATTTATTAAATCCCTTTTTTTTTTTAAGATGGTATTTTCGGATCGCATATATGTTTTAAATCCTCAGTATTTTTTCTTTTTTTTTCTTTTTTAGATTTATATATGTTTAAGCAAGCATGTTTAGTGCATATATGTTTTAAATAAAATAGCATATTTAAGCAGGTGCATATGAGTTTTTTTTGTAATATAATAAAATTTATAACAAACCAAGAACATAAATGTTATACACAAACTTCGATATCAAGATATCGATTGAAATACAATTAAAATACAAATTTCTAAAAAGCAAAACTACATGAATCTAATTGATCTATACACATGAGCACTAATAAATATTCAACACAAAATAGACATGTGCACACTCATTGTTATTTTCATTTTGAAAGTCGGACATATATTCATAGCGTAGCCGTCAACATTTTTTCAAAAGTTGGACTTATATGCACACTCGTAGCCGTCAATATTCTTGTAATTACACCTGATACAAAGAAAAGTACAAAAATTAGCAACAATAATATTAGTAAAATAGAATTGTGTTGAAATATATATATGCAACTACTAAAACATGTATGCACACTTGTTAAAATACATTCTTGTAACAATTGCGTCCGTTTCCTTTTTATTATTACACATATATTCACACTTGTTAAAATACATATATGCAACTAGTAAAACATCTACAAGACATATATGTTTTTCATTAGTTAGACCCCACTAATTAAAACACATATGTTTTGAACTTGTATGTTTTGAACATACATGTTTTTCCGCACCTTTAAACTCAAACAAGTTTTGAACATACATGTTTTGAACCTACATACCAAAACCTAGCTAATCCTTACGCAAAACTTAATCAAATTCATCTACTGTAATGCAAAATGGCATTTTTGCGCTAATTAAAACATCTACAAGACATATGTTTTTCATTAGTTAGACCCCACTAATTAAAACATATATGTTTTGAACTTGTATGTTTTGAACATACATGTTTTTCCGCCACTTTAAACTCAAACAAGTTTTGAACATACATGTTTTGAACCTACATACCAAAACCTAGCTAATCCTTACGCAAAACTTAATCAAATTCATCTACTGTAATGCAAAATGGCATTTTTCCGCTAATTAAAACATCTACAAGACATATATGTTTTTCATTAGTTAGACCCCACTAATTAAAACATATATGTTTTGAACTTGTATGTTTTGAACATACATGTTTTTCCGCCACTTTAAACTCAAACAAGTTTTGAACATACATGTTTTGAACCTACATACCAAAACCTAGCTAATCCTTACGCAAAACTTAATCAAATTCATCTCTTGTAATAATCTACAACTTATTCTACCCTTAAAACTCAAACAAGTGGTATAATCATGCACAAGAAACAAACTTAAACTAAATAATTATAAACCTAATCCTTCTAACACCATTACGTTATTGTAATTTTAAGCAACTCACAACAAATCAACACTATAATTCATAAATAATAAATTCAGCATATCAATCGAATTGATAGTGAAAAAATATATCGAAACGAAACTCGCTACCAAAACCAAACAATGTTCTTATTCTCCTCAACAGGAGACTCTGAAACAACAACAAAAATGTATTATAAGAAAGACGATTTTGTGTTAAAAAGTTATAGAACATTTTAAAGTACTAATCGATATAGATAGATAGATATAACATAAGTGACTTTGTTTAAGATCATTTAAAACCGAGGTGGCTAGCAAGTGACTTATCGCCGGCCGATGGATGGTGGCTGTTTAAATGAGGTCACTCACCGGCCTTTGTTAATCCTCACCGGAAAACCACCATCGTCATCATATCACCACCATAACAACCCAAACCCACCACCACCGTCTAAACATTAACATACATATCTTCAAGATATGATGACGATTTATCACCGAGTAGTAAAAAACCCATATCTTCAAAACTAAAAACTTAATCTTCAATTAATAACAAAAAAAAACACCAACCTTGAACCGAGTAGTAACAAAAGAAACCCTTACATCAACACCTAGTTAACGGTAGGAGTGACGGATGAAGGCGGACGTGGATTGAGGATTTGATGGTGGTTGTGCTAAAAAAATCAAAAGATAGGGCGTCTAGGGTTTTATTATTGAGGAAGAGAGATTAGAAAGTCAGATCTGATTTGTATAAGATGGGGCCTAAATGGTGGATGACGGTTTAAAAAGAAATAACAATAATATACCCTAAATACCCTTCTATCTTTTATTTAGTTATGTTTTGTTTTTATTTTAATTACAAAATTGCCACTTTCATTTATAACCATTGATCTTATCATCCTAAGGTCCAAAAAAAGTTCTCGCAGTTCTCGCATTTAAAGTGAGTTCTGAAAATAAAGTTTCACTATATATATTAGGGTTTGGTCTTTGATAACATGTTAAGAGATTGAATAAACCCGTAGGTATAACTTTATTATAGATCAATATTTATAGATTCAACCTTAATGGACCCTAACCCCACACCGAGCTTGGTCCATACTTATCATCTAATAAACCCAACCTGGCCTGGCCCGCTTTGACCTCTACTTAAACCACTCGGTTTAAGATGAAATATTTTTAACCTGTTGGCCAACCTGCCCATCATGCCTACTCTACTTACTGTTATTTTTTTGTTTTTTAAATTTCAGGGTTGAATTTACTAGGCGCGGAAATGAGAGGCTATTTGATGGACGAACTCGCGAAATCGTTAAATCTCTTGTATTCATGAGACCCACTTTTTACCAGAGACTTGTTCATATTTCTGAAGACAAAGTGAAGTTCCGAAACACGTACACCCTCTCACCTGACAATCAGTAGTAGGAAGGAAAAGATTTGTTGGGATCAAGTTTGGGCAGATGGAAGAGACTGCCTCATAGCCCATAGAGCATTTGCTAATTTGCACGAGCGTCTTTTCACTCTCGGTGACTGTTCAAAAATGCATGTATGCAGAAAGTGCAAGAGAATGGCGAATGTGATCCAGAGGTCGGTCCCTGGTGGCCAAAAGATTCGCTGGCCCTATTGTCGTATATGTGACTCACTTGGGGATCAAGGTGAACGTGCCGTATGGCGCTAAGTTATTGTTTTAAGAGCTGTTCAGTATGGGCATCTCTCTTAAGTTTGATACGTCTTCATAGGAGTTAGCATTTTTCTAGTATTGGTAAAAGGATAAAAGCTATAAATGCTTAATGTACTTGCCAGAATAACTTATTATGATTTCTTAACTTTTTTTATTTCATTACACTTAACCTTGTTTACGGTCAACATATCATTATACATATCCTGGCCCACACCTTTCACATGAAAAGACGCAAATACCATTGTGTTCTTTTCTAAACCATTTGATGCTTATTTCTCCTTCAAGTTGCAACCAGATGTACTTTTTATTCGAATTCCAACAACATAACCACACAACAACTACTCCATGTTTATATATAACAAAAAATAAAGTTTATCAACATGTCTAAAAGCTGCAGTTAGAATTCGAATGCAGTTAGAATTTTTAAACATATCTAGGTCTTCTTAAAACTATGGTTAGCATGAGAACAAATTTGTATATACATAGATCAGATAGTTTGACGAAAATGTTTTACATGGAGCTTATTTAACTTTCCCAGTGATCCATTTATATCTAAAGATGACCATACTCTACCGACATTTACATCTAAATCTTGGGGAAGGGTTTGTGTCGGATGAGTTTGTTTATGTTGATTCCGGTTGGGACTACTACTCATCGCCGCCGTGGTTCGACAACGGAGATACGGTGGATGTAATGCCGGTGACTAGTGGAAGTAGAAGTGTTGTGTCGTGCGGTAGCTTTATGTTTGATGCCTCATAATGGCAATATTGATGACACATAAATAAATGATGCTTTGATTCAGTTTTTACTTTTAAAAAAAACTGAAATTAAATGAGGAAGAAGATGAAGTGTTGAATTACCAAATTATCCTCAACAAATATGTGTAATGACAATATTGAGAGTAGATGAAGCATAATGAGTTATGGTGGAAAGTACGTTAAGCATCTATAGCTTTTACCCTTGGTAAAAAGGTGCAACACGTGTGAGCACTTTTAGTATATGCCTTGCCTAAAGTAGAAACATTTAATGCTCTCCTTTTTCAAACATAAAATGCTCGACACGTGTAAAAATCAAGGTTATAAATAGCGTGAGGCGTGGCGTGGCGGCATGACCAAGCCTCATGCCTTTGCGGCTAAGACGAAGCTTTTTGCGTTTATAAAGCGTGAAATAAGGCGGCACAAAGTATGAAAATATTTATGTATTTATATCATAATTCATATATATCGAGTTTATAAAAACATGTGCCATAAGACGCCGTGGCGTCATGATCAAGCCTCACGCTTTTGCAAGGCCTTTGCTTTTAGAACAGTGAAAAAAATGCATTTATAGTGGAGTAAATGTATTTAACTAAGATATGGTTGTTGTATTTTGCTCATAGTCATAGTCAAAGTGTATTTAACTATGATAACGAAACTTGAGAAATAAAAGAAGTGAACATTTTCTGTCATAAACTTAGATACTAGAGAAAACCAACAGGATCCGTTAAGCAAATGGCCATATATAAGTAAATCAAGCAATAAACATAAAGTTTGCCTATCCAAAAAGTTTTAACGACCATGTAAGCTAAAACATTTGCTTGTAAACAAAATCTAGGTGTTCCTTCTTGAGTTGAATCTCAGCAAAAGGTGCAGCTTGGTTTTCTTCGAGCCACTTGGTCGTGTCAGCAATGGCTTTCCCCGCTTCCTTCCATATACCAGGGATAACCATTCTGAAGAAACTTACCTCATTGATCTTATTCTTCATTTTGTATAAGCAATCCTCTAATGCATTCTGGGCATCCGCTTTCTTCCTGTATTCTTCGTCCTCGTGTTTGTACTTCTGGGCATCTTTAACCATCTTTTCAATATCTCCCTTGGATAGTCTTCCATTCGTATTGGTAATTGTGAGTTTCTTCATCATACCGGTTGATACTATACTAGCGGTGACTGTGAGAATATTATTGGCATCTATTTCAAAGCTTACCGAAGCTGTAGAGACTCCTTTGCGAGCAAGTGGTATCCCAGAAATTGAGAAACTTCCCAACAAATTGTTATCTGTGGATCTGGACCTTTCACCTTGATATACCATGATATCCATGCCAGATTGGTTGTCTTTAGTAGTTTGTACATTTATGGATTTACGCGTAGGAATTTGAGTGTTTCGGGGGATCACAACAGTAAATACTTTTCCAAGCGTCTCGACACCAAGTGACAAAGGAGTTATATCCAACAGCACCAAATCTTGAACACTCTTGTCGCTATTACCGCTTAAGTTTGCTGCCACAATGGCTGCACCGTATGCAACAACCTCATCAGGGTTCACACTCTTGCATAACTCTTTGCCATCGAAATATTCCTGCAACATACATTGAACCTTAGGTATCCTAGAAGAGCCCCCAACAAGAATCACTTTGTCTATAGATGATCTTTTCATCTTAGCATCACTTAAACACATTTCTACAATCTCGATGCACTTATTAAATGAATCCATGTTCAACTCTTCAAATTTAGCCCGGCTAAGTTTGATAGAAAAGTCAATTCCCTCATGCAAGCAATCCAATTCGATTGATGTCTGACTAATACACGAGAGAACCTTTTTTGCCTTCTCACAAGCAGATCTCAATCTCCCCAGTGCTCTTTGGTTCCTTGTCAAGTCCTTATTCCATTTTCTTTTGAATTCCCGTGCACAATGATCCACCATTCGGTTATCGAAATCCTCCCCTCCCAAATGAGTGTCACCATTGACAGCTTTCACCTCAATGATACCCCCTCGCTCGATGGTCATTATAGATACATCAAAAGTGCCACCACCCAAATCAAAGACGAGCACATTTATCTTGCCGTTAATATCAGCCTTATTGTCTAGACCATATGCAATTGCAGCTGCTGTAGGCTCACTAATCATCCGAACGACATTTAACCCAGCAATTGTGCCTGCATCCTTTGTTGATTGACGCTGTGAGTCATTAAAATAACCCGGGACAGTTATCACAGCATTTTTCACTTCTTCCCCAAGAAACATCTCGGCAGTTTGTTTCATCTTGACAAGAACCATCGATGAAATCTCTTCTGCCAGAAATTCCATCGTTTGACCTTTGTAGGTAACAACAATCTTTGGTGCGTCATGAGACCCTTTGATGACCCTAAAAGGCCACAACTTCATGTCTTGCTGCACTTGGGACTCACTGAATGTCCTTCCAATTAACCTCTTTGCATCTGAAAACCAAAGGTTAATTTTCAAGTGAAAACCAGTCTCTATCAAGAAAGATTTTTATTTTAAAGGTCATCTAATATGCAACATAATACAAAAATAAATAAACATCATGTGTATACTAGCACCCAATGTAATCAAACCTAAAACTTTATCTAATTGTGAACACGTTACAGCAAGCCTGTAGATTAAGAGGTTGTCCACAATCCTAAGATAAATGGATTTAGCTTGTTTAGTTAATTTTATCAACAAGTCCACAATGCTGACGATGTGGATTCTAGTTCCGGTTAGTTCTTAATTTGAGGCACGCAACGTGTTGATGTTAACTTTCATTGGCGGAGTTTAAATCAATACCTTTTTTAGCTCCTGGCTATTTTATTTTGTTAAATAAATGGCTTTGATGTTAATTTATTTTACTAAGACTGATACATGCGCACAAAAACTTAGCTTTATTCCTTAAGGAAACCTAACAATTTTACAAATATGTACGTACTTTCTGATCTAAGTAGTTCATAATCGTAAACCATTAATAAGCGTAGATGCATAGCTTTCGTGATTACAAAAAGTTATAAACTCTTACAAACTATCTGATGATCGACTGATAAAAAATTAAGTAGCCAAATTAAACCAAAGGTAGAAAGAAAAGAGGAATGAGCGAACTGACCAAATATGGTGTTAGTAGGGTTCATTGCAGCTTGGTTCTTGGCCCCATCACCAATAAGTCGTTCTGAATCCTCAACGAAAGCAATGGTTGATGGCGTGGTTCGATTTCCTTGATCATTAGGTATAATCTCAACCCGGTTATGCTTCCATACAGCCACACATGAGTACGTTGTTCCAAGGTCAATGCCGATAGCGGGCGCATGGTTTCCACTTCCGTCCATTACTTTCAAACTGTTAACCTTTAACCAAGAAACAAAGCTTCGATCACGAGATAAAAAGAGTTGCAAAGAAGAGCTGTACGAGATAAATTTAAAGTAAACCGTGATGTTCCCTACTTTATAGACCATGAAATTCTGAGTAAAAACGATTTGATTCCCACTCAAACTAGAATTTCCTAGTTGCCTAATATAATTTCTGATCTTAGGATCTTACGATTTTACGATACTGTAAAGCAAAAACGATCCGGATTCTACATAGGATCTTTGTAAGCTTAAGATCTTATAGGATCCCGATCTTGACCATACGATCTTACGATCTAATCCGATCCGATCTTACTCTTCTCGGATTACAAACTAAAAAACTACAAATTTATGGGTTGTTTGTTTGTAGAATTCAAAAAACAACATGTTAATCTTTTTAAACATTTTATAATCATAATTTAGGACAACATTTATATGAAACATTCATAGTATTTTGTGGTTATAATGTATTAGAATTTGTAAATTTGTATAAAATTACATAAACTATCAAGAAATAACATTAAAGTGGGATCTTAAGATCCCGATCCGATCTTACGATCACGATCTTGTAAAGACAAAAACGATCCTGGCTAGGATCCCGATCTTGACAACCTTGCTTATAATTACTATATTAAGTTACATAATACCCCTTGTATTCTAACACAAATTTATGATATATATTTTTAAGGGGCAATTGCATATATACCAACTAAAACTTGCATATTTGCATATATACCCAAAACATGCTTAACTTACATTGTACATCATGCATTAAAAACTTGTATTTTGAGAAAATATGCAAGTTTTTAAGTTTTAATGGGTATATATGCAATTCTCCCTATTTTTTTTAATTGAAGTCAAATACCAAAACTTTAGATAGATATTTTGATTAGGTTTTTTTTCCGCGATGTGAAGTTGATAACTTCTTTATAATAACACTAGTTATAATATCTGTGCATGCATGTTTTTCTTTTAAAAACTTTTTATTTATGTATTTTTATTTAGTAAAAAAGCAAATAGTCTAATATTTATTTTTTTTGTTTTAATTATGGTTCTTAATTTTTGTTTATAATTAAGTTTTACGGACGTAATGAGAGCTCATATATTTCTATTTATTTACGTAATACAAAGATAATCAATCAGATAATCAATCATTTGCATCTCTTTGAGCTTTGTGCTTTGATCACTTATAAGGACTTAAAACATATATTTTAGGGGGCCATTTAAACCCTAAATCGACACATTTTATATCCGTTACTTATTAAAATTGTTCATTTTCACATTTTAGGTCTTTTGGAAGCAAAATATTGGAATGAAACATATTTAGACGAAAAGGAGCGAAAACATGAAGAAAATGGCAAAGTCAAAATCAAAGGCCATCCAGCAGACCTGACGGCGTCCATACCAAAGGGCGACGCCATCCCTATATAAGAGTTTTGATCAAATTACACGCGATGGCTCATAACATTATTGCTTCTCCACACAACCTTGTATATACTATCCATCAAATTAGGAACCCCATATTAACAATCTCAGGGAACTTAGAAGACCATTCCCCTGACCACTTCCATTGACCACCAACAATCATATTTGCTACAATAGCATTACTAGAAAATCTGCCATCATACATGTCTTTTCTACTAACAAAGTTGCTTAAAGGACCAAACCATTCCACTTATCATACCATACTGATACTGATTGACCATTACCAATCATAAACTCTATATGTGGTTTAGCTTTTCTTCTGAGATCAAGAAAAACCTTCCATATCCATATAATAGCTCTATATGTGGTTTAGCTTTTCTTCTGTACACATGATCAACTTCCCAAAAGCTTTTGCCCCTCAATTTTGCCATATGAACCCACTTAGCTCATAGACTCTCTTTCTTAGCAGATATGTTCCATATATGTTTGGTTAATAAATTCTTATTCCAAGTGCTTAAATTTTTTTGACCCAAGCCTCCCTGAATCTTAGTTTACATATAGTTGAGATTTAAAACTTGGATCGTGAGTGATTTGAATAAAAGATTTTCAAAGTTTGTGATGTAACAAATATTAGGAATAATATTACAACATTGAGAATTACATTAAACGTAATTGAAGTCGGCAAATCGCAGTGTCTTAAAACAAAATTTCGGATGTACAACGTTTGTTTTGGGATTTCAACAATAGTTCAAGAAAACATTGAATCTATCGAATATGAGATGGCTTCATGATGGAGTTTTGGTGAGTATTTTCTGTGTTTTTGATGATTTCTTCCAGAGATAAAACGTCCTTTATATAGTCATGAAAAATCACCAACGAACCATTGCAACTCTGCAATAAAGCTAGAACAATCGTAAAAACCAACCGCTAAGCCCACTACTAAGGACGTGACCCATTTGTTAGTCATGTGTAAAAAGACATTAAAAAAGATAAAGGTTTCATTGTTCTAGCACTGTGAGATTATCTCTTTACATTTTCCAACTACAAAAAAGTTTATGTATTCTACAGTAACTACTAAATATAACATAAAACCATAAGTAGAACTCGATATAAGAACACTCGAGGCATTTGACTTTGTGTTGTACGTGTGTGTTCATGGATCAAGAGGTTATGGTTCAATGAGATAGTTGTTATATATATGTGAGGTTTTCTGTTAAAAAACACATTAACAATGAGTTGGATTAGAACAAACTTCGACCTTTGAATGTGGAAATCCTAATTAGGCAAACAATGCCTACTTGTTTTCAGTTGTGGTATTCATCATTGACTTCACGAAGTCAAGAATCAGTGAAAATTACGTTATTATAATGGGATATAACATAGTTATAACAAAAGATAATCATGGTATGTCTTTAAGTCAAACCATACATAATACATTAAAATACATATATTTCATTCATAGATCTAGATCTATGATAAACATACACAGTTTTTCCCATTATTGTTTTTTAATCATGTTTGGTATGTCTAGCTTAATACTTTTGTGCTTAGAATTTAGAAAATAATGGTCGTTTTTCACTAGAACAATGAACTTTTTGTTCAACAAATCATGTACCGAAAAATATGATATCGTTATAGTTGAGCAAACATCCTTTTATAATCGTAATCATGATTCGCATGGCATGGCAACATTACATCTACAATGCACATAGCATGAACTTTTGTTGGTTTTGACTATTTTACTTGAATCGGGCTTAAGATCATTTTTGGCAAGGCCCAGTGGCCCATAGCTCATTTTAATTGGTTTAAGCATGTTCAAGATTCGAAAAACCAAACCATTAAAATTGAACTGAATTTGTAACCGAACCTAATTTATGAAATTCAAACTGAACCGAATTAAATAATTGGTTTTTAGTTTTGTATTGTTTTGACAAAATATAAACTCGACCAAACCAAAAACCGAATTCACATAAATACATATTATCTTTTATGTATTTATATACACTAGTAAGGTATCCGTGCAATGCGGCGTCAGGTACCCCGTGATTAATATTACTACACCCGGCTTTATTGTTGATGTTTTAGATGTGTGTGAGAGATATGAAATGGTTTGTGTGTATTTATATAGTGTATGGGGTTATATGTTTTTAATAATCGTTACTGATTATAATGATTTTTAGCGGTTACACGTTTTTAATAATGGGTTATAAATGATTTAAAAATTGTATTTAATTTAATTGAAAAGTCTGCATTTAAATTTGGGCAAATAATGAAAAATCATATTGAACTTTTATGTGATTGTGTAGCTATTATTTTTTCTTTGTATGTCTGAACTTTCAATTTCGATCATTATGTGTATTTTGTGACTATTCCGCCATGTAAAATGACCATTTTACCCTTCGAAATTTGAAAAAATTAGGGGTAAAATGGTCACAAATACACAATAATCAATTGAAAGTTCATTATATATGAAAAAAAATAGTTACAGTAATCGTAAAAAGTGTCAAGTTCGATGCATTTTTTTGTCATTTGCCCTTTAAATTTTAAGAATAAGATGTATTGAATTTTAAGCATTCTTTTTATAGTAAATATGTAAGCTTAACTTTTTTTAAACTTTCTTTGATAAAATAAACCATACAAACATTTTTCTATTATAAACATTTTTCAAACTCATAATCTTTTTCTTCCGTAGTATACTTTCTTAAACTATATATATACGTCAGTTAAGTTTTATAATTAGATTTAAGATTATTCGAGGACAAAACATTCTTTACATATAAAGTGATCAATCTTCACCTTTCATCTTTCCTTCATTTTTATTTGATTTAATGGATGAGATTAAGTCAACAATTTAAAAAACTCACTTTCATCATTTTTTTTTCAAATATTAATATCTTTCAAACTGTTAATCGTTAAGCGAAAAAAAATATACGATTACAACAAGCATTTAATTATCTTTATATAGATAGTCACTTTGATCTACTTTCGACCAAAAAAAAAAAAAAAATCTTCGTGTTTTCACGTTTTTTTAACATTTTTTTATTTATTTTTTTGTTACTGAAATTTGCATGAAAAAATCACATGTGATTAAACACTAATTTGAATAGCACATGTGATATTACATATCACATGTGAATATCATATGTGATTTAACACTAATATCACATGTGATATTACATATCATATGTGATGTAACACTAATATCACATGTGATATTCAAATTAGTGCTTAATCACATGTGATTTTTTCATGAAAATCTCATATTCGAAGAAAAAAAACAAAAAAAAAAGACGAAAAAACATGAAAAAAACAATTTTTTTCTTTTCGAAAGTATATCAAAGTGCCCGTCTATAGAAAGATAATTAAATGCTCGTCGCGATGGTGTAATTATTTTCGCTTAACGATTAACGTGAAAGAGATATTTAAATTATAAAATATATGTGAAATGATAAAATGTTTTTAATCTCAACAATTAATATATTTTTAAATGGAAAATTGGGATAAGTCTCTTGATATGTGAGAAAAGTTTGATATGTAAAATAACTCCCTTCTATAATTAAATATATATGGTGCTAAAAATATATATAATCTCTTATATAATAAGAGATTTTAATAAATTCGAAAAATAATGTTGTTATTATTTATCAATATTATCTATAAGTTTCAATATAAAAATGCATGTTCTTGTGATAAGTAAGTGAATACACACGACTGTATATATACGAACGACTCATGATATTGTTTTTTAGGAGATTAAGTAAAGATGTCCGAGGTTTTCCTTTTTTACTTTTTACAATTGACGTTCAATAACGACTCATGTTATTTTTCTTTATAGGTTTAACCCGCGAACAGGAATATAAATATTAAAATGAGAGACGGCCCTCCGTAGTGAGATGAAGATAAATACACGATTCAACAACGCATGTAAATTTTCTTTATGCACACGGTATTAAAATTTAGACATGTTAAAACACATCATGTAACCTGAATAACATGAAAATTGAACACCTGCCGTATAAACTTAATAAATTATAACTTGATTAATTAATAATCACTCTAAAATACTCCATGCTTTGCAGGTCTTGATACATTAATTTATAGATAAATTGATATCGGTGATTAATAACTCTTTTAATTAATAAATTTAGGTGGTTTTATGAGTATTAATTTATAGAGTTTCTACTGTATAGACATGCCTACATGTGTTATTTAGGGTGGAAATAAAAAAGTAGTGTGCAATTTAACAAGTTAATGTATGATTACACATTGAAGTCATTATGACATTTTTGTATATGTTGACCTCACAGTTACAAATGATTGAAAATCATGAAAAAGTTAACCATAAATATTGTTAATCGAAAGCATCACATTACAACAAGTTAATGGAAAGAATCATATGAAAAATCCATCAACTAAAATCAGCTAGTATTTTGCATAGTTGATTGTGATCAAAGATTTGACTAGTAAATGTCAAAACTTAACATATCTAATTTTGGCATTTTGTATTTGCTAGCTTGAAGTCCAATAATATCTCTACAACAAAAATACACACATCTACATATATTCATTTAACCATCCTTATATATCATGCATGTATCATACTGCCATTGCTGCATTGAAGGTCAATAAATCTTGTGAAAGAAAAAGTATCAATGGCGACTGAAGGGATTCGAACGCTTGAAAACACGCCGACATGGGCTGTGGCTTTTGTATGTTTAGTCCTCGTTGCCATATCGATTCTCATTGAACATGGTATTCACATGACCGGAAAGGTAAAATGTCATCCGCGTTAATTTAGTTACTGATGTAGTCATATTTGTACATAGAGAAGAGAAAATTTTGTTTAACCTTTTGCTCAATTTTCAGTGGTTGAAAAAGATGAATAAAAAGACATTATATGAAGCACTTGAAAAGATCAAATCAGAGCTTATGCTGTTGGGGTTCATTTCATTGCTTTTAATAGTAGGGCAAGGGACCATAACTAATACTTGCATACCAAAATCCCTTGGAGATAATTGGCTTCCATGCAGTAAAAAATATATCGAAAAAAGGGATGCTCATCTTGATGAAAACGAAGCAGAAATTCATCGAAAACTTTTATCTTTCTTTGACTCCAATGTGACAATGACTAGACGGGTTCTTTCTGGTGCTTCTTCTGACGATGAATGCCAAGCACAGGTGACTACATTTGAGGAAGAGATATCGACCAAAATTCTAAGTTGGATATCCTTTTGGCCTTTAAGTAAGATCTCGATCTTCATTTTAAAATTTTGGATGTTTTTGTAGGGTAAGGTTCCACTTCTATCAAGTGAAGCCCTCCACGAGCTCCATGTATTTATATTTTCGTTAGCCGTCTTTCATGTAGTTTGTTCTATAGCCACACTGGCTTTCGGAAGAGCCAAGGTACATATTCCAGATCTTTTTTTGTGCGCATAAATGGCTCGTTATGTATTCAAATTAACTTCTTGTCTGTGTAGATGAGAGCATGGGAAGAATGGGAAAAGGAGACACAAACAATTGAATACCAATATACACATGGTATGCTATTAAGCCTGTCATTTTAATTGTTGGCCTTTTTTGGCTAGTTTTCATGTGGGGTTGAAACCTTTTTTCTTTGTTCTTGTAGACCCTGAGAGGTTTAGGCTTGCAAGAGATACTACTTTCGGTCAAAGGCATTTAAGATTTTGGAGCCGTTCCACCGTTCTTGTTTGGATGGTGCGTTTACCTGAAACAAGCGTTTATTGAGTTCCTCTTTAACTATAATCAATGTTTGTGAGATCTTTTGTAGGTGGGATTCATGAGACAGTTCTTTATGTCAGTTCCAAAAGTCGACTATATGACCCTTCGACATGGATTTATCATGGTAAAAACTGAAAACTGCTTACTTCATGAATGATTAGCCGATTTAGACTACTTGAAAATAAGCGATGAATAACTAACTTCCTCTCTTTCAGGCACATTTGGCACCAAATAACCAAGCAAATTTCAATTTTCAAAAATATATAAACAGATCACTTGAAGAAGACTTCAAACTTGTCGTGGGAATCAGGTGATACTATCGGTCGTGTTTAAATAATAACCATGATTTGTTCTTGAAACCCGTTTTTACTTTGAAGTTTTGATGTTTGATCTTCCCTACAGCCCATCAATCTGGTTTCTTGCAGTACTGTTTCTACTATTTAGCACCAACAGTAAGCAAATCCTTAACCTTTTCAAATCCTTCATATTTCAGCAAATGTATTTTTTTTAATTCTTATGTTATGGGCAGGTTGGAGATCTTATCTATGGCTACCTTTTATCCCTTTAATAGTAAGGACTCATTTACAGTTTACTTGATTACTCTTTAAGTTATTCAAAAAAGCGTTGAAAATGGGGTAATCCAACACTTGGTTTAATATGCTGCAGATTGTCCTCTTAGTAGGGACAAAACTACAGGTGATCATAACCAAGATGGGATTGATGATTCAAGAAAGAGGAGCAGTAGTCAAGGGTACACCATTGGTTCAGCCCACCGACGATCTTTTTTGGTTTAAACGCCCACAACTTCTCCTCTATCTCATTCACTTTGTCCTCTTTCAGGTTTGTATTTATCTGAAAATGGGAGAATCAGGCAGGTTGGGTAACGGGTCAAATTGGGTCATTTCAGAATTGTGATAGTACTATACTCGTGTAATAATCTTTCTTCGTGCTTGTGCAGAATGCATTTCAGTTGGCTTTCTTCGCACTGTCTGCGGTAAACCACAAATCTTTATCAGTTATTATTAATTTGTCAAGTTTACTTGCGAAGAGATGATTTTCTCTCTTTTTACAATTACCGTTGATTTTCAGTACGCATTTGGGCCGAAGTCATGCTTCCATAAGAACAAAGCAGACTTTATCATCAAGATTTCAATGGGGTAAGTGCTGATATATGATTTTCTAAATGAATATGATCTAGAAAGTTCCGTTGCTGATATGATCAGTCCATTGGTTATTGCAGACTCTTTGTGCTGATACTGTGCAGTTATGTGACTTTACCACTCTATGCTCTAGTGACACAAATGGGTTCAACCATGAAGCCCACCGTGTTTAACGCTCGAGTAGTTAAGGCTCTGCACAAATGGCACCAGAAGGCAAAGAAGCAAGTGATACTAAATCACAATTCCAACTCCACAACACCATTCTCTATTAGGTCTCGAACGCCATCTTATTGGACATCCAGCACCAGCAACTCCTCATCTAAGCGAGCCCGTGACTCGATAATTGAACAAGAAAGACCGGTTAGTGCACTTCCCAGCACCAGGGGTGTAGCCGGAGAGACTAACAATGGTCCAGTGATGATTGATCAGCATGAAATTGACGTTGAATAAGCAGAATTCTCGTTTGAAAACTATTCACAGGTGCAAATGTGAAAAATGAAGCTTGGCCAAAACTTACAGAAATTGGTCTTGATGTGGTTGTAAATAAGTAAATAGTTGGAAGGAAGGATTTATAAATTCACATGGAATGTGCATGCCGCAACTGCAGATATATTACTATATTAGCCCCTCGTATGTAAATAGACCTCATCTGAAAAGTTCCCTACTTCGTATGAATAACTATAGATAAATGAACTTTCTATCAGCAAGTGAAAATCAACTAAAGATGGGACTCATGAACAACAAACCTTCTGAATTTGATATAATTACCACTAACATATATATACATACACATCCCCGATAATTTATCAGGGACACAGCATCATGATTGTCATGAATGCATAATGTTAAAACAAATTATTCAGATACCATTTTTTTCTCGATTTCGAGGATTCTTTTTATACATGTATATACAAGGACGGAATTAAGTAAACTAGACGAATGGTCTTACAATTTATTTCTGTTTCATCGGCTCTGCTTTGCATATGGGACACAGATTCTTTATTGACAACCATTTTCTGATGCATCCAACATGGAAATCATGCCCGCAGGCTCTTAACATCCCGATATCATCCATGTTGGCATACTCCTCCTGCAAACGAAACCGTATGAAGTTAAATTTAGTCAATATGAAGGGAATATTTAAGAGTCCGTTGGGTGCAATCTCACCAGGCATATGGCACAGGATCCTTCATCTTGAATTTGGTCTGAAGAACAGTAAATTGATTCTTGCACACACTTTGAGATAAGATGCTCGGGCACTCCAGTGTCAACGCTTCCAATCCTTTCACCAAGTGCAAGCAGTTCCTGTTGTTTTATTCATAAGATGGTGAAAAAAAGAAAAAGAAGAATAAATGAATAACTATGATATCAAAAGTTGCTAACCTCGTAGCTCATGTCATCTATGTCAAGTCTCATGTCCCGATGCTGATCAAATGGATTTCTGGATCCATTGAAAGCTGACCGGTCCACAATCATAAGACCCTACAGTTTAACGAGTTCAAGGTAAATTTACATAAGAATAAATGTATAATAAAGAAGCTTCAAACTTTTTAGGTTCAGACCATTAAGGTGGTGTTTAGGGTTTGCTTATAATAATGTGATTATCCTGAAAATAGCAGGTACCAACCCGCTTATTACTAAGTGCTTATTCCTTCTTATACAGACAGATAAATGCATAATACGTAATCCTAAAAACCTCCTAGGTGTTCAATCAAAAATATATAAAAAGAAAAAAGAACACCTCCTAAGTATGAACATACCTCAGGTGGTGGACGATCATGGAAATTAACCCCAGATAAAGATCGGTATCTTTCACTTGACATCCTTGCTCGACCACTCCTGTCACTAGTGTGCCATCCTATACTGGACGAAGGCCTCAGGTGGCGGGAAGGATAATTGTTGGTAGCAGGTTGCAACCCCTCATTTGTCGCTGAAGCATCCCCTAACCGCATGTTGCTAGAAGTTACCCTAAAACTTGTAGCAGGCCTTTGACTGTAGCTACTTCGAACTCCTCTCACAGATTGCGCCGAGCTACCATGGAAACTTGGATGGACATGATTGCCTCTTGTCGCGGGAATGTTATTCTGTTGCCCCATATTTACTGATGAACTGGGATTACTACTTCCTTCGAGAAAGGGGTTTAATTCATAATCGATATTGTCTGCAATTTGCATATTGAATTGGTATCAATTTCTATAAATACTGGTACAATTACCTCACTGACTTTTTGGGTTGTAGGACCATTATACCTTGTGAACGTATATCCACCCCAAACTTTTTTTGAGACACACTATACTCTAAGAAAACTTTTTTTTCCAAACTTTCCACCAATTTTGCAAATTTTCAACAAAAAAACAAAATATGTACCGTTTCATAATTTATGTACTTTTTACATGTTTAGGATTTCAAGGTGTTGATCTGGATATTAGATATAAACGTTATGGTCACACGCCCAAAAGAGTCAAAAAGCGCAGTGCGTAAAAATCTTACCATGAGCAGAAGAAGACATACGAGTTGGATTCCACTCCCTAGTCAAAACATTTGAACTGTGGCCCATAAGATCTACCGGAGGTGAAACATCCATGGGTCGGCTAGTTGTATAAAAGTCCCGTGCTAGATTGTTTGGCACATAGGTCCTTTCGGTATTGGTTTCCAGGTCAAACACAGACCTGCTTCTCACATTCCTAAGAGAATTCTCCCCACCAATCGAGAGACCGTTACCTCTATGATCATTGTTTGTCGTATGGTTTTCCCACGGTGCGTGAAGAAAATTTATGTTTGGTGTTTCTTGCCAAGGTTCGGTAAGCATATTTACATCAGACGAACTTCCAGCTTCGTTATATCTATTTACACCGTCTGGGATACCCGGGCTTTTACGTTTATAGTGAACTCTTCCAGTACCCACTCTAATATCAAATAAATCTTCTTCGTTAAAAGGATTTCCGTTAAAATTAGATGAAGATGCTTGATTTCTATAATCGTCAGGAGCTATATAAGAAGAGGACGTGTGCATAGAAAGATCTGATGGCCCGGCGATATCTTGTTGGTAATTTGGGAATTGTATGTTGTGAGATAATGAAGAATATCCGCTTGACATTGGGGCGTGAGTACAGTGAGTGTATTGTGCTCCGTCTATCGACATATTATCCGCTGGATATGTAAGAGAATTGTTTTCGCCAGCCCCATTTCTTGCTGCAAAGCAGAAAAAAAGGTTATATACATTTCTCATTAACAATCATCAACTATTGTAATCTGCTAAAACTTTGTTTAAATACCGTTATGCATGAAGGCATTCTCTGCCAAGTTCCAGCTCTGATCATCCTCGGCCTCCAACATGTAGGGAGGGCTGAAAAAATGGCGATGCCCCATGTCGATCAGGCTCTTGGTAGATCGTCAATATCACGATGATTAATTCTCAACTGCAGTTAACAAATTTTGCAAATTGTAAAATCGTAACCAATAATGATAATGAATACATAAATACCAACAATGCATAGCCGATTACATATACAATGAAAAAAAAAAAAAAAAAAAAAAAAAGAAGAAGAAGACACGCACGTAAGCATATATAGTATCATCACGACCTCAACCTTACGAAGTGCATTAAATATTACACTAAGGAATACGTCTCTTAAATCAACAACAAGTGACCTGCAACCCTATGTAGCAGTATTAAGAGCACCGTTTCATCAATGATACTTAAACAATATTCTGCACTACGCCAATAATTCTCGGTATATTTGAATTAGTTTGATTTACATTAACCCCAAAGATGTAGCCTAAACCCAATAGACAGCAACTTTAGAGGCAGCCTTCAGGCACAAAGCTAAGTTGGTTCCGAAGGAGGACTTTACAAAGCGGACAGACACTATCCTGAGCAGACGGTTGAGTCAGCTAGAACATAACCTTCCACATGATGTAGTTGTAGGTCGGTTAGCGTTGACACTTAGGATGTATCTTCTGGCCTAAAACGTGTAACGGTCATAATCTCATCCTAGCAACAATTAACGTGTAAATGTTCAAAGCACTATCACTAACATCCCGCCTACTGTTACACAATATTGTCCGCTTTGCCCTAATGGCTCACGGCTTTGCTTTTGTGGCCCTCGTGTGAGACTTCCCGGTAGGTCACCCATATCAGTGCTACTCTCACACGAGCACGCTTAACTGCTAGTTCCTTGAGAACTCTACTCGCAGTAGACCACAAAACGCGTTGTGTCTGATAAGGCGGATGTTATTCTTATATACCTCCATGGTGTTACAATCACCCTCTTTGCCTAGGGTGTTACAGCTAACCTACATGATCAAAACTAATCAAACTCCCCGTTACCTAATCTCGAGCCTTGGCCGTTACTAATAAAATAACATTCTGTACAAATTTAGTCTAACAACTAGAAACCTCGTAACCAATTCCAACAACAAAAAAAAATATCTACCTCGTAACCACTCAACAAACTAATTAACACAATCAAATCACATAAATTAATTGATCAGATAAGATTACATAACAATCCAAACAATAACTGATGGATGATCGTGAAATAGAAAGGATGATAAAACGTACCGATTAATTTGTTACGATTGATTAAATGAATTAATACAAATCTTTTTTTTTTATATATATATAAACGGTATATTTATTTGTTTGTTTGTTTGTTTTATATAAAAAGAAAAGAGAGAGATGAAAGGAGGAAGATGACTTTAAAGAAGTTGTGTTGGATTTCGGTAACGATTACACGGAAGGGTTAGGGGGGCCATAGCTGCCTTCTACGTCATTCACTTTTCTTTCTACTTTTTCTATGCTCCTTCCTAGTGGCAATTCACATAAATTTTACTCCCTCTTTATCAAAGTTATATTTTCTTCTTATGCTATATCTACTTCATTTATTGTCATAATACATAACCGTTTTTATTTTATTCGGTTATTTTCTGCCCGTTTTTATCTGTTTTGACGTGGATAACAAAAACGGTTTTTATCCGTAATATTTTCTATCCGTTTTTATTCGTTTTGACGTGGATAATACAAACGGTTTTTATCCGGACGGATTAAAATGAAAACGGATAAAAATGGACGATTTACGAAAACGGATAAAAACGGACAGAAAATAACCGAATAAAATGAAAACGGTTATGTATTATGACAATAAGTGAAGTAGATAGAGCATAATGAGTTTTTCTGTAAAGTACGTTATGAATTTATAGTTTTTTTCCTAAAAATTTCCATTTTTTATTTTATCATTATATTTGATTGATTTAAAAATATACTGGCTCTATTTTAATTAATTTGTATGATTTTTGTTTTTACGGAGTTAGTATTTTATAACTAACCTATAAATGAATGAGGTTTTGTTGTTCATGTATCAAAGAATAACGAGTTTTTTATGGAATGTACGTAGCTTAACTAAGAGTTTTTCATCACTTTGTTAGTACATTTAGATTTAGCTCATAAAAATAACCTAAAATTTTATGTTACAATTTTTTTTATCTAGTCGCATTAAGTCGTGGATCTGCCCTTGATTAGCAATAGTTGTTCGTGTTTATAAATATGTTTGATGTCATAGTACAGTAGCATTTGTAATTATTAAGTATAAAATAACGTAAAATTTTAAACGTTTATGCCATATATATGTTTCCTAGCATTTTGTCAAACAAGCATTGTATTATAAACGTTTTTCGTTTTAGAAAACGCGTTGTTTTTAAAAGATCGTTCTTATTTTCATTTTTTTTACTTTTCGAACACTATGTTTTTAGTTTTGAATTTTATTTATTTACTTACTTATTTTACTTTTTGTTTAAAAGGGTTGAATATCCTGTTGATTTAAGTTTTTTAACCAATAATGATTCAGTCCCAAGATTTGCATTTTACCATGATCCAGAAATTTTTAAACATATAGGGAGTACTTTATTTGTAATCTATACCAACTTTATAAAAAGTTTCCATAATGACATATCGTGTCTCTGTTAGCTGTACAATTGCTGTTAAATGCACATGTACAGCTGTGTTAGCTGTCCATCACATGTTGTGTGCTATATATTGTCCCATGTAAATCATTAATTGACAGACATTCAATAAACAATCATTCTCTCATATATTCTCTCCTCATTATAATTCTATCATGGTATCAGAGCCAACAAATCTTTTTTATTTCATCTAAATGTTTGAAATTAAAATATGTGAAACGTAATACCCCGTGAGAAAAAGGAGCATAAGAGAAGATAATCCATAAACCACAAAAGTTACTTTTTATTGTATTGCAAAAGACGTGGGAAAAGGATATTATACAATTCATTCCAAAGTGTTCATCATAGAGCACTTAAACAATATTAAATTACGCATCTTATGGTGTTAGTCGTCTAACTAATATACTCTAAATAACTACACATTAATTGGAAAATTCTTATCTCGTGACATGCTCACAGTTTCAAATTATGATGAGGACAAGTTTGAAAAGTTAGCTGACAAGTACATCAAGTGATTGGATCATGACAAAATATTCAAATCAAGCAAATATGATCCAGTTTTCTGTACAGCGTAACGCCTTGTTCTTTGTTACGCCGTAGAATCTACTTATTTTATTTTTCTATTTTTTACTTTTCTCTACGGCGTAAATGAATTCGTGTTACGCCATAGAGCTCTCAAATAAGGATTTACTCCCTCCATCCCATATTAAGTGTCCACTATTCATATACACAAAGTTTTAGAAAATTCCACTAAATACACTCTCCACCAATCAAATATCAATTTCACCCACTAAAGTCTCATCTCATTGGTTAGAATATTCTATGGACACTTAATTTGAGACATCTAAAGATTCTATTGTGGACACTTAAATTGGGACGGAGGTAGTATTTAGTTGTCTTAGTTGTTACGCCGTGAACAGAGTATCTTGTTAGGGCGCGTAAAGGCTTTGAGAACTGAAGTTTCCTTTTTATTTTTAAGTCAGTTTTTACTTTATTAAAATGACTTTTTCTCTAAATTTCCTTCCCATAAATATTAAGCTTGGTTCAATGTCTAAGATTTCAATTATCAATAAATTTGACTATAAGTTTTAAAAAATTTTGTGATTTTGTTTAACCCTTGTTAGGGTTTTATTCACGCTTCCGTCTACATCAAATTAATTGACCTTTTACCTATGTTGTTATGTGTTTTCATGTGCATACACTCAGTTTTTTCCTACGTCTTTCTGTGCAAACACAATCGGTTAAAAGTAAATATGTTATTTTTTACAATATGTGCTTATAGAATTGACTAAGATGTGTATATTGTAAGAATGAACGTTTGATCACAATCTCCGGTTGATAATTTGCTTGTAATGGCAGAGCTAGAACTTTTATTTTCTAGGAGGGCCATAAACGAAAAAGTACATAAATAAAAAGGCCAAAATGTAAAAAATAAAATTTACTACATAAAATACATTAAAGATTAAACTATGTGACAAACTTTGGGGGCGGGGGGCACAACCCCTCTTTGGGGGGGGGAGGGGGGGGCACAACCCCTATTTGCCTCAATGTGGCTTCACCCATGATTGCTTGTAGTTACACGTGCATTTATTTGTTACCTTTTATTGTTCTTACTTCTTTTATGGACATGAACGTGTTGCTAAAGTTCATGAAATGAGAGCACCTGCATGCCGGTTACATATGTCTACTTAGTTAAATGACACGTATTACTTAAAATTGGATGCTTTAAAAATGTTCAATGTTTTATAACACAATGATGTGTCATTTAGTATAGGTATATTTGTTATCAAGTTTTACTATTTATATTTTGCTGACTTTACATATTAACTAACATTAACGGGAACACGATAAATTGTAGGTTCGTTGGTAAGTAAGGTGTCGATCACTGAGAGTGAGCATTAACACTTAATCTACAAGTATTCTAATTAACTAAATTAACCTAATTAAGCTAAAACTATAGCAAATGTGGTTTTCAGCCTGAGAGACTAGCACGAGTTTTTGTTTAATCTAAACTGATAAAGCGATAAGTTAAGACAGATAACACACACAAGCAGATAAATAAACGATAAAGAAGAGGTCAAGCTCAAATGTAAGGAAAACGTATTAACAAAGTTACTCAAATAAATGTCAGATTTGTGTTCGTGTGCAATGATTGTACTACATTTATTGGTGGTTTTCAAATGAAAGCTAGGTGGTTCTTCTCCCTAAACTTGAGGTTTATATATCGATTAATCGTGTCACAATCAACCAAACCCGCATGCAGTTTCACTGTTGATTATAATCTATTTAGGTTATTTTATTTTAGCATACAATGAGCTTCGTCCATGAAGTCATGTAGCTCTTCTCGATCAAAGCAAGATAATCGCTTGATGCGGCAAGTGGTTGTGATTAACTAAAAGAAAAATTAATTTTACAACTTGTTTGATTAGTAATCCTAAGACAATGCAAATTCTTTCCATTGTAAACTTACTTTAGGAAAACATAGGAGTATAAATTTCTCAAGTGAGAGAATGAATATGAGACTATTACTAGCGGTGCTCAATTACGGCTAAACACGACCTTTTTTACGGGCGATTCCACATACCCAACTTCTATCAAGGAATCAATTCAATCGTTAGGTCAAATTGAGTTTCTAGTGCAATAAGTTCTCCAGTATTCATTCTCAAGTTAGGAAAAATTATATTCCTACAATGGCCTATCGAAGAGTAACAATGATGATACTTTACTTCATTTTTATTAATATTATACTTGAAACAACTAAGGTGACGAAGGTGTCATGTAAAAAAAATTAAAAGTTGTCCATATGGTGAGCAAAAACATGGTTGGATGAGCTAGTTCAACATATGTTGTTGGAAAGCTCGAGTTTGGACTTTCGGATATGAACAATTATATTTGCGTTGCAAAATAATTTACTTGAGTATATCGGATGAAATAATCAAGTTTTCAATCCTACTATGAAGCTTGGAAAGCGAACATGAAAAGGAAAACGGGAGAGTACATCATCAACACAAGTGTAGGTTATGATCCGATGTACATTCTTGTTGTTTTTAGAAAACGATACAAGAAAACATGAAATCAAGAAATCATAGAAGCACATAAAACATTTATGTTGCACACATGACAAACTCAATCAAAAAGCCATTTATGTGTTATATGTTTTAAACATTTTTCAACTTATAAAACTAACATTTTGACACAACTAGATGTTATCCCAAACACTCCTTCAAGTAGCACATTGATTAGTAGAATATTACTAAATCGACAAGCAAGAGAATGAATAGCAAGGTAAAGAAACCACATATGTTATTCAATCAAACAAGCACAAAAGCTATTTGAGATAAGCAAATAATCAAGTAATGCAAGGAAGACAATTTATCATTCAATATAGCATACGAAAGTTCTTTTCATCGCTTTGTGTTAAATATAAACTTGTATACCAAACTTGATTAGTTTCTTTTATAAATATGATCAAAAACTTAATTTCACAAGAGGACACATTGTTTTGAATCAATGATTCTGTAAATTTTTGTTTTGAATCAGTTTATGAAATCATTTTTAAATGAAAGTAGACTCAAATACCTTTAAAACGATAGGTGACACGACTTCTAAGGACTTACAGTTAATTAGTTATGAAGTTTTGAAATTCAGACAAAAATTGTCTTCTGTACCACGGATCACACGGATTTCTTGCTTGAGGGATCCGTCTAGTGTAAATTGAGGGATCCGCGGATCTGACACAAAATAAAAAAAAATGCATGTTTTGACCCGACGAAAAGGTTTAACCTTTGTAGACTTTTTAGTGAAGTTATATTATCCATTTTTACCTTTATTCAAGCTTGATTAACAAGATATCTAACAACAAAACTTTAAAGAGAAAAAATCAACAAAACACTTTTCATATTATGCTTGACTTCACCAAAAATTTGATACAAGGACCTTACTCGTTTTGAAAACCATTTGTTTTAAAAACTAGAGCCAAATACCAATTGTGAAAACGTATAGGGGGGGTGAATACGTTTCCGTTTCAAACTTAAAACTTTTGTATCAAATATAGTATAAACCATTGCATTTGCTAATCTCGGCGCGAGGATGCATTTAACGCATTACGGCATGTAAGGCCAACCCCTTAATATCACATAAGATTTCGCAAGATTAATGGTTCATTATAAATCAAGTTTCACCATTATTAGTTCGGTTGCTTTTTCTTGATCAAGCGTGTCATAATATGTAAAGTGTTAAATATTGTTTATGACTATATGAAAGACCAAGTATGCATCACAAACATAGACATCAACCACATAGAAAATAAATAATGTAATGCAAGAATAAAATTAAAGCGATAAGTAAAGGATAGACAAACCAACACTAGGATTTATAGTGGTTCGGCTACAAGGACACCTTCCTTGCCCTACTCCACTCCCCGATTCACCTACTCGAGAGTTACTTCACTAGATCAACAAACTCCATTCTCGGCAGAGAAAACCTTACACAACGTCGCTTACACTTTTTCCGGTACTAAGCTAAACACCGAGTTCTTCCACGAGGTAGAACCAAACCTATCACAACATCGCCTATACTTTATCCAGTACAAGGCTAGATACCGGGTTCCATTACAAAGGAGGAACCACTACCCGACCAACACGACACATCTATGACACCCGTTATGTTTTTTGGCCCAATATCACAAACCTTGTATTTTATGACACAAACACATAAACCATCTAGTCTAGTCTTAGATACATGACACATCTATGACACCCGCTATGTTTTGTGGCCCAACTTAACAAACCTTGTATTTTATGGCACAAACACATAAAGCATCTAGTCTTGTCATAGATACAAGAATATGATACTAGACAATATCCAAGACAATGTGTCTAATGGATATGAAATCCTAAACTAAACATCAAGAACACAAAGCATGATGTAGTTAGTCTTCTATGAATGAAGATGACAAGTTTTCCAAGCTTTTTGTAGAAGATCTTCATGTGCTTGTATGCTTGTGATGGGTGATCACTTCAGTAGGTAAGGATGCAAGATCTCTAAGCTTGCTTTGGAGGATGACTTCGGGAGTATACTTACAACAAATGAAAGTTAGAAGCATTATGATCATATGAGATGAGTTTATCAACAACTTTCATCAATCAACTTTCATCAACACATAACCCTAAACTTCTAACTACGAAACAACCTTTCATCAATCAACTTGATGATCCTCTTCACGTCCCTTCTATCCTGAGAATTCCATCGCTTAGGGTTCCCAATGTTTTCACGTATATCCATCAATCGATAAGCTAATCCGTCCCTAACCATCTTCAAGGTGTGATCTCCAAACTTATGAAGTTCATTACACGCCATCATGCAGTTGCGTTGAAGTTCACTGCGATAAACAACACCAAATGGTTTGCTGATGAGCGTATATTGTGGAAGCTGGTTGATATCGGGAAGATCGAGCTCTGGTGGAGTGAAGTTAACACGTGTCTGATATGATTCAACGGCGAGCTGAAGATCTTCTACACGTTCCTTGATAACAATGCGTCTAATGAAGATGAGCAACGACTTAATGAATTCACGTTGAACTTCGGTTGAAAATTGTCTCATTCGACCCTGTACTTTGGCAAGGTACATGTCTTCTATGTCGTTGAGAGACAAATTCTCAAAGTCAGCTTCGGAGAATGCATAGTCCCGTTCATCTTGTCGTTTGACTACGATATTCTTCAAGAAAGTGTAGTCCCACTTAGACTTGAGATCAACTTGTTTGATGGCCATGATATCCTTAGAACTGTACACTGCATGTTGAGACTTCTGAACCTGGCAGCTTCTATAGTAGATTCTTCGGCGTTCAGGCCAATGATGAATCCCATACAATGCATCTCGGTCGTATGCTTCCACGTTGTCAGAGAACAAGTGATAGGCACGTTCCTCGATGGCTATGCAGTTCGAGTAAATAGCCGCTGGGAATGGAAGAGTCACGATGTAGCGTATTTTCGTGAACCATCGCTACCGTGTAGAAGAAAATCCAGGTATTTGTTGAAGAAATATCTGAAAGGAATCCTTGGTTCATCTGGTTGGCCAATTGTCGGTAGAGGTTTGGTCTAATCAGTGTAGTATGGAGGGTTGTCCCTTTGTGTGAAGTTAATGTTTGCTTCCGGATTGAGCCAGTCCATGTTGTTAGACATAGCTCGAGCGATGTTCTCAAGGTGATATTCGACCTCGAGGGCACTTTCAAAGCTGTCTTTTAGAAGTTGAAACGCTTCATTCTTGATTCGCTTCAATTCAGATTTCGTCATTTTCTTCACATGGAACTTTTCTTGCAGAAGTTTAGCATGCTCCAATGTAGAACCGTCTACCAAATCTTGACCTTCATCAGGGTAGGGAGTTTGATTGACAAGTGTAGAAAACCATTCAAATTCTTTAGTTTTATCGTCATCTAGCCATGATACGACGTCAGTTTGAGGCATCTTCTTCTTCTTCTTTTTCAAAGGCTTCGATGATGATTCCGGTTTCTGCACTTGTTTGGGAGAGGTGGGTTGTTGTAGGGTCTCAAGGACCTCTTCATTGTCACCACCCGTATACTCAAAATGATCACCGGTTTTCTGAGTCATGGGTGGTAACTCGGAATCGTCCTGAGGTTTTTCAGTAGAAGACCGAGGTGGAGGAGACTTTTGTTGAGTAGAAGTCCGTTGAGGAGGAGGTTGCATTGAGGACGATTCACCAGACTGCTTCTGACGTTTAGGTGCAGAGTCTTTATCCTTATCCTTGTCTTCATCGTCTCTAGGACGTTTAGACCTTTCAGCTTCGAATCTGCAAGCTTCTTGGAGTTGGTAGTCCAGCAATGCTTGAAACAGTTTAGCTTCTTCAGAGGTAAATATTGCAGATCGTAATGACAGTTGTGTTACAAGCTTGGCCACTAATTCACTATTTAAGAAAACTACCGGATCAGTTGGATTGATTGTGACGGTTAAGGGTGTTGATCGAATAGTTTGCTTGGCGATCTGCATAAGATTCGGATATAGTTGTCTGGTGAACATCTCCTTTGTGACTTTAGGAACGAAATCCATAAGGTACTTTTTAGTGTAGCCTTCGATCATTTCGTTCAGTTCCTCTTGACGGTGATTTTTCATGAACTCCTGAATAAACTTCCTTTCTTCTTGCATCTTTTCCTTCTCGTCATACAGATGTTGTATGTGATCAGCAAAGAAATTCAACTTTTTGTTGAGCACGTCTTTCTTTCTGACTTGTTTGACGGCTTTAGCAATTCTTTCATGAGCTTGAGAAATCCAAAATCGAGGTGGTTTCTTCACGGATTTGGATGATCATTTGGTTGATTTCTTTGATGGCGGTTGTGAAGAGTGAGATGAAGAATCCGATGATGATGAGATGTGAGGAGACTTCGGGTCCTTTGGTGGTTCGGAAGTTTCCTTCTGTGAACGTGTCGGACTATCCAGAAGAAACGTATCATAATCAGCATCTTTATCTTTCTTCGTCTTATCAGTTTCCGGTTCCTCAAAGTCATGAACTATAGTATCTTCCAAAGGCTGTTGTTGTTGCTCAAGAGTGGTGGCACCAGCTCCCTTATCGGGTCGATTAAGCACATCAGGAGTTGGTTCGAAGTGGGCAGCACCACTTGATCCTCCGGGACCACCCATTTGGTCTTTTGCAAACTCTTCAGCCTTATGTTGATGTCTAAGTTGTTTGAATTTCTTCTTGTACACAATTTCTGGTGGCTCTTCATCACTTTCAGAGCTTTCATCATATGGCACAAGTACAGGAATCTTCCCTTTTCTTTTGTCAGCTTGAGGACTTGGAGGTTTTGGTACTGTTGGAGTGTCAGAAACATCCTTTGCAGTTTTCGAATAGTGGACCTCCTCGTCTGATTGTGTTTCTTCAGAACTTTCGTCCAAAAGCTTTCTTGGCGGTTCAGGTGTAGACATTGGAATAGGAGTAGCTTCCTGAGCGGGAACTTTCTTCTTTGGAATAGGTTTCCTCCTTGGAACATTCCTTTGACTCTCTGTGCTTACAACACTTCCAGCACTTCCTCTTCTGGTCCTCCTTGTAGGTGTACCAGAAGCCTTCTCATCAAGATAGCCGACTTTTCCTTCTCTTACGGCTAACCGATACCTTTTGTAAGTTTCAAGCTTTTTGATTTTGGTAGTCAGAAAGTGATCAGGTAACACCGCACCCTGTTTCTTTGTAGATGATTCTTTGATTCTGACAGATAGTATGGGTTCAGTCAATATGTCGAGATTATCTGGGTCATTGAGTCGCTTGGAAATATCAGGATGAAGTCCAAGTGCTCTCTGGATCAACAATTTGGTGTATCTGACATAGGGAATCTTGAAGCCAAGCTTCTTTTGGAATAGCATCATGTCCTCCCATATCAGTGCCTCGATTTCAATGTCCTTCTTGTTGATCAACGACCAGAAATTTGCAGTTCCATGAGCTTGGGATGCTCATAGCCACTCGTCACGACCGAGACCGATTTGGTGATGATCATGTAGAGGGTTCTCCATGGTTGAGGAATATTCTTCAGCTCCACGTGAGAGTGCTTAGCAATGATTCTTGAAGCTTCATCATAACCAATATCTATCAAGAATTTCAGAACTGTCTCTTCAGAGAGGGGTAGCAAAGAAGTCGGTTGGAGCGATGTCTGGAATAATGAGAACAACTCGTAAATCAGCAGGAGTGATAGTGACTTGTTTGTGATTAAGTGTCACATTCACTGCGCTTTGACCAGTGATCCTCTACATAGAATCCCAGAATTGTTGAACGTAGACCTCTAGAACTGTGGCAGAGTGAGAGAGCATATTCTGGTAGGTATGATTCCTGAGAATATCTACCGCAATGAGACAAGAATATTCTGAGCATGTGAGGGTGTCAAAGTCAACCCTAAGGTTGTTCTTTCCAAGCTTTCTCGGATAACCCTCTGGGAAGATGTGGAAAGAATTGTAAGAACTTCGGTGCATCCATTCATTTGTTCACCATGTCGTGATCTGAAATAACATTAGCCAAAAGAACCAACATATCGAAAGACATAATGTTAGTCAACAGAAGGTTTTATTGTCTAGTTATTTAATGTACAGTGTCAATGATTGTTACGAGTCCTAAGTCACTTGTTTGTCCAATGGTCCAATGTCGTCGTGAAACATTTCGTGAGTTAGTTAACTTTAAGTTTTAAAGTTTATGTAATCACTTATATTTCACAACATATTAAACGTTTAAGTTTATTAGTGACATTATTGGATTCGTGATGATATGATTAGTTTATTAACAAGTTTGTACACGTAACAATTCATAATGAAGGTCAATCCAGGCTTAGGCGTAGAAATGACAAAGTTATGCGTAAACAGTAGTAATATACGCGTAGACGTAAGCTTATGCGTAGGATCCTAACTTACGCGTAAGAAATGTTACACGTAGGAAAAAAGGGGACCTTATGCTTGAGAGCTTACGCTGCAGGGATTAGAAACCTTACGCGTAAGGCTTACTCGTAAGAGTAGACCTTACGCGTAGAGGTCACTGTTTACGCATATCCTTCACAGGATACGCGTAGTCCATTTGTAGAACCTTACGCGTAATGGTTATGCGTAGGATATGTTCTTACGCATAACTTGACTACGCGTAGGGTAATCCTTATGCGTAGAGAATCAAATGACCTTGATTCTGAATTTTAAGTGTAGCAAGCCTGAAATAAATTCATCAAATCATCAATATTAACACACAAATTCATTTTAACAACAAATTATGGCATGAGAACAAGTTAAACAGTTATGAGTAGAAAGTCATACGCGTAGGTCAAAACCCTAAGGGTTAAGAATTACGCGTAATTTTTCTAACCATAGGATTTGCACCAATCTTATTCTGGTAGTTCTAAGATGTTGTATGAGCTTATAGACCAAGTCTTAACATCTAATTCGTTGAGAATAAAAAATGCCCAAACTTATGAACATTAAACCCTAATTCCAAATTTTAAATCATTTAGAGTTTCTGGGTGGTTATAGAGCTTGGAAATCATCAATTCAACATCATATAGGCATAACACAACAATCTTTTTGACCAAAACTCTTCACATTTGAAAAAACCCAATTCGACTAAAGAACCCTAGTTTTCAAAAATCATCAATTCATGTTTCTGGGTGGATTTTGATGGTTAAAATGATATCATTGATGTATTAGAATCGTTTTGACACTATCCATTTAACCACAAACACACACACATTGATTGTGTGTTCATACGCATATGCGTAGAACACATAATCACGCGTAACAAGCGTTTTAGCCGTAGGATTTGCTTGAAATTCAAAACCTTAGCTTGTATTACTGTTAAGATCATTAAAACACTTACAAGATGATGATCTAAAGCACGGATTAGTCGAATGATTATTAGGCGTAGGATTCTTTTTGGTTGAGTGTATTAAATGTGAAGTTAAAAGTAGGTGGGAGGTGTTTTTATTTAAAATAACTTTAAGGTTTTGACATTTTTGGTCCCTCCACCTATTCCTTTTTCAAACAAAGCCATTTAACTTCCATTTTGGTTACCAAACAAAGGTTTTTTAAGAAAGAAATTTGACGACACTCCCCCTCGACTTAAGAAAAATGATGAATGGTTATTAATTTTAGTCCGAAGAGTGTCATTGAACCAGAAAATTTACCACCATTGATAAAAGAAACAACTGAGATATGATAACATGCAAGTACACAGATGTTTTGAAACAGTTAAGAGATTATTTTCTCCCCCTCAACACTTGATCGGAAAAATTACTGAATTTTGAAAGATTAAAGTGTTGACGGAAGAAATGTACTTGCCATGTTGAAAGAAAAATAGATTAGAATAATATTTTTGTTGTTTTATCGGATTTTATATTTTTGTATTTTGTTTTTGAAAAATTTATTTACAAAAGAGAGTTTTGGTGTTTGACAGGTTTTTAAGACTCTTTTAGGAGGTCATCCAATTCCTCTTGAGTCAAACACCTCATACCAATCCGATGGACCAACTCATTAAACCTAGCGGGAGGCAAGGCTTTGGTGAGCAGATCTACCAATTGGTATTCAGCATCCAAAGTATAATTCAACGGCCCCTGCTCCACGTGGTCCTTGATGAAATGATAGCGTAGATCGATGTGCTTTGATTTCGAAAATTTAACCGAAGGTCAGCGAGATCGCAATGGCACTCCGATTGTCGCGATACATCGGGATTCTGTCAAATACGTAACCATAGTCTTTGAGTTGTGTTCTCATCCGGATGACTTGAGCACAACACGCCGACATGGCTACATATTCTCGCTTCGTTGAGGACACGCATAAATCCTCGCTTCTTTGATTGCCAAGACACCGCTTTATCGCCAAGAAATTGTAGAGCCCTCAAGTACTT
The DNA here is from genome assembly GCA_910596185.1 of Chrysanthemum makinoi. Lineage (NCBI taxonomy): Eukaryota > Viridiplantae > Streptophyta > Magnoliopsida > Asterales > Asteraceae > Chrysanthemum > Chrysanthemum makinoi. The sequence continues at coordinate 351,500,886 of OU343222.1, forward strand.
TTTCGTGAATCTAAACATCCTGCTGCGTGATCCGATCCGATCGTCGATTAGTTCAAAACCAGAATCCTTCGGATACCAGATTCCCATGTTAATGGTTCCCTTGATGTATCGGAGGATTCTTTTAGCCTCGGAGAGGTGGGTTCATTGTCGGTCTTGACCGATAACGGGAGCATAGATAAACGGAAAAGACAATATCGTGGTCGGCTAGTGTTAGGTACATTAGAGACCTAATAATACTACGGTATTTTGTAGGGTCCACTAATTTCCCATTTAAATCGGCGTCCTTCTTGGTATGAGTCATTGGTGTGGCATATGTGTCATAGGTGTCATCCAAATTTGTTTAACAATTCATATTTTGTGTCAAGAAAATCATGGTGATTGATGAATGCAGTCCTAGAAAGAACGTAATCACCCATTGACATTTCAAAATTTTTCTTCAAGTTTTCAAGGATTAAGTACTTTTTATGTGTAGACCCAAAAATGATGTCATCCACGTAAATTTGATCAATTAAGATATGTGCCCCGTGATATTGTATAAAAAGAGTAGGGTCGACCGAACCTTTGGTGAAATTATTGGCAATGAGGAAAGATGATAGCTTATCGTACCATGCTCTTGGAGCTTGTTTGAGACCGTAAAGAGCTTTGTTCAGTTTGTAGACATGGTTCGGGAACTCAGGATCAACGAATCCATCTGGTTGGCTGACATAAACCGTTTCTTTGAGTTTACCATTGAGAAACGCTGTTTTGACATCCATGATGAACCATAACATATGAGCCACTAACGCGAGAAATATCCGAACAGTCTCAAGACGAGCAACCGGAGCAAAAGATTCTTCAAAGTCTAACCCTCTTCCTCGACGATAACCCTTAGCAACTAGTCGTGACTTGTTTCGATAACATTCCCTTCAGCATCATTTGTTCTTCCAAATCCATTTTAGACCATGACGTAAACCCTCTGTTGGTCTTTCAACCAGCCCCATACTTCAGTCTTTTGAATTGGTTGAGTTCTTCTTCATGGATTCAATCCGGTATCTTTAGTCATTGCGCTCTTTTATGTTTTGGGCAGATTAAGTGATAGTGAGGGCATAAATGCAAAGCTCACCATCAGTGAAGAAGACGTTGTCGTAACAACTGGTTGGTTTGGGTTGCAATAATATTTTCCAAATGATCTTTTGTCCATCTATTAAGTGATGTTGGTATACATTGTGTAGACGAGGATTCAAATGGTTTGTTGAAGATTCCGCGACATGTGCAAGCAGTCAGAGCAAACAGGTTAAAGAACGCATTTGGATCAAATTCCATGGTGGGGTACTTGTCACACCCCCAAATTACCTGTTTTGCAGCGGAATGGAATTCCTGGGGATTGACTGTCATAGCATCACAATCACAGTTATATTGAACGACCTAAAGTGTCGTTTGGAAATCACATCGTTTGATTTAAACAACCGTGAGTTTCAAAGTAGGTCCCAAATGAAAATCAATGGCGGAAATAAGTTTGTTACAATTCAACGATGTTTTAAAGTATGTAAAACCCAAGTACGCTGTCGTCACCACGCTCCATGATGTGTCCAAATGCATGCCATGAAGTGAATGCCTTGATAAGATAAAACATGTATAAGGTTGAGTGAGTTCATAGTTTGGTGAAATGTAAAGCCTGGTCAAAACGTTTATGCGAAAAGGCTTTGAATCGTTGAAATGTAAAAATCAAAATATTGGCAGGCATTGTGAGGAAAGATGATAGCTTCAAAATCGATTATGTACAAAGGGCATTGTGAATCGTTGAAATGCTCTTAGCAAAAGCATTGTAAATTCGCCCAAGTCCCCATACAAAACTTGAGACCCGTTCACAACCCACTGCCAGAAAGTATAGCTTTGTTCAAACGAAATCGTCAAATGAATTCACAAAATAGTAGACAATGTATGAATCGTTGCAGAAAGGCATTCGGGAATCCATCAGCCGAATCCCCCATCAAAACGTTGCAACCTCGTGTTCACATAACCCACCAAAATGTTTCTTTGAGTGTGGTTTCCAAGACGTTAGTCCATGAATATACCAAGACATTTAGCTCAATGAATATACCAAGACCGTTAGACCAATGAATATACCAAGTCCATTTGAATTACCAAGACCATTAGCTCAATGAATATACCAAGACCATTAGATCAATGAATATACCAAGACCGTTAGACCAATGAATATATGAAATAGAAATATTCAATAATGTTATATGACTAGCATTCAGCTTTTAGATAAACGCATGAATGTCATAAAAGTTGTTTATGAGCATGTATCTCCCCCAAAGAGTTTAATAAAATCATTAAAACAAGAAAAGTGGCTATGGAACTCCAAAGAATCCTTATAAAAGAGATTACTTATGGAAGTAAATGAAAATAATTGAGCATGTATCTCCCCAAAACAGCTTAAAAACAAGTAAAGTGGGCTAGAAAACTCACTGTTCAATGATTACGATCAAAGTGGTCTAGCGTATCTCTGACCTATTATGAATGATATGATATGTAATGAGTTCCCGCAACGATATGCATTTCAGATGTTATTTATACCTTAGTTTTGAAAATATTACTCATCGTTTAAAAAACTGCTACGCCTTGACCAATCAAAATGACTTACAAGTTTACGATAATGTCATTCCAATGGTTTTATAATGATTTACGGTGAAATTATCACTTTTCGTCAGAAAACAATGTCGCGGAATATTCATGAAATTAACAAAATGGCTTTGGAAAAAGCGTTTAATGTCGATCGTTAGAGAACTAACTCGACGGTTTTGGAAAGTTTGTTCGAAATCAAAGTTTCAGTTCAGGATTTTAGACATAAAGGTCTCGAACATAAAGATAATAAGGGTTAAAGATGGTGATTTTAGTTACCGTAAACTTACCAAAAAATAATATAGTTTTTCTCGCAATTTTATGAAAAACGTGCATATCTTTGTCTTCAAACTCTTAATGATAAACGCCCTTAGCTTCGTAGACAAAGTATACTTCAAGTCGAAATAATTTGTGGTTTTTAGAGTAAAAAATTGGAATTTTTGAAAACAAATATATTTCGCCGTCAACTTTAAAATTCACCACGACTTCGTTATAACTGCTTTAATCCGTTCGCTGCCACACCGGATTCGCTTTTAAAGTATATTTTCTAAATTCAAGGCCAAGTCGTCTATAGTCGGATTTTCCAGAAAATCAAAACAAGGACAGATTACATTTATATACTTATCGAAAATAGTTTTTCTCGTACCAAACATATTCTAATCCCTTCAAATCAGCTCCAAAACTAATCTAATCCTAACATACACCTTCTTAGGGTGTCATGGGTTCCTAATTTCAAGACCAACATATACCAAGGGGATTTTAGGGACCTTAATATATATATATCTCTAAAATCATGTAAAATGGTAAACAACACAAGTCTTGCATGCTTGCTCCAAAATGATAGTGAGTATGAAATGATATGTAAGATGAAAAATAAATAAATGCTTACAAGTGATATGATGAGGTGATTAGAACCAAGGATTAACCTAAACACCCTAGGTTTTTATTTCAAAACCTAAACAAGAGTGTGATTCTAGATTGTTAAGAATTTGATCTTGAAAATTTTGATGAACTCTTGCTACTCCCTTGTGTTGGCCGGTTTTTGGTTGAAGAACAAAGAGAGAAAACTAACTTGCTTGACTTGAAATAATTGAGTTGAATGAAAAGGTGAAGTGGTTTGGGTACAAATATATACATTCAAGAAAAATAATACCATCCATTTAATGCCACCCCTAGTGGCCGGTTTTTAGGGATTATGGTTTCCCATTTATATATTTTTTTTTATAAAATGATGTATAAATCTTGTAACAATTTGTCCATGTAAGTAAATGTGTAGGAAATGTATGTAGTAAAGTAACTTTTGATACAAGTAAATTTTTAATAGATCAAAATAGAGTATAATGATTTTATAAAAATTGTGAAAATACATTCCTTGTGAAATTTGAGTGATAAAATAAACGATAATTTTTAAGAAATCGTGTAATAATATAACTTAGATTTATACCAAATATGAAACACTAGGAAACTAAAAATATAGTTTTTTAAACTAAATGTAAGTTTAAAAAAATGGATCATTTTTGAAAGTAACGGATTAAATATTCAAATATAACTCACGCCGAAGTTTATTTAATATAAAATTACAGCAAATGTGAAATGAAATGTCATGAATGAACTATCGACAAATGATGTCAATGAAATGTGACTAAACAGTCCATATGAAATGCACGGATGTTAGATCATGATTGGCTAAACATAAAGGTTACGCGAATTTGGAACAAGTAAACCAAGTTTACGATAAATGGAAATATGAGGCAAAATCGTTCGAGAAATACCGAAATGGTGGGGGTACTTCATTCAGAACATCATCAGCTGGTTCATCATTGTTGGAAGCGGTTTGTTCTACTGTTGTGTTGGAGTCAACTGGTGGTGCTTCTTCAACCGTAGTTGTTGTAGCAGGTGTATCAGGTATAGGAATATTATCAGGTTGTGCAGCGGAAACATTGGATACACCTTGATCACGTTCATCAATATCGTCACAGAACAGCGGAGCAAATAACCTTTCCATTTGTTGACGAGTGAGTAGGGCTTTGGTCACGATGATGGGGTTTGGGGAAAGTTTAACGGTTGCACCGGTTCTAAGTGTTATACTCGAAACCATTTCCGTGAGTTCATCAAAATGAGCATGAATCGTTTCCATAACCTCCTTTGTTCGACGATTCCGGATTCGGAAACCTTTAGAATTATCACGGATCCAATAAAGACTCCAATATCGCCTTTGGCATTGAGCTTTCCAAAGTCATCACGATCATTATTCGGATAGCAAAGAGATCCAAATACATGAAAGTGTCTTAGATTCGGTTTTCTGTTATGGACAAGCTCAAAAGGTGTTTTGTTGTGGTGTTTTGTAATCATAGAACGGTTTTGAGTATAGCATGCAGTAGATACAGCTTCTACCCACAAGTAATCTGGGAGTTTGGCATTGATTAACATGGTTCTTGCGCTTCCACTAACGTTCGGTTTCGTCTTTCAACAACTCCGTTTTGTTCAGGTGTCCGTGCAATAGATGTTTGATGCTCTATACCCACTTTCTCATAAAAGTCACGAAGAGTTTTGTTAACAAATTCAGTTCCTTTGTCGGTTCTAATCAGTCTAACGGTATTTCGAAGCTGAACCTGTATTTTTGTGAGAAATGTGATGATCATCTGTGGAGCTTGGTCTTTGCTTCGAAGAAAGTAGACCCAAGTCCATCGTGAGTAGTCATCAACAATTACTAAAATGTAGCGTTTGCCGTTGATCGTTTGCACGCAAGATAGGGCCACACAAATCCATGTGTAGAAGATGAAGCACATGCTGAGAGTTGTGTTCCACCTTAGAAGGAAAATGAGCATGAGTACTTTTTCCTTGTTCACAGGCTGAGCAAAGGTGATCTTTTGAATACCAAAATCGTGGGAGTCCTTCTACTAGTTTGTGTCGAGCAAGGTTGGTGATGGTCTGAAAGTTTAGATGTGAGAGACGACGGTGCCATAGCCAGGATTTTGTTGATGTTGCCTTTGAAAGTAAGCAAATGGGAGAAGAAGCAACCATGTCTTGCATAGAGATGGTGTAAAGACTAGAAGAACGCGAGCCAGACATAAGGTTATTTCCTTGTAGATCACGAATGAAACACGATTTCTCCCTGAAAGCAACCTCCAAATCTCCATCACAAAATTGACCTCTAAAACAGATTGTGGCCAACCGAGGCCTTCCACATAGTAAACTCTGCTTATTTCGATGTTCCCATTAACATAATCTCCGTAGCCCATGATAGGTCGAAGTGATCATTCCGAACCTACGTCAAGTGCCAATGAACTTTGCAATAAAGTTTGTTACAGCGGTTTAAGATTGCCTGTCATGTGTCTGGAAAAGCCGCTATCAACAATCCAGAATGATAGACACTGCATTACACATGCACGACACGTGATGGAATAGAAGTAGATGTGGAACCCAAAATGTTAGAGGGTTCCGGAGCAGTTAGAGTAGACATAATAACTTTAGGCATCCATTTAAATCCTAATGTGTTATATATCCATTTCTGCCATCTATAACTACTATTTTCTTTAGTCTTGGTGAATGCACTAGGTGGTACGACATTCTTAGGAGGTGAAACTGGAGCTACAGGGACAACAATGTGTTTCTTAGAATCTAAAGAATGTGGTCTACCAAGCACAGACTTAGAATAATTAGTTGGCCTAGAGGTATTCCGAATCTTAGGATTCCGTAAACGAGAGATGATAGCTTTAGCAACACATTTGTCATGACAATCAGAATTCATACTTTTACGACAAATATCACAAGGTGCATTAGACATAATATCAAAAGTACTTAAAGGTTTAGCATTCGTTACATCACTATTTCTATTACATTTTCCAGATGCAAGTTCTATAAAGGGAGCAACGTGAGTCTTATTCATTGTCTAGGGTGTTCTTACTTTATGCATGTCGGTCTTATTGATCTTTTCTTAGGTCGCAACTTCCTATTCTTAGTGAGCTGGTTGAGTTCTACGCGTGAGACGTAACTAGTCCGCTTTTTAGGGAAACACGTTAGCAACTTGTGATTTGGCAGTGGGAATTCTAGGTTCACGATTACTAAGTGTGGTATGGTGCTATCTTCGTAATGATGGTTGGGGGCAAATGTTCATACTTTCCTAACATTTCTCTTAACTTAAAGATAGTGTGCACCAATTCTTGGTTTTCAGAATGAAGATTACCAGAAAAATTCATTACTTCTCTAGTGTGTGCAAGAAAATGATCAATCTCGTTTGATGCGTCAACACGAGTCTTTTTAAGTAAATCAAATATGACACCATATTCCTGTTTGACTTTTATAAGTTCTTGTTCATATTTAGAGATTTGACACTTCAAAGACACGTTTTGATCATCCAGTTGCTCAAATTTTGGATTAAACGATTTAGATTGCAACTGATTGATTTTGTTTTGCAAAGCAAGTTCACGATTTTGACAATCCTTTTGACACCATTGAAGGTGACATTTTGCATTTGAAAGTTCGGTAATCAAACGTTCATTTTCAGCTTTTAAAGATTCGAGCTGATGCACATTATCAGAATTCACAACAGTTACTACAGAATTCACATTATCAACAGAGATATAATCAGAAGCATATGGCAAAGAATTCAACAGCACAACAATATGAATATCAGCACAGATAACATCTTCCAAGAGTCGATCAACATCTTTTCTCAAAAGTTTCTTTTTACGTTTAGTATTAGAAATAGATGTTTCTGTTTTCTCGAAAACGACTTTCATAGTTCCAAGTTCCTTATGAAAATCCCGTTCCCAGGCTATTGCACAACTTTTCAAGTTTTAACATTAAAAGATTTTTCTAGAAAAATGTCTCTTTGTTCACGCCGCGAATTGAAAATGTTGAAATTTGATTTCAGAATGATATTCTATCTCATGTTCTAAAGTTTTTGAGGTCAGCCATGAAAATGTCAAAATATCTAAGAATTTTATTATTTTCAGGTTTTGAATTTACTTCACTGATGAAAGGTAAAGGACCATAAGTTTGTGCATAATCTGGTTTGGGATTAACAATAGGAGCCTCAAAAGGTTTTATGATAATCCGTGGTGTGTTCGAAGAATCCATTGGTGTGACGAAAGGGATCGCATTTGAATAGTTATGAGGTTTGTCATAAACAACATTTGCTAATTTGGATCGACTCTCGTCTTCTGCATCTAATTCCTCTTGACAATGGTATTCAAATGCATATACAAGATTATCAATTTTATATTCTGCACTGGAAACTTCAGGATTTGGTTTGAATGCTTTTGGTGAAAGCTTAGGTTTGTAATCAGCAAGATTTTGTCCAAAACCTTTTGGATTGGGTTTCAAAGTGAACTTTTCAATAGCTGTTACTGACTCACCATGTTTGTAAACAACAGTTTTAAACTCTTTAAGTTTGTTTTGCAAGCCGATAATTTCTTCAAGAAGGTCATCTACCCGATTCGTTGAATGCTTTTGTATGTCGAGAACTGTTTTTGACAATTTAACAACTCGCCTTTAGCTTTTGATTTTTTAAGGTGAGAAGCGTTAATTTGCTTTTATGTTCATGTTTCGCTTGTTCTATTTAGGACAACAAAGCATTCTTAGGCGGCTGATCATGCATCTGCTCTCTAAATAATTTTTAGTTTTGATGAGATTTTGTAAAAGCGTCAAAACCTTTTGATTTTCTTGAGTTTTGAAAAAGTTGAGTTGCATTTTTAAACATTCAAAATCCTTGGTTAACGGTGCATTTTGCTTTTAAAGTCCTCATTAATGGTACGACATTGTTCCCTCTGGTTTGTTGGTCTTGTATTAAGCGAGAAAAATGCGGATGAGGCAAAGTTCGGCTTGTTCAGCGTGAGTCACAAACATGATCATTATTTAGATCTCCCAGTACAACCGCGAGTCAATTTGATTATCAAAGGAAGCGATAAGGTCATCTTGATCATCAAATGTAACTCTGAGGTCTAATTGAAAATCATCGGAATGAGATGTAGATGACTCATTTATTGAACACGAGCCTTGGGATTGGATGTTGGCGGAGATATTAGTTTGGATATGATGATGGTTTGTTCGGTGCACAGAGAAACATCCAGTGTCACTCTATGAGCCTATATTCACTCATGTGTAGATAAGGTTTTAAAAGGTACCTTTTGAGGGTCATTTAAGCCCTTATTGATCACTTTTGTATCCGTTATTGCTTATGTCGTTCCTTTCACTTTTACTTAAGGTCTCTTGAAGGCAAAATCTTTGGAATGGCTACTTATTTGGACGAAAGCGAATATCGAAAAAATGGCCAAAGTCGAATCGAGACACTCAAAGCTGTTGAAAGCGAAGGAATTGGCCAGTAATTTCCTTAACTGCTTGACGGCGTCGGGGATTTTCGCGTGGCTTCGAGTGAAATTGCATTTTTCAAGGGGCGGTGTGATAAGTTATAAAGAGTTAGGCGTCGCTACTTTCGGGCGGCTAGAAATCACCGACAAGGCGTCAGTGAAAGGGAAAGGACGCGATCGTAAAATTGTCAAAGGTAGCGTCGCCGCAGGTTTCACGATGGCAGGCGAAACCTAAAAATGGCGGACGACGGCGGTGTCCACGAAACATAAGGTAGCGCGTCGCGAGATGTAATATTATATATAGAATCGAATTTTTGAGTTTTAGTGTGTAGTCTTTGGGTAAAACCTAAAACGAACCAAAGAAATTTGTCTTGTAGGTATTTTAGGGTTTCAAACCTATCTTACATCAAGATAGTGCTTTACATCATTAATACAATTATGTCTTTGATTATTTGTGTGTATGTGCGTAGCTCATATCATTGGCTAATTTACTTGTGTGTTTGCTTAGGAATATGAAACTTAATTATTAAATATTGATTGGTTGTTTCTTATCTTAGTTGATTAATGATCTATTAATGGATAGGTTCATTGGATGTGTATAATTCTTGATTCATCTTTGTGAACCTTAGAATATAATTACGTGAGTAGTTGTAGGCTAAACCATCCAAAGAGTGCCTTAGAGTAAGGAGTTTATCATCTAGTGGGTTTGTAGCGAGACCCTTTTGGTAAGTTCAAAGAGTTGAGGGAGAAGCACACCCTACAATTTTAGAGCACACAGTGACTAAGAATAAGGGCGTGACAATTCAACCATCAATAGGAGATAATTAAGGAGTAATAAAACATAAGTAAACACATCTTTAATATCATCGAGCACACAATAATTAGCATAGACTACATACACCTTAGATTAGATAATTAGATAAGGTAAGAGTAATCGGTATGAATACCAACCCCAAAAATCCAATACTTGAGAGATTTCCATTTTCCTAAAAACATAAAAGATAAAAATAATCTTCCTCAGCCCCAACCTTGGCGTAGTAACCTCACTAGCATTCCTATTCCTGAAGCGATATCCAATGCAGTGCTTACCTACAATTACTACTGCGATTGAGTTCCGCGCTTTGCTGGGGGTTATAAAACTTGCTTTCCGGAAAGGAAGTTTCCTTGACTGAACAAGCGCGTGTGGCGTTATCGATGCTTGCATATTAGCCATCAACATAACAGTTGAGTTTGTGCGCAAGTCCTCCATATCATCATCGAGTGCGCATCGCCATGAAGCTCGTTCTTTTGTCTGAGAGTTCCACCCGAGCTTCATCCTTAAGAGCCAAAAGAAGAGCCTCTTTGTGATAAGCATACCCCGAGTCCTCGGCTTTGGGCATGCATTAGCTAGGTGTCCTTTTTCATTGCAGTTGTAGCATCGAAGACCATTTAACCTATTCTGAGCATTTCCTTGTTCCACCACTTGAGCTCTGTTGTTATTCCTTCCCACAACATTAAACCCTTGACCACCGCCCATCTAACGACCATAGCCACGGTTCTGAACTTCAACACGTCCATTGTTCACAACAGCTTGATTCCGTGTGTTAGATGAGGAACGAATAAGATTGTTGGATTTGTTGGTATAACGGCTAAAGGCATTAGCAATCATAGCAAATCCTTGTTGCAAAGAGCCAACGGATCGACCTCACTAGCATCACTGCATGTGCTTGAGCATTGTTGTTGTTGTATGGAACCAATTGATTTTGTTGAGGTTGTTGCTGAGATTGTTGCTGTGAAGGATCATATGGTGTGATTGTAGCAGTTGGTTGAGTTGTTGGTTGAGGAGAATAACTGTTTTGAGCATATAAGGCAAGTTGTTGATTTTCCGGATTTGTTGGAGAAGCAATTTTAGCATGGAGAATCCTTTCATGATCAACTTCCTTTTCATGAGGTTTCAAGTAATCGTACAACAATCCGTAGGTAGAATGATGCATATTCTTCGCTTGACGGAGGAAAATGACATACTTCTCCCATTCAAGACCAAGACTACTCAGGAACTTAGTATTCACCGCAATTCTTGGCATGATGATGTTGTGTTTATCCAAATCATTGATGATGTCCGAAAAACGATGATGATAAGACTAGTGTCTCCCGTGTTCAATCATAAAGTGTTCATAAGCCAAGTAAATTTTGGATTCCAAATCCTCCGATTGAGTACGATCCTTCCATAAGAAGACGAATATGGTCCCACATTGCCTTAGCACTTGAAAGCACCACATTGGGTTTGGTAATCCTGAGGATATATTCCATTGCAAGTTCATCAACTTCATAGTGTGAAGTTCTTGAGGATTCAAGTCCGTATATAGTTTGTGTTCATCTCATTAGCATTCTTATTACTCATGACATTAATCACGAAATGGACCTTCCAAGATAACCTTCTTTAACTTTCCATGTGCCTCTTTAGATAACAAAACCTAAAGAACCTTATCACCCATTGATCGTAGCTCTAGTATATCGAGATCATGATCCAAAGATTTTGTTGGCTACTTAAAGCTTCACACATCTTTGCAAACCAAGTGGGTTCCTTCATAGTGTTCCTTGACGGATGTTGATTGAAATCAGTAGTGTAGGATTGAACTTGAAGACTAGTTGGTGGTTGAACCATTTGAGGTTGTGGAATTGCACCAAGTTGTGGAGTATGTTGTTGATTAAATTGTTGTTGATTCCATTGTTGATGTTGTGGAGTTAATTGTTGTTGACGTTGATTATAAGTGTAAGGAAAATAGTTAGAGTATGGTGGTTGAGACATGTTGATAAACTTTGTGTTGTAAAAATGGATCTTTGTAGTCGAATGAATCTTTGTTGATGAAGTGTCCTTAGGCGAAGAAATCACAATAACCAAGTAGCACTTATGCGTAAAAACACCAAAGTTACGCGTAACAATAAGGAGTCACGCGTAGGATTTAGCTTACGCGTAAGTAGGAAAAATCACTAAAGTTATGCGTAGACAAAAGTTAGGCGTAGAAACTTAGGCGTAGGATTACCTTACGCTGCAGTTGACTGAGCCACGCTAAGGTGAATCTTATGCGTAGGATTTTCTACGCGTAAGCTTATGCTTAGGCGTAAGTTTAGGGTTTTACCCAAATGATCTTTTACACTATCACAGTGCAAAAGATATCCAAAGTCGACGTATTTTTAGGCTTATCCAAGCAAAAAAACACGGAGTAAACCACGAAAATGAAGATCAAACCAAGGAGTCACTTACGCATAGTTTTAGGGTTTTACTACGCGTAGGATTACTCGTAATTTTGATTTTGCCCAAAGATGTTTCTAAACCAGTTTTTGTGTGATAAAATAGCTTCAATAACACCAAAAGACACAAAAGTGTGAAACTTGATGAACCAAAGCCTCTAAAACAGTTACGAGTAGGATGAAACCCTTGTTCAAAAACAAGCTTAAAAAACTTAGATCCACGCGTAAAGTTTGAAACTTTTTGCTAAAAACACGTATTTTAACACCTTAAAACGTTGAAAGGACAAGAATCTTGGATTCAAAAGTGTAAAAAAGACGTTTTTAAGCGAACCAAAGTATCAAATGTGCGTTTTAGGTGTAGGACCGAAACCCACTTCAAAAACAAACACGATTCACCCAACTAGTAGGCGATTGATACCACTGATAGGTCACTAGTTTTACAAACACAAGTAATATAGAAAGGAGATAAGGCGGATGAACAAGTATCACACACACACACTCGTTAATACATAAGACGGTTTAGGCGTAGTGAGTGAATGAAGAGAAAACTTGAACAACCAACCCTCAAGTGAGGGTTATTACATAGTATTTATAGGCAAGGAGCTAGGGCAACACTCCCTCTCCTTCCCTATTTCCTTATTGGAAATGGGCCTAAGCTCATGGGCCTTCTACATAAGCTAGGCCTTAAACAAACATAAAGGCCATAATTAAGCTAACTATTACATATTAATTACTAACACTTAATTATGGTTTAGGAGTGATTCCAACAATGATCATATGAGATGAAGGTGGTTTACATGTTTCCTAATGATCTAAATATCCTAGAAATGGTGGAGAGAAACTATGTGTGAATGTGTGAGGAAATGGTAAGAAGTGACTTGCTATTTATAGGCAAAAAGACAAAACTAAGTTTCTGACCCAAGGATCCCTTCTGGAGGGATCCGGCCCTTGTAAATTCAAAGGATCCGTGGGCAATTTGAGGGATCCGTGGGACGCTCCCTTTTGCCCATGGGTTTTGGGTCATGGGTCAAGGGTTATGAGTCTTGGGTATCAAGTAGATTCAATATATCTACAAGATGCAATGCATCTAGTCCATGGTTCATGGATTAAAACCATGGGTCATGGATAGTATCCATATATGACTTATGCATGATGTCATGCAATGGGTTATGGGTTAAGCTCCATGGGTATGGGTCATGGACTTTGGGTTTTACCCAACTACATTCAATGTATTTGGTCAATGGGTCAAATACTTAAGTTTCTACCCATTTATATTACCCATTATAATACATACTAGTTATGTATATATTTACTCAATATGTAAACACTAGTTGTTATACATAAACTATTTAACTAAACATGTTTAATGGTTTGTTGGGGGTTTGATCATAACGCAACATAAAAAACATGTACGAACCTGTGTTGTAGCATACAAGGACTTGAGTCGTCGTGAGATGTTGAGAGTATGTTGAGACGAAATCTAATTACAAGTAACTTATACATTTTACGCTATGTATTACAAGTTACATGTTTGTCATCAACAAAACAAATGAGAATGTATAAATTAAATATCATAATATTTGCACTATCAAAAATGGTCAAATTACATATATGCCCTTTATTTGTTAATATCAAATCTTTTAAAAATGGTATATTAGTCTTTACACAACATACGGTTCCCTTTACTTTTCTTCTTTCATTTCAACTCGAGAACTGAGCGTAAAAGAATGGCAGCGGAGAACATAGAAAAATGTATTTGTACATTGAATCACTGCATGATTAGAAGAGCGTTTTAGATGACCATAGTGTTTTAAAAAAGTATTTAAGGCCCGTTTGGTTTGTGGATAATAGAATCAGATTTGCATTTGGTATGGTTTGAAAAAAAATGATAAGAGAGAAAATAAAAACGTATTTGAATTATATATTTGTTTATATTTAAATTGAGAAATTATATGTTATTTTAGAAAAAAAAAGTAAAAAATAGAAGATAAAACAAATAAACATGTGGCTAAGAAAAATAGTAAAGTACAATACAATTATCTTATTGGTTAGATTAATGCAGAAGGCACTAGTATAGGATGGAATGAGATCTTTCATTCTATATACACACCGAACAAGTGATTTATAATTTCTTTATATTCATAACCTCAAATTCTCCTATATCAAACGGGCCTTTAATAAAGTGCGCGATTCTAAAATCATTTAAAATAGTATTTAGTTGTTTTCTTTTTAAATCTTTTACAAAACCTTTAAATCTCATGACATGAGTTTTTTAGCAACAAACCAACCCATCTTCTGATCATCTTCACGTCTTTAATTTATTATCAACATTTATTAAATCCGAAAGAAAAGATAATAGTGAAATAAAAGTTGGCCAATAGTGTCTTCATTCTTACTTATAAACCATTGCCGAATGGAGACTCCGGTGACAGGTGATGACGTACAGCATAATTCCGGCATCATCACTAGGAGACGCCGAGCAAAAGAAAATGTAATATTTTCGATCAACAATGTCATTCCATCTCAAGGCATTTAATTTAGGATGTAGTTACGAGCGAAGGATACTTCCTTATGAACATTGCAATAACAATTGACTTTGTATTGGTCCTTAGGTAGTTGTGGGTTTCGTTAATCGTGATGGGTGTGATGATACCGGTCGATGTCGATATCAAGTAGTACATCCCAATAATCGCTAATAAAAGAGCTAACAATGATAAATATGAATGACGACGTATATGCCCCTTCGGTCTAACACGGCGACCGATGTCTTAACCGGGATCGATATTTTAACCGGGGATCGATACTCTTAACCAGGGACCGATACTCAAATGCAATCCAAGAAAAGGTACGATGATGTCATCCGTCCGGGCGAACACGCCGACCGATGTAAGACTTTTGGCATTTAGCCTGATACACTTTGTCTCATCCCGATGTCGGACATGACCCCAGAGACAGTTGTCAGTGGGACAGTGTCACCCGATACGCCAAGCCGCCATGAAGTATTGCACTCCGTGGACCGCATATGACATCGTAGTATATATATACGCATACAATATTTGGGAATAAGGCATCATTTTTACACACATACATTTATACTACACCTTCGCAGAAAACACATACTTACTCACGAGTCGGGTCCCGGACACCCGGCGAGACTAAACGCTCGTTTCATCTTAAAGGGTATCTAGAAGACTTATTCCTAAGGCCAAAGATAATCTGAACAACCCGCAAAAAAATTACCGACATTGGCGCCATCCGTGGGACCTCAAATTCATCTACCAGAACAGGAGCGGGTTCGACACCACCCGAAACTTCGGAGGAAGCTCCACACCATTGACAAGTGAGCAGTTAGCGGTACGTGACCGCTTCTTAAGTCAATGATAAAAGAACATAATAGCCGAGGGACACGTTGGTGACCACTAGGTTGGACTTCGAAGATGAACGACTCTTGATAAGGACGAGCCCGTAAGAAAAGAAGAAGGAAATAGTTACGGGGAACAAAGTGAAAGACGAAGACCTGGCGAAACCTTTCAAAGAAGTCTCAAATCTCCATTCAAGAGACGAATCATCGAGTTTTCCGCTCCAACACAAGATGCCCACCCACATCAAGTAGATGATGGGTCTACGGACCCCCAAGACCATCTCAACAGATTTATCGGAGCCACGGACATGGAGAGTGGCCAATGCCCGCGTGTGGTGCCGTGCATGTTCCAATGACGTTGGATGGAAAAGCCCGGGGATGGTTTGATGGGCTTCCGCCGGAAGCATTGACGAATGGGCGCTTTCGTGGATCGCTTCGAGGCTCGCTTCTCCTCGCACAAAGCTTGTGTCAAGGACCCTACAGAGATCGCCAAGATAGTGAGAAAGGCTAATGAAACGCTGCCGGAGTTCAAAGAAAGGTGGACCATCGGAGACAGATTCATACGGGGGCCCGAGATCATGAGGATCTCCTCATTCATGAACGGCAAGTGCCCGAAGCGGCCAAACGGTTCGAGATAAGATCCCTAAGACTGTGGGAGATGATGATTAGGGTCGACGACTTCGTTAAGGTCGGAAGAAGCTTTCGCCAAAGACCAATTGCCTCGGGAGAACACTATGATACAACCGTAAAGCCTCCGACGACCCTTCCGAAAGGACGAAAGGGTCGCCAGAATCACTCTACGAGGAGATAAGAGGAATGAAGGAAGGCATGCGTATCGGAAGAGACCGTGGAAGTTCACACCCTATGGTGACAGGTCGGTTCTTATGTGCCCCATCGCGGTGACCACCAGAACCGAGAGGCAACCCACGCCAACCCCGGATTCCCTTTATAAACCACCAAAGGAAATCTTAGCTATCGAGCAACAGTACCGCTACCCCCACCAAAGCCGATGCGTGATCCCCCACGCAAGGAAAATCAAGATAAGTACTGCGATTATCATGGAGAAAAGGGGCACTATACAAATGATTGCTATCACTCAAAAGACTTAGAGATAGCGTTGGAGTCGGGAAGCTAAATCACCGGTCGGGATCTCAGCAAGGGAAGGAAAGAACCCCCAAGGAATGACGCAGAGCTAAAGACAAGGTCATCAACATGATCCAACTCGCCCGAACGGGGAAAAGGAAGTCATCTAACAAGAGGAAAGATGGATGAATGTACCTATAACGCCCTCCTCTCCCCGACGCGACGTCGGATGATCCTCTCATAGTTGAAGCCACGATGGAAGGATACTTAGTAAGGAGAGTCTTCGTAGATGAAGGAGCCTCGGTGGAGGTAATGTTCGCAATCGCTTCAACAACCCGCCTCATGAGATAAGGAACCGAATGAAGTTTTAATAATTTTACGATTACGGGCTCCGGGCAGTAACGCGCCAATCGGGAAAAATAGAATTAGATGTATCATTCGGAGACGAGGGGTTGTACAGAAGGTCGATGAAGTTCACGCTATTCGAGCACCGTCACATATATAATGTCATCTTAGAAGGACCGATTAAAGATCCCTGCGAGCCATACCTTCTACGGTCCATTCCATGATGAAGTTCCCAACCTCTCGAGGAATTGCCACGTTGGTCACTGTTCACCATCATTTCGAATGTAGGAGGTTGGAAAATTACGCACCATCGTTCCCGAGCAAGACAAGGAAGAAACAGTAAGTGAGAGGTGGGTTTAAAGTGGCGATCAACCCCGCTTCTTCCCTAAGCCGTGTGACGATAGGAGGTGCACCGTCCGCTGAGGGCAAACGACGCCAAAGAGCTTTACAAAGGAACATCGACATATTTGCATGGGAACCGGGCGGATATGACCGAGTCCTAGAGGAATCATAGAGCATACCCAATGCCAACCCTTCAATAGACCCGGTATGTCAAAAAAACGAATGTTTGGCTGCGGATCGGAGTCAGCAATACAATGAGGTAGAAGAATGGATCAAGGCCGCATAGTCGCGCCGGAAAATACCCCACCTGGATATCAAACCGTTCCGTGAAGAAGTGCGATGGAAGCCGGGCGATGTGCATTGACTTCAAGAACATCAACTCACCGCTTAAAGATTACCCATTTGCTGAGATCGACCGAAGATCGAGTCGGTCATGGGGTACAAATACAAATGCTTCGACGCTACAGGGTATCACCATGTACAAATGGCAAGAGAGGACTAAGAAAAACAAGCGTTTACACCGAGCAAGGAACCTATCTCTACACCAAGATGCCATTCGGCCTGAAGAATGCCGGAGCCACCTATCAACGGATGATAGAATCCGCCAATCACAGATAGGGAGGAACCTAGAAGCATATGTGGACGACATGGTCATCAAAAGCAAGGAAGAGCGGGGAATGCTAGCGGACATAGCGGAGACATTCGACAACCTCCTAAGATCAACATGAAGTTGAATCCTAAAAAATGCTCTTTTGGAATGGAGGAAGGAAAATTCCTAGGGTATATGGTAACTTCAGAAGGAATTCGAGCAAACCCAGAAGATCGAAGGCAATAATGGACATGCAATCGCCAAGGACCTCGAAGAAATGCAGAGCCTCAGCAAGCAAATTGGCGGCAAATCGCTTTCGCCTGTTTCCGAAAGATCCTTACCGCTTTTCGAAACACTCAAAAGCATCACCAAGGAGAATAAGGAGGAGCACGGTGACTAAGAGGCGAATCGGAATTCCAAGAGATGAAAGGTTGATAAAGATCTTCCCTCACTAACAACGCCGTGGCAAAAGAAACACCGTGACGATACCTAGCACCGCGAAGAAGCAAGTAGTAGCGTTCTCCTCACTGAAAGGAAGGGAAGGCAGCTACGCCGTTATGAAGTCGAACACTCAACGGCCGAGAAGAACTATGCCCCCATTGAAAAACTGGCATTATGTCGTTACATATGTCAAGAAGGCTCCGAGATATTTCCAAGCACACCCTATAAAGGTGATCACGGACCAACCGATAAAGCAGGTCCTCAACAAGCCTAAGCGTCCCGAAGTTAGCTAAGTATTCTCGGTGGAGTTGGGTATACAACATAACCTACGAACCCCGAACGCAATCAAAGGTCAAGTGTTAGCGCAGACTTCCGCCGAAGCCCCATCGGAGAAAACAATGAGAAGTACTTCAACCAACCCACGCCGAAGAAGCGAAGGAGGGGAAATGGCTTTTATACACCTTAATCGATATCCAATAACAGGCGGCTTGGTCTCGTGCTAATCAATCCGAGGAATGGAATTCACTTATGCCATCCGACTTGAGTTCGACAAACACTATAACGGGCCGAATCACGGCCCTACCGCGGGTTAAGGATGGGAGAGTATTTGTGTTCAGAGCCTCGAGGTCCGACTCTAAGTTGGTGGCTAACCAGATAAATGGAGATTATGTGGCAAGCCATGAAAGTATGATCAAGTACCTAGCGAAGGCAAAGGAGTACATAGCTAGTTTTGAGAACTTCACCATCCGGAACATCCCTAGAGGTCGTAATCAGGCGATGTTCTTAGTAACCGGCCACTCGGCCGCTTTGACCACTTGACGGCGAAGTACCGGGTGGAGGTGCTAAGGGAAAGATCGACCGGAAGCAAAGAAGTTAACAATGTTGTTGAAGAGGAAGGACAACCTGGATGACCCCCATCATTCGGTGTCTCGAGGAAGGAATTTGGCCTAGACACCTAATGAAGCCCGAACCCGAGGATGAAAATCACCAATATGTCATGGAAGAGGGCGTACTCTACAAGAAAGACTATTTAGTACCTATGATGAGGTGCGTGGTCCCTACAAGCAAACTACGCGAGAGATACACATGGGAGCCCTGGTATGCATTCCGGCCCTCGATCGGCGGCAAAGGCCATGCAGGGATACTACCGCCTACAATGCACCGGGATGCTAGAAACGAGATAATCAAGTGCTGACTCCTCGATCCACTCCCCGATACCACCTTCCAAAACCAAGCCGACGCCCATCATGGCTCCATGGCCCTTCTACCAATGGGGTATGGACATAGTAGGACCTACCACCGGGCGCCGGAAAGGTCAAGTTCCTCTTGGTCGCAATCGACTATTTCACCAAGTGGATGGAAGCCGCCGGGCAAAGATCACAGGGAAGGATGTCACGAAGTTTGTGGGATAACATAGTGTGCCGCTTCGTCTCCCCGCCATCGTCACGCACAATGCTAAGCAATTCGTAGACAACCCCTTCAAAAGCTGGTGCGAAAAGCTAAACATCAAGCAGGTTAATACAGCCGTGGCCCATCCACAAGCCAACGGATGGTAGAAAGGGCCAACAAGAGCTTGATGGAGGGAATCAAAACAAGGTTGGGGCGCGAAAACCGGATGGGTAGACGAATCCGAACGCCCTTTGGGCACAAGGACTTCCATCAAGACTAGTAACGGGAGACCCCTTCACCTCACTTATGGAAGCGGTCATACCGGCGAAATAGGCATGCCAACGCATGAGTAAGGCGGATAAAGAGGGGATGGAGAGAAGATTCCCACCGAACGGCAGACCAAAACGAAGAAGATATCCGTCTCAACCTTGACTTGCTACAAGAACGGAGAGAAGAGGTCACGTGATGGAAGCCCATACAAAACGAAACTGAAAAAATACTACAATCGAAGGCACTGATTTCTTTCAAACCGGGAATTCGTGTATCGAAAAACGGGCAGAGCCGAAGATCAAGGCAAATTAGGACCCAAGTGGGAAGGCCCCTATCGGATCAAAGAGGCAAATCTCAACGGCTCGTACAAGTTGGAAACTTTAGACGAAGAGGAAGTACTCGAAATGGCACGCCATGAATCAAGAAATGTTTTCTTTGAATAAAAATGCATTGTGTAAGCTGGGCATGAACTACTTTATTCTCACTAAGTAATGATATATATTCTACCTACCTACGGAGGAGGAAAATTTTCCGCAACCATATCTCATGCGTAGTGGGCGGACCGCGGAGATTAGCTACCTCCCACCGCGTGTCCAAAAACCCCCAATTAAAATTAATTTACCCCCGCAAGTGCAACGACACTAGGGAAGGCCAAACACCATTCGGTAGGCGACTGCATACCCCCGAATAATGCTAAGACATTAAGGGATGAGCCGAGGCATATGTGCCCAAACGGCACGCAGATACCCCCGAGGCGGACGACGCCAGATGAGCCACCGTGTATATTTACCACCACGGTGAGAACAAGACTCCAAAAATGCTAAGTCATAGGGAAGGCCAAAGACATTTGCTTACGGGCATAATTTAATGACCTAAAGTGTCAAGATGCTAACAAAATCACGGTGTACACAAGCATATACATACCAAAATGAGGATCCGATACAGGATGACCCCGCCCGAGCATAGAGTAAATAAAAACATTGTTCGACAAGACACAACCACTAAAAATACCCAAGATTACATACTATGACGTGACCAAATTGTTCAAATACATCAATTCTAAGGCACGCAGCTCGCTAATGACGACCGCCGACACTAAGAACCCCGGAGGTGCCAGCCCCGAGTAGCTCCAGCCCTGGAAGGATATTCATCAAGTCCCAGGGAGATGATAAAGCGCTGATCCTTTCTATATAGGGAGCTTCGGTGAACATCTCGTCATAAGCCTTGGTAAAACCCTTCACAGCTCCATGTCAAAGTCGGCTGTTCTAAGAACCATCCTTTCAACCTCTTCGTCGGTCCGTTCTTCTCGACCCCGTCCAACCACCCATCGATCGCAGCATTGAAAACGCCCCACTTGCTGTTGATACTCCTTACTACCCCAGAACCCACTTAACTACTGTAGGGAGCAACTCCTTCACATAGTTGAAGCTGCTATCTCTTCATGACAGCTTTGATGGCAATTTCTGCACATTTTTCCTCAAATCCGCGGCATCCCTCTCCCACTCCTCCAAATTAAACCTTCTTCTCCAGTGATTCCTCCAACGACTTAATCCTTTCCATCTCGCCCAATCCTTAACCTTTAGCAATAAGAACCTCAGCCTTCCAAGCTCTCCAACTTCTTCTTCAAATCCTCCTTCTGATCGCAAAACCCGATGAACCTCCTGAAGAGCTTGGTGATCGCGCTAATTCTCGCATAATGACTGGGGAGGAAGACTAGCTCGGCCTCTGAAAAGTAACGGCTCGACACGAGCAAACAGATGAGCTCGATTCAAGATAACCGCCACTCAAACCTCAAACCTTCAAAAACCTCGCCAATGCAAGGGTCCCATGAGCTAACCGAACCAACCCCTCGCATAAAGTCCTCATCATCGGTTTGGTCCTCCTGCTCAAGACGGAGATAGGAGGAGCGAGGTTCATCATCCCCTCAGAGAGAGGCATCATTCAAGGTCGACAAATCGCCAAACCCCAAATGGGATAAAAGGCTTTCGTAACCCCTTCGCCCAAAGAGACATACCAAAACACAAAACAAAATCAAAAAAAAAAAAAAAACCGAACGGTGGATACCTCTGTATAATTTTCGCTATATGCCCCCTTCTCGGTGTTGGGTCGTTTCTCCCAGATGCAACCTCAACCCCCCGCCATAAGGACTAAATCGACCAACTCAATAATAACGATAGCAACATGTAATAACTAAGATAATACCTGACGACGGCAGCAGGTTCGCTCCTAGCCGAATGAGCCCTCCTCCAAGGCCCCTTCCTGATTACTCCGCCTCTTTGCAAGACATCACCCACAATGTCCTCGGGCCTCACGGTACTCACGGGAGAAGCCGAATGAGCGCCCCGGGAATCCTCCTGACTAGATAACACATTCGATAGAAGGAGACTTCGCCTTCAACAATGACGGGGCCCCCACCGCCTTCGCTCCACTTGCTTCCTCTTTTCTCCTTGGCTTTTAATATCCCAAGACGGCTTTCCACAATTCTCTCAACCTCGCCACCTCGTGAATGGGCTGGCTCTGGGTTCTCAAAGGTGTCACATGCTGAGGAATTTCTCCTTCAGCCAACCTACGCCCCTTTTCCCAACCGACCCCTCCCGACCTCGACGAAGATACTGAGACATAGTTATGACTACAAAAAAAAGGGGAGGAGAGACCACATAAAAAAGAAGGGAGAGAGAAGATATATATATATATATATATAAAAAAAAAAAAAAAAAAGGCAAACAACGCGACTTGACAGCATTACCATTCTTGTCAATATCCTTGAACTCCACACGAACCCGAATGCTTCCAAGTCTTTGTCAACCCAACCTCATAATAAGACCGAGTGCAATGGCCGGAGCTCCACCACCCTTCGCACAACTTCCTAACATCGGCCTCCTCAAAACCACTAGGAAGAGGTCCGATACGTTGGAGTCCTGATGTCTCCAAGGCATTGCATCCGAACCTCCGGCCAATCAAGAAAACAATCCTTCCAATTCTACTAGAGCATGTTTCCTATGCGGGATCGCCTCCCGGTTCTTTCATAAAGGAAAACCAATGCCCCTCGCTATTTAAAGTATAGAAGACCAAACAAATGCACGCTGGGCTCAATTTCCGGTCTCGACAATAAACCTCAAACATGACCAACTGTTCAACCGATAGGCACCGCTTGGGAAATGTGAACTTGAAGTGCCGAATCACCCTCAAGAGAAAAGTAGAAAGGGAACCCGACACCGAAAACGAAGTATCGTTTCGTAAAGGCCAATGGCATCGGCGGAGGTTATTCATGGTAAACTCGCGGGGGCATGGGGTGCGGGTCGGTCGGTATACCGTATCATCGACGATCTGCTCGAGCTTCCCCTGAGAGCAACGAGGAGTACACATGCATATCGCTTTGGGGAGCATCGCCGAGAGGTCCCGCTGAGCCGGCCATGAGATATTGACAAGATGCAACGGAATCAACGGCGAATAGCGGATAAAACTCACCAACTTCGCCGGGTTGGTTATGCCGTTTAGGACGAAAAGAGTTGAAGGTAAAAAGTAAAATTACAAATGAAGAAAAAGCTCCTTATATAGGCGGAAGTGACACCAAACGTCCCCATCATGACAGGAGCGACGCGCGCGATCCAACCGCCAACGGTACCATCTCGCCACGCGGCACGCATCCCAATGAAAGCGGTATATATTAATTTAACTCCTTACCCCATGGGTTCGGCCTGGCCCAAAACGAGGCCCATAAAGTTTAACTCGCCAAGTCAATTCATTAAGCTAATCGACAACTATATATAGTATCACGCACTTGTCGAAAACAAGTAACATGATACCGGGGACATGACGACGTATATGCCCCTTCGGTCTAACACCGCGACCCATGTTTAACCGGGGACCGATACTCTTAACCGGGGATCGATACTCTTAACCGGGGACCGATACTAAATGCAATAAATCAAGCCGAAGGTATTTATACGATGAAAATCATCCGTCCGGCGACACGCACCCGACAGCTTTTGCATTTAGCCTCGATACACTTTGTCTCATCCCCGGATGTCGGACATACCCCCGCAGACAGTGGTCGTGGATGTCACTGATATCGCCAACGGCCCCATGAAGTACGTGACCTGCGGACTGTGACATAAAGGACATCGTAGTATATATACGCATACAATATTTGGGAATAAGGCATCATTTTTTACACATACATTTATACTACACCTTTAAAACACATACTTACTCTCACGAGTCGGGTCCCGGATAACACCGGCGACTAACGCTGCCGTTCATCTTAGCAGGTATCTAGAAGACTTATTCCTAAGGCTGAAAGATAACTGCAACAACCCGCAAAAAATTACTTCGACAATGAACGAAATAAGGATACGAAGTTGAGGACGATGACCGCCAAAAGACTCCACCTTTCATAGAATTTTATGAAGTTGAGGAAGAGGAACAAATAATACAACATTATGTTAATTAGTTTTAAAAATGCATACTTTGTTAATTACTTTTTAAAAGTACTACAATTAATGGCGAGTTTTTAAGGCGACTATTGTATTTTAGAATTTTATTTAACTTTTTTTTTTGAACGGTGACTTTCATTTTTTGGATTAGAGTCGCACCCACCCCACGGTAGGCCCTCATCCACCACATACCCAGACTATGTTGTTTTAATCGGCCCACACCGACGTAGTGGAGATTTTTAACGCCCGCCTCGAATCGTGACCGCCTCCACACGATATATTTCCGGAGTAACGGCCGGATGAAAACCGGCGCCTGATTCGAACATGCAACTAATGGCTTAACGTGCTCTTCTTCATTGCTTAATATCAACAGAGTTTGTAGTCCACAAGAGGACTTCCCTAGAGTCACCCACCTGACATTACCTCACTTTGTGACTCGCTTAATTGCTTAAGCTTCTACCACTAGAGCACAAGCCCCATGACCACGTATTTTTAAACATATTTAAAATAGTATAGTATTTTATTTTCTTCTTCTACAAACTTATTAAAACCCCTTGAAAGAAATGATGCATCAATTAAATAGCTACCGCTTTTGTCACCGCCTACCGCTTCGCCCACCACATGCAAGCCTATTAGCTCACCATATTCCCAGCCTTCAACCATACAAAAAAGTTGGTACCACCAACTATGATATTAAATTTGTAATTCCATGTATACCAAAGGTTATCTAAAACCCATTTAACAAATTAAATACTATGATAATTTCATACATATTCAACTTAAACTCCACTTCATTATATTTTCCTAATACATGCTTTAAAAGCATTGTACATGTGCATTAAAAACTTGTGTTTTGGGTAAATATGAAATTTTGATATTTAAATTGGATAAATATGGAATTTTGATTTAGATTGGATAAATATGAAATTATCTCTTAAATTAAATTCCAACAAAAATCACTACTTAACATGATTGCAACTTGTACTCTCAATGACATACGAATTGTTCTACTCTATGGGCCATCGATAGCCGATAGCTGATTACCAAGCGTTGTGACTAGCTGGATTTAAGAGTAAAATACACCATTTGTCTTTAAGGTTGTATCAAAACAACAGTTATTTTTGGGAAATAAATATGCCAACTCTCCCAGCGTTTCTATTTCATACCCCCGCGGGAGTCCTCTTGTCACAAACGTCCGTTAGTGAGCCGGGTTAACTAGTTGTCACGTGCTACTCACACAAGGGTAGTTTAGTCATTTTATATAGAGTAAAATACACCATTTGTTTCTAAGGTTGTACCAAAACAATACGCCGAATCCTTTTGTAACATGATAATACAAAATATGAAATCAAAACTATTTATTTTGGTTTGAATTTCGGTGGTTTTGATGATATGGTTTTGATTGTACATTAGAAAGTAACGAGTGTGGAAACCCGCGCGTTGCAGCGGGATTGGCTTCAAAGGACTTACTTTGTAACGATACTTAAACCTTATGGACTAATTTTGCCAAGTTGCTATAGATAGCAATTAATTCTACAGGACTTACTTTGCAACGTTACTTAAACTTTAGGGACTATTTTTGCCAAATTGCTATAGATATGCTAATGCTACAAGACTTACTTTGCAACGATTAACTTAAACCTCAGTGGACTATTTTGCCAAGTTGTGAAACTTAGCAATTAATGCTTGCTTTGCATACAAACATGTACGACTTTTAGTATATACTGAAGGAAACCCGCGAATGCAATGGGATGCTTGTTTGCCAAATTGCTATAAAGGACTTACTTTGCAAATGACACTTAAACCTTAGGGACACATTTTTGCCAACTTGGACTTACTTCAAGAACCAGACACCTAAACTTTAGGGACTATTTTTGCCAACTTGCGAAAGTTGGCAATTAATGCTCAAAACTTCCGCTCGCTCAATAGTTATATATAGTAATATATAGAATAATTACCTTATCTCGTCAATGTCATAATATCCAAAACGACAAGATGACTTGTAAAATAGAGGCATCTTTGAGTTACTTCTCAAATCAAATAGTTTTGAATTCAATTCTCGTTTGAAACAACTGTATGATATCAAATGTAAATATGTTGCACTACTTTTTTTTTTTTTTTTTTTTTTAACACATTTTGTTACTTTTGCCCCTAAAAGAAATTCATTAAATCTAACACATGAATACGAAGTACAAAGGTATCCCCTGTTAGAAATCAAGGGTGAGCGAAAAAACCGAAATGACCGGATAAACCGAAAACCAAAACCGAACCGAACCAAAAACAACCGAACCGAACTAATAACCAAACCGAACCGAACTACTAATTCGGTTCTCGGGTTGGATATGGGTTTGGCAACAGGGGCGGAACTACATGTTCATTATGGGGTGGTGGGGTGCCTCCACGATTCGCCAAAAAATTCGTGATTTTAGTGTAAAAAATATTTTGGACCCTTATTAAAGTAAAGCACCCCTCACAAAATCAATCAAGCTCCCCCACATTGAAGCCAAACAATGTAAAAAACCTCCACCTTAAAGCCAAACAATGTAAAAACCTTATATCTCTATCTTTATTTTTGTGTGCACAACGACTTTTGTAAAAGAAAATTTTCTTTGCCCCCCGTCTTCTACTTTCCTGGGTCCGCCACTGTTTGGCAATCTAAACCGAAAACCGATTTCATATATATATATATATATATATATATATATATATATATATATATATGTGTGTGTGTATATATCTTTTTATATATTTATATATGTAAATACTATTAAAGTGTTATCTAAATATAAAAAAACATTTTTATGCTTGAAATATTTTTTTTTTTTTGCTAAATACCTTTGTAAATATTATTTTTTTAAAAATAAATAGTGAAATTCGTTATTCTGTCAACTAAAACCAAACCAATTCTTTGTCTTGGTTCGTTGAATTCTAGTTCTTCAGCTTTTTTGTTGACCTTAAAAATTTTTTTAACCGAATTAACCGAACCGAACACACCGAACAACCCGATAACCGAACCGATCAACACCCCTAAATGGAAAGAATTTGGAAATTGCTAAGAGACTATGGTATACCCATAGATAAGCCCAATCTTACTGGACCACACCATACTCTTATCTAACTCAAACTAGCCGTCAAATCATTTTGAATTGGATTGATGTTTACAAAAGTTGTATTGCATGACAATAAACTTGATGAAGACATTAAAGAAGTTGAGATCTTTTACCCGTAAATTTTCATTAGCTAACAATATAATAGCTTGAAGTCGTTTGTATTAGAGTTGCTGTTTTGTTCTTTTTTTAACTTTCTATGGCATGGTCAAACTGAGAGTTCATTAAATCTAACACATGAATACTAAGATTTGTAATTAACATAAGTCAAATGGGCTAGATCAAATCTAAAGATGTTTGGGTTGGAAAAACAGGTCTAAGCCCAAGGGATTGGGGCGATTTGGGTTACGAGTCCATCAAGGAATGAAGTCCGGTTGGTGTTGGGTTGGGTATCCGGCCCAATGGCCTAAAAAAAATAAATAAAATTAAATTTATTTTTAAGTTAAAAATTAAAATTTATATTTGTTTGTAAAATAAATATTTGTTACTTTGTGTATGTTTTTGTTGAGTCGGGATATCTTGAGTCTGACTTGCGAATTCGTAAAATATTTTTTGTTACATGAATACTAGGCCAAATGAGAACGTGTCAAAATTTGTTCCACTATAATAAAGAAAACAAAAAGATAACCCGTAGTTATTGTTGATTACAGTTAACATTGATAAATAGTTTGATAAATTTTTCGGGGTTTTACAGTTTCGTACACTAACAAAGAAAAAAAAAAAAAATGCCTAGTCGCTCTGATGCTCGGCACTTTTTGGACATAAAATAATTTTATCTCAAAAATAGACCAAGCGACCGGGCGACTTGTACAACATGTTAAGTGTCGCCTTATGAAAGTCGACAAGTGTCCGGGTACATGCTAGGTGTTCGGTTTATGAATTCGCCAAGTGTCTCATTGTATAAGTTGCCCGATCGTCCGGATTATTTTGAAGTTAAATTTTTATCTCAAGAAAGTATATTAAATTGAAATTGAATATAAGTCGAGTATATTTTGGTGTGATTTACCCTTTATGAGTATAACAACCATGTGAACACTAATTACAAAAATGGATCCAAGGTTCCTAGTTAACCGAAAACAAATACAATTATGAAACATACTAATATATTCTACATTTGCAACTTTTAGGAGTTTGGATTGTATGCATTCGACATAGAAAATGCAAGAATATTGTTCAAGTTTGTTAATGTTTTTTGCATTATGTATGATCGCTCTTTTCAACGTTTATGTGCCTATGTGTGATAGCAGTGACGGAGCCAGAACAAAGATGATCGTGTGCACAAAATTTTTTCACCGTGATATAATAGAGTTTAATATGTTAATTAAATAAGACTTAAAACATATTTTGATGGACCGGAGTCATTTAATATGTATTTGAAAAAAATCAATTTTTTTCTTAAAACTAACACAAAATCGAAAAAATTCATAAGTGTCTCGGGCACCCACGAAACCCCCCGGCTCCGTCCTTGTGTGATACAGAATACGATGGTTGTCTACACATGAAATGGAGTGTTAGGCGTTTTATTAATGTAGCTAGTAGTAGTATTAAAGGGTGACTAATGGTTAGGTGACTTCAAAAGCTAAATAATGACGAGTCAGTTTTTATGGCAATAATTGTGACGTGCAAAGATTGTGTAAGGATTTATATTTTAGGTTTCTTATTATTTGGTAGGTTTTTGGTTATGATAAGGTTTTGTTACTTTTATTTTTATATATTGTCAAAATAGTTTTTAAGATTTCATAAAATTTCTCACTTTCAAAAGAAACTACATCTTCACATACAATAATCAATCAAAATTTAGCCACATCACATCATCACTATAAAATAATACGAAATTGTTTTCATCATGTTAATTTTCTATCACATGGGCACATAACCAAATGTATTTTCCCAATATCAAATTACAGCAACGTTTATATGACCAAAATACATTGACTTAACTTATAGTTGGTCTACTACTAGACGATAAGATCGATATTCTTAATTGTTTCACAAAACAAAGTTGGGCAACAGTCTCAAGTTTGTTGTGTTTTGGGAATATACTTTTATGAGAACGAGATAAATTTGACCGCGCGTTGCGGCGGGTGGAAAAAACATTCATTCTATAAGTTTCGAATAAAGTTTAGAAACGTTTTCATAATAAAAAGTAGAGTAAATTATATGGTTCGTTCTTGTGGTTTGGCCAAAATCCCTAATTGAGTTCTTATATTTTCAATTGCGCCAATTGAGTCCTTATTTTGAAACTATGTAACACTGTTCGTCCTTATCGCTAACTGTCATTATCTTCTTCGTTAGCTCCTAGTCCTCAAGTGGCAACATTAGTCCATTAACCAAACGATCATTTGCAACGTTAGTCCTTTTAATAACGGTCGTTTCTACTTTTCTCAAAATTTGGTTTTGTTACACGTTTTATACGTTTCGCCCGTTTTCTTATGTTTTCGTCCGTTTTTATACATTTCGTCCATTTTTGTACTTTTTTGTCCGTTTTTATACGTTTTCGTCCGTCTTTATACGTTTTCATTCTTTTTCTTACGTTTTATCCGTTTTATACGTGTTCATACATTTCATACACGTTTTTGTCTGTTTTTGTACGTTTTCTTCCGTTTTCATGCGCTTTTCTCTGTTTTTATACGTTTTCGTTCGTTTTTATACGTTTCCGTCCGTTTTTATACATTTCAAATGTTTCGTCCGTTTTTCTTATGTTTTATCCGTTTTTATACGATTTCATACGCTTTTATCCGTTTTTGTATGTTTCGTCCGTTTTTTATACGTTTTTCGTCCATTTTTCTTACGTTTTTATACGTTTTATCCATTTTATACGTTTTCTTCTAATTTTATACGTTTTCGTCAATTTTTATTACGTTTTCATACGTTTTTATCCGTTCTTATACGTTTTCGTCCATTTTTATCCGTTTTCGTCCGTTTTACTTACGTTTTCATACGTTTTTATCCATTCTTATATGTTTTCATACGTTTTTATTCATTTCTATACGTTTATACATTTTCGTCCATTTTATACGTATAAAGACGAAAAAAAACGTATAAAAACGTACGAGAATGTATAAAACTAATAATAATGTATGAAAATGAAACGGATAAAAATGTAAGAAAAACGGACGAAAGTAAACCATATAAGATAAACGGATGAAAACGTATAAAAACGGGCGAAAGTAAAAACGTATAAAACAGATAAAAAAGTATGAAAACGTAAGAAAAACGGACGAAAACGTATAAAAACGGATGAAAACGCATAAAAAACATATAAAAACGGATACAAACGTATGAAAACGCATAAAAACGGATAACAACGTATGAAATTGTAAGAAAAAAGGACGAAAAATGTATAAAAACGGATAAAAACGTACGAAAATGTTTAAAAACGGATAAAAACGTAAGAAAAACGGACAAAAACGTATAATAACGAACGAAAGCGTATAATAACAGACGAAAACATATCAAACAGATAAAAACGTATAAAAACGGACAAAAACATATAAAGACGGACGAAAACGTATAAAAACGGAGGAAACGGGTAAAAACCTATAAAACGTATATGAAAACCAAATTTTGAATTAATTAGAAACGACTGTTAGTAAAAGGATTAACGTTGCAAACGATCGTTTGGTTATTGACTAACGTTGTCACTTGAGGACTGAAAGCTAACGGAGAATATAATGACAATTACCGATAAGGACGAACAGTGTTACATAGTTTCAAAATAAGGACTCAACTGGCGCAATTGAAAAGATATCGACTCAATTAGGGATTTTGGTCAAACCACAAAAACGAACCATGTAATTTACTCTAAAAAGTATTATAAGAGAAAATGTATAATAGCATAAAGTTTAATGGCTTTGAGGATAATTTATTAAAAGGCATTAAAACATAACCCATTTTTAAATTATATTAAAATTAAAGGGGTATTTTTGCATTTATTCTGAAAAAAAAAACTAATAAGGCATGCATAATTTTCCTTAAACTTGGAAATCTTAAATTTTTATAATATATAACCTACAATACACCTTAGAAACACAAGTTTTACTCACTGTAATTAATTTAAAATATATAACCTACAATACACCTTAGAAACACAAGTTTTACTCACTGTAATTAGGCAAGCCAGTATGAAAAGCCTCATTCATTGACTTTCTATACGAAGCGGAAATTTCTTATACGTGTTTGAGGCAGTTTTATTTCTTTTTTACTTTAATTGAAAAACCAATTTATAACTTTTGATTTAGTTGCTACATACCTGCCTCTTTAATATGACTTAATGCTAACATCATATTAATATGTCTTTACGTCATTTCGTAATGCGTAATGCATATGATTTTATGGTACCAAACAAAACACTAAATTTAAGACCTTAAGCACTAAATTGGCCAATCTCTATATTTTTTTTTACTGCTATACACGGTCCGTCATGATCAATGTCGCAAATGTCTATGCTACATATAAAGAGAAAACACATTTGGTTAAAACTTAAAAACTAAAAAAGTGAGTAATGTTGTGATAGGACCCTAGCGTTGAGGAACAAGCCATTTTATTTATAGGGGCCCAAAATCGTATAAGAAAAGGGGCTTCACTAAAAGTAGCATAACTTGGGCTACGGGCTCGCTTTCGAGCCATGACCGCCGATTCGGCTTGAAACGGAAGCGAAGCGTTACGTAAACATACATAACCATTTTACGGAACTTTCGGACCCTAAAACGCTTTATTTTATGAGTTATTCGCACTTTTATGTTTTTTCTCGCTTTATTAGACTTTTGTTTATGTGATAGTTTTCGGTCCATTTGTCCTTTAGGGCACATTTCGATTTTGTATGTCTCAGATAATAGCTCCTCTGTAATCCTGAATGATCAGTTTCAAGAAATACCAAAAGTCTATTTTTGCCAGTTTACTAAGAATTGTATCTATAATCGGTATTCGATTGAATCAACGAATATTGAAAGAATTGTTTATGGTATTCGTGTGAACCAACATGTTCGATTTGTGTTTGTCTCATTCTAGTACTACATCAAGTTGTTAGACTAATATATCATTATTTATAAAAGAAATGCAATAATTAAATATTTAAATAACTAATTACAATTATACCACTAATTTTCTTCACTCTCACTTACTACACACTTATATATACATAAAAAAAAAGTTTCATGCACAAATTAAAGCTATCTCTAATTTTCTTCACTCTCACTTACTACACACTTATAAATCGTTACCGTTATGCGTGGGTAATCATCTATCTCTATCTCTACTATATATAAAGAGAAACCATTTCTCTTAAATTTCAAAACTTAAAAAATGAGTAAAGTTCAATTACTAATATATCCTTGATTAAAAATGGTAACAACATTCACCCTCAAATTAATAGTTTAAGTATATTTTAATCCTCAAACTTTTATCATTTTTCATTTTAACCTATAGAATTTTTCTCACAATGACTACAAATTGAACTTTTAAGTGTTGCATCAAATGTCACACTAGAACCACAAGCAACAAGTTCGCAAGTATAATTATTTGCCGTTATATACATCCGCTATGCACGTGTATTCATCTAGTTTTATAAATGTTAGTATAAAACCATGCGTATAGTATTGTTTTTGTTTAACACACTCGAATCAAGCCCACAGGGTAAAGGTCGCCCGTGCTGTCACATTGGAGAAGCACTCGACGCATCATGAAATCCTTAACAGAAAAACCAAAATGATCACATTCAACAGTACAGTTATTGTCACAAACAAATTGACGAACATATATAAGATTTTTGACAATATGGGGGGGGGGGTAATAAGGACGTTATTTAAGTAAAGAGGTCGAGATGGAGTAGGCAAAATGCTACGACCCGTATTGGTGACGGGAATGGAATGCCCGTCACCAACCGAGACAGATGGATACATCAAAGTATTAAAAACATTACTAAGACTGTTAACAGAAACATTGAGATGTGAACTCGCACCTGTATCCATGTTCCAGGCTCCGGTAGTTGGATCATGGAGAGTCCCGGCTGCAAAAGCATAAGGCAAGGTAGTTTCTTGACCCGCAGTAGGTGTAGAGCCGAGAGGTGGTGCTGAGGGGCCGGTTTTTTGTTGTGGTTGGATCGGGTGAGTAGTGGGATAAACATATTGTGGGGTAGTTGTGATATATGGTGTCGTGTTAGGATGTGAGTTTGATGGTTGGGTGACGAGGGTGTTAGCCGGATATGGTTGTGTAATCTGTGCTGGATTGGCAGCGGGTACATACAATCCATGGGCCGGGGATGTTGCTGTTGGGTTAGGTTGTAACACGAAGCCTGGTGGTGGTCCAATAGGTGTAGTGGGCCAGTAGGTAGTGTTGTAGGATAGAGCACTGATAGAGGGTGTAGTGTAATAGGCAGACGGGCCAATAGGTGCACTTGGGCTTGGAGTAACCGAAGGCCCAACAGTGGTGTGTGAGTAGTTTGTGCCAAGACCAGGTCCAGGGGTGTTATTATTCTGACCAGTTATACCCATTCGATTTAGGAGCTGGAGTAATACAGCTTCTGTTGTGTTTTCAGTTGACTTGGGTATACCATTATTCAAAATAGTTTTAGCATTCCCATCGTGAACAAATTTGCGACCAATACCATAACGACACGCACCCTTAGCATAATTATAACATGGTCTCCATGACTTAACTTGAGGATTAGAGGGGGTTCGAGTAGTACCTTTCTCGGTCATGAGTACCAATGGAGAGGAGGACGAGGAGTCAATCGGAAGGGAATGAACCTTGGACTTGAGGCGCATCTCTTCCGTCGTGAGCATGGACCGGATAGTTTTGAGGTCGGGAAAGATTTCTCGATGATGTATGATACCACAAACATGATCATATTTTTCCGGTAACCCTTCAAGTGCATACGTGACCACATCTTCGCTATTAACTGGGGAACCAATGCTTGTGAGGATCGTGGCAATAGACTCTATCTTTTGAAGTATGCGTCAATACTCATGTCGCCAAGTTTGACAGGTGGAGTTCGGCTTTCAAAGCAATTGCAAGAGACCTCTTGTTGTCTTGGACAAGTTCGGTTATGAGATCCCACGCATGTTTAGCAACCCGTGGGCGTTCCACCACCAACCGTGCTTGGAGGGATTCAGAAAGGGTGGTGAGGATCCAAGACAATACAATATTGTCCACCTTGAGTTCTTCCGGGGTCGAAGGGGTAGGCCTACTTCCAGATGCATCGTTGGGAAAACCGTTTATGTACTTCATTACTTCATAGCCGCTACATAATTGCTCAAAGAAAAAGGCCCATGACCCATAATTCCAATTATCCAAGTCTAGTTTGACCGGAACCCGTGTAAGCAAGTGATGATGGGTAACTTGAGACAGTTTGTCTGAAAGGGGCATAGGAGGGGGGTTGTTGTTTCCTGTCAGTGATAGTGTAAGATCTTGTTTTGGAGCGTATTTGGTGACACAGGGAATAAAAAATGGTGAGATAAATTAGGTTCTGCTTTGGTTTAAATATGGGACAACTGTGTATGCATGAATGTGTGAAGCAAGGATAGTTATGTATATATCTGGGGATGAAAACAAAAATAACGTGATATAGGGATCTATGATCATGCATGATCACCACTACACCAAAAAATTAATCGTGACCTAAAGCACGAAAACACCAGGAAACCGAAACACGTGTGGATTTGTGACCGTTGCACAAATCACCAACACAGATAAGAAACAATGCTTTTTGGATCGATGCAGAGATAGTTAGGGTTAGAGGAGCGGGTGGGGAAATATTTTAGGAGGTGATATGCTTTGATACCATGTTCGGTATTAGGGAATGATTATTCTTGATTTATTGACTAATTACAAGAGCCATATACAAATATACAACGCTACTGAGAATTATCTAGATTTCGGGCTTGAGCCCGTTACACAACAATAATAGTATGGGCTAACAAATACAACCGAACGTATCAATATTAGTGGCTTATGCCCACTAAATACACACTCGAATCAAGCCCATTACCAAGGCCCATCAACAAACACTTGATAGCGGCTAGATTATTCTCTTAGGCCACATAGAGCCTGGAGAAACCCATCAGGCTAAACTGAGCACATAGTGCTACTGCTCCCTAATTTTTACTAACGATTAAGATGTATCATCATATACTGCGCAGTGGAGAAGCACGACAAGCACCACTTTGTACGAGCCAAGGATGAGAGTCCACATGTCATCCTTGTTTGCTCCCTAGATGATCAACACCTGGCTCCCTCACAGCCATTAATCACCACTCAAGGGTTATCTCTAAACACTACTTCCTCTCTATAAATAGAAGGCAACACACACACCCTCAAAAAGTTTTCACACACTTGGGCAAATACTGTTTCACAACAATCTCGTATGGTTATTGTTTAAGTGTTATTCGAGCTTCTTGATCTCAATCAACTCATTGGGTCCTTACCGTTCAACACAGAAAACCAATCAACAAAACTATTCCCATCCCATCTCTTAAACCGATTTACACACCATGCATAAACAATATGATAATTATCTTATTAGAACCATTTAACATGCCTTAGACCTATATCTTTATCCTTATACATATTATTTGGTAAAAAAGTTAGTGTGTTATATGTTTATTATATTTCCGATGTCTTAGTAATATGGATTTTCGTTTATGAGGAAGTTAAGGAATGGCAGAAATCCATGGAGCTTGGAAATACTGCAATGTTAAAATTCCCTCATGTGATCATCCAATAGGATTAGGATGTTTTAGATGCAGTAGATGTGTTGTTCTATGTTATTTTGCATAGAAGATAGTTTTAAAGCCGTATAGCATTATAAGCAAGTGTTGCCAGCAATAAGTTGACTAGTTTCTTTATAGTTGAGTTTGTATTTGTTTATATTTGTGTATAATAATAAAATTGAAGTCAAAATGTGGCAATATTCAAATTTAAATAGTTTTTGCCTTTTACTTATTGAGTTTAGACATTAAAAGATGTTTTGATAAAACCAAAGAGGATGTATCTGTAATTATTTTGTCCATGTTGCTTGTCCACTTTCACCTTGTAAGTAAATTGGTTAAAATTGGTTTGTTGTTCTTATTTTCTTTTCATGATTGTCTTTTAAGCATTTTAGATTGCTTTAATTGGAATTTGAATGTTGGATTTTGATTGTCTTTTAAGATTGGTTTAATTGAAGATGGGATTCGTGAACGAGTTTTGTATTTTAGTGATGATTTGTAGTGATGAGAAGATTATGATAAAGGTGACATGTTTATGTTTGTATATTTAGTAATATTATTTTGAATTTAGTGATGACTATGGTGGATATTAAAAGTTGGTCGGAGGTGTTAGGTGTGGGAGGGGTGGTGGATGATTGTAATGGTGGGTGGAGATGAAGAGAAAAGTCAAAAGTTGTTTGATTGGTGGTGGTGGGTGGAGATGAAGAAGAAAGAAGAAGAAAGATAATTTGTTGGTAAAATGACTGTTATACCCTCATATGCAAGGCACATAGTGATTTAACTTGCCTTAACTAACGATCGTTTGGTTAAAGGACCAATGGGGAGCAAAATGGAGACGTTGGGGAGGTCTGGGTGACTTTATTTTGAAAGACGAAGCATGTATTTTGGGTACAACCTTAGGCGACAATGGTGTATTTTACTTTTTTTTTAATTTATTTTATTATTAAGTTAGTTTATAGTTGATAGTTCACAGTTTATGAAAATGAATGAGCAAAAAAATGTTGATGTTACTATTGAATCATTTTCAAACAAAAATGAGGTTAGTATAATTTTAATATTTTATTTAGTGCGTTTCATTTATTTATCCATATTACTTTTCTTTGTATTTTACAGATTCATCTTATTTTTGCTTTCAATTTTGATTCGTATTTCAAGACCAACTAGGCGAGTACCCGTGCCTAGCGGCATCGGTTTCTAGCGGCATACAATTAACGATATGCGATATTGTGGTAAGTATTTCGTATAACGTTTAAAATCGAACGTGGAAAGATCTTGATGAGACCTGATTCACCAGTTTGTATCGGTTTTAACGGGTCCTCTGGTTCGTTTTCGGATGACTTTAATTGGTTTTAGCGGCAGCTGTGTCTAGTTTTAACAAAGTTTCGGCGGCAAAGACTTTTCTTTCGACAATTTGTTTTGTAGCTAGGAGAATTCTTTTCTTATGGAATGGTTAGCGGCAGAAATGTATAGTAGGGTACTCACGTAATTTTGAGGGCAGCGGTTTTTAGATCCGACCAAATTTTGAGGGCGAATCTTTTTTTCAATAGATATTTTTGTATCATAAGGGAATAATTTTTCGGTAATATATTTTTAAGTTGGAATGTTTCTCTAATGGCATGGTTGCATTATTCTTACGATAGTATCGTTTTAAGTTGCAGTAGTCAATTAAAACTTTAATTATAATATATTCGAGCGTTGTATTTAATAGCGGAATACCGTGCTTCAATCTAAGCGGTTACGATTCTCGACAAAATTACAATGGTGAACGATTTTCTTTCGAAATATTGTATTGTAGCGCTAGGGAATCCTTTTCTAGATATTGTTTTTCTGATGGCGTGGTTAAATAGTTGTGTTAATGTGTAATCTGGTATTGGTGCATTGTGGCGGCGACAAATATTTAGCGATAAATAACTTATGTTTTCTCGTTTTGATTTTTTGTTTAAAATGAAAACCTTTTCTCGACACGTGTGGGGTGTACCTTTTTGCATGGTTGCAAAAATTATTTAGCTAAGCGTCTAACGGTAACGATGTTTATTTTTTAATAAAGTTTCAATAGCGAGTAACTTTTTTCGATTAGCTAAACTCGGTTCATTAAGGAATCCTTTTGGTACCATGTTCTCATAAAAGTTGCGTCATAGCATGTTTTTAAAATTTCATTACACGAATAAAGTTTGAAGTCAAGACTTATTTTCCTGGATTAACATCATACGCACGATTTTTGATATTATTTTAAAGAAATGATACATGGATCTAAAAGTTAGGCCTAAACTTAGACCTAAAAACTAAGTGTCACTATCCTGATGGCTGTAGATAAGGACTCACTTATTTTATAACTCATCGGGATAATGCCAAATAGTTTTAGGTCTAAGTTTAGACCTAATTTTAGGTCCATGTATCATTTCTCAATATTTTATATTATTGATTTCTCTTTTTGTTAATCAAACAATATCATGTCTTAAAAGTTTTCCACCTAGAAAACCACAATATGACATCTTTTGCTTTTTGTATATTCCATGGTCAACAACTATATCATGTAAAATATTTTAATCCTTTAATGTCCAAATAATAATATACGGTATCTACTTCATCAATAAGTCCTTTGGTCCTTGTTTAATGTCCAAATATTAACATCAATTTCAAATAAAAAGTTGAAAACATTTGAACAATTTCAAAATATCCTTTGGTCCTTGTTTACCATTTGACGTATGATTTTACAATTTCAACTTATTTCAAACTTTGAATCTTCTAAAAATATTTCATAATTTGAAACTTTCAAAAATATTTCAAACCTTGAAATTTTCAAAATATTTCAATTAAGAGTTCAAAATTTTCAACCTCGTAAACTACAAAACTTGTAAGAGCTCAAAATTTTTATAATACTTAAAACTTATACTTTTAAAAATATTTCTTATCTCGAAACTATTAAACTTTTCAATTATTTTAATTTTAAAAGTTTCACTCCTTCATGTATTCCTAAATCTTAAAATGTCAAAGTTACAACACTTTCAAAATATGTTCTAACTTTAAAACATGTCTTCAAAAAAAACCCACCTTTTTTTTAAAAGAAGAAACACATGTCTTTTATTCCTCCCAAAAAGACAAAACATAGGTACTTTTCTTCAAAACTCGTATGAATATTTTTTTAAAAACTCGTATGATAGCAGTTGAATGGCCTAGTTTTTCAATAGGCCGTAGCTGTCAAGATTCCAAAAAGTCAAAAAACACACTAAAAAAAATTAAAAGACAGCTCTTTTCCAATGATACTCCCAATGCCATGGTTACTTTTAGTTTTTCTTTTGCAAGTGTCGCCTTCAATATTGCATTATTGAGTAGTTACTTTTAGTTTTGCTTTTAGACAAGTATCCTTTAAACTTTAAACTTTAAACTTTCACGTGAATATTTTTCAAAAGCAATAAAAAGGACATATTTTCAAATTAAAGTTGTTTTATTATGCAAAATTCATTTTATTGGGAGTATCTTTCATACATACCAATGAAATTCAAACATTAAATCTAGTTTTGAGTCTCGAGACACAGAATACTGAAAAAGCCACATGGGGCATCTACCTTTTTGGAAAACCTTTCCCAATGCAATTCAACATTTTCGAAATCAAGTTTTTCAAGTTTTTGAGATTTGAAAATTTCAAGAAGTTTTGAATATAGGGAATTGAAAATTATAATTAGTGACATAGGGAATTGAAAAAGCTATTAAAAGAAAGAGTTAATTGCATAAATGGTCTTTGTAGTCTTTTGTTTAACGAAAATAGTCCATAACCTTTTTTTCTTGGATCCTACCTATATTTTTGACCCGTATCGGGTTTGGTCCCTTGACCAATATTTTCGTTAATTTGACCGTCAAACTAACATAAATAACATAAATATCCTTAAAAGTAAGGTCCCTGTGGTTTGTAGGGTATCACGAATTTAGTCCCAATTTTTTTTTATTACATTTTTATCCGTTTTTTACGTTATCGTTCGTTTTTATTACGTTTTTATACATTTTCATATGTTTTTATACGTTTTCGTGCGTTTTTTTATACATTTCAGTTGTTTTTATATGTTTTCGTCCGTTTTTATACATTTTCGTCCATTTTTCTTTTGTTTTTATCCGTTTGTATACCTTTCATCCGTTTTATACGTTTTCGTCCGTTTTCATAGGTTTTTATTTGTTTTCTTCTTTTTTTCTTTCGTTTTCATACGTTTTTATATATTTCTTCCGCTTTTCTTTCGTTTTCATACGTTTTTATATGTTTTCGTCTGTTTATACATTTTCATCAATTTTTATACGTTTTCATCCGTTTTATCCATTTTTCTTACGTTTTCGTCCGTTGTTATACGTTTTCATCTGTTTTTATACATTTTTTTCCTTTTTTTATACGAATGAAAACGTAAAAAAAAAATTAAGGACTAAATTCATTATACCCTACAAACCATAGGGACCTTAAAATTAAAGGTATTTATGTCAATTTTGTTAGTTTGACGGTCAAACTAATAGAAATATTGGTCAAGAGACCGAACCTGATACGGGTCGAAACTATAAAGAGAAGTTTCGGGAAAAAAAGATTATGTAGTATTTAATTAAACCGACAGACCACAAGGACCATTCATGTAACTAAACTCTAAAAGAAATGAAAAAAAGACACCTTACATTTTCACTCATCCAAAAACACTTGGAAGTCTTTCTAGAATCATCCTCACTCTCTCTAAAACCCCTCTCTACCCATTTCAAAGGGTTTAGTTATCAGCCCCCATATCCAAACACTACCTAATCCAACCAACCAACCAACCAACCAACCATGGCTCCAGTTCTAAGCAGAAGTTTAACCCCATCTTCTTTACAATCACTCCCTTATTCCCCTTTATTCTCAGCTAAATCCAATACCAGTACTAATAGGTTATGTTTGTTGAAAAGTGGGTTAAAAAGTAGTGGGTTAACATGTTCTGGGTTGAAATGGAAAGTGGATAAAAGAGTTGGTAATAGTGTTGTTGTTAGGTGTGAGGCTGAAAAGGAAACTAGTGATGCACCTGGTGAGACTTATGAGTACCAAGCTGAGGTGGGTTATAATCTTTTTTGTTAATTCTTATTGTTTTAGTGATATTATGAGGTGGGCTATTATCAAGTTTTAATCTTTTTGGTTCATTTGCTATCTTTTTTATTAATTCTTATTGTTTTAGTGTTATTGGGTTGTTATTATCAAGTTTTAATCTTTTTGGGTTAGTCAGTTTATGTTTTGATTAATTTGTGCTGGTTAGTGATTCTTATCTGTTTGGCTTATTGTATGAGGACTAAGCTGAAGTGGGTTACAATCTTTTTGGTTTTTTAAGTTAAGGATTATTATTGGTTAGTTTTTTATATTTTATGTGAATATCATCTATTTGACCTGTTTTTGACATGATAAAACTAAGCTGAGTTTGGTTATAATCAAGTATTGATCATTTTGGTTCATATGTTTTCTTGGGTTAATTTATATGTACTAAGCTGAGGTGGGTTGTAATCAAGTTATAATCTTTTTGGTTTAAATTGTGTTATTAGTCAATTTCCATATAATTTGTAAGGTTATCTTTAATTAGTTCTTGTTGTTTGGTAATCTTTATTAATCTGGCTTGTTTTATGAAGTTAAGCTGAGGCGGGATTCAATTTTTTTATCATTTGTTTTCAAGGGTTATCTTCTTTATTTATCTCTATTTGGCTTGCTTTATGGCATAGGTTTGATAATTGAGGTTGGTTATTATCAAGTGTTAATCATTTTGGTTTAAATTGTGTTAAACTTTGATATGATTATTAGTGTTATCTTTTCTAATTCTTTTGTTGATAGATAGGGTGATGTGTTTGTGTTGTTTTATGATACAATTTCATGATGAAGTTTGTGGTTTTGGATAGTTGATTGTGATTTTGCTAGACTATAAAGAGGTTGTTGCTTGGTTGATAAAAATGGACGTTTTTTTGTTTTTTTTTTTTCATGGTGGTAGGATATCCTGCTTATATTGGTAATTGGTTAAAGTTGGGTTCAAAATTTTTTTTTTGGGGTTATCTATGGCATCTTATTGGTCTTAATTTATGACATACTATCATGGTTAGGTTTGTGGTTTAGTATAATTGTGCGTGCTGGGATTGCTTATCGAGTTGTGCTGCATTACAATTTGATAACACTAATAAGCAGTATTGGAGGTGTTTGTAATTGCTTATATCTTATTGTTTTCTTGCGAAATAAGTTGTTTTGACTTGAACTTTCGATGCGTGTGAATCTGAATCTTGAATTTATTGATGTAGGTTTCTCGATTGATGAACTTAATTGTTCATAGTTTATACAGTCACAAGGAAATTTTCCTCAGGGAGCTCGTGAGGTAAATATTTTTATATGTTCATACTACACTTGCATTGATATCTTTTGTTATGAATATTAATCTGTTAATACGATATAAATGCATACTTAAGATAGCGTGTGCTCACATTTATCATGTGATCTTTCTCCAGTAATGCGAGTGATGCACTTGATAAACTGAGATTCTCAAGTGTAACGGACCCTTCATTGCTCGGAGATGCTGGCGATTTGGAGATTCGTATAAAACCCGATCCTGAATTGGGGACCATCACCATTTCGTAAGTTTCTTCATAAATTTGAAACTTCAGTTGTATAGTGGAAGTGGAATCTGAAGCTAATAATTAATTATTTTCTGTAGTGACACTGGTATTGGAATGACCCGAGAGGAGCTAATTGACTGCCTTGGTACTATTGCTCAGAGTGGTACTTCTAAGTTTTTGAATGCTCTTAAGGTACTAGTCCTTTTTCATATCATTATCTTGAATCATTTGTAAGTGTATACTTTTTGTTATACAGTTGTGTATGTTTCCTTATGTTGTAGGAAAACATGGATCTTGGAAATGATAACAGCTTGATTGGTCAATTTGGTGTTGGATTTTATTCGGCTTTTCTGGTTGCTGACAAGGTCTTTAACAACATTTTTTTCTTTTCATTTTTCTAATTTATCTCTACCTTCTTATTTGGTGGTTAATTTCAAATATTGTATGCAAGCAGGTGAGGGTTTCCACCAAGAGTCCCAGATCAGACAAACAATACATTTGGGAAGCGGCAGCCGACAGTAGCTCGTATGTGATTAAAGAAGAAACTGACCCTTGAAGCAGATTTCACGTGGAACAGAAATAACACTTTATTTGAAGGTACTTCATTGTTTATAATGTTCTTTTGAATTAAGTTTTAAAATCTATCTGCTTAAAATAGAGAGACCATAATGACAACATTTTGCAATCTATATGTAGGATGATGACAAATACGAGTTCACTGAGCCAAGCAGGGTCCAGGGTTTGGTGAAAAACTACTCACAATTTGTTTCCTTCCCCATTTACACATGGCAAGAAAAATCAAGGACAGTTGAGGTAAATTTTCTGGTCTCTGTGTTATGGACCCGCCTTCCCTTTTATGTGTTGTGATCATATCTCTCGTATAAAAGCAAATTTGCTGAATGAAAATTGAAGACGCTGCTTAACTAAATTCGTTGTTGGAACTTTTTCAGGTAGAGGAGGAGGAAGAACCCAAGGAGGGAGAAGAAACACCACCAGAGGTAAATGAACAAGAGTCAACCCAACCCTTACTATATCATTTGATCCATGCAAAACTCTTGACCTGTTAAATGTCTGAAGAAGTAATGTTGTTTACAATAAGAGTTTCAGATGGCTTATGAAATATAAGCCAAAATTATATAAGCTCATACATATTTTGGGCTTATACTTATATTACATAGGCAGCTTATGGCTTAAAAAATAAGCTCATGACCCCCTCATAAGTCTTTTACTATAACACCCCTTACATAAGCTCACCTCCCCTCAAATAAGCCACAAAGTTTGATTTTATCAAAACCCCGTCATATAAGCTCATAAGCCCAACCGTATAAGCTTTACTCAAAACACTTGGGGTGTTCGGATCAGCTTATTTAGCCAGCTTATGGGCTTATTTAACTTTGGAAAAGCCGATAAGCTCAATTATTGAAGCTTATGACCTTATCAAC
Source organism: Chrysanthemum makinoi (assembly GCA_910596185.1). Classification (NCBI taxonomy): domain Eukaryota; kingdom Viridiplantae; phylum Streptophyta; class Magnoliopsida; order Asterales; family Asteraceae; genus Chrysanthemum; species Chrysanthemum makinoi. Next base: position 351,545,127 of record OU343222.1, read on the forward strand.
TTCACCCTATTGGCCTAAACCAATAAGCTAAAGTTAATAAGCTCTAAAAAGGGAGCTTATCGGCTTTTCCAAAATCAAATAAACCCATAAGCCGGCTAAATAAGCTAATCCAAATGCCCTATATAAGCCCCCTAAAAAAGCTTAAACAAACACACCCTAGATAAGCACAAAGAGTCCCAAACATCCTCTTATGTCAAACAAACATTAAAAAATATAAAATAAAACACATACATTTGTTGATTCAATAGAACCAGAAGATCCTTCCAGTTCAGCATGGCCTTTCAAATCATCATTTACCAAACAAGAAACCAAAACAGGAGACACATGTTTTGACCCCTTCGTTTTTGCATAAGAAATACCCAACTGCGAAGTGATTAAGCTGAGTTACCAAAATGTTTAACAAAAGTAAATAGCATCATAAAGAAATATTTTTAACCATAAAACTACCCACAGGCCAATATAGATAATCAATACATAATGGATAATTGTATTATGCAACTATCATCCATGTATACTAACTCCGCACACGTAAGATTTTCAAGGTCCATATAGAGAACATGTTACCTATAAAACTCAAGCAAAGAATGTAAAAGCCACAAGTGTGCAAACATGCATCGAAAAAGGTCCCACAAACATTCTAGGACAATTTTTGTTGGTAGTTAAGAGAACATTGTAGGTGATCAACAAACGACAAATGGTATCATGATATAATACTCATTAACGAAAATATTTTTCTTTGGCCTCATATATAATAGGTCCATAAAACTGCATGTTATATAAGGCGAAAAAATACTTTACATGCTATGTGCCAATCTAAAAGGCAACCTAGCAAAGGATTCACGATTTATTGATACAAACCCATCCCATACTAGGTTGCATCAAGCCATGCTAGGTGTAGAACTCACTTCAAAAAGCTAGCTCAAAGGAGGAGGGGACACCTAGACCTTATAAGGCACCAACAAATCCCATACTTGGCCGATGTCGGATCGTAACAATACCCTACGCTATGAAGAACCAACGTCCTCGTTGGCTAGCACCTCTTTTGGGTCCCCGCCACCACCCGAGCTCGTTGGTCACGGCCATGTTGGTCGCGGTTGGCACCCTTCTTTTCGGTCCAAGCCACCACTTTGAGTGTTGGAAGCTCGAAAGGTAGGGCTAGCTCTAATACAAAATGATACGAACCCATCCCATACCAGGTCGCATCAAGCCACAAGCTATGTGTAGAACTCACTCCAAAAAGCTAGCTCAAAGGAAGAGGGGACACCTAGACTTTAAAAGGCACCAACCAATCCCATACTTGGCCGATGTGGGATTGTAACATCATGTACCAATATAAAAGGCAACCTAGCAAGGATTTTAGTTTTCAAAAGTAATCACATGCCACAAGTGGTGATCAACATACAGAAGGCGACATCATAAATTCACAACCGAGCAAAGGTGAATCAATGTAATTCCCAAAAGTAATTCTATGCACCCAAGTGGCCAAGTGAGCACTTATAGGAGAAAATAAATAGTGTTATGGTGATCAACATACAATAGAAGATATCATATATTCACATGTTTAACCATAAGCTACGTCAATCAACAAAGACATGGTATACAGGTCAAAGAAGGTGTACCTAAAGTGTGGCTATCTAAACAAGCAAGTGAAGATTTAGCAATCTAATATCCAAAAATAGCTATAGGAGCAAAGGAAAATATTTATATAGTACAACAATTAAAATCGCAACTTAACATCTATCTATAACAATAACGAGCCCCTTTACATCAAAATGAAAAGACCAAGATGTCATACAGAGGAACCGAGCAAAGATGAATCAAGGTCATTTCTAAAAAGTAAATCTATGCACACATGGGCCATCAGATGTAGTAAAAATAATATAGAGGGTGATCAACAATGTACATATATTATTCATGAACATGAACCCTTAATTATGTGTGGTCTTCAATCTCTGAACGTTAACTACACACGGTAAAGACACAATGCATCCCAAGTAGCAACATAATCAGCTCAACAAAGCAAGATGCATTATTGGAGATTCCGAAGTGATTCTAAGGGTGCGCTTGGTTCAAATGGGGAATGGGAAAGGCAAAGGCAAAGGCAAAGGCAAAGGCAAAGGGAATGCAAATGAATGGAATGGAGCTTGCTTATCATTATCTTTGATAGTGCTTGGTTTAAGAAAAACACGTTAACCTCTCCGTAGTGGTGTGGTGGTGGCGGTGGTGGTGGTGGTGGTTGTGGTGGCGGCTGGTGGTGGTGGTGGCTGGTAGTGGTAGCGGGCGCTGTGGTGGTGGCTGTGGTGGGTGGTGGCGTGGGCTGGTGGTGGTGGGCGGTGGGTGGTTGCGTGGTAAGGGGGGTGGTGGTGGGTAATCATTACCATACCTCCCAATTTACTGGATAATGCCCCATTACCCAATACTAAACAATGATTGCATTCCCTACTCCTAACCAGACATGTTTAATCATTACATTTCCCATTCCCAACCCCCATTACCCCCCAACCAAGCACCCCCTAAATGTCAATAATAACTGTATTTGGTTAAAGTTCCGGATGATCAACAATCAATAGATAATATCTAAAATAAAACATCTTCAAAAACATAAGATGCAAGAAGACATAAAAAACGATCAGCTAAAAGATTAAAACACACGTACTAGGAGATAATATAAGCTTAGTAACTTTAGACTCAAAACGGAAATAGCATCCTAGATTGAACACCCGTAAAACACCACATGTAATAAGGGCAAAAAAAACTAACGTACATACCATATACCTATCAAAAGCAACCTAGTATTCATGATTGTAGTTTTCAAATGTAGTCATAAGCGCACCAGGGCCAAACTCAATTAAAGGATGAGTAGTCAATAAATCACATTTTTTGGTATTATATGACGTGAAAATGAGAGCTAAGTTGACATATTTGACCTCCGATACTACATCTGTTATGGGGTCGATAACATTAAAAAAGTGCATTAAACCGCAGTGCGTGAAGAGAAAAGCTATGCATACTAACGTAGGGGTGTCAAAAAACCAGACCCGACCTGAACCCGATTAAGTCTATTCGGGTCCGTTTACTTAGATCAACAATTTATTCGGGTCAACCCGAGTAACCCGAATACTAAATAGGGTCGGGTATCGGGTTGAAATTTTTTGGCTAACTCGGGTTGGTCAACGCGTTGACCTAAATAAGTCATTTTAAATTTTTAATATATTTATTTTTTAAACTATCTATTTGAGCAGTATAAATTTGCAATTTTATTACATATGACTTCATATTCGGGTTGACCTAAACCGAATGGACGAACAATTGACTGAACCATGTAGTTATCTCGATTGAAAATCACATATCGTTCAAGGACGATGAAATATCGGTTATCGCTTGAGAATATCGGTGAGATATCGGTTTTATATTATCTAAGAATATTAACTATATATATAAACTACTCCTTATTCTACAATTTTCACTCTCTTCCTCTCTCTACAAAACACACACACATATTCCTCCTTTCTCTCTCTACATATTTTCAGAGCCCATTAGGGTTCCGGCAGATCTTCATTCCGTGCAACTCCACATTTACACCACTATCTAGATGATAGATCAAGGTCTCATGGTTCTATTTTCATGCCACTTAGCGTTTTGAAACACCTACTTACGCCCTAGATCGAGATTTTTAAGATTCGGAGATTAGGGTTTTCACCTTATTGAATCATTAAAGGTTCAAGTGGGTTTTAATTGGGTTCTCATTTATTGGGGTTTCTCTCTAGATCGATAAAAAAGTCAACATATAAGCCATATCGTTCATCTCGCCCGATTTCAAAATATCGCCACAATATAAATATCGCCCGTATTATCGGTCCGATATTTTGGGGCGATATTTTGCGAAATATTTTTTAAGGCGATATCGAGATCTCGATGATATATGGTAGATATATCGGTAGAGATAACTACATGCTTGAACAGGCAACGAATTCAAATAGAGTCGGGTTTGGTTAGGGATGGCAATTTCGGTCATGTTCGTGTTGGTGGGTTGGCGGGTTCAAATATCTCAAACCTGACCTGTTTAGTTAATCGGGTCGAGAAGTTCAACCATAACCTTAACACATTTATTAAACGGGTTAGTCGTGTCGACCCGTTTATGATTTGAATATAATTTAATGGGACATATCGAATAATAGCAAGTCGTATGTTAGAAACACCGTAAGCAACACGATAAATAATTTTGATATAAGTATATACCATTATTAAATATTTCAAAAAACGATATATATCATAAGATAGAGATATAAAACAGTTGGGTCTTATTATAATGAAATTAAACACTTAACTTCTACGTAGTAATATTTAATATTTTAGGGGTTGTAATAGGATTGAGAATCTCAACCCAAACCTAACCTATTTATTAAACAGGTTAGTCGTGTCGACCTATTTCCGACCTGAACTTGTTTAGCCTCGAACCTAACCCGTTTATTTTCGTGTCGGTCTGGGGTCGTGTTTCGTATCGTGTTTGGTGTCATCCCTAGGTTCGGGTATGTTATTTTAGCCTGACCGAACAGACCAACTTGGCCCGATTAACACCCCAATGCTGAGTATCAAACCAATCAGTGACAAAGGTGCATCAATGTAGTTCCAAGAAAGATCGGTAAACTTCACATCTTTGACCATAGTTCAATATGTTGATCCTTCCCAGAATATATAACTAGATCATCAACATGGACATGGTGTGCAGGGGTAAAGAATCTATACATAAAATGTAGCTAAGAAAGCCAGTAATGATTCATCAATCTAATTTCCAAAACTAATTATAGGAACAAATGATCCAGAAATCACATGTAATACATAGGCTGAACAAACACGAATCAATGTCATTTACGAGCGGTGATTATAAAAAATCAATAAAAGCATACTTTATTAAATATTGATATGAAATAAGAAAAACCGAAATTAATGAAAAATAAGATAAAATACCTGGGGAATTTAGGGGTTAAATTGAGTTTGATAAAATTATTAGGGGTTTGAAGAACAAAGGGTTTATCATTATTGGGTTTAATTGATGGAAGTGAAAACAAGGAAGAAGAAGATATAGTTGTTGCCATTGGAGTCAGCTAGGTGTTAGTTTATGTGTTTGTGTTTCTGAAATACACGATGTGTACCATATGGGTGTTTGTGTTACCTTAATTTACTTGCTTTTGAGTTCATGTAAATTTGAAAAAGGAATTTTGTTTAACCCGTGCCCGTTTGGCTCTGTGCCTGTTTGGGCTCGACCCCGTTTGGCTCGTGCCTGTTTGAGCTCGACCCTTTTTGGCACGTGCCCGTTCGGGCTCGACCATTGGCCGTGCGCGTTCGAGCTCGAACCCGTTGGGCCGTACGGTTGGTCGGGCTCATTGGCCGTTACTTTGTTCGGCTTGAATATTTGTATAATATGCTTTATTATTTGTATTAGTGACATTTAATGCAGGAATTGTGTTTAAGTTGGTTGTACAATATGCTTGATAATTTGTAATTATTGTGTAAATGGTGTTTTAATAACTGCATTAATTGTATTTATTACCGATTAATTAATTGAATATGTTAAATATCTTGACCACATTAATGTTGCTTTGTATTTTGTACATTAAGTTTTAAGACTTGTAAGTCTTAAAATTAAGATTGATGAAAGATCATTTAGTGCATTGTGTATGTACAATAGTCTTTGTTTTTTATGAAGTCTTAATTTTAAGACCATGAGGAGAGATTCATTCTCTATTATAAGTGGGGTGAAAAGCAGTAGAGCGGCGGCTTGCCAGGCTCGAGCTCCGCTCGTTTATATAAAAAGCTCGAGCTCGGTTCGAGGCCTCGCATTTGAGCTCGAGCTCGGCTCGTGAAATTTCCTGGCTCGAGCTCGGCCGTTAACACAAAGCTGGCTCATTAACCAAGGCCGAGCTGGTTAACGATTATCGTGTAGAAAATATATATCGTCCATATTTCTAGGGCTCGTTTGGCTCGCGAGCCTAAGCGAGCTAGAGCTTGGGCTCGAGCTCGATTATTAAATGAGCCCCTGAGAGGCTGAGCTCGTTTAGGCTCGGCTTCGTTCGAGCTTTTTACCGTCCGATCCGAGCTTTTCACGGCGGCTCGTAGTTTCACTAATTACAAGTAGTATAGATACTATATCACATTTTCAAAACTTTGACAGAGATAATATATCCCTCCGTTAGTCAAAGTTAACCAATATACATCCCTGGTTAAAATAAGGACTAACGGTGCAAATTATTTCTCCATTATCTCTTAGCAACATAAAAAAATATTTACACCATTACTCCTCAGGACTAACAATATTTGCACCGTTAGTTCTCTATTGTAAATAAACTAAAAAATGGGCAAGTGGGGATCGAACCCACTTGCCCCCTTTTTAGTTTATTTACAATAGAAGACTAACGGTGCAAATATCGTTAGTCTTGAGGATTAACGGTAAATATTTTGTATCTCGTTAAGAGATAATGAAAAGAAAAAATTTGCATCATTAGTCCTCATTTTAACTGAAAGATGTATATTAGTTAACTTTGACTAATGAAAAAATGTATCTGTCAAAAATTTTGAAAATATGATGTATCTATACTACTTGTAATTAGGAAACGGTAGAAGCCGCCGCGTGAAAGCTCCTGATCGGATCGGTAAAAGCTCGCTAACTAAGCGAGCCTACGAGCTCGAGCCTAAATTTGGGCTCATTTAATAATCGAGCTCGAGCCCGAGCTCTATACAAAAGACTCGTTTAGGCTCGCTTGGAGCCTAAGCGGCCCTAGAATATATAGCGATATATATTTTCTATCTGATAAATCAGTTAAACGAGCTCGGGCCTTGTGTTAATGGTAGAGCTTTGGTTGTGCATTTGGAGCTTGTGAAAAATTTCACGAAAGCCGAGCTCGAGCTCAAATAATGTGAGGCTTTCGAAGCAGCTCGAGCTTTATATATAAGCGGTGAGCTCGAGCTCACGGCAGCGAGCTCGGGCTCGGCTAAGCTCGCACCCTTATAATAGAGGAATGAATCTCTCTCCTCATGGTCTTAAAATTAAGACTTACAAAAAACAAAGACTATTGTACAATACACAATGTACTATTAATGATCTTTCTCATCAATCTTAATTTTAAGACTTACAAGTCTTAAAGCTTAATGTACAAAATACAAAGCAACATTAATGTGGTCAAGATATTTAACATATTCAATTAATTAACTGGTCAAAAAATATAATTAATGCAGTTATTAAAACACCATTTACACAATAATTACAAAAAGCATATTGTACAACCAACTTAAACACAATTCCTGCATTAAATGTCACTAATACAAATAATAAAGCATGTTATACAAATATTCAAGCAACAGTAACGGGCCAAATGAGCCCGAGCAGATGCGGTCCAACGGTTCGAGCCGACCCGCAGCCAACGGTCGAGCCCGACGGCACGCCAAAAAGGGTCGAGCTCAAGGCACAGGAGCGAAGCGGTCGAGCCCAAACACCGCTGAGCCGAAACGGCACCGGGTTAAACAAAATTCCTTTTTCAAATTTACATGAACTCAAAAGCAAGTAAATTAAGGTAACACAAACACCCATATGGTACACATCGTGAGAAGCTCGCAAACACAAACACACAAACTAACACGAGTCTTTGACTCCAATGGCAACAACTATATCTTCTTCTTCCTTGTTTTCACTTCCATCAATTAAACCCAATAATGATAAACCCTTTGTTCTTCAAACCCCTAATAATTTTATCAAACTCAATTTAACCCCTAAATTCCCCAGGTATTTTATCTTATTTTTCGAATTAATTTCTGGGTTTTTCTTATTTCATATCAATATTTAATAAAGTATGCGCTTTATTGATTTTTATAATCACTGTTCAGAAATGACATTGATTCGTGTTTGTTCAGTTTCCATGTATTACATGTGATTTCTGGATCATTTGTTCCTATAATTAGTTTTGGAAATTAGATTGATGAATCATTACTTGGCTTTCTTAGATAGCTACATTTTATGTATAGATTCTTTACCCTGTACACCATGTCCATGTTGACTGATCTAGTTTATATTCTGGGGAAGGATCAACATATTGAACTATGGTCAAAGATGTGAGTTTACCGTATCTTTCTTGGAACTACATTGATGCACCTTTGCTCAGTTGGATTGGTTTGATACTCAGTAATAAGGGGTGTTAATCGGGCCGGGTTGGTCGGGTTCGGGTCAAGGCTTAAAATAACATACCCGAACCTAGGGATGACACCAAACACGACAAAATAAACGGGTTAGGTTCGAGGCTAAACAAGTTCAGGTCGGAAATAGGTCGACACGACTAACCTGTTTAATAAATAGGTTAGGTTTGGGTTGAGATTCTCAATCCTATTACAACCCGTTAAAAAATATTAAATATTACTACGTAGAAGTTAAGTGTTTAATTTCATTATAATAAGACCCAACTGTTTTATATCTCTATCTTATGATATATATCGTTTTTTGAAATATTTAATAATGGTATATACTTATATCAAAATTATTTATCGTGTTGCTTACGGTGTTTCTAACATACGACTTGCTATTATTCGATATGTCCCATTAAATTATATTCAAATCATAAACGGGTCGACACGACTAACCCGTTTAATAAATGTGTTAAGGTTATGGTTGAACTTCTCGACCCGATTAACTAAACAGGTCAGGTTTGAGATATTTGAACCCGCCAACCCACCAACCCGAACATGACCGAAATTGCCATCCCTAACCAAACCCGACTCTATTTGAATTCGGGTTAGTCGGGTTCAGGCTATGTAGTTATCTCGGCCGATATATCGCCGATATATCATCGAGATCTCGTATATCGCCCCTAAAAAAAATATCGGTTCAAAATATCGCCCCAAAATATCGGATCCGATAATATCGGCGATATTTCGCGATATTGTGGCGATATTTTGAAATCGGCGAGATGAACGATATGGCGATATGTTGACTTTTTTTACTTTTCGGTCCGTAGAGAAACCCCATAAATGAGAACCCAATTAAAAAACCCACTTGAACAACCTTTAATGATTCGTTATAAGGTGAAAACCCTAATCTCCGAATCTCAAAAACTCGATCTAGAGGCTGTTAAGGTGTTTCAAAACGCGTGTGGCATGAAAATAGAACCATGAGACCTTGATCTATCATCTAGGATAGGTGGTGTAAATGTTGGAGTTCACCGGAAAGTTGGCCGGAAATGAAGAGCCGAACCCTAATGGGTTGGCCGGAAAATATAGAGAGAGAAAGGAGGAATATGTGTGTGTGTTTTGTAGTGAGAGAGTGAAGAGAGTGAAAATTAGAGAGTGGGAAGGTAGGGAGTATTTATATATATAGTTAATATTCTTAGATAATATAAAAAACCGATATCTCACCGATATCTCACCGCGATAACCGATATTTCAAATATCGGTCCTTGAACGATATGTGATTTTCGACCGAGATAACTACATAGGGTTCAGGTCAATTCGGTTCGGGTCCATTCGGGTTTAGGTCAACCCGAATATGAGTCATATGTAATAAAATTGCAAATTTATACTCGTTCAAATAGATAGTTTAAAAATAAATATATTAAAAAAATTTAAAAATGACCCTTATTTAGGTCAATCGGGTTGACCCGAACCCGAGTTAGCCAAAAAATTTCAACCCGATACCCGACCCTATTTAGTATTCGGGTTACTCGGGTTGACCCGAATAAAATTGTTGATCTGAGTAAACGGACCCGAATAGACTTAATCGGGTTCAGGTCGGGTCTGGTTTTTTGACACCCCTACGTTAGTATGCATAGCTTTTCTCTTCTGCCAGACCTGTGCTCTAATGCACTTTTTTTTTAATGTTATCGACCCCATAACAGGATGGTAGCATTGAGGTCAAATATGTCAACTTAGCTCTCATTTTCACGTCATATAATACCAAAAAATGTGATTTATTGACTACTCATCCTTTAATTGAGTTTGGCCCTTGGTGTGCCTATGACTACATTTGAAAACTACAATCATGAATACTAGGTTGTCTTTTAGATAGGTATATGGTATGTACAGTAGTTTTTTTTTTGCCCTTTATTACATGTGGTGTTTTTATGGGTGTTCAATCTAGGATGCTATTTCTGGTTTTTGAGTCTAAAGTTACTTTTTGAAGCTATATTATCTCCTAGTACGTGTGTTTTAATCTTTTAGCTGATCGTTTTTTATGTCTTCTTGCATCTTATGTTTTTGAAGATGTTTTATTTTAGATATTATCTATTGATTGTTGATCATCCGAAACTTTAACCAAATACAGTTATTATTGACATTTAGGGGGTGCTTGGTTAGGGGTAATGGGGGGTTGGGAATGGGAAATGTAATGATTAAACATGTTTGGTTAGGAGTAGGGAATGCAATCATTGTTTAGTATTGGGTAATGGGGCATGGTATGGTAATGATTACCCACCACCACCCACCACCACCACCACTAGCAGCCACCACCACCAGCAGCAACAGCCACCGCCACCACTACCAACCACCAGCCACCACCGCCACCACCACCAGCAGCAGCCACTACCACTACCCGCCACCACCACCACCACCAGCCGCCACCACAACCACCACCACCACCAGCCGCCACCACCACCACCACTCTGGAGGTTAACGTGTTTTTCTTAAACCAAGCACTATCAAAGATAATGATAAGCAAGCTCCATTCCATTCCTTTGCATTCCCTTTGCCTTTGCCTTTGCCTTTCCCATTCCCCATTTGAACCAAGCGCACCCTTAGAATCACTTCGGAATCTCCAATAATGCATCTTGCTTTGTTGAGCTGATTATGTTGCTACTTGGGATGCATTGTGTCTTTACCGTGTGTAGTTAACGTTCAGAGATTGAAGACCACACATAATTAAGGGTTCATGTTCATGAATAATATATGTACATTGTTGATCACCCTCTATATTATTTTTACTACATCTGATGGCCCATGTGTGCATAGATTTACTTTTTAGAAATGACCTTGATTCATCTTTGCTCAGTTTCCCTGTATGACATCTTGGTCTTTTCATTTGGGCGGTAAAGGGGCTCCGTTATTGTTATAGATAGATGTTAAGTTGCGATTTTAATTGTTGTACTATATAAATATTTTCCTTTGCTCCTATAGCTATTTTTGGATATTAGATTGCTAAATCTTCACTTGCTTGTTTAGATAGCCACACTTTAGGTACACCTTCTTTGACCTGTATACCATGTCTTTGTTGATTGACGTAGCTTATGGTTAAACATGTGAATATATGATATCTTCTATTGTATGTTGATCACCATAACACTATTTATTTTCTCCTATAAGTGCTCACTTGGCCACTTGGGTGCATAGAATTACTTTTGGGAATTACATTGATTCACCTTTGCTCGGTTGTGAATTTATGATGTCGCCTACTGTATGTTGATCACCACTTGTGGCATGTGATTACTTTTGAAAACTAAAATCCTTGCTAGGTTGCCTTTTATATTGGTACATGATGTTACAATCCCACATCGGCCAAGTATGGGATTGGTTGGTGCCTTTTAAAGTCTAGGTGTCCCCTCTTCCTTTGAGCTAGCTTTTTGGAGTGAGTTCTACACATAGCTTGTGGCTTGATGCGACCTGGTATGGGATGGGTTCGTATCATTTTGTATTAGAGCTAGCCCTACCTTTCGAGCTTCCAACACTCAAAGTGGTGGCTTGGACCAGAAAAAAGAAGGGTGCCAACCGTGACCAACATGGCCGTGACCAACGAGCTCGGAGTGGTGGCTTGGACCCAAAAGAGGGGTGCTAGCCAACGAGGACGTTGGTTCTTCATAGCGTAGGGTATTGTTACGATCCGACATCGGCCAAGTATGGGATTTGTTGGTGCCTTATAAGGTCTAGGTGTCCCCTCCTCCTTTGAGCTAGCTTTTTGAAGTGAGTTCTACACCTAGCTTGTGGCTTGATGCAACCTAGTATGGGATGGGTTTGTATCAATAAATCGTGAATCCTTTGCTAGGTTGCCTTTTAGATTGGCACATAGCATGTAAAGTATTTTTTCGCCTTATATAACATGCAGTTTTATGGACCTATTATATATGAGGCCAAAGAAAAATATTATCGTTAATGAGTATTATATCATGATACCATTTGTCGTTTGTTGATCACCTACAATGTTCTCTTAACTACCAACAAAAATTGTCCTAAAATGTTTGTGGGACCTTTTTCGATGCATGTTTGCACACTTGTGGCTTTTACATTGCTGCTTGAGTTTTATAGGTAACATGTTCTCTATATATGGACCTGAAAATCTTACGTGTGCGGAGTTAGTATACATGGATGATAGTTGCATAATACAGTATCCATTATGTATTGATTATCTATATTGGCCTGTGGGTAGTTTTATGGTTAAAAATATTTCTTTATGATGCTATTTACTTTTGTTAAACATTTTGGTAACTCCAGTTAATCACTTCTGCAGGTTGGGTATTTCTTATGCAAAAACGAAGGGGTCAAAACATGTGTCTCCTGTTTTGGTTTCTTGTTTGGTAAATGATGATTTGAAAGGCCATGCTGAACTGGAAGGATCTTCTGGCTCTATTGAATCAACAAATGTATGTGTTTTATTTTATATTTTTTAATGTTTGTTTGACATAAGAGGATGTTTGGGACTGCTGTGCTTATCTAGGGTGTGTTTGTTTAAGCTTTTTTAGGGGGCTTATATAGGGCATTTGGATTAGCTTATTTAGCCGGCTTATGGGTTTATTTGATTTTGGAAAAGCCGATAAGCTCCCTTTTTAGAGCTTATTGGTTTAGGCCAATAGGGTGAAGTTGAAAAGGTCATAAGCTTCAATAATTGAGCTTATCGGCTTTTCCAAAGTTAAATAAGCCCATAAGCTGATCCGAACACCCCAAGTGTTTTGAGTAAAGCTTATACGGTTGGGCTTATGAGCTTATATGACGGGGTTTTGATAAAATCAAACTTTGTGGCTTATTTGAGGGGAGGTGAGCTTATGTAAGGGGTGTTATAGTAAAAGACTTATGAGGGGGTCATGAGCTTATTTTTTAAGCCATAAGCTGCCTATGTAATATAAGTATAAGCCCAAAATATGTATGAGCTTATATAATTTTGGCTTATATTTCATAAGCCATCTGAAACTCTTATTGTATTTTGATACACCATAGATATAAGAACCCTACAAAAGGCCGGAGGTCCTTTCTACCTTTGGTAGAATTGGAAGCAGCCTCTCTACCTTAGGTAGGGGTAAGGCTGTCTACATCTTAACCTCCCCCATACACCGGAAACGGTATTGGGTCCCCATAACCCGTGGAAGACGGCATTGGGCGTTACTTTACTTTTTTTTTTTTTTTTCTATAGATATAAGAAGTTTTGAGCACTAAGTTATTCTGTTTATCTGAGGGTAATAAACCTTTTGAATAAGCTACTAATCAAAAGTGCATAGTCAAAGCATCTTATTATAAAAAAGCTATGAGTAGGTCAACCATTTTACATAAGCTATACATCTAAAAATTTCAAATTCGTGAAAGAATGAATGAATGTGGCTTCCAATTCCATGCAACTGATGTAGTGCAAAGTTGTGCAAATAGTTAGGATTTATTAAATCAGTACTAAGTCGGGAGTTGGGCTTGATTATGTAGGATTGATTGTGGGTTTTCGGTGTTTAGAAGCATGTAAAGCTCATGTGACTTGTTGCGTAATTAGTGTTTCATTTGTCAGTTTTCGAATAGAATCAAGTCCAAAAGGTTGATGTTTGGATGTTTGATTGAACGTCCCATGTTATGTGGGATGGAAGAATATTTTCAAGATAGTGAATTGCTTACTATCGTGGTGTCTGATTAAAGTACCAAGCGAATAAGTATGCTAACTATTGTGTAGTGATTTGATTTTGATATATAGAATTTGAATAGCATAAAAACTATTTGTGGTTTCTTGTTTGGCTGAAGTTGATTTAAAAGTGCTTCTAGAACTGGAAGGATCATCTGATTCTATTGAATCACATGCCAGTATTAACATAGATAAATGTTTTTGACTTTTGAGTGTTTGGATGGTACTCCTTATCTACTTACTTTTCGAGCAAAAAAAAAAGGTTATTTTCTCTATTTTAGAGTTAGAAAACAATGTATCAAAGCAATTTCAAACACTACCTAAGATTTCGTAAGCATTTTAAATAGTTAATTCCAAACACTATCTTTTGTGTTTTGATATGGCATATTGGCATGAAACTAAGTGGTTATGAGCGTGTTTGGGTTTACTTATTTGACCCGTTTATCCAATTGTTAAGAATGGCTATTTAAAACAACCTGTTTCAAACAAGCGATAACCAGACAATCAGTTTTAATAAGCAATAGAATGAATTATGGAGATTTCTGAAGAGTATGAGTAGTTTTGATCTCCAGCTCCTTGTAGCATATGGATGAAGTCTTCTGCAAATAGTCAGGATTTATTTATATTTAATAGTACTAGAGAGTTAGATATGATTTTGTATGACTAGGAATGGCAATGGGGCGGGGCGGCCATCCCCATCCCCAAACCCGCCTCAATCCCTATTGGGGATCTTATCGGGGCACCCCATTGGGGCGAGATGCTCCCCCAAACCCGCCCCATTCCCCATTGGGGTCTTATCGGGGTTTCTTTTTTGAGCGCGATCCTCCATCATACTCATGCCTTTCCCCGTTTATTCTTATTTTTATGCTATTAACAATATGATTTTACGGAATAACTTAAAGAATCGATAACCCATTAATAATATATTAGGCATTGGAATAAATCACAACTTTTTTAGAATATTATGACACAAAACAAGATTTTATGATCACACTTTGAAATATTACAAAGATAAAAATTAACAAAATTAGAGAATTATATTTAGTACATAAATACTAGCACAATATTTAAGGTATAGAGATATATGTATATGTATATGTATATGTTTCGGGGCGGGGCGGGGATAATGTGCCCTGTCCCCGCCCTAAACCCGATAAGAATCCCCGTCAAGGCCCCAAAACCCGATAAGCATGCCCCGCCCCGCCTCAATAAGTTCGGGTTTCCCCGTCGGGTTCGGGTTTTTTTGCCATCCCTATGTATGACTGATTGTGGAACATATGTAATGAATATTTTTTTGTTAATAAGTAGGATTTATTGATAGTACTTGCTTGAGATTTGGATGTAAGTGTGGTAGGGACTGATTGTGGTTTTTTGTGTTTAGAATCAAGTTAAGTACATATGATCTGTTGCTTTGTTATATATTTGTTTGGTCAATCTTAGAATAGAATCAACTAAATGATGACGTTCGATTGTACTTCCCATGTATGTGGAACGGAGGAATATATTTGAGATAATGGAATGCTTGCGTTTATAATGTTCGATTGAAGAATCAAACGAATAAGTATACCAATTATTGTGTAGTCATTACATTTTGATGCATATCGAATTTCATGGGAACCATTATCTTATGCCTTTAGATACGAATGTCTTTAAATTCTATCGCTAACCATAGGATCACACTTGTAGCTTATTCGGAAATCAAATTTAGGGGCGTGTTTGGTTGCTTTCAGCTTTCAAAATTAATATCTTTAATTTATTATTATTATTATTATTATTATTATTATTATTTAACTTACATACAAAATAATAATCTGGTTTGAGGGGTGTTTGGATTTGCTAATCCAAAATGTGTATCAGATAATATGTTATTGAAATAGGCCATTCTGAATAAGCAGCCTGGAGTTGCTAATTCCATTCTGAATAAGCAGCTTGGAGTTGCTAATTCCATTCTGAATAAGTAATATCCAGATGATTAGTATCTTGCAAGTGTTAGAAGTTAGAACTGTAGGCCATGCATTCTGCAAGTTCATGTTCCTGAGATTTTGTCCGTTTTTATGTATCGTTAGGGAAATGAAGCACAAGAAATACCATCTTAGCAAGAAAAAGAGAAGAAAATAGTTTATCATTCGCTAATCTGTGTTTCATTTTTCTTGAAGAGAGACTTTATAGCAACAAAACTTTCTATGCGGCAGGTCTTTTCTTTGTTTAGGCATATTCAGTATGTTTGACTAAAGCAGTTCTTTTTCTGATCTTGCAAACATGCAGGGAGCAACTATTGACCTCAAACTTCCGTGGAGATGCTTGTTAGTGCATTTTACCTGTGACGCATCTGGCGTAAGATCACAAAGACTCATTAACAGATTAGCGTACGAAAAAGGGCTGGTCTATGTACAGGTATCCTTCTTTTACACCCGTGGCATGCTATTAGATATTTGCAATATGGTTATGTTGTCAACAAACCCAATAATATTTTTATAAATTATCATTGACATTCTGAAAATGAACATTCACAAGTGTTTATGTATAACTTATTTAATGACGACGGATGGATATTTGTATGCAGTGTTCAGGATGCTCACAATATCACAAACTTGTTGACAATCTCAATCTTATGGTGGAGTACGACTTTCGGGAGGAAATTAACGCGAGTTCAGATACAGATCAAGCTTGATATGAATGATATGATACATCATTGTATTCTACTTTACTTTAAAAAATCTCGATTTTGACAGTATAGATAAGCTTATAAGGAATCTTGAATTATGTAATGAGATGTTTCTAGGCAGAGTGAATTAAATTACATGTTCATATAAGTACGATAACCATTAAAGCCTAGTTTGAATCATGCAAATTCTGCTCAATTAACCATAAATCGCAACTGAAAAACATTAAACCAAAAAAAGCTACAAAAAGTTGATGAAAAAAAATATATATGATCTACAAACAGAACATGATGCCAAAGGCATCATGCATTTTGCTAAAAAACTTTGAACGATGATGGTGTGTGATGGGGAGCGATGAAGAGGGTGATTGAGTTGGTAGTTGGGTTTCCGCCTTCTTTTCTTTCTTCTTTCTCCGTAACTGGAAAAACTGTTGCATAACATCTGCACACTCTGCTGATAATACCCCTCTTCTTATTGTCATGTTTGGGTGGAACGGGTGCACAGGGGCAGGCGGCTTATCTGACCCATTTCCGCCATCACCATCAGGAAACAGTCTGCAAATACATCGAGTGAAAGTTTAACCCAAAGTTGAATGCATTATGGTTGTAGCATGAAACTAATTTCGTCATATTTGGAGGGCTGTACATTTACGAAGTCATTAGAAGGGTCAAAGTGGGTTTACATTTAAGTGAATGTCCAAACAGGTCGTGAGGGTTCAAAGTTTAAGAGAAAACTTAAAATGACTTTTGAGTCATATAACCTGATTGACCCGGTTTCATTTGTATCTAAGTATAAAATGTACGCATTTCACTTTCTGGAAATAAAATTGCCATATTGACCCAATTTCTTAAAAGGTCGATATAGCCACCTCTACAAGTTATCTAGTTAACTCAAATACTTAACATAGCGGTCTTTTGCTTCTGTAATATACCCAGTCAAAGATTTCATACCTGATCCAGCTTCCATCGGCGCCAAGCAGTTTATTTGGAGCTCCCCATACAATTGTGTCAATCCGGGCTTGAAGGATTGCTCCGGCACACATGGGACATGGTTCAAGTGTCATAAAGTGTAGTACCCTGAAAGTGTAGCATAAGTGACATGGGACTAATAAGCTGAAAAAATTTAGTTATGTAGCATTATTTTTAGCCATCTATTGTTTTTTATTTAGTAGACCTGATTTATGATACAAAAATGTTACAACTAAAACACTGGAGAAGGGTAGTTTACCGAAAGTCTCCATGAGCGTAGGTTATTTGATGCCTCGCGTATACAAATCATCTCAGCATGTGCAGTGGAGTCACGTAACTCTTTCTACCCTAAAACCACAAAAAATTTCATCTTATGGAATGTTGATACACTAATAAAAAGTACAAAAAATTGAAGAAACCATAAGGAACTTACAAATTATATCCCCGAGCAATTACTTTACCATCCTGCACCAGAACAGCCCCAACTGGCACTTCCCAGAGATCAGCAGCCTTTCTAGCTTCCAACAATGCTTCTCTCATAAAAATTTCATCATTTTGGCGTTGCTTAGCTTCAACAGTATAAGCCTCTTCCCATTCATCAAATCTATCTTGGGACACTTGATTTATCCGTGCTAGTTTCCTACGTTTTAATTCACCATCAGTCACACCAGCAGCAGAAACCGGTTGATCCACTATTACCATTTTGCCACTACCAGATGCACCCTCTTGTGGAACTCGGGTCAACGGTTTAGGAACTAGTTGGTCAATGTTCTCACTGGTGGATGCATCAGTTTCGTCGGGCACTGAAGTACTCTTTACAGCAGGTGATCTTCTCATTCGAATTGCCGGTAACGGAAATGATGACTCTTCGAGTACTAATGGAGACATGGTTTTGGATGAAGATCCCAGATTAGTATCTGATGATGATGATAACAATGGTGAATCTTTTCTCTGCTTAGAGCTTGAAGGGTTAGAAACGTCTTTATGCCTTCGAGATCGACCTTTTTTACTCCCACTTTTCACATTCTCGTCATTTGAGTCTGATGGTTCATGACCAGAAAACCATGTGTCACTGTTTGTGGACTGGATTGACGAAGCTATTCCACCACCTGATTTTGGAGTATTTGTTTCGGAACGTGGAGATGCCCACCGTAGTCTAACCACATCTCCAATAACATTCCATACGGACCTCCCACTCCTTTTAACAGATTCATCATTTTCGGCCGAAACCGTGTTATCAGGTGCATCTGCTTCCAAAGGCTGCTGTATGGTTTCCCCAGCTTCGTGCCATATTTCATCAGACGGTCCCGTAGCTCCATTGTTTTGATCCGAATTACCTGAACCATCTTCACCTGAACTGCCAAGTTCGTGTTGTGCCTTGTCAACAAAATCGCTCATGTAATGGCTGGAGGATATCTGTTGTTGATCAGCTGAAGCGATAGCATCTTCATCCGAGATGAAGCTCAGTGGCTCCTGGATTTCACCAGCTGATGAACCCGAAACGATTGAAAGTGACCCGCTCTTACTATCACCACGAGAGCCACTTTCTTGTGACTTAGGTTCGGGGATCAATCTCATCGCTTTGTAACTACTTGCTGGCTCTCTATGCATACCTACATTAAAACTGGACGCCTTAGTTGTTCTTCTACCGGTTCTCATTGATTCCATGGTTCCCTCCACCATTTTCACCCCTGATGATGAAACTTGTATCGATCCACCAGTTTCATGTTGTGTTTCATCAGAAGGCCCCGAACCTTCATGTTGCTCAACTTCTTCATACACTAATTCAGCTTTAGAACCAGAGAGTTCGTGTTTTGCCTTCGTAACAAACTCACTGACATAACGACTAGAGGATATTTGTTCTTGATCAGCTGAAGCAATAGTGTCTCTCGAAGGCTCCTGGATTTCACCTGCTGATGAAGCAGAAACCACTGCAAGTGAGCTGCTATTACCACCACCACCGCGAGTATAACCGGTTTCTTGTAACTTAGGTTCGGGATTTAACTTCAAAGCTTTGTAGCTACTTGACGCCTCTCTAGGCACACCGACGTTAAAACTTGAAGATTTAGTTGTTCTCCTATCGGTCTTCAATGATTCATTGGTTCCCTCCCCCATTATCACCCCAGATGACGAAACTTGTGAAACGGAAGTGTCTAACTGCAGTTCTTGTTTTTTGCTTCTAATGTCAGATTGTCCAAGTGAGACAAAAGTGTTTTCAGTTCTATTGATTCGGGTATCTGTAATTTCGGACATTTGTTGTGATTTCACTCTAGACTCTTGAAATGCAGCCAATTGGTCAATTTTTTGGTAATTTTCTTCTCTTCGGTCTTCAAATTGACCAGTAACTTCTGTTACATTGTCGGATTGTCTCCGTGAAACTGAGGTGTTATCAGTGTTGCTGATAAAACTATCTGAGCTTTCGGTTATATATTGCGATTTCAGTCTAGACTCTTGTACGGCAGTCAATTGGTCGATTTTTTGGTAATTTTCTTCTCTTTGATCCTCAACTCGACCACCAACTGTAACTAAATTATCTTCCGAGTTCTTCATCTTAGTCTCTAAATTCACTTCTTGTTTTTCTCTTCTGATGTCAGACCGTCTCCGTGAAACCAAACTGCTTTCACTTTTATCGATACGGGTATCTGAAACTTCTGAAAGCTGTTGCGAATTTACAATTGACTCTTGTATTGCGGTCCATTGGTCAAATTTTTGTTGCTTATCTTCCCTTCGATCTTCAATCCGACCACTAATTTCTATTAAATCGTCTTCCCAGCTCTTCATTTTACTCTCTAGATGCCGTTCTTGTTTCTCGCTTCTGGTGTCAGATTGGCTCTTTGAAACAAACGTGTTATCAGTCTTATTGATTCGTGTATCATAAATTTGGGATACTTGTTGCGATTGTATTCTAGAGTCTCTTAATGCAGTCAAGTGGTCAACTCTCTGGTGTCTTTCTTCTCTTCGGTTATCAACTCGACCGCTAAATGATGTTGAATTGTCTTCCCAATTCTTCATTCTAGTCTCTTGTGACGACGAAGAAGCCTTTCTTCTGTCAGCTTCATGAGACGCTTCTGAAACCACATTTGTCTGCTTTATGTACTCATTTTGGCGAGTAACATGATCAGAATTTTCCTCTTTATGTTCACTTGCTAGTTGCTGAACCGATGTACTCAACTTATTTTCATAATCACTGTATCGTTTTTGGTTGCTGGTGCTCGATCCAATAAGTCTGTTATCCCTCTCTGTAGTGGATGTTTCCGCGAGTCTTTTATACTTCGTCCCTGATTGAAATTGATCAATAACTGAATCACTTCTTTCATTATGTTGTTCACTGGACTCTACATTAAGCTTCTTTTCAGATGTCTTTCGCCACTCTTGATTCCCGTAATACTTCTCAGCAATATTTTTCTTCAATTTCTCACTTTGTTTCCCGTCCACATTTTCCTTAACTTCTTCATCATACCGTCTATAACTATCCATTTTCCGATCATCCTTATACTCACTCGAAGACTCGCCTCTAACAAAACTATCATCCCGTATAACCTCAACATCATTATCACTCTCATACTCCCCGGTAGAAGCAACTGAGTAATAAGACGAACCATTAGACCCTTCTTTTCTCAAATCACTCTTCCCCTCTTCCACCCTAGACCGTATCTTCACACCTTTATCATCACGCTTCAAATCCTTATCTACACGTCCCAAACGCACATTCTTCTTTTTCTCACTAACACAACGAGCATCCTTCGTCTCAACCCTCTTCCTATCTCCAACACCAACATAACGAGCACCCTTCTTCTTTTTCTCACTAACCCTCGATCTCTCCCTAACCCCGACATCCCCAAAACCAACCTCCTCATTCAACAAATCAAGCAATACCTCAACTTCATCCACAAACTCATCACTACTCTCATCTTCCAAAACTCGACACACGTACCTACTATTACCTAACTTCCTAAGCCTCTCATACGAATTTCGCTCAAAACCCGTAACCGAAAACCTACTACCATGATTTACAAATCTTCTACTAGGAGCAAAATTAATCAAAGTAGATTGTCTTAATCTGTTAGATACAAAACTAGGGGTGATACTAAATCTGGGCAAATGACTATTATAATAAACTAAATTAGTACTACTATTAGTGCAACAACAACAGCAAGAGCAACAACAACAGTTAGGTAATGATGATGAGATTAAAGGGTTATTGTAGTTTAGATATGAAACATGTGATTGATACAGATGTGTGGTGCATCATTTTTTGTTAGGTTAATGAATAAGAATAATGGTGTTGTTACCTTGATGATGTTAGTTCATATGGAAACGAAATGAGATAAGAAGAAGATGGGTTAGATGAGATGTGTAAGTGAAGGAGGTGGAGGAACATGAGTTTGAGAGAGAACCCCAGTAAACTATGGTTTAACCTCTCATCAATGTCTTTGACTCGGAGAATATCATGTTTTTCTGTTATCTTATCTTAACTACAACATTTTAAAAAAGGGTTCATGCTGACAACATTTTTTATCTTTACTACTTTATAAAATGTTTGGGATTTGCTAAACATAGTAGTCTTAAAACTTGTAAGACCAAAAACATTTCTTAATAAAGAAATAACAATTGCTTAAGTCAAAAGAAACAACAATCCATTTTAATAGCTCTCCTAAAACTTGCACGTCCAAACTTGCTGTTACATATGAGCTCAGACTTTATGATGTTATATTAAAGTCCAATAATCACCATGGTCAAAACGTTACACAAAAAAAAGGCTAAAAGGACAAAGAACCATTATATGTAAGTGTAACTACAAAACTAATTTGATGATCCCTGTGATCATTCAAGTCCTCCAACCATGCCTTAACAATAAAAATGGCTAAAAATCAGGAATGTTTCTTCTACAATCATGTCTTACCAATTGCAAAATCCCTACCATATCCTAAAGAATGCCACTATATAAAGAATGCACAAGAAGATGGTTCAAGTACAATAACATATCAAGCAATACATACTTGTGCTAAATTTTATATTATGGACAACCACAGTGAAATAACAATGTCCTTGTCATCTTTGTCCCTTGGTCCCACTGTTGAACCTCTTCCACCCCACTTCCAATTCCATGCACCTCTCCCAGTCCCTCTTCCAGTTCAAGATCAAAGAAACCAAGTTGTCGACGTAACATACTTTATCCAATCTTTATATTTCTTTAATAAACATTGAAGATACCTGTTCAATATAACATTACAATAATTACTAATGTTTATTTGTTTTATATTTCGATTAAGAAACGTAAAAGGTTCATAAACTTGATGAACTGGAAATGGGACGAAGTCATTACCATTGATGATGATGAGGAAGAAACTCCGCCGAGGCTTCCTCAACAAGGAGTGTGAAACGGAGAAGAACAAATCCCGTTTCAATCTTTGGCAATAACCGAGTTACTTGTTTCGGACACGACAACAATGGAGAAGATGCATAAAATTTCCTGCATTAAGCATTCAAATTGTTATCCACATTAAGCTCTTAGAATCTTACATTCTAAGAACATAATGTATTACTTTGTTTTACATTTGTGTTTCGACTGTTATGCCGTTTTAAAATATTTACCATTAATATAACTTGTTGGTTTTCATTATAAATTTCATATCTTGGCATATTGAGACTATGAAACATACCTGAGGAAGCAACATCAGTAGATCATACAAGGCTTTTAATGTACCAAATATATCATCCAGGTCAATCTCTTGTGCCACAAAAGCATCTCACAAATATATCATCCAGGTCAATCTCTTAAGTACAAAAAAGACTTTTAAAATACCTAATAAATTATAAAAAAAAAGGCAAGTGACAAGAAGGTCACCACACCAGTATCATCTTCAAAACATTTTTGGAAATTTCTATACCACATCCACGCGGTAGTGTTAGTCCTCGACTCAAAAATCTCCTAAACCTGAATTGAAGCTCTAACCTGGACGACCAAACACTTCAGCTTTGTTAAAAAGAAGTCTTGATACCCCATTGTATATTGAAACTTTGGTTTTCCTTACTGATGAATATGCTTATCAAGTCATGTATATCTAAGTTGACATAGTAACTAATAATTTTTTTTTGAAATTTTGTGTCAAATGGCGATAATAAAAAACTAGAACATGTCACCTTTTGTTAACTATGTTGTTTATGTGGATTAATTTAGTTACTTAAGTGAAAGTCACAGTTTATTTATCTGTCAAAACCGCCACCACTCTAATTGTTTATATGCATTGCTTGACAAGAAGGTTACCACACCAGCTCTAACTGTTTGTAGATCCTCATAAGAATTTACGATCGGACTATGAAACATACCCGAGGAATGCCAAAACCAAGTGTCGAACAAGTGGATGACATGGATGGGTAACTCTAGACTACCATCACTACTTGAATCTGCCTGACAGATTATCACATAATTCAGTGAGAATACCACATATACAAATAATTGGATTTTCAAGAATATTCAGTTTATATGTGTTATTAATTCCAAATAATTGGATTTTCAGTTAACATATCAATTTGATTCCTGGAACAAATTTACAACCCTAATTTCAGCAAAAAAAATATTAAATATTCAGTTTATATGTGCTATTAATGCCAAAATAATTGGATTTCAGTTAACATATCAATTTCATTCATGGAACTAATTCACAGCCCTAATTTCAGCAAAAAAAATATTAAATATTCAGTTTATATGTGCTATTAATGCCAAAATAATTGATTTTCGCTTAACATATCAATTTGATTCCTGGAACAAATTCACGACCTAATTTCAGCAAACTTGTATGATAAGATATGTATTATTAATGACATTATTACACTTTATGAATTTCTAAAACTGATCACACAGTATATATATAAGATACTACATACTTATTGTTATTCACACATCAATATCACATTACACTGCAAATGGACTATCAAAGTGATTCTATGATTGTTGAAGTTGAGGATCAAATACCTGACCTTGATGTAACCAACCTTCTATCATCTTTAACTCTTTCTCCTGCCTGCAAACCTGATCCAATTATCGTTCAAGGGATCCCTATAATTCACCCAGCTGGTGTGGTAACAAATAATCTCCAATCTTTATACGTACCTAAAACATAAACAGCCAAAAACAACAAGTCATCTTGCATTCAAAATTTAATGATGTTTATATTTGATTTTACAGGAATATGACCCTTACGAAGCTATTGAAAGCTTCAAGTTACTCAGCGAACCACGCTTGTGGTACAAATGCAAAGCAGTCCGCGTAGAGTTTGTTTGGATGGACGAGAAAGAAAACAAACTCGTTGTTTTACTCGATAAATTTGTAAGTTAATTTAAGATGTATGTTTATCAACAAATCTAAATACATGCTTATTAATTTGTTTTGTTAACAAACTACTACTTTATATTTCAGAGACAAAAATTGCCGCTATCGTCCCCCCCGCTAATTCCATTTTATGTGGGACGAAACTTGGAAGGTGGTGTGTTTTCGTTGAAACATTTCCAGGTAGATTATACCGACCCATACGACTACCCAAGATTGGATAACTATAGCTTTGTTCGTAATGATTGGGCAATAATGATAAACAAAAAAACTGAGCTTAGACAGACAACAGATGGAGAATATAACTGGTTTGCCAACTATCCATTGGTTTCGTCTATTAGGTGCCTTGTGGAGGAAAGGACAACTCGCCAAATGTTGATTGGTATATCTAAAATACTTGCATAACTTTGTTTATCTAATTTACTTTTTTATGTAATAACTATCAAGTTTTGTACTTCTAAAAATCCATACTTTCCTCGCAGATGTTGTTGGGAAATTGAAGGAAGTATGTTTGAAAACTTACCTGCATGTAATTAATGTTGGTAGAAGAGGTCCTTGTGAAATTATTCTGCAGGATTGTATGTAAGTGTTAATATGTAGTACTTTTCAAATAAAAAATAATAATAATAGATAAAATATGAATATACTCACCACCACCACCAACATTGAATTGAATCGTGACAGGGGACAGGAAATAAAACTGATCTTGCATCACATTCCGGTGCTCTTCCAAAGAATGATTGCAAAAGCAAGCTACGAAAACGTAAGCATATATGCAACTCGTGTTAGACTTACTCGTACACAAACAGGTAACAACCAATTTAAAGTATGATAATTGTTTTCAATTTCAGATAACAGAATATGCTTACGAATTCTTAAAGATTAACATACAATAAATATCTTTCAGGTAACATACTGGAATCTACGGATGTTACTAAGATTGAGTTCAACCCGATTATGCCAGAAGCACAAGAACTAAAACGTCTGCAAAATTTATATTGAAAAATGTGTTTTTAATCTTGTCTTTATTTCCTTTTTGTTCACAGTGGTGAAATAATAAATTTCAATTATCTTGTATTGTCAACAGTTTGTGTCGAAACTATGAATGAATTTAACAGATTTGAAGTATTTGGGATTTTGAATCATATGCCCTATATGGTTATTTTTCTTTCATACAAGATCTCACACTTTTAAAATGACTTTAAGTTTCTATAATTTAATCACATATAAAATAACATATTAACCACGTATAAAGGACATAAATAATCCCCGAGATCATCCATGGTCGCCATAAAATATCTCATTCACGAGTAGGGATGATTTAAGCCATATCAATAATACTACGAGTGATTGTCGAAAAAGTGCATACTTGGGATTTTATATAAAGAGTGGCAAAAAAACAAAGCCAAAAGAGGTCTGGTACTAGCGGTACTAACTGATTATGATGCAACATAAATAACACAGTGGCAATCATGCATACCGATAAACCGCAAACGATTAAACATTATTAAATTAAACATTATCTTATCTTATCTTACTACTTAATAATGCATCTAGGACTTCTTTAAAAAGAAAGTCTTAAAAAGTATAAGCTGACACACTTGCTAATATAAGAAAGTCTCACATTGTAATATAAGTCAACACTTATATACTTGTAACAACCTCAATTATATATGTCATTAATTATATATGTTTGTAACAACCTCAAATATTTACACAACCCATTAAAGCTTGTAATTGCCCATCTAATCTATCATCATGACTGTGATTTAAAGAAAAGGAAAAAACGCCTAGACATTAACTACCTTTACTATAATATAACCCAACCCTCTTTTTACTATTGCACCATCTTTCTTTTATTCCATAGTTTATATCTCTACTTTTTTTTCTTACTTTCTCTTTCTAATTTGTTTTCTTTCTCTAACTTGCAGGTTATCTATAGTTGAATCATCCACAACTCTCGACAGTCAAACAAACCAAACGTACTTCGAGGGCTTTTTCCCATTCAAAACACATCACAACCGAACCAAAATCAACCTCCAATTATACCAAGTTATCACCAAATTGGTTTTCATCCAAAACCCGCAACAACAACAATAATAACAAGAAAAGTAACATCAAAATGCAAGAAATAAATCAACCAAACAACCCTCACCGAGAGCCAAAGCCCTCGGCTTGGCATCACGACACACTCGACACAAACACACGACACAACCCGGATACCAACAAGACTAAACACGTTTTTACTTATCAAGAATCATTTCCCCATGTTTTTATTCATCAAACCCAACAAAATAGTGAGTCAACTCGTGACTCACCACGAGTTACCAACAAAAACGAGTCAAACTCGTTAGTTTTCGAACCTACCTTTGTTTTGACTCAATAAAATGACCGGTGGTGGCATTGTGGTGGTGCTAGGTGGCTGCGTGTACGAAGTTTCGAGAGGAGGGAGGGTTTGGTGGCGCGTGACCTGGGGATCGGGTAGAGGGAATGAGCGAGTGTTTTGAGGGTGGTGGTGTGGTTGTGGAGGTGGCGGTGTGGTGGTGGTGGCGGCTTTTAGGTTGGCCGGCGGCTAGGGTTGCCCAAGAGAGAGAAAAATGAAAATGGGGAGGTGATGATGTGTGTTTTTATATTTGTGTGTGTGGTGAGGTGGGTGATATACAACCTAGGACGATTTTATGTAATTTACCCTTAAAAATTTGATACATTTCAAAAATGGTGTGAATGTGGGGCGCGGCCAACATAAAACCACGAGGGACAATCCGTAGTTTTTCTAAAGTTCCCCGATTCCTCTAATCCCGAGCTCAAATATTTCAATTAAAAGTCTAACGAGTTCCTCTCGAGTGCACCAATATATTTAATTACATTTTTCCAATAAAACTGATCACAAATATGCTTATCTTATCTTACTACTTAATAATGCATTTGGGACTTGCTTAAAAAAGAAGTCTTAAAAAGTGTAAGCCAACAAACTTGCTAATATAAGGAAGTCTCACATTGTAATATAAGTCAACACTTATATACTTGTAACAACCTCATCTTACTACTTAATAATGCATTTGGGACTTGCTTAAAAAAGAAGTCTTAAAAAGTGTAAGCCAACACACTTGCTAATATAAGGAAGTCTCACATTGTAATATAAGTCAACACTTATATACTTGTAACAACCTCAATTATATATAGTTAAAGAGTTGAAATACATGTCATGAAATTTTTGACATCCGTACATTTATCGTAAAAGAAATGTAAAAATTAAAATGCGTAATTTACCGAAAATTAAATACGTAAATTTATTGTTAGAAAAAACATTTAAATGAAAAACATTTACTCGCTACAAAATTTAGTCATCGGGTACCCGCCGCCGCATTGCGCGGGTACCCTGCTAGTATATATATATACATCTTATGCATAACTATTTTATACGATGTGCATTAAAATGTTGTATAGTGTGGTGTATGTATAATAAAAAATGATATGAGTATCAACTTAGTTTTAAAAAAAGATTTTTGCTAATGACAGCCCAGCTATGGTTAAAAATGAAATTTTTATTACAGTTGGTTGTAAGAAACAAAATAAACCAATAAAAATCAAGTGCTAATTGTAAATTCGTTATTTTAGAGATTGTCTCCACTTTTTTTAGAATTCTCATCCGATCATTAATCACAGCCTTTAGGCTGTCATTAGCAAAACTTTAAAAAAAAATAAGCTTACACACTTATTATAAGAGGAAGGCTTAAAATTCAATATATCTCATTATTCAAAATTAAATGCAAATGTTTCCACTAAATTAAATACAGTTTTCAGATCATTTACAGCTTATTATTAAAAACGTGTAACCGTTAAAAATCATTGTTATCAGTAATGATTATTAAAAACATACAAGGCTAATGACTTGAAAATGTATCAAACTTATCAATTTTTGTTGTTCTGTGTAGCCTTCTTTTTTTTCTTATTAAAACACAAACCTTTTGAATTTCGGCTATTGTATGTATTTTATGATCGTTTTTACATGTAAAATGAGCATTTTACCTTTCAAATTTTGAAAAAATTAAGGGTAAAATGGTCACAAAATACACACAATAGACGAAATTAAAAAGATTTATGTTAAAAAAAAAAAAAAAAGGGCTACACAGAATAACAAAAAATGATAAGTTGGATACATTTTCAAGTTATTAGCCCAAACATATAACCGCATCCACAATAAAAATACACACAAATCATTTCATATCTCTCTCACACACATCTAAAATATCAGCAATAAGACCGAGTTACCCACCGTCATAAAATTTAGTCACAGGGTACCCGCCGCCGCATTGCGCGGGTACAATGCTAGTTTTATTTATAAATTGATTTTTGTAGATGGGTTTAGGATTTGAATTTGGATTAAGATTCAGATTTAGATTTGATGTAAGAGAGAAAATGTAAAAGTTATTTGTTTTATATACGAGGATAAAAATTATAACGGTTGGTTTATTAATAAAATATAATAAATAATGAATAAAACCTACTTTAAATTAATAAACTATAGTATTTGAAATAAAATATACATTATTTATTAGAGTTACATTCATAAGACAAACCAAGAATGAAAGGGAAAAAAAAGTGGGTGTGTCAGTGTATTACCGGGCAAGTGGTTAGGATTTGTGTATCCTCACATTCATGAGGCTGAGTCCAAATTTTAAACCTTACATATCTCAACCAAACTAATTGATTTTAAGCCCTCTTCTCATTAGAAAACACCTCAAACCAAACACGCCTTTAATCTTCTTTTCACCAAAACCATATTATATGTTGTTTTTATTTTATTTTATTTTATTTTCTGTTTATTAGATAAATTAATATTAAAAACATAATCGACGGATTTAAAACGTAAGGGACAACCTAAAAATTGCTAGATATTTAGGATCTCTTCGCTCTCTGCGAATAACCCGGTTTTGCCGACGCACTATATTACACCGATCGAGTAAAAAATGGAAAAAATGGTATGCTTAAAAAGTGAAAATGATTCAAGGAATGAGTGAATGAGTATTTTGGTGTGTGAATGTGAAAATTGAAATGCTAAGTTAGTGGTGACGAAACAACATACATGTGTTCTTATGTTAATCCCCTTTATTAATGATATAGTTCTAGTGCAATGTCCATCTAGTGTGCTTTGGTGAATCAAAGATGTACGAAGTCACTTGTTTATCATTTTCCTTCTAACTTCTTCCTAAAAGTTGGGCACGCCTACCTGGTCATGTTACCCAAACTAATGTTCCAAGCATTAAGTTCATTTAGCTGATCTATGTAACATACGTTTTTGTGTGCGTTGCCAATCCACTTAGTTTTCTTGACACATGATAAAAAGCCTTGGTTATCGGTCAGTCGCCAATGTCGATACTAAATCTTACACCCTATTTTCTAACACTTTTAACCTGGTGAGCGCCATTGGTTATCGGTGTATCACGCTCACCATTAATATACGTGTCAATAGTATATTAATGATTCATATCAAGACCTATAAGATTACAGAAATGTTGTCATGTCATATTCTATATCTACATAGTGGGAACAAATTTCAACAGGTAGTAATGGTCTACGCAAAGACATAAGTCTATAACAGTACATAAATCATCCAAAACACACGTAAAATAGACTAAAGAACATTAATAATTAAATGAAATAGGTTCATAACAAGGCAAGAAAAAAAGACTTAGCCTTCCATGACAAATGATAAACAAAGATTATTCATAGTAGACAAAATAATCGAAATCATGATGAAAAAATGACAATCTTATGTTTAATATGTGTAAAACCTTCACTCTTAATGTCTTCTCTTCTCTTGTGGTCTCCCAAATGGAATTAGGGTTTCTCTAAACTAGGTAGAACTCCATAACTCTTCAAGAAGTGTAGAATGGGTATGTATTTATAGGCTTCAAAGGGCTTGGACCCGTCCATGTATACAATGTATGCACCTGGATGGTGATACGCATATGCTTCTTAATACAAAGATATTTGAATCTTCTAGAATCAGTCCATACGGCGAATCAATGGATAATGGATACGGCATATCGGTGGATAATGGATACGGCGTATGGTCTTTAATACTTGGAAAAATAAATTCATGACGAGAGCTCACACGCCGTATGTATAAGGACGGCATACGGTGTATCAATCTTCAACTTGGACAATATTCTTGACGAGACGGCACACGTCGTATGACTAAGGATGTCATACGCCGTATGCAAACTGGCTGAAGAGTGCTCTTCATCATACTTTGGCAATTTAGCTCGATTTTCAGTGTTTTCCGCAAGAAATCTCTTTTTGCTCCAATTAATTACTAAAACATAAATTTAGAGTAATTAAGTACGATAACCAATCAAAACAAGGCAAGAAAGAGTAATTACCGTAAGAATTTAATAGCTAAAACATGTATAAATTAGGAGCTATCAGATTCCGAGCGCTCTAACATATTAATGCAATCACAAGTTATGATATTACATTGGTTTATGATCATTTCAAATTAAATGACAATATTATACAAAAACAAATATGAATATCTAATTTATTTTATTTGTGTTATCAATTAGATGGTCGTGGATTCTGGTTTTGTAAAAACATAAGGTTTTCAAATGCAAGATCCTATTTAGAATCGCTTTTCGATTTTGAAAGATTGCAATTGTAGAATCAAATCGGGTTTATAAGATCATACTAAAATATAACTTTTTCTCATATAGGTTGTAGTTGTATATATTTCTACGTAATGTTTTATATGATCGATGAATTTAAGTGAATGGCATAGGAAAATTTCAAAGTTCAAATATCATAATACAGAGTAGTAGACTATTAGAGGTTTGTTCGGTACGCAACACTATTGAAGCTGTAAGCTTTTTGTTGCAAAAATAATCTCCTTCAAAACAAGTAGCTCCGTTTGAATACATCAGCTTCAAGCTTTTATTTTAAACAGTAGCTCCAAAATGAAAAGCTGAGTCATGAAGCTTTTTAAAATATTTCAGAGCTGTTAAAACATGAAATTACTGTTAACAACTTATAATTACATTTAGAGTAAAGTCCAAAATACATCCATGTGGTTTGCCCTTTGTCACGGTTTACATCCCTAAACTTTTTTTGGAACAATTACATCCCTCCGTTAGTAAAGTTGGCACAAAATCATCCCTTAGGACGAACGGTGCAAAGATATCCCCGTTAAGTCCCCCACGTGCTAGTCATGTGAGGGGTATTTTTGTCCATTTGTCACTAAGCCCCACGTGTTACTCCGAGATATAACCCCATACCCCTTTTAAAACGTATAATCTTCTTCCCCAAAATTGTTTAACCTAATTTCAATATCCCCTAATCCAAAAAACCCTAACCATTCTAATCCAATTAATCTATCCCCAAAATCAAAAACCCCTAACCATGTCCCATACTATGATTTGCATATGTGGGTTACCAACTGTTATTCGTACTTCATGGAGAGCAAAGAAATCCTGGAAGACATTTTTATTGTTGTCCAAAACCTGTAAGACATCAATTGGGTTGATTTTATGTGTATTTTGAATGTTGATTTGTAAATTGAACTTTTTTTAAGGTATCTAATGGTGCGTTTCAAGACTGGGTGGATCCTCCAATGTGTCCAAGATCCGTCATGATTATTCCTGGATTATTAAGAAACATGAATCAACTTGAAGAATCATCAAGGGAAAATGCTTTAAAAGCTAGAAGATACAAGTTCACGTTAGGATTCAGTTTGGTTTTTTTTTGTCATGTATTTGATGATGAAATGAAACCCAGTAATGTAATGTTTTTGTTATGAATGAAATGTCTTTGGTTTATATGTTAATATGCGGTCATCTTTTTTATCAATATGTTCACATGGGTTGAAATGCTTGAAATGGGTTGAAATGAGTTGAAATTGTTGACTTTAAATGGGTTGAAATGGTTTACTTACCAATTGGTTGAAATGGCTACTGATAAGGGATCAAAATACATCTGCAAACCAAAGACCAACACAGATTAAACAATGCATAGGTGCAGACAAGACAGTTGGAAAAACCACACATGGACCAAAATACATCTGCAAAAACCAAAGCTGCAAACACCACAGTTGGAAAATGAATCTGCAAAATACATGGACCAAAAACCATCACAGAATAAAAAATGCAGTCAAGCTATTTGCTGATGTGGACTAAAAGAGACTGATTCAATAGGGAAATTTGCAGTCAATGCATTGGTAATAGATAATGAAATGATTGGACAAGCATTTCCACATGGGTAAGAATATTAGTGTCATTCAATACACTATTTTTTTCAACTCAATCTGCAAAAAGGGTGAGAATCTTATGTCTAATTGTAGTACCAAACCCTTTCACAAGGTGTTTATATACATGCATAATCACAATATAATTTTCATCTCACATTTCTAACTAATCCTACAACTGCAAACATGAGCTCCAACAAAAAACTAGGTATTGAATCAATCTTTTTATCTCATTTCTCATATCTTTAAATAACCATTAATTTTATTTTCTTTTTTTTGGTGCAAAAATCATAACAATTTCCAGCAATGATGACAAAGGTAAAGAAATTATCACAATTTCCAGCAGTGATGAATCTGATACAACATCTCCAATTTCATGGTCTAACTACTTTCCTAAGGTTGATGCTGACAGATTCAAGGTTGAAGGTAGCATGAATCCAAAGCAAGACTTTGCTGATCGGATTAAGGTGTTAGGGTGAGAATCTTAAGTCTAATTGTAGTACCAAACCCTTTAGTGCCACCTACTTTTATTCTCAATCCACCCTCTTTATTTATTCCCTCTCCACTATCATTTGTCTCATTCTTTTTGGACTTTACCTATTTTCCATTCACATTTTTAAATGGGCTACTATTTAGCCCAGTAGCTTTGACCTTTGGCCCACTGTCATGTCTAAACACAGGACACTTTCTCCTACATACAACCTTAACCCTTTTTTTATCATTCTTCCAAGTATACAACTGCCTTCTAGTTGCTACAGCTTCAGCAATAACCATTTTTGTAACTTCTTTTTTATTCCCAAATTGTCTCCCCATAAAAA
This sequence comes from Chrysanthemum makinoi, assembly GCA_910596185.1. NCBI lineage: Eukaryota > Viridiplantae > Streptophyta > Magnoliopsida > Asterales > Asteraceae > Chrysanthemum > Chrysanthemum makinoi. The sequence goes on from OU343222.1 coordinate 351,578,982, forward strand.
ATGTTTCATTACTACTACTTGGATTAATAGAATGCTTATCATGTTCCCTTCTTAGCTTTGTCAATGCTCTCTTTCTTGTATCAGTGCTACTATCATAACCCCTTTCATTACCACTATCACTCTCTGTGTCAATAATACGCGTACAACGCGCATTCAGGGTCAAAGGAACTCCCTTTTCGTCGAGCAAGTTTTTCAACACCCTAGGCAGTGAACCTAATCGTTGTAGTGTAGTATCAGGGTAAGCCTCGGGTATTAGTATCGTTCTCTAGGGGAATAGGAATGCTAGTGAGAAGTTACTACGCTAAGGTTGGGGTTGAGGAAAATTATTTTTTATCTTTTTATATTTTTTAGAAAATTAAAAGGTATAAATCTCTGGGTATTGGATTTGGGGGGTTGGTATTTCTACCGATTTCTCTACTATTATCTATTCTAATTAACTAAGCTAAGGGGTAGTCTATGTCTAATTGATGTGTGCTCGTATGATGATTAAAGATGTGTTTACCTAGATGCTACTACTCCCTAGTTATCTCCTATTGATGGTTTAATTGTCACGTCCTTATTCTTAACGCGTTGTGTCTTCTAAGGTCGTAGGGTATGCGTTTTTCCCTAACTCTTTGAGGCTACCTTAAGGTTATTGCGTACGAAATCTCTAGGATTCATAAACTAACTCTAAGGTTATCTTTGGATGTTTAGCCTACAATAACTCTAGGTGATTATAAACTAATGTTCACAAAGATTACTCAAGCATTAAAAACACAACGAATAACCTATCGCAATCCTAGGTCAATCACAATTAAGATAAGAGACAACCAATCAATATTCAATACCTAGGTTTCATAGATCTAAGCAAACACACAAGTAAATTAGCCGGACATGGAAAACATGCAAGCATACACACATACAATTGAAGACAAAATTGAATCAATAAAGTAAATTACTTATCTTGTTGTAAAATAGGGTATGAGAACCCTAAGATACTGCCAAGACAGCCAAAATTCGGTTTTAGGTTTTACTCCACAAAACTACCTCTCTAAAAGTCTAAAAATTCGAATTCTATATATAGAGTTACAACATGCGACAACGTCACTCTTTAAATGTGACGCCGTCGGATTGCCGCGATTAGGGTTTCGTCTTGACCACGTCAACCTTGTGACGGCGTCACCTTATGGTTGTGACGCCGTCTGGATCTGAATCTAGGCCGTCTGAGTTGTGACACCCTACTCTTTAAAACCTGATGTCGTCGGGTGTAAAATAGCAATTTCGCTACTGAGTCGTCACAAATTTGGAGCATGTTGCGATGGCGCCGCCTCTAACTCTGACGCCGTCACCTTCTATTCCAAAGAACTTGAGTGTCTTGATCTTGACTTGGCCATTTTCTTCATATATTCACGCCTTTTCGTCCAAATAAGTGTCATTCCAACAATTTGCCTTGAAGAGACCTAAAAAGTGAAAAGGAACGAAATTAAGCAGTAACGGATATAAAGGTGGTCGATTAAGGGCTTAAATGACCCCTCAAAAGTGTACCTTTTAAATCCTTATCAAATATCCCTACACTTGGTATTTGCTTGTCCTCAAGCAAATGTGCTTTTGGCCAATTAATTTATAAGTTAGGGGTCATGAAGCATTAGTTTAGAACAATTCACAACAAGTATAAGCCCCGCAAAAGTCATAACAAGCACATAAATTACATACTAGCACCTCACAAGTGGTGTTTGGATACTCTCATCTCTCGGGTGTATATGAAATATATCAATTTGGAAATGGAAGATAAACACCCATTAACCGGTCCTAGTACATAGATTACCATAGGCTTGAGACTAGATCAAACCTCCATCGCTTTGGCGTAAGCACCTAGGAAAAACTATCCAAGAGGTCCTTTAAAGGGTTATAACGTTAGGCTTACGGCAGGAAAACAAAGGGTTTGGTGGGATAGGCGATTTAGTGGTGGCAAGTCAAAAATCTTTATGTTACAAGCATGAGAAGAATGGCGTTGCTAAGCCAAGACTCGACACTCTAAACTCTAGATAACTTTGAAATAAACAAACATAAATTTAAAGATAGATGTAGGATGGTAGCCCGTATGTTTTTTTTTTTCATTTTTTTTCTTCATACACTTTTACTCTACCATCCTCTACGATAACATCAAAATAATAGGGATTTATAGGCACATCCCTACACTTGAGTTTTTATTATTCTAACACTAATTTGACCCGAATTGAAAAGATCAAAATACTTGGAGTACATTATTACGTAAACAAAGGGAATTTGAATTTAGCATCCCTTCCCGTCACTTCATAAAGTTTTACTTTTCCCATGAGTCCCAATCGTCCTAAAACTGTGTACAAAGGATATGACTCGACTTAGAAACTTATGCAAGCAACTAGATAATTGAACTAAGGGTTTAGTATGATAACAATAATGCACTAAAAGTGAGTGCATACAAGGTAGGCTAAGGCGATTTGGGTGTACATTTGGGGGTGGATTGTAAACAATGCTCTTCATTGATATTTCGGAACACCAAAACATCACGAGAACCGCTAAAAGGATAGGCTCTTAGGGGTTAACTAGGGGTATCGTGTACTAAAGATGAGTACAAAGCAAGGGTGTGGGGAAATTACTCAACCGATGTGGAAGAAGTAATTATAATACGGGTATCAAACAAGGGTTATCATAATGCCTCTTATCATTTAGTTATTCCTAACTACACAAGTGTAGTCTCACTAGCGATCTCGGAATGCATCACAAAACAAGTTCTAGAATCTATTATACTACCGGTACACTCTCGAAGCATTAAAGAGGAATGCTTTAATTCCTACAAATCTAAGGGCGATCCTCACATTTTGGGTGGAATTTAAGTGGTAAAGGTTTTGTGCTAGTCATATAACTTCCTATCCATGAGACGCTTTATTAAGACTAATGGTCCACTCCTACATGTCATGAAAAAATTTAAATTTGGTGTCAAAATTACCCTAACCGATATTTCTCATGGTTTATTACACAATTGAAATTAGACAAGGCAAATAGTCAAGGATAAGCATAGTTTTAAAGTTCTCGTTTTATTTTCCCTTCCTACACTTAAACTGAACATTGTCCCCAATGTTCCCCGAAAGTATCAAAGTTATGATAATGGAAGGTAATTAATAAAAAAAGAAAATAATACTCCCTTGATTAGCTCGGTAGGATCCGTGTGAAGTAGTGGTTAAATTCTTCTTCAAGAAGAATGTATGCGTGAAAAGCTCCATCCAATCTTATGTATCTTCTTCTTGATAAATAAAACCTGCACACTTGAAGAAAACAAACGAAACCTTCATGTAAAATCGGCGGTAACACTATGTATGACTCTACTAAACTAGGATATAATGCTTGTGGAATGGATGTTTGCAGATTTTCCGAAAATTAAGACCGAGAAATTCCAAAAATTTATAAGTAGCACGTAAAATGAGAAAAAGTAGTAAGCTATTTCTACTCCTCCCGACGCCGTCAGTTGCGATCTTGACACCGCGTCAGTTATCATGACGAAACCGGTCTGGGTTTTCGGAAAAATTCGAAAATTTATATCTTTAGAATCTGAAAAAAATTTCTGCAAAACATTCATTATGACTCGATACAAGCATTTGACTCTAACAAACACACATGTATATCTTTTTAATAATCGTAATTCTCATGGCCACGTTCTTTTTAAAAACGTGTTTAATCCTCCCTACACTTATCCCTTTTGTAAAAAACCTTTATATGTAATTAAGACGAGGTTAAAGACAAAATAAAGCATTTTCACAAATTCAAACATGAGAATAAACAATCAATAAAAGAAATGCGACACACAAACAAAACAATTAAGCATGGGTTGCCTACCACGAAGCGTTTTTTTTATTTATGAGTCTTGTAGCTAGACTCGAAGTCGTGCCCATACGTGGTCTCGTTTTTCATTCTCAATGAAAATTCTATTATATTGACAAAATTTTCATCGACTCTATACCTAGGCCCTAGGGTCAAGCAGTCCTTATAGTAAAGTCTCCTTTTCTTCCACATGAAGTTCAAACCTTTTTCAACATCGTCTTCGCTTTTTTCCTCAAAAGCTCTAATGTTGTCTCGTTCGAAAAGGGATAAAGGCCCATATCCATTCGTCTTCCAAGGCATCCTATAAGTGATCTCATCGTTCCCTTTCTTAAACCTAACCGTTCTTTCAAACTTGTTATGGCTCATTTTAGACTTTTCAACAAACAGTTTTCCTAGCACTACTTGGGATAAGCTATAGTCAATGACACATCCGATGTCTTCAAGGACCACAAAATCAAATAAGTAGGTGAAATTTCCTATAAAGACGTGTACATCTTTGACTCTTCCCACAAAGTTGCAAACCCCACCTGGACACTTAGGGTCTCTCCTAATCTTAAGTCGCTCATTCATAATGTCATTGTAAACAGCTGATGACATCACATTAATGGGAGATTCCGTATCTATATAAGCATGCTCGACATCCCTATATCCAATCATACAAGGGATTTTGAGGTTCCAAGGATTTCCTCTCCTAATCTTTGGGCATATCCTAATGATGGGTGATTGGGGATTGTCGATTATGTATTAATGGTAAGCAACCTCTTCCTTAGTGGGGTAAAGATTGAAGTAAGCACTATCCTCCTCATTCACATTTTTATCCACTAAGCCATTATCCTAATTACTGCTGATCATAGAGCCAACAACAGAGGGTTAACCATTTTCTCAACAAAGATCCCTAATTGTACTGTCAAATACCTTTTGCAAATCTTGAAGGTCGTTATTTCTACTCACATAACCGCTTCGGCAATTGTTGGTCAGTGGGTTGGGGTTTGAGTGAAAGTGATTTATTTGGTGGTGGGTTGTTGTTTGATGAGTTATCACCCTCCATAATGAAAAGTGATGGGGTTACTAACAAAGATCACGAAGAAGGGGGATAGACTACGAGGAAGCTAAAAATGAGAAAAAAGCTTACTTGATAGGAATCAAGCAAGGGAACCTAAACGAGGTGGAAATCATACTAGCTATTCTATTCGGCAGCGCCAAAAACTTGATACGCGCGCTCGGGTCAAAGGAACTTCCTTTTCATCGAGCAAGTTTTTCAACACCCTAGGCAGTGAACCTAATCGTTGTAGTGTAGTATTAGGGTAAGCCTCGGGTATTGATATCGTTCTCTCGGGGAATAGGAATGCTAGTGAGAAATTACCACGCTAAGGTTGGGGTTGAGGAAAATTATTTTTTTATCTTTTTATATTTTTTTAGAAAACTGAAAGGTACGAATCTTGGGGCATTGGATTTGGGGGTTGGTATTTCTACCGGTTTCTCTACTATTATCTATTCTAATTAACTAAGCTAAGGGGTAGTCTATGTCTAATTGATGTGTGCTCGTATGATGATTAAAGATGTGTTTACCTAGATGCTACTACTCCCTAGTTATCTCCTATTGATGGTTTAATTGTCACGTCCTTACTCTTAACGCGTTGTGTCTTCTAAGGTCGTAGGGCATGTGCGAATGATTCATCCAATAAAGTCCCCGTAGCAAAAGTGACCTTGCAGTCGTCAGGACAACCGCTCCTCATGAATACCGTCTCTGTTCGCTCAAACCAACGAGCCAACTCAGTTGCTCCTTCTGTTCCTTTGAAAAAGGTGGGTTTACAGTTTATGAAATCTTTGTAAGTACATCTGCGAGCTATATCGCCTCGCTTTCTCCGCTTGGCCCGCTAGTACTTCCAGAGCGGCCATTGCTGCCGCTGCCTCTCGAGTGCTGCAGCAACACTGTCTGCAACTAGTTTTTGGATATCAGCTTCGGACATAGCGGGTGCTGGTGTTTCGGTGGAATTTCTTGTTCGCGCCATATTTCTATTAATGCCACAAGAAAATATATTTAGAATGATCATGTTATGTTATAACAAATAACAAGGTAAATGTGTAGAAGTCATAACAAAATAACCACAACAAATAATTTCTTATAAAACCTTTATTGATACCATAACATAGCATAATATTACAACCACATATAGCCATAAGTAACTTGTTAATTTGTTGTACAACAAAAGGGATACAAGTGTCTTATTTATGCTACATACTCATGGCTAACACATAATACAAAAGCTAATAGGTAAAGGTTTAGTCTAGTGGTTTCCAGATGTTCCTCAAAGGCGGCTCTCAAGTTCTCTGATCTTGTTGTGAAGATTCTGTATATACTCCCATTGTCGGACCCGAGTATCTTCCATCATTATCTCTAGGGTGGTAATTCTGGAGTGAATCCTCGTGATATCATCACTTTGAATCATCATTATATTTGACATCGTCAAATCATTTTGATATAACAAAGGGATGTCCTGATTCATCTGTCCGTGATGTTGCTCCAGACTATGTGCCTTTTCACGGGTTTCTTGTAACTCTGCTGCCAAGGTGTCTAACTTTTGCCTCGTGGTTGCTTGCTTAGTAATTAACTCCTCCACTTCTCCCTCGATTCCTTCTATGCGTTCAAGTGGTAACTCATCGAGGTGTCCTAAAGCAGTATCAATTTGTTCCTCGTGTCTTTCCATACGTGCTGCGAGTGTAGGAAGGGTATGCGGTTGGTCCATTGCTGCTTGCGAACTTTCTCCCGTCTCGAATACCCGTGGTGGAGTAGGGTAATCAGGAGTTGGTGATCGTAAAGCATTGTACCGGGCAACTATAGCTCTCGCCTCCTCTTCAAGATCATATGGCTGAGATGGAGGGGTGAAATCTGTAGCTGAGGGCGGATCATAATCAGTTTCCTCCTGTGGTGATTCTTTTTTTTTATGGTGAAATTCTTCTTCGCCACTAGTGGCAACGAAGTTCTTAGTAATTAGCAAGGGGGAAGGAAGATCTCCATTCATTTCATTCATTTAGTGCCCGCGGTGAGGCGCGACCCACAACAAACGAAGGGGGAAAGCTTGCTTTGCTTGCTGTAGCCCTATTTTGAGGCTTGGTAAGAAGCGTAAGCTATTGTTGTAGGCTCGAGAAGGGTATCTCCTGCTCAGCAATAGCATCCAGATGTGGTGATGAAGGGGGTGGTGAAAATGCGGGAGGTGGCGTAGGTAACATGTACGTGTGTGGTGGAGGCATATGAATTGTCCTTTTCCGTGCCCTTTCAAAGGTTCTCCTAGGGCGGTCCTGTGGTGTGTTTGACGGTGGTGATGGGTCTGAAGGTGTTAATGGTGTTGATGACATGTGGACACATGATCGAACAGGGTGTACACTTTTTCGGGGTGTGTTCATGTAGGTTGTACCATAAGGATGATAACGGTATGCCTCCATGAATGGTTCTGGTTCGTAAGGCTCTAGCACTCGAAATCTCCTTTGTCTAATAGGTGAGGGTGATGCGGTGACTCGTAAGATGAGGAATCGGGTCGATGGCTCGTCTCAAGAAATGTACCATGTTCCCTCCTAGCAACCATATATGGATCGTTAGGAAATGGAGCGATATCAGGTACCACCGGAACGTCCTCCGACTCCGTAGTGTGCCTGGATGCTGGATCAATATCAGGTACTACTGCGAACTCCTCAAATGGTTCCTCGGAAGGATCAGACTCCATATCTAAGGTAGTCCATCATTTCTTTAGTTCTATTAATTAATTGTAAATGTACTTTTGGTATATTATAAAAAACTAGCATTGTACCCGCGCAATGCGGCGACGGCTATTTTGTGACTAAATTTATGGCGAACAAATGTTTTTCATTTATATGTTTTAATAACAATAACTTTATGTATCTTAATTTCCAGTGAGTTACATATTTAAATTATTACACTCGGCCTTATTGATGATGTTTTATATATGTGTGAGAGAGATATAAAATGGTTTGTGTGTATTTATTTAGTAGATGCAGACATGCAGTTATATATTTTTAATAATCATTATTGATAATAATGATTTTTGACGGTTACACGTTTTTAATAATGGGCTTTGAAAATTGTATTTAATTTAATGTGATGTATTGATTTATAAGTCTTCCTTTTATACTAAGTGTGTAGGCTTATTTTTTAAGACTTCTTTTTTAGGAAACGCCTAAATACATTATAATGTAGTTAAGATACAAGTGATAAATAATTAATTTAATACTTCAAAAAGAATCTTAAAGCAATTAATGCTTGTTAATCTTAAAAAGGTTGAGTCGTAGAATAGCAATGTACTTTTTCAAGTGTCTCGTTTTAGTACATGTACATTTTTTAAGTTGTAGAATAACAACATACTTTTGCAAGTGTCTCGTTTTGATACGTGTACTTTTTTTTAAGTTGTACAATAACAATATACTTTTCAAAAATATTTCAATTTAGTACGTCATACTTTTCATAAGTGTTCCAATTTGGTACGTCGTACATTGCTATTATACAACTTAAAAAAATACACGTACCAAATTGAAACAAAAAATAAAAATACACTACATAAAATAAAATAAAAAATAATACATTTAGAAAAGTATATAGCTATTTAACGACGTAAACCCATTCTTAAAAGTTAAAACATTCAAAATAATCCTAAAATAGTGAGCCTACACAAACACCCCCCTTAAACAAACTCACTACACCAAATCAAAACTAGTCGTGACAGGCTGGTCCAGTTACTTCTCTTTTCCCCTATCTTTCACAAACACAAAACAATCATTCATTCATTCAAACCAAAACAAAATGAGTGTAATCGAACTCCTAACTCGAGTCGACGCAATCTGCAAAAAATACGACAAATACGACGTCGAAAAGCAACGAGATCTCAACATCTCCGGCGACGACGCCTTCGCTCGTCTCTACGCTTCCGTTGAATCCGATATCGAAACTGCACTTCAGGTGACGTCATCATCACTGTTATTAGATCTGTTTTTTTTTTTATTAAGTTAGGGTTTTAGGTTTTGAATTGGTGAATTTGTTGTTGTGATTAGAAAGCGGAGACGGCGAAAAATGAGAAGAATAGAGCTTCGGTTGTGGCGATTAATGCCGAGATTAGACGGACCAAGGCGAAGTTGATTGAGGAGGTGCCCAAGCTGCAGCGCTTGGCGATGAAGAAGGTATATGAGTTTTGTGATTGGTTTTTTTATTAGTTTACGGTGATAATGTATTAGTTTACGCTTAACTGCCAGTTCCTAAGAACTCCACCCGCAGTAGACCACAAAACGCGTTGTGTCATTGTAAGGCGAATGTTATCTTATGAGCCCAGCATCTCTCCAGGCCACAGCCGATGTGGGATTTGCCTAGGGTGTTACACCATTAATGTATTTAGATGCGGATAGTGTGCTTTACTGCATTAGATGTAAGCGTAGTTTAGTGGAGAGTAACTAATGTTGTGGATTGGTAGGTTTATGTTTGTGTTATGGAGCCTGAATAGACGGTGTAATTTGATTAAGTTGATTGTTCGAGTGAGCTAGTGGTTGATTTTCTAAGCAGGAAGTAGATGATCAAGGAGAAATGTATAAGGTTAACTTAAGTAAGGGTGTGTTTGTTTCATTAAGATGTTTTAGGTCTGAATCTGACTACCACATCTTACTGGTAAGAGGTGGTTAGAAAATCTAAATCTGAACGAAATAATGTTGTTTATTTCTGTATAATTGTTCGAATGATTTTAAGTGCTTGTTTTTACAATTTGTTTATTAAACCAACGCAATGCGATAATAAGTAACTTATGTAAATATGAAACAAGACTTTTTATCATAAATATAAGATAGTTACTAAACAATCAAATATATTATATAAAGTTTACAAAACAAGTAAGAGGCAGTAAGACAAGTCCCCCACCTCTTACTGAGTAAGATGTTATATGTTTAACTGGGTCTTACTCAAAAGAAAAAAACAAACAAGCAAAACGTCTGCCCTCCTCTAAGAGGCCTAGTAAGACCTTTTTTTAAAAAACAAACACACCCTAACTAATGTTGTGGATTGGTAGGTTTATGTTTGTGTTATGGAGCCTGAATAGACGGTTTAATTTGATTAAGTTGATTGTTCGAGTGAGCTAGTGGTTGATTTCCTAAGCAGGCAGTAGATGATCAAAGAGAAACGTATAAGGTTAACTTAAGTAAGTGTGTAAAGTGTAGTTTTTTTTAGGTTATGTGAATACTTGATAGTTAAATAACTTAAATGTGTGCCCGGTGTTTCTTCTGGATCATTATTAGTTAGGGTTTCTTCTCAGATTTAGATGCGGATCGTGTGCTTTGCTGCTTTAGTTGATTGTTCGAGTGAACTAGTGGTTAATGTATTTAGATGCGGATAGCGTGATTTAGTTGACTGTTCGAGTGAAGTAGTGGTTACTTACCTAAGCAGGAAACGAATAAGCTTAACTTAATTAAGCATGTAAAGTGTAGTATTTTTATTTTTAAGTTATGTGAATACTTGATAGTTAAATAACTTAAAAGGTATGGCCGTATGGCGAGATCTCGGTGTTGGTTTTTATGGTTTAGGGTAATGTAGTATGCGTATGTGTTGTATGAGTTTTGTGATTGTTTTTTATTAGTTTACGGTGATAATGTATTTTGATGCGGATAGTGTGCTTTACTGCTTTAGATGTAAGCGTAGTTTAGTTGATTGTTCGAGTGAACTAGTGGTTAATTATCTAAGCAGGAAACGAATAAGCTTAACTTAATTAAGTATGTAAAGTGTTTTTTTTAGGTTATGTGAATACTTGATAGTTAAATAACCTAAATGTGCGCCCGGTGTTTCTTCTGGATCATTATTTGATGATGAAATATAGAAAATAGTTGCAGTGTTTAAGGATCTAGTTTCAGAGTACCATGATCCAATGACTAAGAGGTTGCAAGAGTTCCCTAATTTGGATAATACAACAATTATACATTAATTCTAGTTGGGAGTCAGGGATAGCCGGCTGATTAGCAGTCTATAGGCAGGGACCTTTGGATTAATGGTAGTGTGGATAGGTTACCAAATGACTAAATTTTAGCTTGAGTTGAAGTTCGGCAGTCATTATAATCCGGAAGAGATTGATTTTGGTGCTCTGAAGTTGCGGCTGTGTCTTATCTAGTTCAAGTTGTTTTGTTGCATTTTAGTTGTTGACTTGTACTCTTATTAAGAAAATCAGAATTGATATTAATGAGGCATGTGCGAATGATTCATTCATTGGTGAATTATTTTGGCAGTCAGTTACAACACATCGAGTAATCCTGCAGCCTTGCAAAGTTTTATTAACGTGGTTAACTATTTGTTCACTGGCTTCCCATGATTATGACCTGATCAATGATCCTGAACTCCTTCAACCTCTTAGGGCTTTGCAAATTTCAAACGGTAGGAATTTTTACTAGGAGCTATCATGAATAGGTTCCAAGTTCTGAAACTATTGCTCTAGTAATTGTGTTACAGTTCAAAACAGTCCAAGTTTGTTACTGTGGAAAGATTTAGAACAGACCCTGTATTGTCCACAAAAACAAGTGAACATGTGCGCAAGTCAGTGCCTGATAATTAATTGTGTAGTCCTGTAATGCTCAAAGATCATACAGTGCTCTTCATAGTTTCCTAGGAGATACTCATATGAAGTGTTGGAGCTACCTATAAAAGGGGGGTGACCTCTCATTTTAGCATCTAATTCAGGAATCAAGAAAGAATGAATGAATAATGGGCCTCTATATTCTTCTTGGTGTTTTCGTGTAACCATTATCTAATGTCCTCTTACCTGATCTGGTGTCCAGCTCATCTTGGTAGCAAATACTTCTAGGTGGCAAAAGTTAGATTAGTATGTGTATTTTGCTGCACAAAGTATTATAATATTTTGTATGCCCTATTTGATCTGTGTTGTACTAAGTGTTAAACATCAATTCCATAACAGGTAAAAGGACTTGCTCCTGAAGAGTTTGCAGCTCGTAATGATTTAGTTCAGGCACTTCCTGATAGGATTCAAGCTATACCTGATGGGGGTGCTGCTGCACCTAAACCGTCTGGAGGAGGCTGGGCAGCCTCCGCATCACATAAAAATAATAATATCAAGTTTGATTCAGGTGATTATTTGGTTCTGTTCCATTAGTGAATATCATGTCTGATTATGTGGTGGTATGTTTGTTTGTACCCTTATGTTTGGCTTTCTATTGATGCATGTATTTCATAGATGGACGATTTGATGATGATTACTTCCAGCAAAGTGAAGAGTCAAGCCAGTTCAGGAGTGAGTTTGAAATGAGAAAAATGAAGCAGGCATGTTCTTGTATTCTCTGTTCTACTTATTAAAATACTAGAGGTGGTAAAATTGGCTGGCTGGGTAACAGGTAAAAATGGTTCCGGTATAAACAGGTAATTTTGTGCGGGTTGAAATAACATGCTGAGTCGGGTTTACCTAAAACCCAAAAGGCTTAAAAAGATGAATAGTTTTAGTGTAAACTATGATCACAAAAGTTGTATCACTTCAGTGATAACCTAATTGTACTTCTATAAAATGATTTAGTAACTCATTTGAATTAAATACATTTTGGGCGACTCTCGACCCTTTCGACACCTTCTTAGGTTACTCTTAAGCTCATTTAATATTACCCGATGGTGTGTAATATATAAAACATAACACAAATTGACCCATTCACAAGTATATTTGTTGAATAGGCCACCTCTATAAAATACTTCCACTGACATTCATCATTAACGTTTCTATATGTTTCTATCTTGTATAGGATCAAGGCCTGGATGTGATATCCGAAGGTTTAGACACATTGAAAAACATGGCACAAGATATGAACGAGGTTTGTTATCTTCTAAACTGCATCTCGCATTAAAACAATAACACAACTAATCTTGTATACTTCATAATGTGTGCAGGAAGTAGACAGGCAGGTTCCCTTGATGGATGAAATAGATGACAAGGTTGGAAAAGTTTTCCCTCATTCTAGTAACTTTTAAACTGCTGTGATTATATTGTTAGTCTAAACATTTTTTACAATTGTGATATTTCAGGTGGATAAGGCTACTTCAGACCTTAGGAATACAAATGTTAGACTTAAGCACACTGTTCATCAGGTAATTAAATGGAAACATGAGATCATATTTTGTATTGGGGTTTTCATGACTAGTTCTAACATTAATATTTCCTTTTGGTTTCTTTTACGGCTGACAGCTGAGGTCTAGTCGGAACTTCTGTATTGATATTATACTGCTTTGTGTAATTCTGGGAATTGCAGCCTACTTGTACAAGTAAGTTCAACACCTTATGTTCCGTGTACTGCATTGTATTCTGGTTACCTACATGACCAAACCACTGGCGTTTGTTAGCTGCTTGGATTATTTCCCATAAGCTTTAAGCATCGAATTATACGTGGAATGATTTTTATTAAGAATGTTTTCTCGGTAATATATAGGCTATTAGTAAAGAAAAGATGTAATATGTATAGCCAGTATTGAATAATATTTTTTTATACTCCGTAGTAATTAATGGTACTAGTCTCCGCCTCTAAAATCTTGTATGCAATTTTCAGCCTTGATAATTGATATGATTCAAGTTGCACATCATTTTATATCATTAGTCTCATATCAACGGTGCGTGAAGAAAATAAGATATTCTTTTTGGTAAATGATTTGAAAAGTGAAAATGGGGTCGCATAAGACAAATGGAATCTTGGTTCAACTATTTTCTGGAAATACTCAATCGTCTTTTTTTATCTCGTATTCTCGTACAGTTAAATAAATAGTTCATAACTGATCATTTGATCTTTAAATGTACAAACAAGTTACTGCTCCTGATACAAACAAGTTGACTAATCCGTTGACCTTATTAACTTGCAGTGTTTTGAAGTGAAAGTTTGTGAACATAATGAAATTCTGATCTGGTTTGCTCTTGCGATGATCAGCGTTTGGTGTGCTCTTGAGTTATGTATGTTCTTACACTTAGACTTAAGTTTTCTTGACATTTTCATTTATGCTTTATATGTTTATTATGTGACATATATCTTCTAATTATATTAACGTATTATATTTTCACTTTCTTATTGTATCATTGGCCTATTGACATTCCTGAGGGAAATTATGGATGTGTGAAGGTGCTTTGTTCATATTGTTCTATTTCCTTTGTCTGCCATGTTTAATTAGTTTCTGCAGACGGTTATTGGATGATAATTTTGTTATTTTTATGCGTCCAACCTTTGTGTCTGCTTAGTCATATTTCTCGAAATTGGTTAGTAAATAATTTCTAATGAAATTTTTTTATTATAAATTTATCATTTTGAATGAAAAAATTTATGGTGGATTATGGTACAAACAGTTGATGCATTTCAGGGTAATTCTGGTAGGTAATAGCATCCACTGCAATTAATGACAAATCTCACAACACAATAACCACACTATTAGTTTACTTATGCATGTGGTAATATTTACATGAAGTATACAATAAAAGTATCTTATGATCAAACTATATCTATGGTTGCTTACAGAGCAATGTTCTTTTATGAACAGTTGCTCGGGAAGCAACCAGAGCTTATATAACACACCCATGTACATAATGTCTATATATTCACAAATAACCTTCTTATAACGGTCTTTTATCTTCGAGTCATTCCATCACCTTACATGAAGGTCAGGTGATTAAGATCTTCGTATGCCATCATATATGTACACATATCAGATGGATCTCCACCATATGAACTCATTGCATTTGAATCGACCACTAAGGAACCTGTGTTCTCATGTTGAGTTTCCACGAGTCTAAGCTTCTTGTTAGAGTCGATAAAAGGCAACTCTTGGTTCAATTCTTTTCGCTTTTTATCATGACTAATGGGACCATCAAACGGTTTTTGGAAGTTTTCTTTGTTGTTGGATGAATCAAACGAGTTTTTGCTTTCTTCAAAACTGACTGTAGAAGACATTGTGTCCATGGAAAATAAATCCAAGTGAGAATCGAAGATGAAAGGCAACATGGGACAATCTTTGAATAGGGTTTCCTTCAAAATTTCTAGCTTAGTGTTTGTCCCTATCGAATTTTCAGGTTCTGGAACACTTTGAGCGTATCTATCTTCACAAAGGTTTCTTTGGGTACAAGTCTTTTGTCGCACTCTACACAAAACCCAATCATCTAACTGTAACCACAAGAGCAAGAAAACCTAAAGCATATTAGTGAAATATTAACCTATTATGTAGGTTTTATTTACAAATTTATAGATTTTCATTTAGTAGGTTCTCTAGTGGAAGATTTGTGTAATTGAACTTGATTTCTCTTGCTTTATGAAGCAATATGTCGTTTGGTATATGACCTTAAACTGACCCATGGGATAGATAAGTAAGCTTGATTTTACCTTCCATGTTTTTATGTTTTGTTCAAGTATGTTCAACATAAACATAACTAAATCCTATAATATTGCTAGAGTGGTTGCTTTTTCAAACTATAACTTTATTATCGCAATCAGATAGTTGTTCTTTCAAAGATGCACAACATCAAGTATGAACAATTTTATCCACAAATTTAAAGTATGATGTTTTTTTTGGCTCGTTTAGGCTCACATGTCGTTTGGAATTGATCATTTTTTTTAAATTATAATGTTTTGGGAGAAGGAAAGGGTAAGATGATTTGAAACTAAGATATCTGTAGTTGAACTATTACACCTTGGAATGAGTGCCTTACCAGTATATTGTTCGCTTAAACTATAGTGTTTTTTATTTTTAATTAAATTTTTGTAAGGGTAGTACTTAATCATTAATCTGCTTGAGTTTCTAAAATCAGGATCATATTACATTTTTGCCTAAATTCTAGTAGTTTATTTCTTAGATTTTGTTTTTAAGAACAGTAGCTACTCTACATGATGTTCGGATAAAAAGACACATACCCTCATTGATTCTTTTGGCTTGCTTGAACTGCAAACAACTGAATCGAGTATTCTGTATTCATGCATGATCCAATCAGTCTTATGTCCTCTCGGTGGTCGACCTTTATAGAACACTAGAGCTTTCTTTACTCCAACTACCTTGTCCCCACGTGATCCCATAATAGGCCTATCAGTTCCTGTGGCTTTCCAGTACCCTGAACCCGCCATTCTATTAGGTCTCATTCCATTAGGGTACTTTCTATCTCTTGGAGTGAAGAAATACCATTCATCTTCTCCAAACAAAGCCTTAGCTATAACCAAACACAACAAAGCAACATAACTTAACATAAATACTAAGGGTGGCATTTCTTAACATGCGCATGAAAATAAACATACAAGGTTGGGTCTAAACGGGTTTTGGGTCATAAACGAGTTTAACGCCTGATCCATTCGATTAACGGGTCAGATGCGCTGAATAGGCAGACCAGACAGCTTGGTATAATATTTAAAAGTTTTAAATGGGTTAAACGGTTAACCCGCCAACCCATATAGATAAGCGGGTTACACAGGTCATTTAGGTTTATGTATATATGCGTTACGGTTCACAGGTTTGACCAGATTACTTAATCAGGTCGTGCCGACCTGCCAGTCCGAATCGGACCCTAATTGCACAATCCTTATTATGTGTAATAGATGAGTTGTGTGTGTGTATGTGTTAGAGAGAAAGATAGAAACTTACATGGAAGCTCCCATGGATTGTACTTGTAAAGCTCGATTTCAGCTATGATAAGAGCTGGTAGGACCATTGAAGTAACTTTCTTGTGCAAATAGTGTATAATAAGTTCTTCATCGCTAGGGTGAAATCTGAAGCCTGGAGGAAGTTGTGTCTCCATGGAGATCAAGATTTTGTAATCCCGTTTTTTCTTCTTGTTGATGGAGGGAATTACTAGGTATACCTTGAGCTGTAATTATATATACAACTACCGTATAGTATACATACGAACGTTTCTGTACCATGAATCATTTTATTTATTTATTGCAATTTGAACTTTCAAGAAAGGCGTATGAAAGCAACCTTTCTGTCGCTAAGCTGAATATTTCGTATGCATTCTTTGACTTCGAATGTTCAGACCTAGATTTTAGACGGGATGTTTTATCCCAGGAGTACCTAGAGTACAACTAGTACCGTCCAAGAAAAGACATGATTTCAGATATAATAAGAACGAAAAAGTCTCAAACTTGGGTTTTGTTGTTAGAATGGTGATCATAACAAGAATATTAGCTGAAGTTTCTTTCGCCGTATACAAATGTTTGCTGTCAAAGATTTTACATACCAAGTGTTTGGAAACTAGCAACACTTTTTTGGTGATTAAAATATTTGTAGGACTGGACGTGCTTAAGTAACTGGCACATCTGTGGTCTGAGACAAACTCGACATGCTTAAAAGTTGAAGACTGTGTATTCTAATCGAATTATTTTTGGCTAGTTGCTGACTGCAGTGTTTTTTTTTATACTGTATTGACAAGTTATACCAGTTTTAGCGTACAACTAAATTTATCACTCATCATATCTATGCATTAAACATCACTTCCAGGACATGTTTTCTGCTGATACGTTAAAGAAACGAGGTCATATTCTTATAGTAGCATTTTTTCCAATATTGAAAGATAATTCAATATTTTCGATAGAGATAAAGCTGATACCAAAATTTGTTCCTTTTGCTAGTAAAGTAATCTTTAGCAATCGTTGCTGGTGTCAATAGTAGTTTAATGAAATCAAGCGATGAATATGAGGAGAAAATTTGTTTGCACTCTAGATGAAAGATTCCGTTTTTTCCCAAGGTTTTGTATTACATTGTAGTTGTTATAACTTCCATTAGTAATAAAATTAAGAAAATGATAAACGTAGCTTTAGGACTATGTTTAATAAATTCTGACATAATTCTGACATGCATAAATTGTTTGTACTTTCAGAATAACCACCATCCCTGAATTTGAATTTAACTTCTCCCAGCCAACTAAATATACCACTCCTCGTTACATGTTTTTAATTATTAAACGTGGTCCTTAGGGCTATATATAGCAAAATCCATAAATTTATATAATTTTAAAAAAGTTTTACTTTTTTGTTAAGTTGTTTGGTTGAGTTTATTCATTTGAATTGATATCTTTCTAATTGTTGTAATTTTCTTCAACTATTTTGTTGAAATTTAATGAAATTTGTTTGTTTGCTAATAAAAATAGAACTGTGTAAGTGTAAGTTTCGGTTTTGTAAACAACGACTCCACTTCTAATTGAGTCAATTGACACCCTTGATATCGATTATGACAAATCGGTCCTTATGTACCAATAAGCTTGCATAAGGTGTTATGGTGGCCATCCGCCACAAGTGAAGGGTTGGGATCACACGTGAAGAGACCATGACGGAGGTGACATCTTGACATGCGAAAGGGGTTGAATTGGGGTTGGTTAGGTGGTTGGCTTCACCTAGTGAAAAAGAAGGAAAAAGTTTTTGTTTGTGAGTGTTTGTAGAGTATATTGTGTGGTATGTTTGTATTAAGTTGGGTATGTTATGTGTTTGGTTAGGTGGTGACTACTACATTTCTAAAAGTGATTATAAGGTGGTGTGTTAAAAAGTTGATGTAGTGCTGAGGTGGAGGTGGTCGTCGGATAATCATTACACCCAACCTAAACATAATGAAATGTTCGTTATATCGTTGCCGGGAAAATTGCTTAAGAATGAAGGTATCATGCGATTATAGTGATATCTCATTATTGAAGAAGACAAAAGTTGGATTGCGACCTCTAGAAGGTAGAAACACACCAGAAAGATGTCAAGAGATTAGTTATGGTCGAGGACCACCTGTGAATAGTTATATTAACCTCGACTTTGTATGAGTCTTTTACTTTTTTGATTATTGTAGGGATGACAAAATGGTTACAATGGTAGTCAAGTTCGTGGATATCCACTAGTGCTTGGTAGATAAAAGAACATGATTCATTCTCGTGTTTATGCATCCCAAATGGTTAAGGTTAAAAGCTGTGAAAATCCTGGATATATGATCATGGTGTGCGGAATTAATTCATACAAAGAAATACACAAAAACAAACGAAATGTGAATCATAATCTTGAAAGATATAAAGATGAAGTACATGAAAACGTAAATCACAATCTTCGACAAAATAAAAAAAAACTACAAAAATTCACCAATAATATTGCAAGAATGGTGATTTGCCAAGAGTATATTGAAGGTATTCATTCATATGAAGATCTTAGCAACGCACCATTTGTACAAGATTTTAAAGAGAACATAGCCAAATATTTACATTCTGAGTTATAAACATGTCAAAAGTTTGCACATCTACCGATGTGGGACAAATTCGACACTTCTTTTGGAGACTCCCTATTGCACTTACACTAGCTCCAATTTTGACATGTAAAGCAAAACGAATCTCAAGCTCAAAGAATCATATAAAGCTACTAAACAATGGGAAGTACATTCATGCATATAACATAATATAATATCATATGAGCAACAAACTTAATATACAATCTGCAATTTATTTAGTATTGCAATTAGTATTGTTGATTACTTCTACCATAGAGTTGCAAATAATTCATGCGAGATTGCAAAGCATATTCAACACCAAATCTCATTGTCACCTAACAAAAGATCTAACGACTTAAATTTCTACCACAAATTTTCCACTCAACTACTTTGTTTTTCAATCAAAGCAAGACTACTTAGAGGGCACGGTGAGGGAGCGAATAACACGCAAAGTTGCAACCATCATCACCAATGGCGCCGCCATTGCCTCACCATCTCCGGCGCCATTCGTCCGCCAAAAGCATTTCCGCCATTTCAATGGTCGACAAACGTTTTAAACGTTAATTAAATTAAATAAAATGAAAAAAAGTGGGACCCAATAACATGTTATTGGTGTGTTATGAAGGAGGGTGTTTTAGTTATTGATGTGTTATTGGGAGGGGTATGATGTGGCGCTGATGTGGCATACCAATAACGTGTTAAATGTTTTCACCTCACCTAGCCCTCTTAAACCTATAGCTTCAAGGCACGTCTAAAATGTCAAATGGAAACTGAGGAAACATGCTTACCAATGCCTTGCAATCTTGCATATCTAAAAAGACCTACACCAATTCACTCTATTTCGAAAAGGATTAAGAAAAATGTATTTATTACTGATTTGATTATTGTAAAAGCAACTAAAAGACAGTTTTACCTTTTGAGTATTAATTAATGATTTTATTTAACTTGGTAAATAATAACTTTGACCGTAGGTAGTACGGTAAACTTAAACTATTTTCATATTTATGTTTAAGCTTGAACAATTATTTGGGACAAACCAAAAAAGAAAGATGGACAACAATATTGAGACAGTAATTTATTGATCAAAAATAAAAAATACTCCTCTAATAATAACCCCAATTTCGATATCCACATACTAAATCTTGGTATGTAGCTCACTTGGTTTTTGAAGAGAGAATTTACGGTCTAACTTTTCAAAGACGACTAGACTTTTTGTTTAACATAACATCTGACACGGTGAATGTCATTGACATTCTGTAAATTATGATGATAAAAGATACATATATGGTTTGTTCGAAAGAAGATTTCAATTATAAGGGAAAGGAAGTCTAAAACGGTGTTTGTATTAGCATATTTACCAAATATGTAAATTTGGAAAAGCTTGCAAATTGATTTTTTCAAGCTTATAAGCTTTTATCAAGTTAAGCTTATGGCCTTAAGTTATAAAGTCGACTTGATAAGTTTGTTTATACGTCCAAAAAATGAAATGTTTTAGCTTATTTTTCATGCTTTGGGTATGTTTTTGTACATAACTTATGATTATTTTTTGAAAAAAATATGTTACTTAAAAGGGAAAATGATAAATTTAGGCATCAAAGTTGCCACGTTTTCCATTTCTGGGCATCGAACTTTTTTTTTTCCTATTGTAGCACTGAACTTGCCTAATTTTCTTTTTGTGACATTTAAAGTGTGATTTTGTGTCACAAAAGGAAAATTAGGTTCAGTGCTACAATAAAAAAAGTTTGATGCCAAAAGGAAAAAAAGTTCGATGCCCAGAAAAAAAGTTCGACCGTTAATTTTTTTTATTGCACGTTAGTCCTTTTCGCCTGTTTTAACCACCGTTATTATATTATTGCACCGTTAGTCCTTTTAGCGTTCGCGTTTTACGTCGTTCTTACGGTTTCGTCCGTTTTACTGCGTTTTCATCCGTTTTACACTTTTTCGTCCGTTTTTGCTGTTTAGTCGTTTTGCGTCGCTTTTGCGTTTTAAATTAAAGCTTTTACTGCGTTTTTAAATTACTGTTTTTACGCGTTTTTACGTTTTAGTCCATTTTTGCGGTTTCTTTTGTTTCTACACGTTTTGTTCGTTTCTACGTTTTTAGTTTGTTTTACATGTTTTCATTTGTTTTGCATGTTTTCGTCCGTTTTTACGTTTTCGTTTGCAAAAAGCTGTGCAAAAAGCGCTAAAACGCGGAAATAAAGCGCGTGCAAAACGGAAAAGCGTGCAAAGAAGGAAAAATGTGTAAAAGTGGACAACAGGCAAAAGCAAATGGGCAAAAACGATCAAAATCAGGCAAAAGCGGGCAACTAAACGTGCAAAAAGACTGAACAGCGTGCAAAAGCAGACCAAAAACGGAGAAATCGTAAAAGCCCGACGAAAAACGTGCAAAACCGGACGAATCAGTGCAAAAGCGGCGTGCAAACCGGACGCAAAAGCGTCTGCCAAAAGCGTGTGAAAACGTGCAAAGGACCCAGGATAAAACGCGAAAAGCGGACGCGTGTAAAACCGAAACCAGGTGTAAAAGGACAAAACCGTGTAAAACGAACAAAACCGTGTAAAAACATAAAAAGGACTAACGGTGCAATAAAAAATTAACGGTCGAACTTTTTTTCTCGGGCATCGAACTTTTTTTTTCGGCAGTGAACTTTTTTCTTCTGTCATTGAACTTGCCTAATTTTCCTTTTGTGACACAAAAGTGTGATTTTGTGTCACAAAAGGAAAATTAGGCAAGTTCAGTGCTACAATAGGAAAAAAAAAAGTTCGATGCCCAGAAAAAGAAAACGTGGCAACTTTGATGCCTAAATTTATCATTTTCCCTACTTAAAATATAAAGTTTGTTTTGAGATAAAATTTAGACTAGAATACACCGTTGGTCCCTAAACTTGTACCAAAGCATCATGATAGGACAAAACTCGGCTTTTTCATCGCCACAGGTCCAAAACATGGCATTTAAATGCCAAATTAGTCCTTTGACAAAGTCAAAGTCTGATTTTTGTTTTGTAGTCGAGGGTATTTTAGTCCATACACATTTATACTTTTATAACACATTTATATTTTACCCCTTCATCTTTCATCCTCGTCATCATCTCCGTTTCCAAGTAAAATGCAGCTTCACATATTTCACAAAAATAATCAGTATTTCTTAGCTTCCGCTCCATCTTTATTTACCATTAGGGGTGTTAATCGGTAGGGGTAGCAATTTCTGATCCGACACAAAACCCGACTTGAAATCGACACGAAAATTAAAAGGTTCGGGTTGTGCTAATAAATTTCGTGTGAGTTTTAGGTCGACCTATCTAACCCGCTTATTAAACAGGTGAGGTTTGGGTTGGCAATAAAATAAGCGGGTCGACCCGCCAACCCGTTTAACATGTTTAACTCGTGTAATGTGTCAACTTTTTATATAAAAAAGGGTTAAATGGGTCAACTTGAAACATGCTTAACCGATTCAACCGTTTAACATATTCAACCCGTGTAACCTATTTAACCTACCAACTCAAGTATATCTACGGTTTAGCTTCGGGTTATGTTTAAATAGGTTATGGTTGACATAGCTGATCTGATGATTTAAATGGGTCAGGTTTGGGTTGTGATTTTCCGACCCGCCAACCTGCCAACCCGACCCCGACCCGAATTGCCTCCCCTATAATCAGGTCGGTTTCGGGTCAATTTGGGTCGGGTCAAGGCTTAAAAAGAAACTCGAACCCGACTCTATTTGAATTCGGGTTAGTCAAGTTCGGATCACCCGAATATGAGTAAAATGATAACTAAATTGCTTATTTGTACGAGTTTACAATAGATAATTTATAAAAAGTATATTAAAAATAAATTAAAAAAAAAAAAAAAAAAAAAAAAAACTTTATTCGGGGAAAACCCAAGCTAGCCAAAACATTTTCAATTTGATACCCGACCCTATTTAATATTCATGTTACTTGAGTTGACCCAGCTAACATGAATAAAAATATTGACCGAGTAACTTGACCCGAATACGAGTCTGGGTCAAGTTCCGGTCAGATAAGCAGTGTTTACTTTCTTGAGTGTTTTTTACTTTTGTTTTAGTGAGAAAGATTGTGAGCTCAAAATCAAAAGGCCCGTTAAAGCTTCACTCTCTTTAAGAGTATCTACAATACATCGAATTTTTAAGAGTTGATGCATTTAATGCATTTGCTGCATAATGCAGTTAATAACTAAAGATTGGAGGAAGGATTTGAGGTTCACTATATCTTTCAACAAAATCTTTTCAAAAAGTTTTTGAAGCAATGAAAAAAACCTCTTAAAATAACTTTTTGTAATAATGAAAAGCTTTTAAAAACTTGATGGGATGCTTTAATAAGAAATTACTCTCCTCGTTTTGAAATTATTGTCCGTATTTTTTTTTAATGTCTTAAAAAGAATTGTCCATTTTTTATTTTTAGTAAAAAAAAAAAATTAATGAAAAAATATCTTATTTAAGTGATTGAAATTTATAGTGGTCTATTTTTATAAAATCTGTGTAATTTTTGTCTCCTAATAATAATTGAGACTGAGGGGGTAATTACTAAGGGAGGTGATTTGAATATTTTAAAAAATGATTGAGACAATCAAATTATAAGTATTTGGATATTTATACCTTTAAATTATTTTTTAGTTATGTTTATGGTATAAATACTAAACACCCCTATGCATTTTTGCGAAAAACTATAAGGGGGGTGGCAACACCTTCGGTATGCATTCAGTATGGGTTCATATCACACGAGCACACCATTGCCACTAGTGAGGTATGGTTCGGCATGGCATGGAGAGCGGTATACATTGCCGAATCGGCATTGAAATATTAAAATAAAATTGAGTGAGATATAGAATCATGGTTGCCATTAAAAAATTATGATAAAGTATGAGTGAAGTATAAGATTAGGTGAAATGATATTATTGATGATTGATGAGGTACCGCAATCTTCCATTTTCATGTTGAAAAAAAATCTTCCATTTCAAAATCTAATTCAAACCATCATTATCATCTCCCTTTGATTAAAATCCCACTTTTTTTCATAATCAACGACCCCATTAACCTCCCATCACAATCACCGCATAAACGGATGATGAACCCTAACCCACAATGACAATTCACTAAATACACCATCATCATCCACCACTACATTAATCCAATGATGTCATCATATAATAATAATAACTACAACACCGCTGGTAGTGGACAACAACCACAACAGCAAGGTTTATTAAAAACATATTTTAAAACACCTCAAGGAAGGTATAAACTTAAGCTGGAAAAATCACATCCTTCAGGTTTCCTTCATTTTGCTCCTGCCAAAACCGTTACTCAGGTTATCATTTAAAAAAATTTTTTTTTTTTAAGAGAATTGATACCTGCACCACATTTTTTGATTAATACACCACAACTTGTGCATTACAGTTTGTACCGTACCATACTGTAATGCACAAATTATGGTGCATTAATAAAAAAATGTGGTGCGAGTATCACCCCTGTTTTTGTAAAGGGGTGTTTGTTTATAGCGGGCTTACGGTTTATTTGGTTTTCGGTTTATGTTTTATAAGCTCACTTTTTGTGTCTTCTTTTGAAACGTTCTTATATAAGCCGAGGAAGACCAATGGAGCATTAGTCGAATGGTTGGAGCACTTGTGCTTGAGTCAATAGACCCAGGTTCAAGTCATTTACTTTATATAGGTACCCACCTCCGCAAAACCTATGGGCACACCGGAGAGACTTTGTGGAATAAGAGCTCAGGGGTCGGCTTGTGCTCACTCCAGTTGGTGCCCCACTAGGCCACGAGAGTTGCCAGAGCTATTCCTTGTGGGGTGGACAATGGCCGGTGCCAAAAGGTTATAAGCTTATATAAGCCAGGGAAGTTTCAAAACAAGCCACAAAATGTGAGCTTACGAAACATAAGCCGAAAACCAAATAAGCCATAAGCCTGCTATATAAGCCGAAACAAACACCCCTTAAGTACTTATTAAGCCGAAAAGTTTCATAAGCTCACATTTTGTGTCTTATTCGCCTTATATAGCGGGCTTACGGCTTATTTGGTTTTCGGTTTATGTTTCATAAGCTCACTTTTTGTGTCAACTTGAGACACTTTTCGACTTATATAAGCTTATATAAGCTAAGCCGAAAAAGTTTCAAAATAAGCCACAAAAAGTGAGCTTATGAAACATAAACCTAAACCCAAATAAGCCGTAAGCCCGCTATATAAGCCGAAACAAACACCCCTTAAGTACTTATTTTTAACTATTTAAGCATTAGTATACCTAGAAAAAATAGCAATCCCAAACACCCACTAACTGTCCTACTGCTATTTTCGCTAAACGTATAAGTGATCAAATTCTAATTAGTATGTGTGATAATTTTGATGTATTAGTTTGCCAACATTTTGCAATTAGCGATACTCTATGATGTTATTGTGGTTATAAATGTTCTCATTATTTTGAATTTAAAACAGCTCGGTGATAATTAACTTTCACTAAATCGTCATTGCATCAAAATGTAACTAACTTTCACTAAATTGTCATTGTATGTAGTTAACTAGTTTTTGACATTTGTTTAATGTAACAAACTTTTATTTCGTTACCAATGTTGTAAGTGACAGTGTTATGCTAGGTAAATGGCAACACCATTTTACCTACTATAGAATATCACTTGGATACATTGGTGACGGAATAAAAGTTTGTTACATTAAACAAAGGTCAAAAAATAGTTAACTACATACTATGACAATGTGGTAAAAGTCGTTTACATATTAACGGAATAGCAGTTGTATCCAAACACTAAAAACTGTTTATTGCTGCTTAAAAATGATTAGATAAGCACTCAAATAAGCAATCTACGTATGAACGAAGTGTTTGGGGTGTATACCGTCAAAATGTAGAACACATCAACTATTATTTATTGTATGAAACTATGAACCAAACTTTTTTTTTCCCAACTTTTTTGATGTAATGGACTTTATTTAGTTACCAATGTATGTAAGATTGTAAGTGATGTGCCACGCCACCATTTTACCTTACCTTATATAGGAGGTCACTTGCATATATTGATAACAGAATAAAAGTTTGTTATATCTAAAAAGGTCAGAAAAAAGTTTATAACATATATTGACAATGTAGTGAAACTTTGTTACGTTTTGATGTATTGCTAATTGGAAAATGTTGGTAACATAATACCAAAAGTGTATGAGTTTATAAGCTGGTAAACTTTAGGTTTTCCATTGGAAGCTTAAATAAAGTTCATAGCTTACTTAAATGGAAGATAAAATCAGGTGACTTTGGCGTGTCTTAAGGAGAAACCGACCCCATCATCCTCATCTTCAAGTATAGGAGTTGGCAGTGGTGTGAGATTAGCAGCAAAGTTATTAGGAGGGGGGAATGCAAGCAGGACGCTCGGTTTTGTTAGTGGTAATGGTGGAAACAAGGCTTTGAGCGGAACAACTAAAATTGGGCTATCGGGTATTTCAAATGCTGCTAATGGTTATATAAATACATCGAATTATGATGAGAAGGGGACTTATTTGGTGTTTAATGTTGGTGATGCTATTTTCATCAGTGATTTGAATTCACAGGATAAGGTACTGTATGTTAAGTTGGTTTCAACTTGCAATGTGTGCCTCCGTTTTAAGCGTTTACATAGGATTAGTTCTAAGGGGTGTTTGGATGTGCCTTTTAAAAGTGATAATGTAATCTTTAATAAACAAATTTAGATAATCGGTTGTTTATAACGGGCTGTAGATTATAATTATGGGTGTGCTTCTGTTCCTTGACATCATAAGAATCAAATAATTTGGTGTTAGTATGTGGGCACATTTTATTATCTAAGGAACAAATAGATAAAAATGACCTAAAGGAAATCTTTCCGAAAAAAGATTTACGTTTCGTGAAGTAGGATTAAAGGTCTCTTACATTAGGTGGGTAAATAGGTAATTTTGGTTTATACTTAGAAATCAGTTCTGCTGTACCTGGTATGCTGTTCATCCAAAACTTGTTTTTGCTACTTTAGATAATCAGTTACAATCTGCAAATCCAAACACCCCCTCAATAAAGTTGGAATATGATAGCATTAAAGTTTTTTTTTGCAGGATCCTATAAAGTCTATACAATTTAGCACTTCAAATCCCATATCCCATGCTTTTGATCCGGATGCCAAAGATGGACATGATTTACTCATTGGGTTAAATTGTGGAGATGGTATACTTTTCTCTGTAGTATTCTATCTCATTCGTTTCTCTAAAATCTGTTAATTTTCATGTGTTTTGTGAATTGTAGTTTATTCAGTCTCATTGAGAATGCAATTACAAGATGTTGGAAAAAAGCTTGTTGGAGCCCATCATTATAATAAAGACGGTTGTGTAAATAACAGGCAAGACCAAAACCTCTAAAAGCTTTTACACGTCGCTAATTACTTGGTCTTCATTTCTTCTCCGTTTATTATACACGCATTGACACACTTAATATAACTTGGTATATCTATATGCAGTCGGTGTACTAGTATTGCATGGGTACCTAATGGTGATGGCACCTTTGTGGTTGCACATGCTGATGGAAACATGTACGTGTATGAAAAGGCAAGTACTAAAATAAAATCAGAATCTGTACATGTTTATACATCTACACCGTTAATAATACTTTGTTATTTTCCAGAGCAAAGATGGTTCAAGCGATCCTTCATTCCATGTAATTAAGGAGCAAAATCAATTTTCCGTTTCACACTCGCGCAACAGTAAGGTACTGATAAACTATTAATTGGTCATGAAGCATTTATATGATTTTTATTTAAATGTATGCATAATATATCCTCATTGGGCAGAATCCAATTGCTCGATGGCATATATGTCAAGGTTCAATAAACAGCATTGCATTTTCAAACGACGGGGCTTATATCGTGACTGTTGGAAGAGATGGTATATAACGATAATTATTACTTATTTTGGTGGATTTTAGCTGCTTATTTTTCTAAACGTCTATATGTTTCTGATTCATTGCAGGTTATCTTCGAGTATTTGACTTTAAAAGTGAACAACTTATTTGCGGAGGGAAAAGCTATTATGGTGCCTTACTATGTTGCTCTTGGAGGTGAATATCTTATAGAAAAGTAACTAATATACCTTCTTTTTTTCTTAACTAATGATTAATGAATTTCGTTATAATTGACAGTATGGATGGAAAATACATACTGACGGGAGGTGAAGATGATTTGGTTCAAGTTTGGAGTATGGAAGAGCGGAAAATTGTTGCATGGGGTGAAGGGCATAGCTCATGGGTTAGTGGAGTTGCGTTTGACTCACATTGGTCAACTCCAAATACTGATGGCAGTGGTGAAAATATTGTATATCGATTTGGTTCGGTTGGTCAGGTACAACTGTCATTATTAGAAGTAATATGTATAAGATGGTAAACTCATTTTAACTAACGGCTTTTATATGCAGGATACACAGTTGTTATTGTGGGATCTTGAAATGAACGAGATAGTTGTCCCATTGCGTCGGGCTGCAGGTGGGTCCCCTACTTTGAGTAATGGAAGCCAATCAGCTCACTGGGACAATGCTGCTTGCCCAGTTGGTATTTTACAACCTTCACCAAGTATGAAAGACGTCCCAGTGATCACACCATTGGTGGTTCATCGTGTTGAGACTGAGCCACTATCTGGTTTAATATTTACAAATGAATCCATCCTGACTGCATGTCGAGAAGGTCATATTAAGGTCTGGGCAAGACCAACTTCGTCGAAAACTCAAGATTCAGTTTCTGAGAAAGCTTTATAAGTTAGCATGGCAGGCAATGATTTTGAGCTCATTTTTCTGGCTTTTTGGTGATGGTGAGTTTGTGAAGCATATAGGTGTTTTGTGCAGCTGATATATAGACTAACCAACAACAGGTGATGACGTGCTTCTTGCTGATGGGATAATAAGAAGACATTAAATAGTGAGTTGATACTTTACCTTGTAAATATGAAAGGGATATAAGTATATAACTAACAATCTTATGTCAACCCTCATCTTCTTAATTTATAACTGATTATTAGTAATCTAATAATACCCATACTTATGCCAGTGTAGTTCTTTACCTAGACTGATATTTAACATTTTGTTTGGTTGATGTCTCAAGTTATAAACTTAATATACAAACTACCTTGGTCTAGACGTTAGAGGTGTCAATATTGACGCATTTTTACACGTTAAGAATACATCTACCTCGCAGCAATAATTGCTAATGAACTCGTCACCCTTCGTCTAACTAGTATATTTTTATACATTCATCTTTAATGGCAAACGTTGATATGCATATATGAGAATTTTGTTATTTTGTACGCAACTTTTTTGTTATTCATACAACGCTTAAATTTGTTAGGTGCAAAAGGTTAATAACCGGTAACCTGAATCGGCCTACAACCGGTTGCCTTTCCATAATATAAGGGCATACATGACTCACTCAACGGTTGTGGCTATGAGGGTGCCAAAGATTGAACCATGGACCTTGTGCTTGTCAGGTGCAAATATAAGCATCATTTAAGGGATGATAGACATCTCCCAAACACCCCTTAAACAGCCAATTACAAACAAGCAGAAAGACAAAACTACCATACATGAGGACCGTAACAAAACCAGCATACTAAAACAATCTGTCTCTTGACATTCACCAAGAATTCACCATTTCACCAAAGCTGCATAAGATATTCCAACACTTAGACTATATTTCCTTTTTTAAGATTACATAGTCAACTCTTTGTAGCCTGCCATCCTCACAAAGAAGTTGCTAAGTCCTATCACAAGAAGGCTTCATTAAAGTGTAGAATCACGCTTATACCTATCAAAAGCTACATTTCCAAACTCCATCAGTGTATGCAACCTGAACAACAGCATCACACACCTCTGACAGAGAGGCATCACTTTTGACTAAGCTCTACCAGTATATCAAACACAGAACTCTATGGATATCTATATTTCCAAGGCTACATTTCCTCGTTGCAGGATTACTTTGATTACTATGTGCAGCTACCATGTCACACAAGGCAACAAAGTCCTATCGCAACTAGGCATCACCCTGGAAATAAGATCACATAATGTTCAACACACCCTTCCATCAGAGGATCCAAAAACATTTGAAAGGTCAGGGTAGTCCCATCTTTCATGACTCGCCCTACCTTTCACTATTGAATCCCAATTCCTGCACCATACCATGTACCACATTACAACCGCTAAATTTGTTATGCATACAAGTCCTTTTCAGGTTATTTATACAGTATGTTTGTTAATATACTCGTTGGCTCAACACAGGAAAACTAGTTAACAGTGAACTTATGAATTGTTTGTTTCAAATAAAATTTCCATGTGCTGTCAATAAACCAGTTAACAGTATATAAAAGATGAAACCAAACTAAAATAACCCAACACAAAGAGATGCATAATGGTCAAAGATGTTAAAATTGGGTAAAACTGTTGCGCCTTAATGCAAATGAGAAAACATATACACAGTTATACGCTTGCATAAATTTACATAAGGTAATCTTTATCAATACACACCATACATATTACATAGACATACCCTGTGATCATGAGTTCACGTACTTGTTAATACCAACTGGATTAACCATTAGCATCACGAGCATGATCCACATTCAAGCCCCAAGTCAAGCTTTTCAAATCAACCACTATAAAACCCTTGTGCCATTAAGCACCAAGCTGAACCATCAATATCGGACAATCATCATACTTACATTATGGAAGAAAGAAAAGTTAAATTGCTTTACTGGGTATCCCAGATTTGCTTCCCTTTCATTCTCTTTCTTCTGCTATGGTGTTCTTTTCAGAAGAGGGAGGGGGTGGGGCAGAACCCATGGGAACAATGCTGCAGTTTCGACGTCATTCCTCGGCGCCATTGTTCACCTTAATCTCCAAAAGCCTCTCAAACGGCTGCCTACATATTGGGCATTTGTTTGTTTGGAACCTCAAAACTTTAGCACACCCATTGCACAAGCACTGAAAACCAAACCCAACAATTCATTAGCTCTTTATTAAAAAGATAAACAAAGACTGACCAATTCACATGTAAATCGCCACTGGTTGACTAAATATTTAATTTACAGAAATAAAATAAATATTCGTTTTGCAAAACTCACCATGTGACGACAAGGAAGGACTGTGGTGTCACGAGGTTCTGATAAACATATAACACATTCTTTACCGGGATCATTTCCATCTAACTCACCACCATCAACCGTATTCCCAATCCCGTAAATCTCCTGCAACTCATAACGTATACCATTCACCCACAATATTTGTTTCGCTACTCTGACCTTATATTCACCCTTAACTTTTTCAAACACAACATTAGTTATCTGGGAATTAGTGACACCAGGATCTTGAGTGGCGGCTTCCTGTACACTTGGGGTTGCTTCTGCTTTCACTGCTAGTGGATACGTACCCGTCTCATTCAGTTTTGATAACTCTGCTTCTTCATACATTGAGAGGTCTATTCCTGTTCCAGGTGTTTGTTTGAATTTTTGGCCCAAACCTTGTTGGAAGTTTACTGTAATTGGTGGCATTGAGTCTTTCTTTACCGTGGTAAGGTTACAGTCGTCACCCTCTTTTGCAAAGAAATATAGGGTAATGCTGCAAGGGGAGAAGCACATACCATAAGAGCTAAAATTTGAAACGGATGACGGCTTAATGATACACAAAATTACAAGCAAACAACTGTGTAAGGATTTTCTAAAAGATATAACATCTCTAAGAGGGTGTCTGAGATTGCTTACTAGGATTGCTTCCATAAATGCTTATGCGCTTAAAAATAAGCAGGTACCAACCATCCTGTTTCTAAGTCTTTGTTTTATTAGTGTAATTTGAGCAAATAAGAGCTTAAAAGTAAGCAATCCCAAACACCTCCTTAGTAGAAACTATTCTGCCTATGATGGTTGCTCAAATTGATCGAAAGAACTAATGCTATTGTATATAAACAACATATAAATAAAGATAAGTAAATCCAACAAAAAACAAGTGCGACGTATGATATCTAAATAGAACTCAGCCTAACTTTAACTTAATATCTAATAATTTGATCATGGCCGTAAACCAAATATGAGTAAAGATACAATCTCTATAATAAAGGAAGCCAAAACCCATATATCAAGTCAATCAGCTTACTTTTGGTCTTATAAGTATATTTTGTTCGGCTTAATTTTTATTAAGCCCATTATTTCCACATTATTTTTTAGGTCACAAGCAGGGCGTAGCTAGCTAACTGAAGTAAAGTGCAAAAGCTTATGCGATAACTAAACACACCAATCCATGATATACAATTCCATCTATTAAAACAAATAACATAGTATTCTAATGATCTAGCTTCAGTTCTAACAAATACTTAGAACATAAATTCCTACTTCGTTAACGTTTCTGTTCCAAGTGAATTCCGGGTCCTCAAATACATAAACACTTGTACATTCTAAAGCCCTAGAGCTTTCAGGCCCTTTGCACTTGCACACCCTAGTACAAGGCTTTCGCTATGAGATTATTACGACTTAAAACCAGAAAGTAAGCCTAAGGTCACAGTAGTTTGTTTTATTAGTAATTATAAAGGTCTGTTTGTTAAAAGTAGTAGTGAGCAGTAGCTGTGAGCTGTCACAGCTCACCGCTCTTTTGGCAAACGACTACTAAAATTCAAAATGATCATCGCCCCAAAAAGCTCCACACCGCTCCGCGCCAAACATACCAAAGTGTAAAATGGTGTAAAAGCTAAACCCGCTTCTTCAAGTAGCGTTTAAAAAAATAAATAAAAGGCTGAACGCTCTTAAAAGCTACCCGCCAAACTTACAAGATAATGTAAAAAAACACATTTTTTTTAACATGACATGATTATAATTTAAAAAAAAAAAAATATATATTATATACCTGCAAGCAACAGTAGAATCAAAAGTAAAAGAAACAAGAAACTTTCCACTATTTTCCTCATCAGCTTCAATTTTCAAACTTTCCTTTTTTATATTCACATCATTTTTTATAGTCACAGCTTTCTGATGATCAACATAAGGCGTAGGCACATGCATCACCGGCACACACGGATACCCACCACCACGACCACCACCACCACCTACCCACCCCTGGTGCTCATGCAACGGCATCGGCGGTGGGTAGTACGCGCCGTGGTAGTAAGGGTTAGGGTTTGGGTATTGTGATGGGTATGGTGCTGTAGTGTATATGTATTGGTTGGGTTGTGGTGGGGGTGGCGCGTGGGGGTTGTTGTGGTGGCGCGTGGTGGTGGTGCTGCCGTGGCGCCGCCTGCCGGAATTATTGTTGCCCATATGAAATTTCAAGAATTTAAAGATTTGGGTTTTTTGGTATAAAGATTGTGGATTTAATTAAAGGGTTTGGTTAAATGATGATTATAAAGAAAACCCAAGTTTTTGTTTTTTATAAAAATGATTAATTTGTGAAAATCTTGGAAATATTATGATTTTTGGGCATGAAATTATGAAAAAAGATGATTTTGTGATAATTTTGGGAAAAAGATACATGAGAAATTGTGTTAATTATCAAAAAAGATAATTAATTTGTGAAAATTTTGGGAAAAAATATTAATTGGGAGTTATTTTATGAGAAATTATTATGGATTTTGGGGTGGATTTTGAAGAAAGTGTTAATTGCATTTTTGGTTTTTGTGGTTTGGCCAAACTGGAGTTTGATCCCTAAAACTTTAAAAGTGTAATAATAATCTTTAGAGTAAATTACACCGTTCGTTCTTGTGGTTTGCTTCAAATCACTACCGTAGTCTCTGTTCTTTTTTTCTTTTTGCTCACGTGGTTTACATATTGACGCGCCTACAGTCCTTATCGCTACTGCCGTTATCTTTTCGTTATCTCAATGGCACCGTTAGTCCTAACCAAACGATCACTTGCTGCGTTAGTCCTTTATACTAACGACCGTTAATAACTCAAAATTTTTATTAAAAAAAATCTTTTCTACGCGGTTTATATCGTTTTAGTTTTCTACGTTTTAAATGCGTTTTTGTCGTTTATATACGTTTTCATACGCTTTTGTCCGTTATTCTTACGTTTTTGTCCGTTTTTATACGTTTTCCTTCGTTTTTTTACGCTTTTGTCCGTTTTTCTTACGTTTTTTACGCTTTTGTCCGTTTTTCTTACGTTCTTTTCCGATTTAAAAAAAAATACGTTTTTTTTTAATCTGATTTTTAAAAAAGTCTTTTAATAAGATTACGTTTTAAAATCGGAAAAAACTTTTTTAAAAATCAAGTTTTTTAAAAAATTACGTTTTTTTTTAAATCGGAAAAATCCTTTTTATAAATCAGAAAAAAAAACGTAATTTTTTTTAAATCGAAAAAAAAAATTTAAAATCAAATTAAAAAAACGTAGTTTTTTTTTTTAAATCGTAAAAAACTTTTTTTATTAAATCGTAAAAAACTTTTTTTAAAATCAGATAAAAAAAACGCAATTTTTTTTAATCGGAAAAACTTTTTAAAAATCGATTAAAAACGTATTTTTTAAATCGTAATAAAAATTTAAAAATCGATTAAAAACGTCATTTTTTTTTAAATTACACCGTGGAAAACAGACAAAAACGTAAGAAAAAAGGACAAAAGCGTAAAAAAAGTAAGGAAAACGTATAAAAACGGACAAAAACGGAAAAAAGCGTATGAAAACGTAAGAAAAATGGACAAAAGCGTAAAAAACAAAGAAAAACGTATAAAAACAGACAAAAACGTATCACAACGTAAGAAACTGTATAAAAACGTAGAAAATTTAGACGAAAACGTATAAAATCGGACGAAAACGCATGAAAACGTAAGAAAACGGTAGCTTGATAAAAACCAGCGTAGAAAATATTTTTTTTAATAAAATTTTTGAGTTATTAACGATCGTTAGTATAAAGGACTAACGCTGCAAGTGATCATTTGGTTAGGACTACTTGCCATTGAGATAACGAAAAAGATAACGGCATTAGCGATAAGGGACTGACAGCGTGCAATATGTAAACCACAGGGAGCAAAAAAGAAAAAAAAAAAAGAACAGGGACTACGGTAGTGATTTGGAGCAAACCACAGGGACGAACTGTGTAATTTACTCTAATCTTTATTTTGAAGCTTGGGTTGCATTTTTGGTCTTTATTAATGTGAAATGACCAAATTACTCTTGTTTTTTCTGAAAGAGACAAAGGGTATTTTAGTAATTTAACTTTATCCAAGGACAAGAAAGCAATCCAAACTTCAAATGAGAACTATTATTGCACTTTCAGTGTTTTGGGGACCAAACTTGCAATTTGGCCAAACCAGAAAGACCAAAATTGCAATTAAATAGATATTGGTATGTGTTTAGGTGTCTGTGTGTGAGAGAGGAAAGTATGTGGGAAATGAATAATAATAAGATATGATTGGTTGAGTAAAGAAGCCAACTCCACTTCTCAAAGAATGAATGAAAAAAAACAACTACACTATCATTTGATTATATTTGTTTTTCTAGATAACTTTTTCATCATTTTTAATTATTGTTTTATGAATCTTTTTATTAATGTTTATTGTTTAGTGTAAGTTCAATGATTTTTGCCCATACCGCCACACCAATAAACTGTAGATAAATAAGAATAATACTTTGTGTTGGCAAATGGTAATGGTCGGAGGGGCTCTTGAATAAGGGCTAATTGGTTCCAAATAAGACATGAAGTGGAATAATGAGGTCTTAATTTGAGGAAAAAAGACATAAAAGTTGCCAAGAATTTAACGCTATGTTCTTTAGTTTTTCATTAAAAGAAAATAAAAGAAAAGAGAAGAAGAGAAGTGAAATTCCTTCCTTTTCTGCCCAGATATGAGCGGAAGATTATCACACAAACATTCCTTCCATTTTCATTTCCTTTCTCTTCTAATTAATCTCAAGAACACAAGATCATCTTTAGTTCTTTCCATTTCCTTTCTTTTCTCCTCAATTTTTAACTCAAGAACATACAATAAGTCAAAAAAGAGACATAGAGCGAAGCTCCAAGGAACTTTTATTATAGAAAAAAAGCATGTTTTAAAAAGTGGGTTTTTACACATAGAATCTCCAAGGAACTTTGAATTATTATATAAAAAAACATGTTTTAAAAATTGGTTTTTTAGTTGATCTAGTTAAGCTTTCGGTTCCAGTTAAACCATTTTAATTGGACCTTCTGTCAAAAACCGGCTTTTAATGACCAAAATGGTTTTCGTTTGAATCGGTCGAGTTAACCCGAGTTATAAACATAAAAAAGGGTGGAATATCAAATTTGACATGACATCTTATTGGGAAACGTTGGGTAGATCAACATAGTACAATTTAACCAACAAGATCTTAAATCGGTCCAATTTTCAATTTAGGAAAACGATACAAATAATCATTTTCACAAATATATTTCACAAAATACATAATATATTTTTTTCAAAAAGCCAAATATTCATGAAATTCGCAAACTTTGCGATTTTTTTAATAAATATCGCAAAGTTTGGGATTTTTTTAAGAAGTTTCGTAAAATTTGCGATTTTTTAAAGAAATTTTACGAAGTTTGCGATTTTTTTTTAAATATCGCAACTTCTGAACTTTTGCAAATTTCTTCATTTTCTTTCGGTTTTTCGCTTAGCTCAGAACATGAAAGTTGTAGATATCCCTTTTCTTGTTTAGTGGCTTTTTAAATCACTTTAAAAGGAGTTTGTATGAGAAAGTTATAGCCAATATACCACAACAACTTTTTCTCGTTTAGTTGATGTGGTATTTTGGCCATAACTTCCACATACAGACTTATTTTTGCGTGATTCAAAAAGCTATTTGACGATAAAAAAGATATTTACAACTTTCACTTTTTGAGCTAAGCGTGAAAACCAAAGAAAAATGTAGCAATTTTCAAAAATTCGATTTATAAAAAAAAATCACAAGGTTTGACCTCGCAAAGTCAAACCTTGTGATTTTTTTAGTAAAATTCGAATTTTTGAAAATTGCTCATTTTTTTTTCGATTTTCACGCTTAGCTCAAAATATAAAAGCTGTATATCTCTCTTTTGTTGTCAAGTGGCTTTTTGAATCATGCACAAATATATTTGTATGATGAAGTTATGGCAAAAACCATAATAACTAAACGAGCAAAAGTTGTTGTGGTCTTTTGGCCATAACTTTTTCATACGAACTTCTTTTAGAGTGATTCAAAAAGCCACTAAACGAGAAAAGGGATATCTGCAACTTTCATGCATTGATCTAAGCGTAAAAACTGGAGGAAAATAGAGAAACTTTCAAAAAATCGCATAGTTTGTGAAATTTATATGTATTTTGTGTTCTTTTCTAATTCGGGGTATTTTATGAAGTATATTTGTGAAAATGAGTATTTTTGTCATTTTCTCTTTCTATTTTTACGTATTGATTCATGTTGAACACTTTAGTGTATCTTCTTTGAGTGTGCCATCATACTGAGTCTTCAGTTGTACCAATGTGACGATGCAATATAGGCTGTGTGACTGTGTCATGGTCATATCAATATTCAATAGTGGTGCCTTGTGTTTACTGTTGGAATTATATATCAAGACATTCAAATAAATAGTGAACATCAAAGTAATCAAGCGGAAGCGTATAGGATTTATTAATGACCAATTAATTAACATAAAAGAATATGCGTACCTTTTCTTGATTCTAGCCGAACAAGAATCAAATCCACAAACTAGCAACGGATGAACCCTAATTTGATTTAATTAGGATTATATGAATTACCCCTTACCGTTTTGTAATTCAATCCAAGATAAAAACAAAAGTATGTTATTACTATGTTCTTGTACACACGTACTAAACCGAATTAAAGTAATGCTAGTTTTATCAAACAAAATAACTTGGTTTGTGGAAAAGAGTTGGATCGACACCCAAAGGTGATGTACGATCGGTTTGGAGAAGAAAACACACACAAAACGTTTTTAGGGTTTAGCTAATGAGCACAAGAGATGGAAAAATAAAACCCCTAGCCTTGTTTATATACCCAAGCAAACTTGGTGAACAAGTTGGTTTTTCTTTCCTTCTTTCTCTCCTTGGCCGATCGGTTTGGATATCCCATAGGGATTCCGGAACCTTCCCAACTTTTGCAATTAAGTCCTTTTCCAAATACCTTTAACGCCCGTTAGTCCATTACATTAATTACTTAACGTCCGTTAGTTATTTCGTTTAATAAATAAATAAATACAACGTTTATATTTAATTATTTAACTTTAAATTCTCATACGTAAAGTGTGCAATCCCATAGTCTCGAGTTCGATCCTAACTCACGTCTACTAATTTATATACATAAAACTAACATTTACAAAAGCTAGTGAACAGGTGAAAGGCCTAATATATCGTTACATTTTAAGAGATGTTGCAATTTTGAGATGTTTTTAGTTGTGGGATATCGACCTTACCTCGAATACATGGCTTTTGTGGTTCTATTCAGTAGTTTAAGGGTTGTGCACATAGTGTTTCATTTTTAGATACTTGTATTTCTGTTCATCGACGAATTTTGATGTTAATCTCTAACACGGGCCATCTAAGAATTCTAAGTTATTGTGTATTATGGGACGAGTATAAGACGGCCAAATAAATTGTAGCATTTATAATACTTCTCACCCCTTTCATTTTATATTTCTTTTCACTATATACTTTTGTTGCTTGCATCCACTTAAAGATATAAACATACGTGATTATATGTCGATCAACCAAAAGATTGTGTTCAAATATTATTAAGAATTTTGTTCATGTCTTTTCTAGGTAGAAAATTGACCTAACTATGCAAGTCATTATCTTTTAAGAAACATTGCCCTAACTTATCTAATTAACCAACTTCAATAAATTATAAAACACATGTTACACTAAAAAACTAAACAAATCTTTTGTATTTATTAATATAACTAAAATAGATAAAACTTGTTAACTTTAATAATGATCACTGCATCATATTTGTGATAGGCTTATAAAGTTACTCAAAGAAGCATTGCATATTTTTTAGTCATGTCATCTTATTTTCATGAACCAACTTGTCTGCACTTTCATCAATACTTTGGTTTAATTACATACTTGTTTTCAAGCAATTTTAGCTTTTCCCTTGGATAACTCCCCTTTGACATCATAGGCAAGGGTGGTACCAGAATTTTTTATTAGAGGAGGCAAAAGTTAAGAGTAAAAGTCAAGTCGAGTCATATCACTAACTCGACCTTTGTTGATTTAATAACATCGATTTTACTTTGAATAAAAGTGAACTTGTTTTGCTAGAACCTAAACTAGTTGTTATTATATGGACAATATTTAGGAAGTACTCATTTTTCCTGATCGATATTAATACGAACAGAGAAAGCGAAAACAAAAATTTAGATTACAAAATATAAAATGGTTAATTAATTACACATAGTAAGAAACACATAGTTAATTAAATAAGAAGAATTGTACCGGTGAATAAGAAGAAGTAGATCAAATAAAGGAAATGATAAGGATTTAATACGTACGTTTTTAGTGGGTTATTTAAGCCCTAAACTAATGTATTTATGATCAAATATTGTCTAAATTCGTTCATTTTCACTTTTTAGGTACTTTTGAAGCAAAAGCTGGAAATCATGCATATTTAGATGAAAATGGATGAAAAAAGCGACTAAGTCATGAAAAGTCTGGAAAAGGGCACCAGACTGCGTCATGACCCACAAGGTGACGCCGTCACTTGCAAATGAAAATACCAAAACAACCTAGATTTTACTAGAGACGGCTCTGTGGAAAATTGAAGAAATAACAAGTGACGTCGTCACTTGTTAAGAGAGCTGGAATTTTATGTGAAAATTAAAACGTGACGGCTTGAAAAAATCAAAGAGGGACGGCGTCAGAGAATTCTGGACGACGTCTGAAGGCATAAAGCGACCCCGTCACAAGGTTGACTTGGAAGAGACGAAACCCTAATGGCGGCGACTTGACGGCGTCACAACTATAAAGTGACGCCGGCGCATCTGTAATCCTATGTATAGTTTTAGAATTTTCTGCATTAAGTGTGCACACTTGGAGAGTAACTTTTGTGTACGAATTTTATAGGTTTTTACAGTCTTTTTAGGGTTTTAACACCCTCATTCAATAAGAGATAAGTCTCTTAATTCATTATATCATTATGTTTAATTCATGCTTGATTATGGTTGCTTGTTTTTTTATCTTTAACATGTCTACCTAAATTAACATAATGTTTGCTTAGATCTAATGAAACCTACTTGTTAACTATTGATTGCCGTCTCTTTTTTAAGTGGTTGTTACACGTTAGGTTAGGAAAACTTGCTTCTTCCTTTGGTGTTGCGAGCTTGAACGTCCTAAACAATGTATTCATTTCCTAGAGTGCACTAGTAGACTTTTTGTTGTGTTTATTGCGTGAATTGCGATTGTTGATAATAGGAGATTTGGGGGAGATAACTTAGGTTACTTGACGATCCCGGTTTCTTAAAGGAGATCAATACATTCATAGAGACGTGTTGTTCCCGTTAACTTAGCTAGAATTAACAATAAAGTTAATATATCCAAGCCTCATGACTTAGCAATGTTGTGAGAAATTCTTTGTTAAATTATAAACGTAAAGTAAAAAACACAGTTTTTCAACGTTTAATTCTATTTGAAATTAACAATGAATTATACCCAAGTGTTTTCGGAACAATACTTGGGATTGAATGACAAGTATGGTAATTTTCCTCACTAAACTTAAGCTAAGCTTAAGTACAACTATGCTAACCAACTGAGATATTCTCAGGGACTTAGTTGTATTTAGAGGAGAGAAAGGTGTTTGTGAAAGTCAACGCATTAAGTGCACAAACTTTTCAACCTTTCTACTCCTACTTATAATCCTATTTATACACAATGGTTTACAACTGCTATTGAAAAAGACAAAGATGACCTAAGCAAGTTTGGACAAAATACCTGCGTATTTTGTCTCTCTTACAATGCCTACATTAGGAATGGGACAATGGTACTTTCTGAGTAGCAGTGATGACACTGCTCTTGTCTTTAGCCTTTCAGGAAAAGTTTGACCTTTGCTTGATAAGGACTTCCCTTTAGTCGCTTCAAACTTATCTCGCATTGTCCCGTCTTTACTTCAGTCTTTTAGCTTTTTGTCTCTTAAGTCTTTAAGTCTTCAGTCTTCATAGTTGTTGAGGAGACTTTTATTGTATGTTTTACTTGGTTAAGTGATATACACTAATTGTTTATAGATCTAAAATTGGGAAAGTCCTCAATCATTATTATTCAATCAATTATGTGCTATATGGTATATGTTTAATTTTGACTTATGCAATCGATGAATCGATGCATGTGGCTCACCTTGTACATTGATGAAAACGGGTGAAAGGCTTAATTAGACATATACATATTGACAGATCTAGAATTGATTATTAATATGATTTATCAAAAGTTTGCATGTGGCTATTTGTTATGCATGATTAATTGTTAAGTTGTGTATTCATTGTTTATATGTTTATTTTAAATACTTGCTTGTTTGTTTTGTATAACAAGGGTATTTTATAAGAAAAATAAACTGATCTAAACAATGGTGAAACATGTGTTTTTTTAAGCATAGTAATCGTAATCGTTTAATTGATTGATTTTTATGCACAAAATAGTTAGAACGGCTCACCCATTATTGACAAACTGTGTGATGGGTACAAGGTTGGTACGCATTAAATTGTGACCTTAAAGATGAGGGTATGTAATATGCTTCGCGCTGACCTAATTCTCCGCTCGTTTGTGCGTCTTAATGGAGCTACCAAGTATTCCTATGAATGTGCAAAAAATCTTAAAGGTGAATTGACCTTAAATTCTACGCGCCACTTTTGTGGTAATTATCCGAATAACTTGGGTCTTATGACTCATGCAGCAGTAGGATATAGTGGTAATTAAAGGTAATTCTTTAATTGGTTTACCAATACCTCGATTAAAGTTTGATGATGAAAAGCTTGAACATTAAAACAATGATATGACCGTTTTAATAAAACCTTATGCTACGAAGATGAATGTATGACATCTTTGTACATATTTGATTTGACAGCAAAAATCAAATTTATTACCCTTAATTTAAGTTATATGCCATCCAATGAAACGGAAATACCTGAGATTACCTTTTATTTGCGTGAGAACGTGATTTAGATCGTAATCAAAGGGTAAAATATCCACGTGACGTGAGAACGGGCATGGATGATTTTGCAGTTTCTTAAGTTGGACAACTTAATTGAGTTTTGCAGTAAGAACTGGCAACTCAACGCATAAGATGGGGATAAAACATGCTTACATTGCAACTGTTGTTGGCAATATGTAAATCCCATAAATCTAAGAGTTGCAATTTGAAAATTGGCAATTGAGGATCGACTCGTACCATTTTGAATAATTTCATTGCTAGAAGATCAACTGATGTGATGAAACTATGTCAATTTGGATCTTAGTTTTCAGTGAAAATTAAATGGTTATATGTTTATGAACCATGGGTATTTAATTTTCTTGAAAAGGTTAATTATCGAAAATACTAAAATTGAATTTTGTAATTCTTTTGAATGTATTAATGCAACATTTAACCGTAAACGTGGTTTAGTCTTTTATTAGTAAATTGATCCATTCTGCTTTCAAACAAATGTTTGATCGAGAATAATTTACTGAAAAGACAAACAAAGTCTATTTTCCATGGGAGAAGAATGAGACTCAATGTTTTTCCTTTTCATAAATGAGAAATGTATAATAGGAACATTTGAATTGTCTAAATTCTAATGTAACTCATAGCAATGAATTGCACATCTTATTTTCCATAAATATTTCATTACCCTCATTTGGTGAATGATTTTTTTTTAACAAACATGACTTTTGGTTAATTGGAAAACATGTATATGAGTTACTAAATTAGAAGCTAGACTAATTACCGCGAAAATTGGTAAAAGGCAAACTAGCATAATTTATCTAGTTGTTTTGCTGTAACCTTTAAAGGTGCTACATACCATTATAGGCATGGTAGGCCTGTTAAGGAAGAAATTGCATACCCAATTTTTCAAGTTAATAACATTGGTGGATAACCCATCATTCATAGAGTAGAATACACCTTTTAGTACCTTAATAATGATTACGTATGGTTCTTCAAAGGTGTAGGAAAATAAAAAGCAAGCAAGTTGTTTTCACTGGTTATGAAGCACTTACAATGTTGTCAAATTCAGTGGGAGCATTGTGTTGCATTACTGAATAAGAAGTTGTTGAAATGATTTCTAATTCAGTGGGAGCTACAAGCCTTATTTATTGTGTAGTAATTCAAATTATCTCTTGAATATCATGTAGATAATTACTTTCCAATTGTAGGCACTTATGTTTTTAGGGATAGTCGTGTACGTTTCCTTATTAAACAATATAGTCCTACATCTACTGGTTATATCTATGACACAAATCATATTAATCAAATAAACGAACGTGTATCGTGTTGTTTATCTGCTACATAATGTTGGACCATGCACAAGTGGGAGAAATCTTTATTGTGTGCAAGGTACAACACATATAAATATGATTTAAATGGATTCTCTTGACCGCAAGGTAAGAGAGCAACGTTCTAATAGGAATTATGCATTTAAATATGTATGATTGCGCTATTAAGAACATGTGTCAAGATTATAACAAAGACTACTTTAAATATTTATGTCATTCAATATTTAAGAAACACTTGTAGTTACAATTCACGTTACGTGAGAACGTGAAGTAGATTGTAGCCCAAGGTAAAATATCCACGTGTCGTGAGAACGAGCATGGATGATTTTGTAGTTTCTTACGTTGAACATTTCATGGAATGACATAATTAAATGAAGTAATCTAATACTACTTTGATTTTAAGTATTTGTTGAATGACTTAAATATATGTAATAAATATTAACTTGAAATTATTATTTGAAACCTGATGTGGTGTTCATAATTACTTTAATTATACATGTTTATGATTTCTTTGTAAAGTCACAAACATAAAGTCTTTTAATACAAGACTTACAATATAAAGTAAGACGTTAACTTGCTATGTTTTAAGACATATGCATGAAGTCAATGAGTTGATCAATGACTTATAACGTATAGTGGGATTATAACTGTTATGTCTTTTGACTTGGTCAAGAATACTTGTGTTATAATGCATGCAATTGACTTGGTAATTCTATTGTACCATTAAGTTTTACTTTGTTGGTAAATAGGTAAGCCAAAGAGTAGATGGTTATCTTAAATATTGTTAGATTATCTTACAATATTAATTCTAATGAAATATCATAGTCTT
The DNA here is from genome assembly GCA_910596185.1 of Chrysanthemum makinoi. Taxonomy (NCBI): domain Eukaryota; kingdom Viridiplantae; phylum Streptophyta; class Magnoliopsida; order Asterales; family Asteraceae; genus Chrysanthemum; species Chrysanthemum makinoi. The sequence continues at coordinate 351,623,294 of OU343222.1, forward strand.
ACGGTATGTTCAGTTAGAAGAATCAAAATGTATTGGCACTGTTTGATTCAAGATAACTATAGTTTCTTCCAAAAGTTATCAAGGTTAGTAGATTAGATTGAATATGCTCAATAAGACTCCAACCTAGAAGATTAATAAGACACAATTTTTATGGAAAGTGATGTATCACATTAAGTCTTATAATAAAGTTCTGAATTTGTTAATCTACTTGTAAAGTGGGTTGTAACAAAATAATGTCAGGAACTGTAAATGTTTTTTGTAATATCTCAAAAGAGAACAATGTATTGTTGCTCTACTTATTAAACTATTTAAAGATAATCTTTAAATTATTAAATGCAAGTGGGAGTTTTGTTTGGATCTTGAAAAATTAAATTACAAAATACATAATCTTCTAAAATTGCACTAGCAAATATCATGATGAGGCTAAACATGTAAATGACAGACCTCAGTATAATGGAATTGTCATTCATAGATCCGTAAGGATATCTCAGATATTTAATATGCTGAGGGATATGAGTTACGGGATCATGGTAGCATGTTAATCATAATGATGAATTTACCAAATGTTGAATTGTGGTAAATCAATCATACTATGAATGTAGGGATGCTGTCTATAAAGATAATCAACTTTAGATACTTGGTTTATCTTAATGAATATGAGTTTGTTCAAAGGATGGAAACCCTAGTGGTTTAAATCTTTGTGTAGAAATCATATGGACAATTTTGTACAAATATTTAATGGATGTCTAGTGATAATAATATTAATCATACTTAAGCAATTAACTATGATTGAATATTCTTTTCTAGATACATTAAATAAAAGTATAAAGATTATAATTGTCATACTTAGTTTCATTGATATGAAATTTTGACAATGAATATCAACACTCTTTGTTATGGAATTACTTTTGCGAGGACGATCGGTAATACAAAGGAGTTTTATGAATTCAAATAATCTTTGAATATGTACAAACTGCAAGAATCAATGAATAGATATATGCATGCATCTAGGAGAAGATTATTATGTTTAATATTAAATCGTGTTTGATTTAATAATTAAAATAAGATAGCTCATAAGTATTCCTGAAAGCCAGTGGGAGTATTATTTTTTATTTTTTTAAATCTTATATGTTGTATGGGAAACTACATTCCACATAAATTAAGTTTTAGTTGGGAATGAAACTTCGTTTATAAGATTTGAAAATTAGTTATACAACCTTGGAGTATATGTTTATTATTATAAATATATGCGGTAAATAAATGAGTCTAATAGAACATGATGAATACATATCTTTGACAAGATAGAATATGAATCAGATCTTAAAAGTCTAACTTGAAGATTCATCATGTACATCATGTTGTGTATAAGATTGTTGTGTCATGCTTGATTACAAGATGATTTTACATCATTGAAAGTTGTTAGTGTAATAAATATTTTAAAAGGAATATGTTTGGATTTAGAATCACATTCCACAGTCTGGAGATGCTCCTAGATTCTATGGATGAAAATATGGCAATTATTTCATAATTGTCATTGCCAACAAACTTGAGTTTTGGTAGGCACCAACATTACACTATAACTGTTCAAAGTTTACGGATGTTTAAATAGAATATTGTTGGTTGTACACAATGATGCTAGTATAATTGAGATGACACTCAATTCTAGTCATGGCATCCTTGATGATGACCATGTTGACTAGTTATGCTCAACTAAGAACATAGTTGCATTATACATTAAAGAATAAAGAATACTTTAAACTTTAAAGTTTTGAAAGATGATTGTCATAAAAGGTGGTTCAGGTTGTCACGCACCTTATGGAATGTTATGACAATATCAAGATATGTGTAAACACATACAAGAAGTTCACTTATTGAATTATTGGAATAAGTATTCTCAAAATTCCTATAGATCAAAGTTAGTTGAAACTATGCCTTGTCAACAAGTATGATTCTCATGACTTGTGGCAAAATTCACTAACTAATATTATCATGCATTGATCTATTTAGTATTTGGATAAATGATGTTAAACAGTTATTATTTATAATGAATTAAAGTACTTTATACGTTTAATTTCATTTATAATATTGTGTCCTGTATTTGCATGTTAAATCCTTGAATAACTTAAGTTATTCTAAATAATCCATTGTCGATCAATAACATAGGAATGATATTGAATTAAGACAAATCTGAGTATTAGTAAGAGTATACTTGAAAGTATACTGATGCGTAGCATGACTAATTTAAGATGATATTAAATGGATCGATTATAGGACTGATCCCACCCACATGATGGTACTTTATGGATCTTAGTCATTGAGTACATCATGAATATTTATCCTCTGACTTGAGATACCAGAGAACTGTCATGGATGTAGTGCATTTCTGTGAAGCAATCTAACGCTATACGTAACTGGTAGTTATAAGGGTTGTTTTCAGAAGTGTTGCGAAATTTATGAATTATGCTCGTAGTCAAAACGGGATTTGTTTCCTTCAAATTTATTTGAAGTATAATACTGTTGGGCCCCTCGTAGGGTTGTCAAGATGTTTGCATGGGCATGTCCAAGGTCTTATGGAATATATTAAGAAGAATTGATAATTTTGATCAATCATATAAAGCGAGAAACACAATAGTTAATTAAAAGAAATGAGTGAAATCCATATTCTTATTAACATGGTATTAGAAACAAAAGGATGAATATGATGATGAATCATCAAAGTGGTTTTTCTCCAGAAAATCATACACGAGTTGTACCGGGGGCATCAATATTGTTGGCCGGTTTGTTAAATGTTGGCTAGAAATCGAGATTTATGTTAAAAATGCCGGTGAAAATAGGTAAAAAGATTGCGAAATAAAATGTTATGAGAGAACAAATTAATTATATATGTTTGGTGAGATCAAGTTTAATTAGTTGATTCATAGATTTGATATCTATAGGTTACATTTACAAGTAGTAAAAGTTTAACAAATAAATGCCATTAATAACGTTGTTGAATTTTGTTAAAAAAAATAAAAATAATAATAATAATAATTTAAGATCCACGGCTAAGATGAAAAACTTGGTGACCAAGTTTATATCAACGGTAGATGATAAAAAGATCAGATCACTATCCCCAAAACGCAAAACAAAACAAACCCAAACCCTACCACCGCCGCAATGGCTGCCACCGGCTCTCCCAAAGCAATCCCCGAACCCAAACCCAAACCCAAACCCTAACCCCGCCGCAATGGCTGCCACCGGCTCTCCCAAAGCAATCCCCGAACCAGAACCACTACTTGTGGGCTACTGTGTTGATGATTCACCCGTTGCCATGATCAAGCTTTTAAACGCAAAGAAATCTGGGGTGGTTCTATTGAAGGATCCAACGATCGAGAGGAGGGTCTATTCCATGGAAGCTGATAGGTGAAGATCAAGTTCCGGCTATTCCGGATTCAAATGTCTGAAACTGATTTCCTTCCACGGACTCGAACTCAACCAGATGCCAATTAGTAGACAAGTCCTTGCCCTTCTTATCGTATTGAGAAAATTTCAGAGTGAAATGATTCACATACCCAACAACAGCAAAACTTTCAAAATCATAGACGGCAACCCTCTCATGGTTTCTCTTGAAGTGCAAAACATCATCGACCCCGACCCCGTCGAGCTGCCTTTGATAGTTGCTTTCGCTCCCAACCGCGAAGAATAAAAGAGATGCTCATTTGGGAGCGAAAGCAACTATCAAAGGCAGCTCGACGGGGTCGGGGTCGATGATGTTTTGCACTTCAAGAGAAACCATGAGAGGGTTGACGTCTATGATTTTGAAAGTTTTGCTGTTGTTGGGTATGTGAATCATTTCACTCTGAAATTTTCTCAATACGATAAGAAGGGCAAGGACTTGTCTACTAATTGGCATCTGGTTGAGTTCGGAAATCAGTTTCAGACATTGTGCAAGCTTCGATTGGAGGATGCGGATGTGAAGAAGGGTAGGGGTAGGTTCCCGAGGTTGCAGACAAGGCTTAAGGCGGCTGAGGGAAGAGCCGCAAGTGAGAGGGTGAGATTGAATATGTCGAAGCTGCCTAAAGAGAATGAGGTTGCGCGAGCTCTGGGGGATGCACAGGATGATTTGCTGGCTGCTGAAGTTTCTGTGTTTGCTGCTCTGGAGTATCTCAAGGTTGTTAATGATAAGCTCTACCTTAGTATTGTTGAACCTCGGCGAGCCGCTGCTGCTGCTGCGGCTGCGCCTGCTCCTAATCCTGCTGCTGAGGTTGCTAATTGGGCTGTTGATCTACGTCAAAGGTTTCACCTAGTCAACAACAATGCTGCTGAGGTTGGAAGGAGACACAGCTTCTAAGCTAGTCGTTTATTGAGAAATACTTTTTAATACATAGTGATCGATCTGGTAATATCTTTGCAATATAGGCTGTAAAACTACTTTTTAATTCCTCTTTACTTCATTATGGTATGACTGATAGTCGTTTATTGATCATGTTGGATTGTGTCTGTTTTTTATTCTCTACAATGTTTGAATTACATTATTATGCGTTTGACAATACTTAACTGTAGACACTTTTGGATGTGCCATGTTAGTGTTTTAGATAATATGCTACTCATTGGATCACATTATATTACTTCATTTGAAATTGCCACATGAATAATGAGATTTGCACTTTCCTAAGTAATTGTTTCTTAAGCATTCTTAGGATGTCTTGCTATTTGTGCTCTTCAAGACCTCCTATACATGTTTTCAGGTAGCTGGATTAGGCCTGTACATAGATCTAAATCTAATAGAATATTGACATATCTGAATTTTTATCTAATTAGCAAATCCTACTTTTTAATTTCACGGATTTTAAATTTGGTATTGAATTACAAGTTTGCCTAGTTTGAATGATTTACATCCCCCACTGATGCTGACAAATAGATCTTATATACACTTAACATAAAAATGGAAATTAGCATAGTTCAGGCTTTGTAGGAGCTGAAAATACGAGAGTTAGTTATTCACGCGCTCACACACAAAGATACAGTTTATGTTTTGTACTGTAGTAGCTGATAATTAATTGAGAACCGAAAATTAGTTACTCACGCGCTTACACGCGCTCTCACACAGATTCGACTTTTGTGGCAGTTGAAAATGATGTTTAACTGAAAATTAGTTACTCACGCGCTTACACGCGCTCTCACACAGATTCGACTTTTGTGGCAGTTGAAAATGATGTTTAACTGAAAATTAGTTGTTCACGCGCTGACACGCGCCACACTTTTAGTTTTAGTGCACTGGAAACTGGATATCTGTTGAGAGTGAAATGGAGGAAGTTGGTAGAAGAAAATCATGGACAGAGGAGTTAGCGAGTTTAGTAGAAGATACCGGAATCCGATACACGGATGATCAAAACATGTTTAACGCCGTTTCGACGCCGTCTTTCGAGCTGAAAACGGCGTTGGAAGGTGAAAATGTGGAGTCTGAGGGGTTTGTGGATCAAATGAAAGGATTTGTGAAAGCTTGGGGTGAAATAGTGGTTGAGCTAGGGTTAGGGTTTAGAGACGTTGTTGTGCAGACTGTGTTGACTGATGATTCAGTTATAGTGAAGAATGTGAGGAAAGTTAGGAAGCCGTGTGGAGTTGTTGTGGGGAAATTGAGTCTTTTGAATGAGTTTTTGCCCGAGGATCGCCATCCGGCTCATGCTTGGCCGGTTATATTGTCGGTCTTTTTAGTTGTTGTTGCAGGTAAAGTTTGTTCATCTCTGGTGATTTTGCATGTCGATTTTTAATCAACTGTGTAGAATGTTGTGTATCTGTTTATCTTTACGGATTGAGAATGATAAATATGATGTATAGTCGGAGTTAGTTGGGGTAATGTTTGTATTAAACTGAACGTGCTTCTGTTTTTTGAAGTTGAGATAATAACATAATTTTGATTTTTATAGGTCTTGTTTTACATTGTATTCTGAGAATGATTATGTAATGTAGAATAGTTGAATTAGTATTGAAAAGGGAATATAACTTATTGTAGGGAGGTAGGCATCAGGTAGCATTTGGATCATTGGATGTGTTCCTGTTTATTGAAGTTTCACATAATTAGCTGATGCGAGTGTCTGCTAGCTTTTGCTAATTTAATATCTTGTGTACTTTTGAGTATATAGAATAATTGTTTCAGTAGTGAAAGGAGAACAAAACAGGCTGCAAGAGGTAGAGGTTGGACGTGTGTATGTGTTTTGAAGTTAGGATAATCACATTATATTTCAAAAATGATTACAGTATATGACTTAGAATAGTTGAAAACTTGGAATCAGTAGTGAAAGGTAACAAAACGGGCTGTAGGAGACAGTGTGTGGACGTGTTTCTGTTAACGGATGATTACTTGGTAATTGTGGTTACTTGGTGGTATACTATTATTCGGTTCGGTTTTGGCTTTGTATAATTATTTCGGTTTTATTCGTTCGGTTTCGGGTCGGGTCAAAACACACTTTTCGGTTCGAAATGGCTTTTTCTCATTTTCTATTTCAATAGTTTTTTCTCTGTTCGGTTCTCGAATCACGTTTTACCCTTATTCAGTTTTCGGGTCGAGTTTGAGCCGATGCTCAGCCCAATAATAATCTTTTCTTTTGTGTATCTTATAAATTTTATTTGAGTTGTTAGATTAATTGGTTGTAGAAGTGTGATGTTTAATTTTAGTGTTTTAATGTTCAAGTGTCCCAAGTCACTCGTCAGATTGTATTTATTAAACTCAAACTTTTGGTTTGGACTTAAAAATGCATCTAATGCATAATAATTAAGCTATAAATTACCATAATTAAAGAAGGGATCAAGTAAGAAAAATAATTTAGTCACACATTTCAAATTAAAAGGTTCAAACCCATTTTGAGCAGTTAAGAAATGTACATGTTTGTTTCATGGCTGATAACCAAATGTCTTTTTTCTAAAACATGGGCCTTTTAATTCATAGAAATGCATTTTCTTTCAACCATTAGGTTCCTAACAACCTCGTTAATATATTAAGTGAATCATTTTTTCCAGATTTATTATCCGCGGATGGTTTCAAGTTTGAGTCCAAACACGTTTAATCACAAGTTTATTCACAAGTCTTCAACCTAAAACACCAATATTGACGTCGATTCATCATTTTCAACGTCTCTAAAATAAAACCGAACATGTAAGGATTAAGAAATATGTATTCAAATTTGTACCCATTTGAGTTTTTTGGGAACTGGAGTTAGAACCTGAACATCTTTAACTTGGATACTCGTTAGGGAAGATACAATTCACTAGGATTTGGTTTAGTTTTTTTGCAAACACCTGTATGTACTTAAATTTTGTTATGAAACATGACATGATGATGACCAAGACCATACAGCAAAAATGAACGGTTAAAACTTAAAAGAGTATTTTCTGCAGGATCTTGTCACAGAGGTTAGTGACATAATGCGACTAACAATACAGTGCAACAGGAGCGGCGGATCAAACCCCCTTGCATGTGTACAAAGTATTAAAAAAACGAACAATTATAACCACCAAAACTTTGCCACATTTAACCTTCAGTATATGACTTTAAATTATCAAATAATTCACTCTAATATTTGATGTTATCCCATTGTTATCGACCCTACAAAACTTACAAAAATGGAAAGCAGCATTAGAGATTGAATTAAAACATGACCACTAGTAAACGTAAACGGGCTCCGTCTCTGCGCATTTTCTTTTGTAGTTTGTCTTGGGTACGATATCTATCACGTCTTTCTTCTCGCTGATGTTTTTCGCCACTAGATCTTCCTTTGCTTTCTCCGCGTCATGTTTGTTCTTCTTCTCCTGTTTCTTGAGTTTCTGCAGCTTCAGCTGCAATAAATAAATAAAAGGAAATCATTAGCGGAAGTTAAGTGAGGGGATGTTGAAATAATCAATTCCTATATGTATATACATACATAAACAGCTTGCGCTTTATAAAAGTCTGGTTATTTTTAATACTCCCTATTCTTTTCGCCTAACTTAAGACTTTTACGCATCTAGTATTCTAAAAATAGCAGTCTTCCTGGTCGTTCAATGTATTAGTTTCTTAAATTTTTAGAATTGTCAAACACAAACAACTGACAAAATATTTATAGCTTCAAACAATTCCTGCTACTCAAATATCTGATTCAAACTACACAAAATCAGCCAATATCCGTCCAAACCCCCCTTGAGTAATGATAAACTTATTGAACCCTCAACAAGCTGATGGAACACTAGCAATTTCAAACAAAAGTCTTTGATTGACAAGGTAGAGCAAAAAACATACCTTGTTATGCTTCATTAACTGCAGGTGCTGGACAAGTTTATGAACCTCTCGCTCATGTGGTTCTGGGACAACTGCTCTTGCATCCTTCTTCATTTTCTTTTCCTTGGGCTTTGACTTGAAAGGCAGTACACTTAGCAGTGACTTGGGAACAACCAAGTGGTTGATCGGCTGTCAAAAAAAGTTTTAAAAAAACATATAAGTCTCTAAGCAGTGTCCATTGTCCAACGTGTATGCATACATACGTTACATTGTGACCAACAAATAGATTAAGAATCGAAAGACAAACCAATTACTTATTAAAGAAAATCGACTATTCCTCAGAATCAGAGATAAAACAATACTGATGATCATATTAGGAACACTAATTACAGTAGAATATCGATTAATTAATAAACTCTCTAAAGTAATATTTTTTGCAGGTCCCAATTCATTAATTTATAGATAAATTAATAATTTAGGTGATCCCATGAGTATTAATATCGATAAATTTATAACTCTTTTAATTAATAATTTAGATGATCCCACGAGTATTTAATTTATAGATTTTCTATTGTATATAGATAACAATTTGGACAAAAAGTGTTTCGGGCCTAACAAACCCGGTACACTTCAAAAAGAGTTTTGACCCGCAACCCGATTCACCCATGTTGCCACCTCTAGTAGATTACCTTGTAGTGGGAATCTTTGTTGTCGGGAATGGGAATATTATACTCTCTCCTCAACTCTGCTACCGTTCTCACACCACGCCACGTGTCACCACGGGGTTGCTTAGCGGTGGTCAAGGGGTTGTAGAAGCAAGGAACAGGAACTTCAGTCCAAGCACGCAGGAAAACAATATCACTCATTAAAATTTTGTCCTCAAAAGTGCACCTAGCTATTCCGTCTACAGGTTGTCCTCCCATCTTTTTGGGCTTGTTACCGAGCTCAATCTTTGCAGCCTACAAAAAGTCCAAATCGTATTATAGCTTTCTTTTTTTAATATCAGAAAATACATAGAACATAAATAGGCAAGTATGATGATTTATGAGAACATACCTTCTTCACTTGCCACGGATTCCACTAACTGTACGAACAGACGCACCTTCAAACCGAGCTATTTCAAGATCAGAATTGAACGTCTTTTTAATAAGTGCTGTTTTCTTGTAGATCTTGCATGGTTCACCAGTTAGCTTGGCCATTCTCCTTGCCTTTATTGTTCTTGTCATCATCCTCGTCAGGTGATTCAGACCCATTATACGCACATAGGAATTAAGGGCACAAAAGTAACATGTTCGTTCAGATAATGCAGAATGATTAAGAAACTAATTGATATGACTATGAATTACACCTTATGAGAAAGCTAGTTTGAAAGAAGGGAAACTGAGAAATTTAATTTAGAACTGATTATTTTTTGTTGCAGCTGGTATGAAACTGAATCTCTAAAAAATTATTACTTGACCCGCAACAAATCAGAATCTTTTATCCAAACACTAAAACTTATTATCGCGACTTCATGTCACAATAATCAGATATTTGATCTCATAAGAAGATCCGAACACATTCCCAGAATACGAACCGCAACAATAAAATAATGCATAATCATAATGCAAAAATAGAACAACTTTGAAGGATATTGAGCATCAAATTTTGCACGAAGAGCAAGCTTTTTAAGCCTCCATTCTTCAAGAACCGAGTCACCTTCATTTTTATCATCAACTATTTCATCACCTTCATGCTTTTCACCAGTTTCCAAATCTTCAAACTCGCCAAATACAGGAGCATCATCGTCATCGTTCTCACTGCCTGCTTCAGTGGATTTACCTCTTAGGGCAGCTTTTGACCAATCTCCGGTCACAAAACGATTACGAATGCTTTTAACTGTTTCTCCATTTTTCCAGTCCTTTGTGTTAGCAAAGTTAATAAATTTTGAGCTATCTTCTGTATTTACTTGTTCCCCGTCCAACCCTTTGCTTAGTTTCTAAAACAAATCAGACAATTAAGTGATTAGGTCAACACATGTAATGTCAAGAAGAAACTTATGAAAGACAACTTATTAAATAAACGGCACACAAGTAGGCCAAACCTTGTTTCCTTCACCTTTGGGCTTGAAAAACTCATCATCGTCGCTTTCATCAGCATCGCTGTCTTCTTGAATAGAGTCATCTGGCTTTGTTTCAGACTTCCCATACACAAGTTGCTCAAGGTTAATGGTCTTCCTTGATACTGTCCTCTCAACCAATGATTCCTTCCATTTTGAGGCATTCTCCATATTCTCTGTAGGCAGCAAATGTAAGTAATGTTAACAAAAATCACCTGAATCTTAATAGAATAACTTATATTTTCATCTTGCAGGGATATAACTATTATTTTAATTAGTACAGATTAAAGATGTGAAGTATACCTTCTGTGTCATCTTCATCCTCTTCATCGGAAGAACCCGAATGTGAAGATGACTCGTCGTCAGAATCATCATCATCTTCATCCTCGTCTTCATCCATGGCCTGCAACGATACACAACTTCCATTATAGAACAATATAATGGAAATATCCCGAAAGGGTATAATATAAAACTCAAGAAACCAATCATACTCAGAACTAGTAATGCATTATCTCTTGATCATCCTCGTCTTCATCCCGAAAGACTGCTTTTCTCCTCTTTCTACCCTTATCGAGCTCAAGTTCTTCCCTGATGTTATTAACTTTCACTTTGGGGCTTCCTGTTTCTTCTGACTTATCGAGATCTTCATCATCACTTTCATCATCAGAACCATCAGTCTCATGTTCCTCGATAGGTTCTAAGGATCTATTATGCATCATATGGTCTTCATCATCTCCATTAGTAATTTCTTCTGGTTTGTTACTTTTTTGACTAAAAATATTTATAAAACTACTATTTAACTTCTCATCAACAGAATATTTCGTGTTTTGAAGTGATTTTACTAGAACCTCGCCTACATCCCTATCAGTTCCTGCAAAAAACAAATACAAGATTGGTTTATCACTTATATACATAATACAAAAATGGTCTTAAGACATCATAATAAATAACAAGGTAAGAACCTTTTTTTGATGCATCATCTTCATCACCAGTTTTAGAAAACTGCACAAAATGATCATTAATGTTTATGTAAACAGCATCTTTATCGTATAAAAGATCCCCCAATCCAGACATAGGTGCATAAAATAGCTTTTCTTTGTCACGTAACCCCTTCTTTTTTGCAGCAGAAGGTAAAGGGCAAGGATCAGGTAGCCCTGTTAACCCAGCTACATTACAATCTCCGACACCAGCAATATGCACCTTAGTTCCTTTCTTCATGTTGCAACCACGTAAATAACCATACAATGTCACGTTTCTATCACATTTTTTATTTTGCGCTACTTTTTCTGGAGGTGTGACATCTTCAAAACGATCTACCAAAACGTATGGATGAGTTGTTCTCCAAGAAAGAGGATGAAACTTCATAACAGAAATAAATCTTGCAAGATTATGGATCTCGCGCTTGACATACCTGTTTACCAATGAAATAATATTACAAGAGTTTATGAGATAATAGAATGTATAAATAGTTGTTAACTGCTAAGCACTTACTTTCCATGAATAAGACCAGATAAGTAAAATAACTTCGCCCCGTCATAAATCTCGGTCCAGAACCGATGCCTGAGTCGTTGCTTAGTCTTTTTAAGTTTTTTAACATCCTTAAACTTATCAAGATGTGTAAGAACACCCATAACCTTAGGGAATCCATGAACTTGTAAGATGTTAAGAAACTCAAACGTTTCCTGCAAAAGTAATTAGACATCAACTTGAGGCTACATGTCAAGTTAATAGATGAATAAATACATATAACACAAGACTTACCATTTCAAAACCATACGAGATCAGCAAACTTTGCGGCATCAATCATACCATTAATATCATTTGGGCACTCAACAAACTGTAGCCGTCTTTGTTTGCCTACATGATTAAAAAGAAATGTCTCTCAAACTTCATGAATTCTATGTGTACCCGATAATCGTTGTAATTATTTTTACACGTACCTGATACAATAGTAAGTGGACCTCGTACATCTGGTATGTTATGTTTGGTGTAGTGCTTAACAAGAGACATTATAAGTAGAGACTTTCCAACCTAACGTGCAAGTTTAAGAAATAACAGTTAATCATATGGTAAGACTGATATGTACAAATACTACAACTCATAATTTAACCTAATCAGGGGAGTTTGGTTTCGTGCTTTGCAAGTGATTATTGCGACTGTGAGGAGCAAAGATCAGTACTAGTTTCGGATATATAAAGTTTGCTGCTGCTTAAGGTCAGATTAAAATAACATAACTGTTTATCTATGGACCAAGGGTAAACTTAATATACCATGTGCTCTAGTTAGTGATCATATGACACAAGCTGATATGTACCAACATAGTGGACATACTTGCATAAAGGAAGTCACATATAAGTTAATTTAATTGCCAAGTGAATCACTCTAAACATAATCTAGTAGAAGAAAAGTATGTATAAAATTAGAAAGATCAATCTTTATTAACTTTGATGGTGAGTGTTTATAATCAACAAGAAGCTCAGAACAAATATACAGTTGCAAAAGAGCAGCAAGTAACCCACCAAGAATCTGCCCACCAAAAAAAAGAAAAAGCAAAAAAAAACCCCCCAAATTTTCAATAAACATCAATCACAAAATCAAACCTTCTTTCACAAGTTGCTCTAAGAACATTGCTAATTCCCCCATTGATGGTCTTTCACATGGATTCTCCCTCACAGCAACTTCTGCCATGTCAGCAAGTTTAAGCAACGGGACCACGACACGTGGTAGGCTCTCTGGGAGACCTTTTGACCCGCATGGCCTTCCAACCCGTTCCAATTTGCAGCATCGTTATTTAAACATTTACCCATATGACCCGTTTGAAGTAAGGTATAAACCCAAATCGACCTCTACCACCACTACTAAGAAAAATAGCTTCACCAGTCAAAAACTGTAAAAGCAACAAGATTCTTTTGTAAACTGAATGAAAAATAACCAAACCTTGGGCCACGCTTCAATAACGGGAGTATCGGGTGTGGCAACAGGATTGAATTTTTAAAACCTCATGTTTTCAAACCCAACAACTTCCTCTTGTCTCAGCTCCTTTTGAGCTTGCTTCTGCTTTTCCCGTGCATGCAAAAGATATCAGAATACAAACTAGAACTAAACTCAAAAACTTAAAAAGAGGCGGGTTGGCTAACGGGTCATTTCTGGTACATATCAGGCTGACCCAAGACTACTTGTCCAACAAAATAATACAGTAGTTCTTTTTCTTAATTTTTTTCTATTGTCTCAAATACAAGCAATAATTTTTTAATAATATGAGGTCTTATGGATTAAGAATATATTTTGGGTGGCTTCCAACCCGTTAAACGCAATAACACGTAACTGAATTAACCCCTTCATAAGTAAATGGGCCAGAATTCTACGTATGGCATATAACCAATAGATAGAGGATATACTTTGTTAAATATTTTTAATAAACTGAATCTAAGAAAACACAGTTTCGCTAGTCGAGTCAGCCTATCATGAAGGCATCCTTGAGATCTTCAGGTAATTCCCGATTAGCAATGAGCTCATTAGTGAATTTCTACAAATGGTGACAAAATGTAGGGTAAAAAATGTGTTCTCGTAAATCTTTTAAGACATAAAAACCAACTTGTTTTTAAAAAACATATATGTTTGTGTAATCGAGTTGATGGTCTTATTGCACTTTGTTGGCCGTAAAGTAAAAAGATGAAGAAACGTTAAGTTGGCGGTGATGCTTTTGGTCACTACTATTCGATAAAATAAAATATTCGAGCCAACAACGGGTTGGGCCAGCATGCTGATGTTATGTGGGCCTTGTCTTTGTATTTGCTGGGCTATATGTAGCTGATTTGCTAATTAACAGAACACATCTACCATCCCAAATGACAATAATGAAAATGAAAATTATGTTTTCTATATAGGATCTAAGTAACTTTTAAACTCATGCCACATAAACATTGTTATCAAAGATCAATATGTTCATCCCTCGATTCAGTATGCTCCTCTAAACAAACTTAAGACTAAAATACACGGTTGGTCCCTAAACTTGTCAATCCGCTTCGCGTTGGGACAAACCATGGCATTATCATCGCCGGAGGTCCAAAACATGGGTTTTATATGTCAAACTCGTCCCTTGACCAATAACGCCGATGTCAACGTTCCGTTATACTCCAGAAAACCCCGTTATCATGTTACTGTTGAGGGTAGAAAAGTCATTTTACTTGATGTACTATAGCAGATGTCTTGTCCAATTTCCCACCATTATGTAGAATATAACAAAGTTGTGTACTCATTGCTCATCCCCAAACTTGTTTTGGAAGCCTACACAGAAAACCCTAAAGCAATGTCGATCATCAAATCAAATAATCTAAGTAAGAAAATAACAAACAACCACCTTTGATTTACTCTATGGCGAATAAGAGAATATCCTTTCTTTGATGATCATGAAATTGAGGAAAAAGCTGCAATCAGGAGATATTGTAAGTCTTTTTTGGTTATAGCCTATTACAATCATATGCTAGTACGACTGTTTAAGTTATTCCCCTTTTAGGTAACTTTAGCTTAACATTGTTTTTGTACATTTTTTATACAGCGGGTGAACCAGGATCCTTTAGCATGATGTTCCATTATGAAGGTACATTCAAATACTTTCCAGGTAGGATATATCAAGGAGGCAAGAAATGCCTTGTTGATCATGTGGAAGTAAAAGAGGTATCCGTTGATGAAATGGATGCTCTCATGACCCAAATCGGTTATGCGATTGGACAAACCAATTATTTCTACTTTCTTAAGCCTGGTTGTACATTGGACGACGGTTTGTTTTCTTTGCGTAAAGCTGCTAATGTTGAGTTGTTGAAAGATGTTGTCATAGAGCATAAGCTGATAGATGTCTATGTGGAAATAGGGAAGACAAGATTAGAACTTTCTGAAATGTCCCCACAATCAATTAAGACTGTGTTTTGGGAGATGGATGAAGATAGGAGAAAAGTTGCTATTGCGGCTATTCAATCTTGTTGTAGACGATTGGTGTTAGATGATCTTGATAATGAACCTGCCCTAGATCCTTTTATCCAACTTACACAAGTGCCTATGGACGTCAATGATATTGGTGAATCTAGCAATTTGCCAAATATTGAGCCTGTATTTTCCACCCTAGACACATCATTTGCTAGCCAACATGTTCATAACTTGATGGCGTGCTTTAGTACTTATTGATGAGGACAATGCTATTAAGTAGCCTCATAATTTTGAGGTTAATCTGTTCCGAGTGACTTAGGGGAAGCACTTAGAAAAAGTAGGAAGAGCACTAGTTTATGTCAATAACAGGTTTGAGGAGCCTGGTAATTTTGAGGTTAATCTGTTTCAATTGACTCAGGAGAAGCACTTAGACAAAGTAGGAAGAGCACTAGTTGATGTAAATAACAGGTTTGAGGAGCCTGATGTGGATGTAACTCTGTTTCAATTGACTTAGGATAACATGGAAGAGGATCCTGTTGTTGATGTTACTCTGTTACAAGTGTGTGACACTAGTGACTTAGGCAATGCAGTTGATGATTCAATTCAAGCAAATGAAGAGAACACTTGTCAGGAGAATGATGCACAACTTGGTATGGTCCAAGTAGGTCAGAGTAATGAGTTAGGTGAAGCATGAACAACCAGTAATATATGTGATGACAGGTAGTTGGAAAATGATTTACCTGTGATGGTTGATGATGTCTTTTGCAGTGACTATGTTTCTTTCCAACAGGCAGACTTTGCAAATGGAGTCTATACCACATTCTTCTATTCTGGTAAGGAGTTTGCTACTACAGGGGAAGTAAAAAACCTAGTAAGAGAGCATTCAATAGAAACTAGGAGGGAGTTGTTTTTTTTCTAAATAATGACAAAACAAGAATAAGGGTTAGGTGTAGGGGTTATGTTCCACTTTCAGGCCCAAGTGAAGGTCCTGGACTGGATATAGGCCTATCTACAAGTCCATTAAACAGAAGGGGTATAAATGCATTGCTTTCGGCAAAAGGACCCTTCAGAAATACTCTGCCCATGGCTATTGTTTGTCGGCAGGAATGGTGATACGGGTATCTGGTCAGTCAGGACATATAATGAGCAAAACACTTATTTGAAATCAAGGGCAGTCAGAGCTTTTGACCTTCGCTATATCTCACAGAAAATTACAACACAAATTGAAACCAATCCACTGGTTCTGTCAAGTCTGTGCATAATCAACTTACCAACCAATACGAGCTTCAAGTGTCCCTGCAGAAGGTTTTAAGAGCCAAAAACCTAGCAATAACAGCCATCAAAGGTCAATTCAAGCTACAATTTACCATGTTGAGAGATTATGTTCAAGAGTTGCAGAAGACAAACCCTAATACAACAGTGGTGATGAATGTGGAACGACCTCCATATGAGGCTCTTCCAACCAGAGAATTCAAGAGAGTGTATGTTTGTTTAGGTGCACTGAAGGAAGGATTAAAGCGTATGGGATATCGTTGTTGGGGCTGGGTGCTTTTCTAATTCGTGGTCCTTTGAATGGTCAACTGATGACAGCTGTGGGAATTGATAGCAACAATGGTATATACCCTTTAGCTTATGCTTTTGTTGAATCAGAAAACATAGGATCATGGACTTGGTTTCTTCATTGTTTATCCGATGATATAGCACTTGAGCCAATCTCAAGCATCACTTTTATTACCGACATGGAAAAGGTACTCCCTTAATCTGTTCATGAATTTAAGTCTCTCTGTTTTGAAACAGACAGTAAACATATTTGATTTTGTGCAGGATATAAGTAGAGCTTTAGCAGAAGTTTTTCCAGATGCAGAATACAGATTCTGTATTAGAAGCATTCATGAGAAAATGAAACTGCAATGGAAAGGTAGGGCCTACAAAGAGCATCTGTGGAAATGTGCAACAGTCTCAACTGTTGTACAGTTTCAGAAAGCTATGGCTGATTTCAAGAAACTTAATCAACCAGCCCATGATTGG
This sequence comes from Chrysanthemum makinoi, assembly GCA_910596185.1. NCBI lineage: Eukaryota > Viridiplantae > Streptophyta > Magnoliopsida > Asterales > Asteraceae > Chrysanthemum > Chrysanthemum makinoi. Next base: position 351,640,573 of record OU343222.1, read on the forward strand.
TTAAGTAAGATACCACCGATCCATTGGTCAAGGTCACATTTTTCATGTAAGTGATCTATCTGTTTCAGTTAATTTGTATTTGTTAATGCAGTAGAAACAGTTATAATTAATACATGTTTATTACTGTTTATCTTTAGGGAGAGCTACTTCTGATGTGTTACTTAATAACATGTGTCAAGTGTTTCATGACAAAATAATTGAGGGTTTAAGCAAACCAATTATTACAGCCTTAGAATACATCAGGGAATACTGTATGAAGAGGATAATGCATGTTCTTATGGTGATTGAGAAGAGTGATGGACCACTAACACCAACTGCACAACACATGCTAGAGGGTATTAAGAAAGAGGCTGTTAAGTATAATGTTTTATGGAATGGGGGAACTAAGTTTCAGGTTAGTGGACCATAGGGTGACCAATGTGTAGTTAATGTTGTACACAAGTCTTGTACTTGCAGAAGATGGGAGATAATAGGTTTACCATGTAAACATGCTGTTGCTACCAATTGGAATATGGCTTTAAATGGGCAACAAGTAGGAGCTGTAGAAACATGGGCTCATCCTTGTAACTGTCTTCTCACTTGGGAGGCAACCTACCATCACCATGTCCAACCTATAACTAGAAGCGAACATTGGGAAAAATCAACTGTGCCAACAACAATTGCTCCACCGAAATCCGAAACAAACCCGCCTAGCGCAAGAGGTAGAAAAAGAGTTAGGATAGCTCCTGAAAGTGAAGAGATTGTGAAGGATGGTAAGCTGTCAAGGGTTTGGAAGAGTGTTAAGTGTAGTATTTGTGGCATTGCTGGGCACAACCGGAAAACATGCCTAGGGTATGGTGGAGCTGAAACTAGTCGAACTGCAAATAAGGGAAATGTCAAACAGGTGCCTACTAAAGCTGCAGCAAAAAAGACACATCCTAAAGGTAACAAAGTAGCAGTAGATAAAGAAGCTGAAGGTACATGTGTTGTTGAAAGTCAAGTTAATGCAGTTCAAGGAAGTGGTGTTCAATCGAAAATCAAGATCCGACAGCGAAGATCCCATCATACATGATGCATCCCTGTCACAATCCCAGCAACATCAAGATGAAGCAATTGCCGATCCCAGCATGCATGAGCAAGCCCAATGTGAATCCCAGCAACATGATCAATACCAGTCTGATTCTCAGCTGTAGTCAAGTGATGTTCAAGCAGTTTCTGCTTCAACCCAGCCTGCTACACAAAGAATGACTAGGCAGCAGGCTGTACTGGAAAGAATGATGACTTCACCATAGGTCAATTATGTTATTCTAATTATCTAGACAATCTTTCATCTAGTTTATTTCCTATGGACAAGTTATGTACTCTAAAAACATGTGTGTGTGTGTGTGTGTCTAACTGTAGTTCTCATGCTTTGAAAAGTATGCAATTTTATGCATTTGGAATTATATCCATTTGCATTAACTATGAAACCATGTCATTATTGTGTATTTTTATAGATTGACTAAGCTTGATGTGTGAATAATTTGCATCAAAAGTAACCAAAGCTAAACAGAACCTCATAAGAATGTTGACATTTAAAATTCAACCCTAAACAAATTGCTAACCATCTGCATACCCATAAGACATTGAATCAAAAACAAACCAAACTGAATACTTCATAACAACGTTACTACAATTATAGATACTGAACATTAACCATCTCGCCTCATTACATAAAAGCTAAAAAAGTTATCCCAATGCATAAACAATCAAGAACAACATCCAACTTAGCACCAGGTAAATCTTCCATTTCCACACATCACCTTGAGCAACTACTAATCTTGCCTCAAGCTCATTTCTCCCCCTCAAAAGCCTGGTATGATCATTCTTGAACGAGCACAGATTTGGGATCATACCATCTTATCCACCGACAAGAAGACCCCTATTCATGATTATGACAAGTCATTAAACAACCACCATTGTTACAATGTACTTTGTTGCTTGCGAAAACAAACTAACACAATAAATATTAAGACGCACTTACTTCAACAGGACAACCAAAGAATCGGCCTGGTTGGGAGAGGTCCACGAAGTGCGAATAATAGCTTGCTTACCACACCAGCAACGTACCATCTTGAAACGATTATCGTTTTGTAGAAGACTATTTTTGTAGGATAGTTTAGGGATGGATGATAAATGACGACCAAACCGTGTTACATAGACATATACTAGCTACAAACACTGTACAACGGTTTCTATTTAGTACGCTACAGTGAAATACGGTTTTGCCCTCACCAACATAACGTTGACAACGACATTATTGGTCAAGCGACGAGTTTGGCATATAAAGCCCATGTTTTGAACCTCCTGCGATGATAATGCCCAAGTTTATCCCAACGCAAAACAGATTGATAAGTTTAGAGATCAACCATGTATTTTAGTCCAAACTTAACTTTAGAACATATCATTGTTTTCAAAGTTTAACATAACAAGAAAGTATATCGATTGGTTTTGTTGCACATGCATTCTGACCAATGTCATATTACATTAAAAAATGTTAGCAAAAGTGTATGTATAGTTGTATACAAAACCAGGGATAGGTAAGACACCACATGGATTTGCCACGTGTACTAACCAGTGAAGGGTAGAAACGGCAAATCACAAATCTATATTTCGTCTGCATCTTCTACCATTTTTTCAGGCGACAGTATCTTTTTAGTGTTTCTTTCTTATTTAGTCTATACTTACATGAAACTTTGCATCTTTGTATCTCGGATCAATTAATTTTACGGATCATAGATGAAGTTCTTATCGAACGTGAGTTTGCATCCTATCAGTGCCGTCTTTGAAAATGTAAAAAATATTTGGGGCCCGGCTCGAGAATAAAAAATGGGCCCTAGAAAATCAATAGTAAAATGCAATAACATAATATTATGACGATAAATGTTTTCAACCTTAAAAATAAAATTGACAACGTGACTTAAGATCATTATCTTCAATTAAAAGGGACTAAACTAAAACATTGTATATTAATAGGGTTAAAAAAAGAAGGGGTTTTGGTGGTCCCACACATATAATCACCACACGTTTTGGCTTCTCTTTTGGGTCATCTTCTCCAACATATACAGAACTCCATTAAAGACCAACCGAAAGTCTGTTTTTAATAACAAGTTCATTAGCTTATAAAACGTGTTTTCTCCATCAAAACTCTGCATTTCAAGCTCCAAACTAAGTGTAGCATTTTCAGAATATGGGCCCTTGGGAGAGTGGGTCTGGCTCAATGGCACCCCATGCACCCCCTCTGAGCCGGCCCTGCATCCTATGTATTAAATTATGCATCTTCATTTTTGCATCAAATTCTTCTTAAATTAATTAATGCATAAAAAGTTATAAAATTTTGCATCCAAATAGTTTTTTAATCAACCAATTAATAGACTGAACATTTATCATCATGAACTTTTTAATAATTTTTTTCTTTTTCTTTTAATCATGAATTGTATGCAATCTTTATCAATATGAAGATGCAGTGAAGACACGTATTGATCATGATCATCATCGTCTTCAACATCACTACATCGTTGCATGTCGTTCAAAAAAAACATCATGATCATGAACGATGTTCATGAATGTCGTCTTCAACATTCATAATTGATCGATAACGAGTATCATCATCATCCAAATCATCGTCATCTTCACTGATTTTGCGTCATCATCGATCAATCACTAAAACAAGTAGGGTTGGATCAGTTGGAAAACTCATTGCCTCTCAACCGAGAGGTCAGGGGTTCGATCCTCACTCCCTACAAAAGGCTGGAGGTCCTTTCTACCTTTGGTAGAACTGAAAGCAACCTCTCTATCTTAGGTAAGGGTAAGGTTGTCTACATCTTAACCTCCCCCAAACACCGGAAACGGTATTGCGTACCCATAACCCGTGGAAGACGGCATTGGAAGTTACTTTTATCGATCAATCACTAGCATCATGAGCATGTACTCATTCATGCTCACCGATATTGAATCGTATAATTTGCATCATCATTGAACATTAACAACGTAATCATCATCATCATGAGTTGCTTTGTATCATCATCTGTCGTTTACTTGTTTCACATCATCTTCGATCTTTTAGATCATCAAACGCATCATCGATTTTAAGTTTTTAACATCCATCATTAGCAAAACCGAAATTAAACCCACAAAAAGCGAAAATTGGATTAAGTTAAATCGATAAAAAAATTAAATACAACGTTGGATAATAAAAATAGGAATATGTTGGAAGAAATAAAAAAGGAGAACAAACTGTGGAATCATGATAATTTCTTGTGACTGCTAGTGGAGTTTGTAAGTTGGAAATGACTAAGGATGAAATGAGAAAAATCGTTAAAATAAAAAAAAGACAAAATTACACGGATGGTCCCTGTGGTTTGCCCATATTGCAAGTTTAGTCCCTAAGTCATTTTAATTACCCCACAGATACCTATTTTTGAAACTTTGCACTCTTTTAGTCCCTAATTTGGATGTCCCGTTAGTTTGACCGTTAAGTGTTTAAATTGTGAGGGTATTTGCGTCTTTTCAGGATACCCTTAATATAAAAGCAACCCAACACACGTTGACCTATTAATTTCCCTCCAATATCATAACTGAGACCCCAAATCAACCCAAATAAAAATCCGATCACTTGTAAACCCTAGAAATCAAAATCCAAAATTGTTATTGTCTTTTAAATCAATGGTTGTTAAAAGTTGGAGAATACGAGAGAAGCATGAGGGAAAGGCACCCCTGAAAGCATACGGTAAAAAAACAACCACATTTTCCAATTTTGTAATTGTTTTGCATATTTTTGGCTTAATTAACTGTGTTTTTGTTATTGTGTTTTCCAGATGGACACCCTACCATGTTTTCTATGAAAATACACCATGCTGGAAAGTTTAAAGACTATGATGAAAGGAGGTATGTTAATGGGTTAATCTCGTATGTGGATGGCTTTGATATGGATCAGTTTTCAGTACATGAGTTAAATGATGTAATGGAGGAATTAGGTTATGTTGATGATGAAGAACCTATTTACTATCATTATTTGATTCCTGGGACTGACTTAGAAATTGGACTAAGAGCTCTAGGCAATGATATTGATGTACATGGTTTGGCTAAGTATATTAAGGATGATAAGATGATTAGTGTATATTGTGAACATTTGACATCAAAACTGCTCATTTATTTGACCCCCCAGTTATAAGCAATGTGGTGATTGAAGAGTTACCATCTGACACTCCCATTCCCACTCCCTCCCAATCCAACAAAAGGCCCCCATCCCAGAAAAGGTTGTTGTTAGAATACCATAAACCATCTACAAGCACTCCCACTCCAAGCAGTCCCACTCCCACTCCAAGCAGTCCCACTCCCACTCCAACCATTCCCACTCCCACTCCAACCATGACTGAGACTGTGGAATCTATTGTTGAAGAACTGTTGAACATGAACTATGAATTTGATCCCTTTGAAATGGAGAATGCAGGACCTAGTGATGTAATGGAGAATGCAGGACCTAGTGTTGATGTGAATGAAATGGAGAATGCAGGACCTAGTGATGTAATGGAGAATGTAGGACCTAGTGTTGATGTGAATGAAATGGAGAATGCAGGACCTAGTGATGTTGTGAATGAAAGGGAGAATGTGGAAGGGAATTATGAGCCTTTAGAAAACTTGGTTGAGCCTGTGGAAAATAATGAAACAAATGATGTGGATGAAACTGATGAGAGTGACACTAGTTCAGATGAGGATGATTTTGACTATTTTGTTGATGAAGACAACAATGTAGAAGAAATCAATGTGGATATGCATGATTACCACTTTAATATAGATGAAGATGTTGAGTGGGTGGGACACACAGTGAGAGGAGAAGAAATTGATGATGCACCAATAGAAGAAGATCTAGAGGAGTTAGATAATGAAAACCTTGATAGTGGTTCAGATGAGGATGAAACTGACATTGAAAAGATTAGGAGGAAGAAGCTTAAAGAAATAGAAAAGGCAAATAAGATAGCAGAAAACATGGTGCATAAACATTACTTCTATTACGGTCAAAAGTTTTCTAGTGCGGTGAAGTGAAAGAAAGAGTGAGACTGCACTCAATTGAAACAAGGAGAAAGTTGCAGTTTGTAAGGAATGATAAAGAGAGGGTGAGGGCAAAGTGTATGGGAAGAATTCCAGTGTTTACAACACAAGGTGATGGGCCTAGTGAGTCCAGTAAGGGAAAAAAGAAACCATCAAAGGGAAAAGGTAAAAAAGGAGTTGGGCCTAGTGAGTCCAGTAAGGGAAAAGGTAAGACAGGTTTAAGTTCAGGAGGTAGAGGTAGGCCCAAACCATTAGCAGAAGATGAATGTCCATGGGTCTTACTAGTATCAAAGATTAGGAATTCAGAGACTTGGGAAGTTAGAACATATGAGCCCAACCACAAGTGCCTACAATCCAGAGATATAAAGGCTTGCACTTCCAAATTCATGTCTAAGGGTATCATTGACCAAATAGATAAAAATCCAGATGTTCCCATTAGAGCACTCCAAGACCATTGCGAAGCAATATGATGTTAGTGTGTCCGAATGAAAGCTTTTAGGGCTAAATCGTGCACTTAACCAAGTAAAGGGTGATTACAGATTACAATATGCCATGTTGAGGGATTCTTGTAAAGAGTTGAGAAGGGCAAATCCTGACACAACTGTAAGGATTGAAGTAGAAAGAGACACAGATCTTGAACTAGAAACAAGAGTTTTCAAGAGGATCTACATATGCTTAGGTCCATTAAAGAAAGGTTTCAAAGAATGTGGAAGGGATCTATTAGGCCTTGATGGTGCATTCATGAAGGGACCATATCCCTGGTCAGTTTGATGCTGTGGGATTAGATGCCAACAATGGCATATATCCAGTAGCATATGCAATTGTGGAGAAAGAAACAACCAGTTCTTGGACTTGGTTTTTGGAGTGTCTTGGTGATGATCTAGATCTGAGCAGGGAATCTAACTATACTTTCATAAGTGATAGACAAAAGGTAAATATTTGACTTATACTTTCAACTATGGTCCCTATGTGGGGAATATAAATGCTCATTTAATATTATCATTTAATATTCTAACATTTGTTTATTTCCAACAGGGAATCATACACACTTGCGGCTAAGGTCTTTCCTTCTGCGAGCACGGGTTTTGTCTTAGGCATATACATGAAAATATGAAGCACAACTGGAATGGACAAGCCTATAAAGATCATCTTTGGAGGTGTGCCACTGCAACAACAGTCTTTCATTTTGCTCATGCTATGGAGGAGTTGAAAAAGTTTAACAGTGAAGCATATGACTGGTTATCAGCTATTCCTGCTCATTCTTGGTCCAGGTCCCATTTCTCAGGTATTTCCTTGTTGCATTTTACTTAAGTTACTCATTATTGTATTTAAATAGTTTTTGCAGTTTACTTAAGCAACTTAATTAACATGGTAACAGGTAGAGCTAAATCTGATATCTTGTTGAATAATTTGTGTGAGGTCTTCAATGGGAAAATATTAGATGCTAGGGATGCACCTATAATCAGTGCATTAGAATACATTAGACAGTATTTGAGGAGAAGGATAGTGAATGTTCTAGGTGTGATAGACAAAACTGAGGGCCCACTCACTCCTACTGCCACTAAAATATTGAAAGCTAATATGGACCAAGCAAATGATTACTCAGTAGCTTGGAATGGGGGAGAAGAATATGAGGTCAAGGGGCCATATGGTGATCAGTGTGTGGTGAATGTGGCAAATATGGATTGTAGTTGTAGGAGATGGGAATTAACAGGGATTCCTTGTGTACATGCTGTAGCAACCAACTACAATATGTCACTTAATGGGATTGATGTGGGTATACCGAGCATGGGTGCATAAGTGTTCTTGGTTAGCTACTTGGAAAAAGACCTACAGTCATAAGATTGGTTGTATAAATGGGAAGATAATGTGGAAGAAATCACAAATTCCTTCAAAACTCATTCCACCTAAACATCATGTACAAGTGGGCAGGCCAAAAAAGAACAGAAGGAAAACAAAAGAAGAGAAGGCAATGGTTAGAAATGGAAAATTGTCAAGGGCATATAAAAGTGTAACATGCAACAAGTGTGGAAACCTTGGGCACAACAGCAGATCTTGTAAAGGTCAAGGATCAACAGGGGTATCATCTACGGGATCTGGTAATCCTCCACCTCCACAGGTTGCTAGTACTCCTCCATCTACACAGGCTGCAGGTTCACAATCTAGAAAAAGGTCCTCATCTGGTAATGCAAGTGCCCCAAACAAAAAAAAAGTTGCTGATGCAAGTGGTCCAAGCAAGAAAAAGAAAGTTTGATGTATGTTTTATGTTTGTTTGGTGTCTGTTTCATGGTATGTATTGCAGTGTTGCAGTATTGGTTAAGGTAGACTTTTAGAACTTGTTATCTATCTTGTATTAACTTATGGATTCTATTTTGTGTCTTATGAATTATGTAATGTCTATGGTTAAGTTTGTTTTGTGTCTTATGAATTCTGTAAAGTGTATGGTTAAGTTTGACTATTAGTAGTCAAACTAGTTTTCTATAAAAAGCACAATTCACTTTTACCTATTCCCTAATTGAACGCAATATGCATCCAACTAACAAAATATAGCTATTCCAATAACAGTGGGTGCATATGTTTACAGTTGACATTTTAGTAGTCAAACTAACCAAATACAAATAAAAAACTCACAAAATTACCCAAATCTAATCTTTTTCATTCATTAACACAAAAGACTGCCTACATTACCACAATACTTGACCTTTACATATCAACTTAGGCCAAGAGGTACATTACCACAATACTAAAAAAACCTAACCAAGTAAGCACCAAATACATCTTTGTCTTTCTCAGTTGACTTTTCAAATCTTCAATGACACTTTCATGCCTGTTCCTTGCCCTTAACAATCCAGGGATAATTTGAACAAAGACGCTCACACATTGGAGGATCAAACCAATCAATCCAACCACATCGTGATCCCTGTAGACAGAAAAGAAGACACTTAAGTTTTTGGGGTTTTGATTAAACCACATACTTCGGAATTTATAACTTACAGAAATGGGGCAACTGTAAAAACGGCGCCCTGGATTTTCCACTGTCCAAGAAGTTTTGATTATGCATACTCGACCACACCTACACCAAACCATCATTGGAAAATAGTTTTTTGTGTTTTAGGGTTTTTAATTTTGGGTAATGTGTGTGATTTAGGGTTTTAATTTTATCTGGTAAGGTTGAGATATTAAAGGGGGGCGGGTATTATAAAGGGTGTGGAAGAATATGAGCTGAAAAGACCCAAATGCCCTCACAATTTAAACACTTAACGGTCAAACTAACGGGACATCCAAATTAGGGACTAAAAGAGTGCAAAGTTTCAAAAATAGGTATCTGTGGGGTAATTAAAATGACTTAGGGACTAAACTTGCAATATGGGCAAACCACAGGGACCATCCGTGTAATTTTGTCTAAAAAGAATGAGAAATAGCTATAACTACACATTATAGATGCATCGATTTGATTTAAATGCATCCTTAATCTTTTAGATGCATCACAATATATTTTCTAGCTAACAATTAGATGCATATACATATATTAGATGCATTTCATCAAGTTATACAAATCATATGTATTTTTCGTCTTCTGCGAGTCAAATTTGTTGCTAGTACTACTTTGCATCGTTTGCACTTCAAAATCACTTTCGAAACTAATTGTGATGCATCTAAATGAATAGAGATGCATCTCATTCAAGTCGATGCATCTCAAATATGCGGTTAAAGTTATTTCTCATTCTTCTCATTGTAAGTTTTCTTTCTACTGGATCTTTACCGAGTTGGAAATTCACATTAATTTCGCAGAAACACAACTGAGCATCACGTGTTAATTTTTCATCGGATGTTAAAAAGACTTTCATGCCCCTTTTTAATCCTTTGATCGACGAGTGAACTTGAATTAACCACCAAAATGCCCCACGCAATCTTAACCGTTGATATTCATATCCAACAGTTCCTACTTCCTAGCTTCTCCTACGTTTTTTACATTAGTGTATTGTTTTAGTTGAAATCTTGTCTACAAAACCATGATCCAACTTTATTTGTCTTGGTAAGAATTGGATTCCATTAATCTATGCTTTACACTTCCAATAAGACAACTTCTATTGGGTTAACGGTGCCTATTATTTTATATGAACGGGGTCTACCCCTTAGGCATGGGTCCCCTTTGTCCTCTCTCTTCCACATGGGCCCTTTTTTTTTTTTTTTTTTATTAATTGTGTATAGTTTATTTTGTGTGATATGTTTAATTTGTGTAGTTTTTTTTATATGTATAGTGTATTTATTTGTGATTATATATTATTTGTGTAGTGTTTTTATATGTAGAGTATTTATTTGTGTATTGTTTCCATTTAATTAAACAATAACAATAAAACATTTTATAAACGTTTTTTACGTTACTTTTTATAAACTTTTTTTATAAATTTTTTATAAACTTTTTTTATAAACTTTTTTATAAACTTTTTTTATAAACTTTTTATAAACTTTTTTTTATAAACTTTTTATAAACTTTTTTTTATAAACTTTTTTATAAACTTTTTTTTATAAACTTTTTATAAACTTTTTTTTATAAAAAGTAACATAAAAAAAAGTAAAATAAAAAAAGTTTATAAAAAAAAGTTTATAAAAAGTAACGTAAAAAAAGTTTATAAAATATTTTATTGTTATTGTTTAATTAAATGGAAACAATACACAAATAAATATTCTACATATAAAAACACTACACAAATAATATATAATCACAAATAAATACACTATACATATAAAAACAATACACAAATTAAATATACCACACAAAATAAACTATACACAATTAAATTAAAAAAAAACAAAAAAAAAATAAAAGGGGACCCATGTGGAAGAGAGAGGACAAAGGGGGACCCATGCCTAAAGGGTAGACCCAGTACGTCCCCTTCTATTCCCTTTATCCTTCACCAATTCCACCTTTTGTTTGCCATTACTTGTAAGATTCCAGGATCAAATATTCTATCACACATGGAAAAAATAGGTTAAAAAATTGCGAAATAAAATGTTATGAGAGAACAAATAAAAATTTGTTTAATTTTGTTAAAATAATAATAATAATAATAATTTAAGATCGACGGCTAAGATGAAAAGCTTGGTGACCAAGGTTATATCAACGGTAGATGCATAATAAACAAAATGAATAAAAATATCACTATCCCCAAAACGCAAAACAAAACAAAACCAAACCCAAACCCTAACCCTAACCTTAACCGCCGCAATGGCTGCCACCGGCTCTCCCAAACCAATGCCCGAACCCGAACCAGATGTGGGCTACTCGTTGACGATTCTCGGTCGCGATGATTAAGCTTCGAACGCCAAAAATGCGGGCGGGTTCTCTTGAAGGATCCGACCATCGAAGAGGTCTATTCCATGGCCCCATGGAAGCTCATCGGTGGATTCACATGAGATCTCTTTTACTCTTCACGTGCTCTTCAGGTTGGTAGCAACACTAACTACCAAAGGCAGCTCGACGGCGTCGGCGTCGGTAGCGGTGTATGAAAAGCTTTCAAAATCATACACCGCTACCCTCTCATGATTCCTTTTAAAATGAGGACATTGGTTCGCCTCCAAACGGTCAAGTTTAATCACACAAGCTGACCACTTATGAATGGGCAACCGTAACAAACTTAAAACAGCTCAGAAGGCAAATGCAATTTAGATCAGAGGAATATAGTGGATTCCTGGGTCGTTAAGTCCCACGGAGGATGAATGGTGTATAAACACGTTCAGATGTCGAATAATCACTAAGGATAGTGATCAATAAGGATTTTGAGTTATTTATACCTAAAGAGAAAGTTTTTGTAAATTGCAGGGGCTTAAATGCAAATTAAAGAAAATCAAAAAGTTAAAATATATTAAATAAACGCTATCACTATTTTTACAATGATGTTTTTCTTGATTTATAAAACAAAATAACTTAAATAAACTATTTTAATTAAAACGTAAACTTAAATTACCTAAAAACGTGACTTAAAATGAAAACGTACGTTATGTATAAAAATTACGCGAGTGCGCAAGATAAAACGTAAAATTTGTGAAATAAAAGTCCTACAAGTGTAAAAACAATTTTCTTACTTACTATATGACAAAAGAAAATTTTAGAAAAAAGATTTATATTTTTTAGACTTTTATATTTTTTATTATGAATTAAAAACTAAAAAATAGAAATTAAATGTTTAAAAATATTAAAAATAATTGGAAAAATACGAAACTTTTCAGGAAAATACTTTTTGGTAAACTAAATCTAAGAAAAATTAGAAACTTGAAAATTCAGCAACCAATAAGCAGAAAATAAGCTAAAGGACTTATTTAGTATTAAAAGTTAAAACGTATATAAAGGAATTAAGGGTGCAAAGAATGACAAGAAAGACCCAAGGGCAAAGATGGATTTGTGAGTTGTGTGTGTGGCGTGGGAAGGTTGTGCAGAAGGTCCTGTGTTCGATTCCCAGCTTCTACCTTTTTGCAAACTATTTTTTTTTTTTGGAATTTTCTTTTACAAACTAATTTAGCACAAGGAAATAAGCAATTTTTATAATTACAACTTTTTACAAAATCCACTAATAAGCTCAGAATGAGCTTATTATTTCAACAGTGAGCAAGAAATAGGAATAAGCACAAGTTATTAGCCAAATGGCTATTAAGCTAATAAATAAGCAAAATTTGAATGAAAACAAGCTAGATAAGCTAATTTAACAACTGAGAGGGTACAACTACTTAGAAATAAGCACTGAATAAGCTACAACTAAGCAATAGCTTAACTGTTAGCACAGGGCATGTTTACAGAAAAGGGTCTAAAGTAAGCTTGAAAATAAGCAGTTTATAAGCTAATAAGAGATAAACTAATATTTTTCTAATTAAGGTAAGCAGCTATATTTTAATATCCCAAAAGCACTAAGCATGAAACTCAATATTAAACACACACTAAAATTCTAAAGTTTATTCAAAAACTGTAAAATGGGAAATTTGACTTTATGAATTACACTAAGAGTTTGACTTTTATGAACTTTTGATGATCCTATATGATCTAATTTGATGTATTAAGCTACTTTAAGACTTATTTAGGCTAAATTAACAACTTTTACACTAGTATGCATGATTATGTAATCAAAATGTCTAACAGTGAACAAGTAATGTGATATTAAAGCTAGATTTGACTTTTTAACTAATAAGCACTATGTTTTATGCAAACTTAGCTCATTTTTCATCTGATTTTAAACATTTTGCATCTGAAACATATAAAATGCAATTTTGAGATATTTTCAGTATTTTGATGCATTTCTGAGCATTTTTAAACGTTTTGCAGTTCAGATTTAACCAAAAATGATGAGTATTTACACACTCATCAATGGCTATTAAAATTAAGGAAATTACCTTTATGTATGATGTGGTATCAAAGATGATGTATTGAAAAATGAGAATGAAAAGTTTGATCAGTGATTCAACAATGGTGTATTGAAAAATGAGGATAGAATACGTAGCGTCAATTGATCATCTCAATAAAAAGTTGTTGTAATTTTTTTATGTTATTTATTCTTTTGTTAACGAGTTACATATCAGATACATATTGGGCTAAAAGTGAAGATAGATCAGGTTGGGTGTTAACTGTTAAGTCTTACTAGGCTTAAAATGAAAATAAAAACAAATAAGGCTTATACATTTATCGGGTTATCGGGTTGAACCCGAACCCGATAAAGTATGAAAAATATAACCCTAACCCGACCCTATAAGGCTATCGGGTTGGTCGGGTTGACCCGATAAACCCGATAAGCAGAGTTGGACTCGAATCAACCCGACCTTATAAAGCTTTATCGGGTTCGGGTCAACCCATTTGACACCCCTATTTACAAGTAGTAAAAGTTTAATAAATAAATACCATTAATAACGTTGTTGAATTTTGTTAAAAAAAATAAAAAAAATAATAATAATAATTTAAGATCCACGGCTAAGATGAAAAACTTGGTGACCAAGTTTATATATCAACGGTAGAAAGTTTATATATAATGCAAATCATCCTGTGCATCCCCCAGAGCTCGCGCAACCTCATTAGGCAGCTTCGACATATTCAATCTCACCCTCTCACTTGCGGCTCTTCCCTCAGCCGCCTTAAGCCTTGTCTGCAACCTCAGGAACCTACCCCTACCCTTCTTCACATCCGCATCCTCCAATCGAAGCTTGCACAATGTCTGAAACTGACTCCCATCCACCGACTCGTATTCAACCATATGCCAATTAGTAGACAGGTCCTTACCCTTCTTATTGTATTGAGAAAATTTCAGAGTGAAATGATTCACATACCCAACAACAACCCTCTCATGGCTGCCACCGGCTCTCCCAAAGCAATCCCCGAACCCAACCCAAACCCAAACCCTAACCCCGCCGCAATGGCTGCCACCGGCTCTCCCAAAGCAATCCCCGAACCAGAACCACTACTTGTGGGCTACTGTGTTGATGATTCACCCGTTGCCATGATCAAGCTTTTAAACGCAAAGAAATCTGGGGTGGTTCTATTGAAGGATCCAACGATCGAGAGGAGGGTCTATTCCATGGAAGCTGATAGGTGAAGATCAAGTTCCGGCTATTCCGGATTCAAATGAGCATCTCTTTTATTCTTCGCGGTCTCTTCAGGTTGGGAGCGAAAGCAACTAGGCTCGACGGGGTCGGGGTCGATGATGTTTTGCACTTCAAGAGAAACCATGAGAGGGTTGCCGTCTATGATTTTGAAAGTTTTGCTGTTGTTGGGTATGTGAATCATTTCACTCTGAAATTTTCTCAATACGATAAGAAGGGCAAGGACTTGTCTACTAATTGGCATCTGGTTGAGTTCGAGTCCGTGGATGGGAGTCAGTTTCAGACATTGTGCAAGCTTCGATTCGAGGATGCGGATGTGAAGAAGGGTAGGGGTAGGTTCCCGAGGTTGCAGACAAGGCTTAGTGAGAGGGTGAGATTGAATATGTCGAAGCTGCCTAAAGAGAATGAGGTTGCGCGAGCTCTGGGGGATGCACAGGATGATTTGCTGGCTGCTGAAGTTTCTGTGTTTGCTGCTCTGGAGTATCTCAAGGTTGTTAATGATAAGCTCTACCTTCGTATTGTGGAACCTCGGCGAGCCGCTGCTGCTGCTGCTGCTGCGGCTGCGCCTGCTCCTAATCCTGCTGCTGAGGTTGCCAATTGGGCTGTTGATCTACGTCAAAGGTTTCACCTAGTCAACAACAATGCTGCTGAGGTTGGAAGGCGACACAGCTTCTAAGCTAGTCGTTTATTGAGAAATACTTTTTAATACATAGTGATCGATCTGGTAATATCTTTGCAATATAGGCTGTAAAACTACTTTTTAATTCCTCTTTACTTCATTATGGTATGACTGATAGTCGTCTATTGATCATGTTATTATGCGTTTGACAATACTTAACTGTAGACACTTTTGGATGTGCCATGTTAGTTTTTTAGATCCGTTAACCGTTAATATGCTACTCATTGGATCACATTATATTACTTCATTTGAAATTGCCACATGAATAATGAGATTTGCACTTTCCTAAGTAATTGTTTCTTAAGCATTCTTAGGATGTCTTGCTATTTGTGCTCTTCAAGACCTCCTATACATGTTTTCAGGTAGCTGGATTAGGCCTGTACATAGATCTAAATCTAATAGAATATTGACGTATCTGAATTTTTATCTAATTAGCAAATCCTACTTTTTAATTTCACGGATTTTAAATTTGGTATTGAATTACAAGTTTGCCTAGTTTGAATGATTTACATCCCCCACTGATGCTGGCAAATAGATCTTATATACACTTAACATAAAAATGGAAATTAGCATAGTTCAGGCTTTGTAGGAGCTGAAAATACAAGAGTTAGTTATTCACGCGCTCACACACAAAGATACAGTTTATGTTTTGTACTGTAGTAGCTGATAATTAATTGAGAACCGAAAATTAGTTACTCACACGCTTACACGCGCTCTCACACAGATTCGACTTTTGTGGCAGTTGAAAATGATGTTTAACTGAAAATTAGTTGTTCACGCGCTGACACGCGCCACACTTTTAGTTTTACTGCACTGGAAACTGGATATCTGTTGAGAGTGAAATGGAGGAAGTAGGTAGAAGAAAATCATGGACAGAGGAGTTAGCGAGTTTAGTAGAAGATACCGGAATCCGATACACGGATGATCAAAACATGTTTAACGCTGTTTCGACGCCGTCTTTCGAGCTGAAAACGGCGTTGGAAGGTGAAAATGTGGAGTCTGAGGGGTTTGTGGATCAAATGAAAGGATTTGTGAAAGCTTGGGGTGAAATAGTGGTTGAGCTAGGGTTAGGGTTTAGAGACGTTGTTGTGCAGACTGTGTTGACTGATGATTCAGTTATAGTGAAGAATGTGAGGAAAGTTAGGAAGCCGTGTGGAGTTGTTGTGGGGAAATTGAGTCTTTTGAATGAGTTTTTGCCCGAGGATCGCCATCCGGCTCATGCTTGGCCGGTTATATTGTCGGTCTTTTTAGTTGTTGTTGCAGGTAAAGTTTGTTCATCTCTGGTGATTTTGCATGTCGATTTTTAATCAACTGTGTAGAATGTTGTGTATCTGTTTATCTTTACGGATTGAGAATGATAAATATGATGTATAGTCGGAGTTAGTTGGGGTAATGTTTGTATTAAACTGAACGTGCTTCTGTTTTTTGAAGTTGAGATAATAACATAATTTTGATTTTTATAGGTCTTGTTTTACATTGTATTCTGAGAATGATTATGTAATGTAGAATAGTTGAATTAGTATTGAAAAGGGAATATAACTTATTGTAGGGAGGTAGGCATCATGTAGCATTTGGATCATTGGATGTGTTTCTGTTTATTGAAGTTTCACATAATTAGCTGATGCGAGTGTCTGCTGGCTTTTGCTAATTTAATATCTTGTGTACTTATGAGTATATAGAATAATTGTTTCACTAGTGAAAGGGGAACAAAACAGGCTGCAAGAGGTAGAGGTTGGACGTGTGTCTGTATTTTGAAGTTAGGATAATCACATTATATTTCAAAAATGATTACAGTATATGACTTAGAATAGTTGAAAACTTGGAATCAGTAGTGAAAGGTAACAAAACGGGCTGTAGGAGGCAGTGTGTGGACGTGTTTCTGTTTTTTGAATTGGCAATGATCACCTAATTAGTTTATGCAAGTGTTTGTGAAATTCCACATGTAGAATGACCCTAAATGACCAACGATGATTACTTGGTAATTGTTAACGGATGATTACTTGGTAATTGTTGTTACTTGGTGGTATACTATTAATTAGGGCGGATCGGCGGAGCAAAATTACCCGGAAATCGACCCGAACCGACAAAATGATCGAAACCCGGCCGAACCGACCTTATTCGGTTCGGTTTTGGCTTTGTATAATTATTTCGGTTTTATTCGTTCGGTTTCGGGTCGGGTCAAAACACGGTTCGAAATGGCTTTTTCTCATTTTCTATTTCAGTAGTTTTTTCTCTGTTCGGTTCTTGATTAACGTTTTACCCTTATTCAGTTTTCGGGTCGAGTTTGAGCCGATGCTCAGCCCTATAATCATCTTTTCTTTTGTGTATCTTATAAATTTTATTTGAGTTGTTAGATTAATTGGTTGTAGAAGTGTGATGTTTAATTTTAGTGTTTTAATGTTCAAGTGTCCCAAGTCACTCGTCAGATTGTATTTATTAAACTCAAACTTTTGGTTTGGACTTAAAAATGCATCTAATGCATAATAATTAAGCTATAAATTACCATAATTAAGGAAGGGATCAAGTAAGAAAAATAATTTAGTCACACATTTCAAATTAAAAGGTTCAAACCCATTTTGAGCAGTTAAGAAATGTACATGTTTGTTTCATGGCTGATAACCAAATGTCTTTTTTCTAAAACATGGGCCTTTTAATTCATAGAAATGCATTTTCTTTCAACCATTAGGTTCCTAACAACCTCGTTAATATATTACTGTAAGTGATAAGGTCTATGTTATGCTTTCTGTATCGCGTGAAAATGGTGACTTTCAAAAATAGCTAGCTAAAGAGGTAATATGTCAGTGTTAAGATCCCACTTTTCATTAGATGTGTGTAATTTGGAAATGGACATTTAACTCGTGAATAAAAGAGTAATAAAGTGTTTTTTTCTTTAGATTGTGTACATGTCAATATGAAGTGGATATTTAATTTACATAAAAGTTATTTCGGACTTAACATGACGTGACGCTTCTGCATTTGAGAAATTTTGAGTTGTTCACTACACGCTGAAGTTGTTGAGATCGACATAAGTTGTTTGGCGGAAAATAAGTGAATCATTTTTTCCAGATTTATTATCCGCGGATGGTTTCAAGTTTGAGTCCAAACACGTTTAATCACAAGTTTATTCACAAGTCTTCAACCTAAAACACCAATATTGACGTCGATTCATCATTTTCAACGTCTCTTAAATAAAACCGAACATGTAAGGATTAAGAAATATGTATTCAAATTTGTACCCATTTGAGTTTTTTGGGAACTGGAGTTAGAACCTGAACATCTTTAACTTGGATACTCGTTAGGGAAGATACAATTCACTAGGATTTGGTTTAGTTTTTTTGCAAACACCTGTATGTACTTAAATTTTGTTATGAAACATGACATGATGATGACCAAGACCATACAGCAAAAATGAACGGTTAAAACTTAAAAGAGTATTTTCTGCAGGATCTTGTCACAGAGGTTAGTGACATAATGCGACTAACAATACAGTGCAACAGGAGCGGCGGATCAAACCCCCTTGCATGTGTACAAAGTATTAAAAAAACGAACAATTATAACCACCAAAACTTTGCCACATTTAACCTTCAGTATATGACTTTAAATTATCAAATAATTCACTCTAATATTTGATGTTATCCCATTGTTATCGACCCTACAAAACTTACAAAAATGGAAAGCAGCATTATAGGTTGAATTAAAACATGACCACTAGTAAACGTAAACGGGCTCCGTCTCTGCGCATTTTCTTTTGTAGTTTGTCTTGGGTACGATATCTATCACGTCTTTCTTCTCGCTGATGTTTTTCGCCACTAGATCTTCCTTTGCTTTCTCCGCGTCATGTTTGTTCTTCTTCTCCTGTTTCTTGAGTTTCTGCTGCAATAAATAAATAAAAGGAAATCATTAGCGGAAGTTAAGTGAGGGGATGTTGAAATAATCAATTCCTATATGTATATACATACATAAACAGCTTGCGCTTTATAAAAGTCTGGTTATTTTTAATACTCCCTATTCTTTTCGCCTAACTTAAGACTTTTACGCATCTAGTATTCTAAAAATAGCAGTCTTCCTGGTCGTTCAATGTATTAGTTTCTTAAATTTTTAGAATTGTCAAACACAAACAACTGACAAAATATTTATAGCTTCAAACAATTCCTGCTACTCAAATATCTGATTCAAACTACACAAAATCAGCCAATATCCGTCCAAACCCCCCTTGAGTAATGATAAACTTATTGAACCCTCAACAAGCTGATGGAACACTAGCAATTTCAAACAAAAGTCTTTGATTGACAAGGTAGAGCAAAAAACATACCTTGTTATGCTTCATTAACTGCAGGTGCTGGACAAGTTTATGAACCTCTCGCTCATGTGGTTCTGGGACAACTGCTCTTGCATCCTTCTTCATTTTCTTTTCCTTGGGCTTTGACTTGACAGGCAGTACACTTAGCAGTGACTTGGGAACAACCAAGTGGTTGAATTTCTTTTTTGACCTTTCTATCGGCTGTCAAAAAAAGTTTTAAAAAAACATATAAGTCTCTAAGCAGTGTCCATTGTCCAACGTGTATGCATACATACGTTACATTGTGACCAACAAATAGATTAAGAATCGAAAGACAAACCAATTACTTATTAAAGAAAATCGACTATTCCTCAGAATCAGAGATAAAACAATTCTGATGATCGTATTAGGAACACTAATTACAGTAGAATATCGATTAATTAATAAACTCTCTAAAGTAATATTTTTTGCAGGTCCCAATTCATTAATTTATAGATAAA
Source organism: Chrysanthemum makinoi (assembly GCA_910596185.1). Lineage (NCBI taxonomy): Eukaryota > Viridiplantae > Streptophyta > Magnoliopsida > Asterales > Asteraceae > Chrysanthemum > Chrysanthemum makinoi. The sequence goes on from OU343222.1 coordinate 351,660,680, forward strand.
TTAATAATTTAGGTGATCCCATGAGTATTAATATCGATAAATTTATAACTCTTTTAATTAATAATTTAGATGATCCCACGAGTATTTAATTTATAGATTTTCTACTGTATATAGATAACAATTTGGACAAAAAGTGTTTCGGGCCTAACAAACCCGGTACACTTCAAAAAGAGTTTTGACCCGCAACCCGATTCACCCATGTTGCCACCTCTAGTAGATTACCTTGCAGAGGGAATCTTTGTTGTCAGGAATGGGAATATTATACTCTCTCCTCAACTCTGCTACCGTTCTCACACGCCACGTGTCACCACGGGGTTGCTTAGCGGTGGTCAAGGGGTTGTAGAAACAAGGAACAGGAACTTCAGTCCAAGCACGCAGGAAAACAATCACTCATCAAAATTTTGTCCTCAAAAGTGCACCTAGCTATTCCATCTACAGGTTGTCCTCCCATCTTTTTGGGCTTGTTACCGAGCTCAATCTTTGCAGCCTACAAAAATTCCAAATCGTATATAGCTTTCTTTTTTTAATATCAGAAAATACATAGAACATAAATAGGCAAGTATAATGATCTATGAGAACATACCTTCTTCACTTGCCACGGATTCCACTAACTGTACGAACAGACGCACCTTCAAACCGAGCTATTTCAAGATCAGAATTGAACGTCTTTTTAATAAGTGCTGTTTTCTTGTAGATCTTGCATGGTTCACCAGTTAGCTTGGCCATTCTCCTTGCCTTTATTGTTCTTGTCATCATCCTCGTCAGGTGATTCAGACCCATTATACGCACATAGGAATTAAGGGCACAAAAGTAACATGTTCGTTCAGATAATGCAGAATGATTAAGAAACTAATTGATATGACTATGAATTACACCTTATGAGAAAGCTAGTTTGAAAGAAGGGAAACTGAGAAATTTAATTTAGAACTGATTATTTTTTGTTGCAGCTGGTATGAAACTGAATCTCTAAAAAATTATTACTTGACCCCATAACAAATCAGAATCTTTTATCCAAACACTAAAACTTATTATCGCGACTTCATGTCACAATAATCAGATATTTGATCTCATAAGAAGATCCGAACACATTCCCAGAATACGAACCGCAACAATAAAATAATGCATAATCATAATGCAAAAATAGAACAACTTTGAAGGATATTGAGCATCAAATTTTGCACGAAGAGCAAGCTTTTTAAGCCTCCGTTCTTCAAGAACCGAGTCACCTTTATTTTTATCATCAACTGTTTCATCACCTTCATGCTTTTCACCAGTTTCCAAATCTTCAAACTCGCCAAATACAGGAGCATCATCGTCATCGTTCTCACTGCCTGCTTCAGTGGATTTACCTCTGAGGGCAGCTTTTGACCAATCTCCGGTCACAAAACGATTACGAATGCTTTCAACTGTTTCTCCATTTTTCCAGTCCTTTGTGTTAGCAAAGTTAATAAATTTTGAGCTATCTTCTGTATTTACTTGTTCCCCGTCCAACCCTTTGCTTAGTTTCTAAAACAAATCAGACAATTAAGTGATTAGGTCAACACATGTAAAGTCAAGAAGAAACTTATGAAAGACAACTTATTAAATAAACGGCACACAAGTAGGCCAAACCTTGTTTCCTTCACCTTTGGGCTTGAAAAACTCATCATCGTCGCTTTCATCAGCATCGCTGTCTTCTTGAATAGAGTCATCTGGCTTTGTTTCAGACTTCCCATACACAAGTTGCTCAAGGTTAATGGTCTTCCTTGATACTGTCCTCTCAACCAATGATTCCTTCCATTTTGAGGCATTCTCCATATTCTCTGTAGGCAGCAAATGTAAGTAATGTTAACAAAAATCACCTGAATCTTAATAGTATAACTTATATTTTCATCTTGCAGGGATATAACTATTATTTTAATTAGTACAGATTAAAGATGTGAAGTGTACCTTCTGTGTCATCTTCATCCTCTTCATCGGAAGAACCCGAATGTGAAGATGACTCGTCGTCAGAATTATCATCATCTTCATCCTCGTCTTCATCCATGGCCTGAGACGATAAACAACTTCCATTATAGAATAATATAATGGAAATATCCCGAAAGGGTATAATATAAAACTCAAGAAACCAATCATACTCAGAACTAGTAATGCATTACCTCTTGATCATCCTCGTCTTCATCCCGAAAGACTGCTTTTCTCCTCTTTCTACCCTTATCGAGCTCAAGTTCTTCCCTGATGTTATTAACTTTCACTTTGGGGCTTCCTGTTTCTTCTGACTTATCGAGATCTTCATCATCACTTTCATCATCAGAACCATCAGTCTCATGTTCCTCGATAGGTTCTAAGGATCTATCATGCTATAAGGAATAACAATACTAGTGGCTGAAATTGTCAAGTTTATATATAGAATGTATATTTGTGATTGCACTCAATCTGTCACCTTAGAATAGATCAGTAGATTGCTCCTCTAATTTAGCTCTTTCCTTGTTGTAAATGTTCTATATTAAGCCTTGTATATTCTGTAATGAATCAATCAACAACAACAATTATTCACACCTTAACATGCCCAGTCTAAAATTCATGCTCGCTCAGTCAAATGTATCTTTCTCGGCTACTCCTCCTCTAAATCGGCCTACAAATGCTATGACCCCGCATCTCATCGCCTTTATCACTCACGTCATGTGGAATTTATTGATCACATTTATCCTTTCAAAGTAGATAGTGCTCCTTCACACTCTCTTCCTACACCTGACACCTTCATTCCTCCACCTACTTTTACAACTCCAACTTCCCCAAACCACACTACCCATGATCATGAACCAAACAGCATGCACCACCCTTCTCCATCCACCTCGCAACCTGCTCCATCCAATTCCGCAAACTCTTCTCTTGATGCCTCACCCGCCTCCACCACATTTACTCCTCCTTCCGAAACTACAAATGCCACTGACACATCACCACCTTTCATCTCCCATTTCGACTCTCCCACCGACACATCCTCACCTTCCACCCCGCATTCTGCTTCTCCCAATGACACATCACCACCTTCCACCTCACATTCTGCCTCTCCCACCGACACTTCCCCACCATCCACTGCCCCTCCCCTGCTACCCTCTCATACTCGTCCACAACGACATCGAAAACGCAATACTAAATATTACAATCCAAACCTTGTGAATACCACCACTCTACACCCTTTACCACTTACCCTTGAACCCACCACTCATACTCAAGCTTCAAAAGACCCACAATGGAGAAAAGCCATGGATTCAGAGTTTAACGCACTTATCCAGAATCAAACATGGGAACTTGTACCCTCCACCTCCCACCAACCGATTGGTTGTAAATGGGTCTTCCGAATCAAACGCAATCCCGATGGTTCCATTGAAAAATATAAAGCTCGTCTCGTGGCAAAAGGTTTTCTCCAACAACATGGGAAGGATTACTTCGATACGTTCAGCCCCGTTACTAAACCTATCACCATTCGCACCATTCTATCCATTGCACTCTCGAAAAATTGGTCATTGCGTCAACTTGATGTTAACAACGCCTTTCTTCATGGCACCCTTCATGAGGATGTCTTCATGACACAACCACCAGGCTACATACATCCTCAATACCCTCATCACATTTGTAAGCTCAAAAAGGCATTATATGGTCTAAAACAAGCTCCCCGTGCTTGGTACCTTGAGCTAACAACCTTTCTTCTTCACTTCGGATTTCGTAAATCCTTAGCCGATGCTTCCCTTTTCATTTACCAAGCTCCAAAAGTCACTTGCTACCTCTTGGTTTACGTGGATGATATTGTCCTTACTGGCAATGATTCCCAGTTCCTTGACCACTTCGTCAATGCCTTAAGCCAAAAATTCTCCATCAAAGACCTCGGTCCACTTCACCATTTCCTAGGCGTTGAAGTCATTCCTACACCAACAGGTCTCTTCTTGTCTCAACACCGTTACATCCAGGACATTCTTCACCAGTTTAAAATGGATGGCGCGAAAGATGTCACCACACCTCTTAGCGCCACTGCGCCCTTGTCTTCCATCGACTCATCTCCTTCGGTTGATGCCACTCCTTATAGGAAACTTGTTGGCTCTCTCCAATACCTTGCCTTTACTCGCCCGGATATTTCCTTCGCCATAAACAAGCTGTCTCAATTCATGCATAGTCCGCGTCAAACCCATTGGCAAGCTCTTAAACGAGTTCTTCGATACTTAAAAGGAACAATTCATCATGGTCTGTTTCTAAATCGAAATTCCTCTCTTAATCTCTCGGCCTTTTCAGATTCTGATTGGGGAGGTGTAAATGATGCCGGTCGGTCAACCACTGCCTACATACTCTATCTTGGCACAAACATTATTTCATGGAAGTCCACTTGTCAAAAGTCGGTCTCTCGTTCCTCTACAGAGGCAGAGTACAAAGCCTTAGCGAATGCCTCAGCTGAACTGTCATGGACTAAACATTTACTACGTGAACTGGGCATTCCTGCAAATCACACGCCAACCTTATTCTGTGACAATACAGGTGCGACATATCTCTGTGCCAATCCCGTTTACCATTCCCGAATGAAGCATGTTGCACTAGATTATCACTTCGTCAGGGAACAAGTTTCAGCTGGTCAATTACGAGTTCTACACATCAGTTCACAAGACCAACTTGCAGATATGCTCACCAAACCACTTACCAGAGCACCATTTCTACGCAATCGGTCCAAGATCGGTGTATCCGACGGATCCTCCATCTTGCGGGGGCGTATAAGGAATAACAATACTAGTGGCTGAAATTGTCAAGTTTATATATAGAATGTATATTTGTGATTGCACTCAATCTGTCACCTTAGAATAGATCAGTAGATTGCTCCTCTAATTTAGCTCTTTCCTTGTTGTAAATGTTCTATATTAAGCCTTGTATATTCTGTAATGAATCAATCAACAACAACAATTATTCACACCTTAACACATGCATCATATGGTCTTCATCATCTCCATTAGTAATTTCTTCTGGTTTGTTACTTTTTTGACTAAAAATATTTATAAAACTACTATTTAACTTCTCATCAACAGAATATTTCGTGTTTTGAAGTGATTTTACTAGAACCTCGCCTACATCCCTATCAGTTCCTGCAAAAAACAAATACAAGATTGGTTTATCACTTATATACATAATACAAAAATGGTCTTAAGACATCATAATAAATAACAAGGTAAGAACCTTTTTGATGCATCTTCATCACCAGTTTTAGAAAACTGCACAAAATGATCATTAATGTTTATGTAAACAGCATCTTTATTGTATAAAAGATCCCCCAATCCAGACATAGGTGCATAAAATAGCTTTTCTTTGTCACGTAACCCTTTTTTTGCAGCAGAAGGTAAAGGGGCAAGGATCAGGTGACCTGTTAACCCAGCTACATTACAATCTCCGACACCAGCAATATGCACCTTAGTTCCTTTCTTCATGTTGCAACCACGAAATAAAACAATACAATGTCACGTTTCTATCACATTTTTTATTTTGCGCTACTTTTTCTGGAGGTGTGACATCTTCAAAACGATCTATCAAAAGGTATGGATGAGTTGTTCTCCAAGAAAGAGGATGAAACTTCATAACAGAAATAAATCTTGCGAGATTATGGATCTCGCGCTTGACATACCTGTTTACCAATGAAATAATATTACAAGAGTTTATGAGATAATAGAATGTATAAATAGTTGTTAACTGCTAAGCACTTACTTTCCATGAATAAGACCAGATAAGTAAAATAACTTAGCCCCGTCATAAATCTCGGTCCAGAACCGATGCCTGAGTCGTTGCTTAGTCTTTTTAAGTTTTTTAACATCCTTAAACTTATCAAGATGTGTAAGAACACCCATAACCTTAGGGAATCCATGAACTTGTAAGATGTTAAGAAACTCAAACGTTTCCTGCAAAAGTAATTAGACATCAACTTGAGGCTACATGTCAAGTTAATAGATGAATAAATACATATAACACAAGACTTACCATTTCAAAACCATACGAGATCAGCAAACTTTGCGGCATCAATCATACCATTAATATCATTTGGGCACTCAACAAACTGTAGCCGTCTTTGTTTGCCTACACGATTAAAAAGAAATGTCTCTCAAACTTCATGAATTCTATGTGTACCCGATAATCGTTGTAATTATTTTTACACGTACCTGATACAATAGTAAGTGGACCTCGTACATCTGGTATGTTATGTTTGGTGTAGTGCTTAACAAGAGACATTATAAGTAGAGACTTTCCAACCTAACGTGCAAGTTTAAGAAATAACAGTTAATCATATGGTAAGACTGATATGTACAAATACTACAACTCATAATTTAACCTAATCAGGGGAGTTTGTTTGCTTTGCAAGTGATTATTGCGACTGTGAGGAGCAAAGATCAGTACTAGTTTCGGATATATAAAGTTTGCTGCTGCTTAAGGTCAGATTAAAATAACATAACTGTTTATCTATGGACCAAGGGTAAACTTAATATACCATGTGCTCTAGTTAGTGATCATATGACACAAGCTGATATGTACCAACATAGTGGACATACTTGCATAAAGGAAGTCACATATAAGTTAATTTAATTGCCAAGTGAATCACTCTAAACATAATCTAGTAGAAGAAAAGTATGTATAAAATTAGAAAGATCAATCTTTATTAACTTTGATGGTGAGTGTTTATAATCAACAAGAAGCTCAGAACAAATATACAGTTGCAAAAGAGCAGCAAGTAACCCACCAAGAATCTGCCCACCAAAAAAAAGCAGCAAAACCCCCAAATTTTCAATAAACATCAATCACAAAATCAAACCTTCTTTCACAAGTTGCTCTAAGAACATTGCTAATTCCCCCATTGATGGTCTTTCACATGGATTCTCCCTCACAGCAACTTCTGCCATGTCAGCAAGTTTAAGCAACGGGACCACGACACGTGGTAGGCTCTCTGGGAGACCTTTTGACCCGCATGGCCTTCCAACCCGTTCCAATTTGCAGCATCGTTATTTAAACATTTACCCATATGACCCGTTTGAAGTAAGGTATAAACCCAAATCGACCTCTACCACCACTACTAAGAAAAATAGCTTCACCAGTCAAAAACTGTAAAAGCAACAAGATTCTTTTGTAAACTGAATGAAAAATAACCAAACCTTGGGCCACGCTTCAATAACGGGAGTATCGGGTGTGGCAACAGGATTGAATTTTTAAAACCTCATGTTTTCAAACCCAACAACTTCCTCTTGTCTCAGCTCCTTTTGAGCTTGCTTCTGCTTTTCCCGTGCATGCAAAAGATATCAGAATACAAACTAGAACTAAACTCAAAAACTTAAAAAGAGGCGGGTTGGCTAACGGGTCATTTCTGGTACATATCAGGCTGACCCAAGACTACTTGTCCAACAAAATAATACAGTAGTTCTTTTTCTTAATTTTTTTCTATTGTCTCAAATACAAGCAATAATTTTTTAATAATATGAGGTCTTATGGATTAAGAATATATTTTGGGTGGCTTCCAACCCGTTAAACGCAATAACACGTAACTGAATTAACCCCTTCATAAGTAAATGGGCCAGAATTCTACGTATGGCATATAACCAATAGATAGAGGATATACTTTGTTAAATATTTTTAATAAACTGAATCTAAGAAAACACAGTTTCGCTAGTCGAGTCAGCCTATCATGAAGGCATCCTTGAGATCTTCAGGTAATTCCCGATTAGCAATGAGCTCATTAGTGAATTTCTACAAATGGTGACAAAATGTAGGGTAAAAAATGTGTTCTCGTAAATCTTTTAAGACATAAAAACCAACTTGTTTTTAAAAAACATATATGTTTGTGTAATCGAGTTGATGGTCTTATTGCACTTTGTTGGCCGTAAAGTAAAAAGATGAAGAAACGTTAAGTTGGCGGTGATGCTTTTGGTCACTACTATTCGATAAAATAAAATATTCGAGCCAACAACGGGTTGGGCCAGCATGCTGATGTTATGTGGGCCTTGTCTTTGTATTTGCTGGGCTATATGTAGCTGATTTGCTAATTAACAGAACACATCTACCATCCCAAATGACAATAATGAAAATGAAAATTATGTTTTCTATATAGGATCTAAGTAACTTTTAAACTCATGCCACATAAACATTGTTATCAAAGATCAATATGTTCATCCCTCGATTCAGTATGCTCCTCTAAACAAACTTAAGACTAAAATACACGGTTGGTCCATAAACTTGTCAATCCGCTTCGCGTTGGGACAAACCATGCAGCATCATCGCCGAGGTCCAAAACATGTGTTTTATATGTCAAACTCGTCCCTTGACCAATAACGCCGATGTCAACGTTCCGTTATACTCCAGAAACCCCCGTTATCATGTTACTGTTGAGGGTAGAAAAGTCATTTTACTTGATGTACTATAGCAGATGTCTTGTCCAATTTCCCGCCATTATGTAGAATATAACAAAGTTGTGTACTCATTGCTCATCCCCAAACTTGTTTTGGAAGCCTACACAGAAAACCCTAATGGAATGTCAATCATCAAATCAAATAATCTAAGTAAGAAAATAACAAACAACCACCTTTGATTTACTCTATGGCGAATAAGAGAATATCCTTTCTTTGATGATCATGAAATTGAGGAAAAAGCCTAATCGGAAATATTGTAAGTCTTTTTTGGTTATAGCCTATTACAATCATATGCTGTATTACCATTAAGTAAGTTATTCCCTTTTAGGTAACTTTAGCTTAACATTGTTTTGTACATTTTTATACAACGGGTGAACCTGGATCCTTTAGCATGATGTTCCATTATGAAGGTACATTCAAATACTTCCCGGGTAGGATATATCAAGGAGGCAAGAAATGCCTTGTTGATCATGTGGAAGTAAAAGAGGTATCCGTTGATGAAATGGATGCTCTCATGACCCAAATCGGTTATGCGATTGGACAAACCAATTATTTCTACTTTCTTAAGCCTGGTTGTACATTGGACGACGGTTTGTTTTCTTTGCGTAAAGCTGCTAATGTTGAGTTGTTGAAAGATGTTGTCATAGAGCATGTGATAGATGTCTATGTGGAAATAGGGAAGACAAGATTAGAACTTTCTGAAATGTCCCCACAATCAATTAAGATTGTGTTTTGGGAGATGGATGAAGATAGGAGAAAAGTTGCTATTGCGGCTATTCAATCTTGTTGTAGACGATTGGTGTTAGATGATCTTGATAATGAACCTGCCCTAGATCCTTTTATCCAACTTACACAAGTGCCTATGGACGTCAATGATATTGGTGAATCTAGCAATTTGCCAAACATTGAGCCTGTATTTTCCACCCTAAACACATCATTTGCTAGCCAAACTGTTCATAACTGGAGCGTGCTTTAGTACTTATTGATGAGGACAATGCTATTAAGTAGCCTCATAATTTTGAGGTTAATTGTCCGAGTGACTTAGGGAAGCACTTAGAAAAGTAGGAAGAGCACTAGTTTATGTCAATACAGGGTTTGAGGAGCCCTGTAATTTTGAGGTTAATCTATTTCAATTGACTCAGGAGAAGCACTTAGACAAAGTAGGAAGAGCACTAGTTGATGTAAATAACGGTTTGAGGAGCCGATGTGGATGTAACTCTGTTTCAATTGACTCAGGATAACATGGAAGAGGATCCTGTTGTTGATGTTACTCTATTACAAGTGTGTGACACTAGTGACTTAGGCAATGCAGTTGATGATTCAATTCAAGCAAATAAAGAGAACACTTGTCGAGATTATGCACAACTTGGTATGGTCCAAGTAGGTCAGAGTAATGAGTTAGGTGAAGCATGAACAACCAGTAATATATGTGATGACAGGTAGTTGGAAAATGATTTACCTGTGATGGTTGATGATGTCTTTTTGTCAGGACTATGTTTCTTTCCAACAGCACTTTGCAAATGGAGTCTATACCACATTCTTCTATTCCGTCGAGTTTGCTACTACAAAGTAAAAACCTAGTAAGAGAGCATTCAATAGAAACTAGGAGGGAGTTGTTTTTTTTCTAAATAATGACAAAACAAGAATAAGGGTTAGGTGTAGGGGTTATGTTCCACTTTCAGGCCCAAGTGAAGGTCCTGACTGGATATAGGCTATCTACAAGTCCATTAAACGAAGGGGTATAAATGCATTGCTTTCTGGCAAAAGGACCCTTCGAAAATACCATGGCTATTGTTTGTCGGCAGGAATGGTGATACGGGTATCCGTCACAGACATATAATGAGCAAAACACTTATTTGAAATCAAGGGCAGTCAGAGCTTTTGACCTTCGCTATATCTCACAGAAAATTACAACACAAATTGAAACCAATCCCCGGTTCTGTAAGTCCAGGTGCATAATCAACTTACCAACCAATACGAGCTTCAAGTGTCCCTGCAGAAGGTTTTAAGTGCCAAAAACCTAGCAATACACCATCAAAGGTCAATTCAAGCTACAATTTACCATGTTGAGAGATTATGTTCAAGAGTTGCAGAAGACAAACCCTAATACAACAATTGTGATGAATGTGGAACGACCTCCATATGAGGCTCTTCCAACCGAGAATTCAAGAGAGTGTATGTTTGTTTAGGTGCACTGAAGGAAGGATTAAAGCGTATGGGATATCGTTGTTGGGGCCGGTGCTTTTCTAATTGTGGTCCTTTGAATGGTCAATGATGACAACTTGAATTGATAGCAACAATGGTATATTCCCTTTAGCTTATGCTTTTGTTGAATCAGAAAACATAGGATCATGGACTTGGTTTCTTCATTGTTTATCCGATGATATAGTACTTGAGCCAATCTCAAGCATCACTTTTATTACCATATGGAAAAGGTACTCCCTTAATCTGTTCATGAATTTAAGTCTCTCTGTTTTGAAACAGAAAGTAAACATATTTGATTTTGTGCAGGATATAAGTAGAGCTTTAGCGAAGTTTTCCGATGCGAATACAGATTCAGTATTAGAAGCATTCATGAGAAAATGAAAGTGCAATGGAAAGGTAGGGCCTACAAAGAGCATATGTGTGAAATGTGCAACGTCTCAACCTGTTGTATAGCCGTAAAGCTATGGTGATTTCAAGAAACTTAATCAACCAGCCCATGATTGGTTAAGTAAGATACCACCGATCCATTGGTCAAGGTCACATTTTTTATGTAAGTGATCTATCCGCTTCAGTTAATTTGTATTTGTTAATGCAAGAGAAACAGCTTATAATTAATACATGTTTATTAATTGAGGTTTAAGCAAACCAATTATTACGACCTTAGAATACATCAGAATCTTGTATGAAGAGGATAATGCATGTTCTTATGGTGATTGAGAAGAGTGATGGACCACTAACACCAACTGCACAACACATGCTAGAGGGTATTAAGAAAGAGGTTGTCAAGTATAATGTTTTATGGAATGGGGAACTAAGTTTGTGTTAGTGGACCATAGGGTGACCAATGTGTAGTTAATGTTGTACACAAGTCTTGTACTTGCAGAAGATGGGAGATAATAGGTTTACCATGTAAACATGCTGTTGCTACCAATTGGAATATGGCTTTAAATGGGCAACAAGTAGGAGTCGTAGAA